>JAHTLZ010000010.1:61769098-61802820 GCA_023846285.1 Phrynocephalus versicolor | reverse complement strand
TTATTATTATTATTATTATTATTATTATTATTATTATTATTATTATTGAGCCTTGTGGCGCAGTGGTTAAATGCCTGTACTGCAGGTAAAACTGTGCTCACGACCTGGGTTCAGACCCCAGTAGCAGGCTCAAGGTTCACTCAGCCTTCCATCCTTCCGAGGTCGGTAAAATGAGTACCCAGCTTGCTGGGGGGGGCAATGTGTAGCCTGCACTCTGTAATTAAAATTGTAAACTGCCCAGAGACTACTTGTAGTAGTATGGGGCGGTATATAAGCAGAACACTTTGCTTTACTTTGCTTTATTATTATTATTATTATTTTGAAACCGCTTTTTCCCATCTAATCTAGAACCTCCACACTTTGAGAAGGTTTGTTGTAGGGAACAATTTAGTAAACTTTCATTTCTTGTTGCACTGCTAAAGGGATCTGGATGCAGCCTTTTTTAAAAAAAGCCTGATATTGACAGGGCTGAGCTCCACTCCACAGCAAATCATTGAGATAAAGACAGAAAGAACCCTAAGAAGTAAGAAATGTCTGGCCTCAGCTTTGTGAAATATAGCACAGTATTTAAAAAAACATGGTTATACACTTAATAGGAAAATGTTACCCCTTCACATGGAGTAGGAGCATGTGATCCTCCAGATTATTCATTACAACTCTCATTATCCCAGACCATTAGCCATGCTGTCTGGAAGTATTTTACTCCCACAACACAGATTAGGCTCTGGGTGCTGGCTAGTCAGCCACATCTTCACTCATGCTACTAAATGTTTAGTGACTGAAGCGCATCTGCTTTCCACATTCCCTGATTCTTTTCCAGATGATAGCCACAGTTCTGTGCACTGAAAGCGTGATTTTCAAATGTTTTCTATATTCTGTAAATCCCAAGGTTTCTCTAAACACACATATATTTCCTTCTTATTGAAAAGTTTAAGCTCCATTTGTCACTATTGAGTGCTCATTATAATGTCATTCACCCTTGTTGTGAATCTGTCTTAACTTTGTTTTAATCTGACCTAACTTTAGCTTAATCTATAGCAAAAACTACTAAGGATTTCTATATATAGGTTATTCTAGATATATATTTCGATATATTGATGCTTCCCAGAAATTACCTGAGTGTTCTAAGTGTGAATTAATCACAAGGAGAGTCTGATGTACTGGAATATTGGCAAAGACATTGTAGATGAGAGCTACTCATTTAAGCAAATACAGAAAATGTCCCATACTCTTTTTTCAGATGCTTGACGTTTCCAAAGTTTTTTCATCCTGTTTATCTCCCTAGCTGCTCCCTGGAGTTTTTATGTTGTAGTTTTAAGGAGCCTAAACATGCAAGCTAGTTTAGGTCACTCTCTGTCCAACTATAATAATGTTATCTCAGTGAAAAAAAAATCGGATTGCCAAATCTCTCATATTACAAAATATTCCAGCCACATAAAACAGAGTATCTTCTCTTTTTTTGGCATCATCCATTTTGTTCTAATACTATAATTTTATGACCATTGCCAGACTCCGGCCTCAGTGTGCTTGTGTGTGTGTGGGGGGGGTGAGCCGGGCAGCCACGGCCTCTCCAGAGGCCGGAACCCCCAGCCTTAATTTATTTTTTGGGCCCACAGAGGCCCAGGTCCCTGCCCCCAAGCCCCACAGAGGCTAGAAGGCGGCGACCCAGGCCTCAGCAGGCCCAAAAAATAAATCAAGGCTGGGGAATCCCGGCTTCTGGAGAGGCCACAGCTCTCCGCCCCCCCCCCCCAAGCTCCACAGAGGCAGGAGCCTCTCCCCACTCTCCGGCTTCCAACAGGGAGCCAACCCTGCCTGGAGCCAAGACGAAGGCCATCCGGGTAGCGGTGGAGGGAGACAGGGAGGATGCCAGTGAGCTGGAGGTGAGTGGGGCTTGGGCAACTCCGGGGATGGGGATGGGGCTCCTGAGCCAGCCCCTGCCCTTGACTCTTCTTAGCAAGGAGGCCCCGTAGTCACCAGGGTGGGGTAGGAGAGCAGGAGGGGGCATGCAGACACCTCTGCCTCCTTCGGGAAGCAACACAGCTGGTGACCTCAGCCTGGCTCCTCCCCCCTGGGAGTCTCTGTCCATACCTGAACCTCTCACTGACCTGCCTGCCTGCCAGACAGCCTCGCTGGAGTTGCTGGCCACTGGTATGCACACCATCTGTCCTCCGCCCATCCCACCCTCACGGGTGTCCCCCAGGCCAGAGAGATGGCCATTCGGCTAGTGCCTGTTGCACTGGTCCTGGGGGGACTCCTGCCTAGCCCCCTGTCTGGTGGCTGCTCTTACCATTTTGCCCACCTCCATGGTTCTTTGCGCTGGCAGCCAGGCTGGTGGCTGCCCAGGCCTTGCTCACCCCAGTCCGGAGGGCTCCAACTACTGCAGCACCACAACACCCATGCCCCACTTCCGAAGAGCAGCCCAAAGAGGGAGCAGGCAAGCGGGCAAGGGCGGGAAGACCGGGATCCAGTGAGTGAGGCAGCGGCAGTGGGTGGGGTTTGCAAGGGGTCAGTGGGTGGGACTTAGAGGTCAGTGGGTAGGGCTTGCAAAGGGTCAGTGGACGGGGCTTGCAGTGGGTGGGGCAGCTGGCCCCCCACACATTCTCAGCCACAAAATCTGGCCCCCCTTAAAAAAAAGTTTGGACACCCCTAGTGTACAGCATGATTGATAGTCCTGAGTGGCGCAGCAGGCTCATTCAGCGGGTCTGGGCAATGAGATTCCATGAGCTCTGTTCCTTAGAAACTTTATATTTGATGCATTGTGTGCAAGGCATAGGCACCCTGAGGCAATCTGGTAATATATGGCAGGAGATAACTTCATGCCTGTTACACACATGGAGCTGTGCAGCAAGATTTCAGATGCTATGTTAATTTAATCAAATCTGTTACAACATTTTAGTCAGTTTCTTTAAAAAAAACATCAAATTAATGATGCCAAATTTATCTATAAACTGCCATATAATATGGTGGATCTCATGTGAGAAAGGAGCAGACATTGTTCAGTGTTATAAATCACATTAGAGCAGTCCTGGGAGCCTGGGCATTTGATTAACACCACATGGAGAACACCGACTAATTCTTTATTTATTTTATTTATCCCCAGTTGGATAAATAAAGAATATCAGCTAAACACTGTGATTGACTGTAGTTAGGTGGCAGACCTGCCTATCTAGGAATCAACACCTTGTAAATTATGGCAGAAATTAGACTAGAAATGGTTGTAATTAGCTGTGCATTTCTGAAAAAGAGGGCATTGGATGAAATCTTGCAATTAATCTTGCACGAGACAGCAGAAAGACAGTGATTGAAGACTTAAACTTAATCCCCAAGGGGAGCACATATGGGATTTTTTAAAATTCCCATTTTAAAAAATAGGGAAATACTACATTAGCATTGATCCTATGAAAACAGCACATGGTATGGGTTTTGTGTGCCTCCTTGCAGTGGGAATTGATTCACCTATTTACATGTCCATTCAGAATACTTCCAAACGTATCAATTCTCATGGCTAAGACTCAGAACAGTTTACAATATATTGATGCAGCTATTCTTTAAAACAAACTAAAATGCCTAGCTGAAATGCCCCATCTCCATCTCTGTCTATTGCATGACAATATTTTCTCCCAATTCTTTAGCAAAAGCAAACCTCAGAACTGTGGATTAAACACAAGATGCAACAGGAGACCCACTGGGTTGTAGTGGATAGAGTATGTGGGAGTTGAGTTATGGCAAGTGGACTTCTCTTCTTGTGGAAGCAAAACATTTTGCTACTCATCCAAGTAGCTTCTTCAGTCTGAGACAAGTTGGTGGGTGGCTTCCAATTTATAGTTCACTCTGGTCCGAACGGGCTCATTAGGTGGACAATGGCCTGAATGTCCACCTAACAAACCTATTCAGGCCAGGGATGAGTAACAAAACATTTTGATCCCACAAGAAAATAAATACAGTTGCCATGACTCATCTCCCAGATAACCTCACTTGGATGACTGAGAATCTCCACAGACATAGTGGATAGAGTAACCAACAAGGACTCAGGAGATTTGGGACTGAATCCTTGCTAGGCCATGGAAACTCATGCCAGAAGAGAGCAGGCAAGTGGAACTAATAAAACGACCCTTAAATATCTCATTTACGTTGAAAGCCTTATTAGGGTCACGATAAATCAGTTCTGATTTGAAGAAACAGTAACACACAGTATCATCACCATCTAGGCCAGTGATGGCGAACCTTTTAGAGACCAAGTGCCCAAACTGCAATTCAAAACCCACTAATTTTTTTTGCAAAGTGCCAATGCAGTAATTTAACCTGTATACAGGCGGCGTGGCGCAGTGGTTAAATGCCTGTACTCCAGGTAAAACTGCTCACGACCTGGGGTTCAATCCCAGGTAGCCGGCTCAAGGTTCACTCAGTCTTCCATCCTTCCGAGGTCGGTAAAATGAGTACCCAGCTTGCTGGGGGTGGGGCAATGTGTAGCCTGCATACTGTAATGAAACTGTAAACCGCCCAGAGACTACTTAAAGTGGTATGGGGCGGTATATAAGCAGAACACTTTGCTTTTTTTGCTTTGCTATGAAGGGGCGATGTCGGGTGGCCACAGAAAGGGCTCTGAGTGCCACCTTTGGCACCCGTGCCATAGGTTCACCATCACTGGTCTAGGCTTTTTGTTCTTGCCTCATGAAGGATATAATCACAACGCCAAACCTTACTCACTAGTTCATAAAGAGAGGTGGAAGAGACTTTTTAAGTTTATATTTGATAAAGCTTTAAATTGCTATTTTCAGATGCAACATATTTTATGAGTCATCTGTTGCTTGTGATTCTTTAACATAATAGCTTATTAATGTACTACTATCCAACATAATTGTACTTCAGCTCAACACTTTCAGAAGGTCTATGAGGTGAGGTGGATAGTGTAACAAAACTGTGACTTAGGAAACTTGGGTTTGTGTACCCACTTGGACATGGAAAGTCACTGGAGGATAGCAATGGTAAACCCTTCCTTGAACATCTCACAGACTTCAGAAACCCTATTAGAGTTGCCATACATTGGTAGCATCATTAATGATTTTCGAATTTTAAAAAATTGCATATCTTCATAGGTTCATAATGCAACCACAACGGTATATCTGGAAAGATATACCAGAGCCAGGAACTGTAATGAAATATCGTACTGTATATTCCTAGTAAACATACTCACCAAATAGCGTCACTAATTGCATTGCTGGTTTGATTGGAAAGGTGGGGGTTACAATGAGCTTTTAAAAACAGATGTGAATATTAAAGACCAAAATACATCCTTTAGATCTAATTTGTTTCCATGACCCTGCTCTGTTGGTGGGTCGGTACAGGACAGGATGAGTGTACTATTCTAGGTACTACATCTGCAAAGGAAAAGCAGAACGTGCAAACACTGAGTCAGGAAAGCAAAATCTGTGGCCTTGTCCTGACACTTCTGGTGCTGACATCACTAGTCAGCAATAACCCCTGCTCTTGTTGATACAAGGAACTTACCCAAAGGGCTGTCTAGACACCAAGGTGGCTGCCAGCTTGTTCATTAATATCTGGAAGTGCTCAGAGATCAAGCTGGAGGCAAACAAGGGATAGAAGTTGATCTGAAGAGGGAAATGCCATTTCCTTTTTGTTTTTTCAAAAACAGACTCCATTCCTTTTGTGAAAACTGGCTCTTTGTTGATTCTGAGAACTGGAACAAATGCCACTTTAGATTTCATGCGCCCACACTGCTGCTGTTCTAAGCCATCTTGCCTTGCTTGCCAAGAACATCTGCATGAGGCCAGTACTAATCTAGCCACGTCTCCTTGAGTTTTTACAGAGGCTGGTGGATTCAAACCCATCCCAAAACTTTTTGAACCAGGACACAGGAAAATAGCTCACTGGCGTGGTGTGAAAATAGGAGAAGATTGTCTTTGCATTGGAGCAATATGTGTAGAATGACATAGAGGTTGTGTTCAACCAGAATCTAAAACTGTAGTTGATCGTTTCCTAAGGGTTGCTGAAATGTAAAATTTCTCACTTAAAATATTCTTCAAGAAACCTTGAAGCCATCCATCTTTGGTGTCCTCACATTTCCCCTTCTCTAGAAGGTCTGTAACAAGGAAACTGGAAGGCTTTTATTTTTTCCATTTTACCTAACTACTGTTTGGCACTAAGTCCCAACAAGGAAAGTGTGGTTATTTTAAACTACGATTTGTGTGACTTTCAATCCATGATTATGATACTGTCTTCTTCAGATAAACAAGTTAAAATTAGCCATTACTGTAGTCTGAACATGACAAAAACAAAGCAAAACCATATAGTTGAAAACTGTAGCAGCAGCTTCAGATGCCCGTGGATGAGACAGTTTTGTCTTCTGGGAAGGTTCAGGAGGTACTCTTACTTAGGGCTCAACCAGCTGAAGTTTTTGTTGTACTGTATGTAGTCTTTATTCACAAAAACCCAAGGGAGATCATTTTAGGGTTTCCTCCAGATTTTGAAAGCAGTGATTTTTGAGGGTAGCTGATTTCTCAGGTGGATTAGCAACAATACTACTTTGGGAAACATTCAGTTGACTGCTAATCTACTAAAATAAAGGGGGAAAGACTTAGCAACAAGGTGAAATTTAAAGAGTTTTAGAAGGGTTTCTTCAAGATCTTGGATAGATGTTTAAAATCTATTTCTTAAAACATATGTGGTTACCAGAAAATAGAGCAAATCAAACTACAGTGGTACCTTGGTTAAAAGCATAATCTGTTCCAGAAGCATGCTCGTAAACCAAAATACAGTGGTACCTTGTATAAAGGAATTAATTTGTTCCAAATAAAATTCTGTTAAGCAAATTTTCCTTTATACAACTAACAACTGATAACATAATGTCAGTGTAATCTTACAAGGAGATATACAGGCACAAAGTTATAAGTGGTTATATACACAAGTCTGTGTAACCATGTATGGTAGTCCATCATTCAAGGAAAGCTTGCCTGAAGAGAAAGATATTTTCCTGTTTCCAGAAAGACAGCAGGGATGGGGCAGTCCTGGCCTCTAGTGGGAGGGAGTTCCAGAGTCTGCAAAATAGGTAGGAATTGAAAACAATGATTTTTGAACATGGCTGTATTCTGAGGTGGATTAACAACAGTTACTGTTTCAGGAATCTTTCAGTTCAACCTACTAAGGCAAAGCCACTGTTTTCAAAATCTCCCAAATGACATTTTTCTCTCAGATACTGCTGGCCACCGACATCACCTACACTTACATGGATGGAGGCACATTAAGACAAATTATAACGCTACCAATATGGGACTGTTTCCATTAAGGAGCTCTTGTAGACTTGAAAAAAAGATTAAGAAGATATATCTTCTTCTAACACTGTGGAAAAATGGGAGTAGGTGGTTTCTGTGGTGATCAGGCAGAAAGAAAACGAGTCAGTGTAAACCAAGTGCTTTACTGGGATTTTTCTGTTGTTAATCAGCAAACCTGACTGTGCGGGAGGGAGTCTCGCGGGGAAATGTAAAGAATGCCAAAACGAGTAATGAGGACCCAGAAGAGGATTTCCTGCTGTCAAGAGGTGAACTTTTGAACATGAGTCTGAACCATCATAATTTATTTTCATACTCACCTCTGGAATTTTGCGTACCCTTCGCCTTACTCATGTATGGTGGAATCTTGATGTTACTTTGCCTCTCAAGGATCCTGAAAGCTGCTGACCATTCTGGACCTATGGCAACTGAATGGAGGAAGATATATGAGGCTTGGGCACAGCCAGGCTTCAAGGGGTAGTAGTAATATGGGACTGGCTCTGGAGAGAAAAAGAAATCTCTGCAACAACCAAGGCAAAAGTCATAGTAGGAGTCCTCTTCTCCATTCAACAGTGCTGGGGTTAGAGGTGCCAGACCCCCCCCCACATAATTCAAAACGTGGGTTCACCTCTTATGCCACCAACACCATAACTGCACAGCATAAACAATTGATTCACACACACACATACAAAACAGCTCTCTCTACTGGGGTTTTCTTCCATAGTGTTGAGAACCCTTTCCATATAGTACCGTGTGTGATGAGCCTTAACAGTCCTTATGATTTCCTTATGTAGAGGCTGAATTAGAGGTATGTTTGGGGGCAAGTAGGCTACTCCAACACATTCTGTGTGGAACTCATGCCCCCGGTTGTGGGTGGCCAGGGGCACAGTAGTTATGGAATATTTATTTATTGAATATGTATTTATTAATTTAAATGTTTATTTTAAAAATCCATGCACAACCAAAACCATGGTGCAAGAGCCATGAAGTTCAAGGGAGAAATGTATAGCATCTGTGGCCAGTGAACACAATGGCTGGAATAACCTAGAAAGGTACAAATATACCATTTAAAAAGTAAAGCCCGTTTCATGATGCTGTGGGTCTCCAGTTATTCATACTGGAGCAAGTCTGGTCCATGGTTTAGGTAGTAAAAGTCCAGAGATCCAGCTTGATTACTCACCCTTTCAAGGACGGTCTGTGTCATGAGGTGGCTGTCTCATAGATGGTCTCCCTAACCCCTCCTGGCGGGGTCCCTGCTGCTTCTGCCTCCTGCCCCTTGTCAGGGTTGGGGTCAGATGGCCTGTCAGTGGCCATTGTCTCCAACAGCAAAAGGTGCTGGGCTGTGGCTGGCAAAGTTCAAGCTCAAAGCCCCTACCTGCACAGCCCCTTCCTTAGGAAACCAAATCTGCACAAGAATCTTCAACATAGAACAGGAAGAGAAGATACTGTAGAGGAATTGGAGAAGGAGCTGGTGGGAGAAAGAAGTGTAATTGTAGGCTTCCGCTCCAAATATGGCTCACTCGGGCTTTTCTACTAGAGATGGGCACGACTAGGGAAAATGACGTTTTCGAGTTGTCGTGTGTTGGAGGCGGCCCGTGTCGGCTTGTTTCCGTTTTTCGTGAAACTTCGCAAAAAATAGTCGTTTCGTTTTTCGTTTTTTCGTCTGTCATTATACTGGTTTGGGGGGGTAGCAGGCTCCTGGAGGCACCTCTGTGGGGTGGGTGCCTCCTCTGGCCTGCTATGAAGGGAAGCGGGCTCCTGGAGGTACCTCTTTCTGGGGGGGTGGATGCCTCCTCTCCTCACCCGCTAGGAAAGGAAAGCAGGCTCCTGGAGACCCCTCGTGGCACGGGGGTCTCCTCTCCTCGCCTGCTGCAAAAGGGCATGCATAGCCATATGGATATGCATACCAAGTTGCAGACACAGCAGACTGGCAGAGGCACCCCTCTTTTTGGGGTGCCTTCCCTGCATCAGTCAGGCCTCGACGGGCATGGTTTGCATGGCACACATGCTGCCAAGCCGAGCCTGCAGGAGTCAGCCAGAGCCAACAGTGACGAACTGGCAGACTCTCTGCATCTGCTGTGTCTCACTAAGAAGGGAAGCGTACTTGCGTAGTAGTGCAATGCAAGTACAGATCTGGCTTAGGGGACAGGGCTAGCGCAAGGGCTAGGGTTAGGCTAGTTACTGGTGAGGTTAGGGTGGGGTAGTGGGGTGCACCTCTGGGTGCCTCTCTGACCCACTAAGAGGACAGTGTACTGTCGCCCAGTGTGGCATATGGGTAAGGGTTAGGGTTAGGGTTAGGGTTAGGGCTAGGGCAGGGTTAGTGGGCTTTTTGGCACATCCCAGAAGTCTCAGTGGCCAAGTGGCCATGCGATTGGTGGGATGGCTCCAAAAATTTGCATGGTCCACTCCCATGGCCAGCCCATCATTGCGCAGGTGTAAATAAAATAAAATAAAAAAAAATAAAATAAAATCAATGGAGAGAGGAAAGAGGAGACATTTTGTTGCAAGAAAAACCCACTGCTACTGTAAAAATTCTAGCAGTTTTAAAATAGCAATTTTCGCATGTTTCTGTGTGGTGCTTGTGTGTTTTTGGACCACTCCACGATTTCAAAAAAAATATTGCGGTCGCCGCCCCATTTTCGATCCCCCGCCTGCACCGCATGGCATGGTGAGTCCGGCTTGTTGCTTGCGAGTCCCCACCTGAGCAGCCCAGGACAGGAGAGGGGGGGAGGCCGGGGGACCCCCCCCCCAGAAACCACCCCTCTGGTAGGTGCACTCTCAGGCAGGCATATTTTCGCCTGCTTTTTGGGCCGGGAATTGGGGGTTTTAAAACTTTTTTTCTGTGCCGCTTGAATTGCGGCGGCCGGTGGCCAGTCCGGCTTCTTGCGAGCGACTGCGAGACGATGAGGATTTCCCCCACCAGAGCAGCCCAGGACAGGAGAGGGGGGGAGGCCGGGGACCCCCCCCCCCAAGAAACCACCCCTCTGGTAGGTGCATTCTCAGGCAGGCATATTTTCGCCTGCTTTTTGGGCCGGGAATTGGGTTTTTTTTTTACTTTAAAAAACTTTTTTTTTCTGTGCCGCTTGAATGGCGGTGAGGCGGCGAGGCGGCGACTTTGGCGAGATGACGAGGATGCCCGCCCCCAGCGCAGCCCAGGAGGGACAGGAGGAGAGGGGGGAGGCCGGGGACCCCCCCCCCAGAAACCACCCCTCTGGTAGGTGCCCTGGTAGGATCACCGCGATGCCAGGAACGACAACGACAAATCAGACCCAATTATTCTTTAGTCGGTTCGAGTTCGAGTTCTGGCGGAGTAATTCCCGTTACCGTTTCCGTTCCGTAACGGAAACGAGGAATGGAAACGGAAATGGGAATTCCGCTAAGTCGTGCCCATGTCTATTTTCTACAGCATCTTCTCATGACATTTTAGAATAGAGAATAAAGTTTTTATTGTCATTATGCATATGCAAGATATGCACAATGAAATTAGAGTGCTGTTCCACAACACACTCTAAACAAGGAACCATACAAAACACATAAAACACCATACAAGATATTAAAAACTCTTAAAATCGTTTACAAAATTAAAACACTACTTAAAAACTGATTAGGATGGTGCAAAAACTGTCGTGTTTAACTTAGATACCGCTCTGGGATAAAAACTGTTCTTTAATCTATTTGTCCTTGATCTAAGAGTCCTATATCTCCTGCCAAACGGCAACAGTTCAAAAAATTGGTGGCCAGGATGCGAAGGGTCTCTCAGGATTCTAGATGTCTTCTTCAAGCATCTGGAGTGGTATAGTTCTTCCAAAGGAGGAAGAGGACAGCCCACTATCCTCTCAGCAGTGTTTATAACCCTCTGGAGTGCCCTTCTATCTGCCACTGTGTAACTGGCGAACCAGACAGAGGCAGTAAGTGATAGTGCTTTCTATAAAGCCCCGGTAGAAGGTTACCCACAGTTTCTTAGACAGTTGTTCCCGCCTGAGAAGTCTCAGAAGATATAATCTCTGTTGGGCCTTCTTAACCAGTGCTTCAGTGTTGGAACTCCTGGTCAAATCCTCCTGTAGAATGACTCCTAAGAACCTACTGTCCGTCACCCGCTCTTGTCCTATGATCCTGTGAAGCTAGACTTCATATGCTCATCTCCAGTTGCCATTAGCTGCTGCCCCCCTCCTCCTCTTCGGTTTCTTCTTCCTGTTCTCCTTCTGATACCTTTATTCCTACTATTTAAGTAGGAGACACCCTCACTTCTTCACCCAGGTGGCTCTCATTCACTAGTCTGGGCTGGTCAACGGGCCTCTGCATATGCCTGAGGCCTGGCAGAAACCATATCCAGGCTGCAGTCTAGGGTGGCAGGGGGCAAGAGCAGACCGCTCGCCAGGGGCAACAGAGGTATCCCCCTCACATTATAGAGGAGTCACATTATAATACTTCTTTGCAATTTCGTATGTAAGGGAAATGTCTGTGAAGATTCTCAGTCATCCAGGTGAGTTTATCTGGAAGTTGAGTCATGGCTACTGGACTTCTTTTTTGAGAGATAGAAACGTTTCGCTGTTCATCCAAACAGCTTCATGACTCAACTTCCAGGTTTGTAAGGGAAGTTTCATTTCCTTTCATTTGTAAAACATGTTCCAGTTGGTGACATCAGCAACTGAAATGGTGCTGTTGAGGGGAAATTATAAACACTCACCAAAACTTTCACTCATAATACTGGGCTGAACTTGAAAATTCTCATTTGATTTTGCAGTAATCATGGATTTCCATGCTATCTTCCAGCCATCAGAAACAGAAAAATGAGGCTCACTAATACCTGAGTTGTAATTCTCATAATTCTTGTGTGACACACATGATTTCATGGGGTCATGTTCTAAAAGAGTAAGAATCCCAACCACTAGTTTTACCTAAAAGAACTCAAATGCACCCATTTCCTCACTCTGTTGTAAGATTTGTGCATCTGATTTATATTTCTGAAAAGCAGGATGTACTGAATATTGTACTCACTGTTTACCAAACTGTTGTACAAAACTGTACATAACAAATGGGTTAGTGTACAGGGTGTTTTCCCCTGTAATGACTCCAGATTCCTTGATATAAAATTTACCTAGTTTCTTCTTTGCAGATATTTTGATAGGGGAACAGCTGTGTTAATATACTACAGTGAATACAACGAGCAATCTGACATTAAAAATTAGACGCAGTGACTTGGACAAAACTGATGGCAAATAAAGCTTGTAAGTCTTTAAGAGGCCACAAAACTGCTTGTATTTCTATCTATTTTCTGTCAATAAATGATCTGGTGTGTTTTTCCCAGGATGGAGACAGACCCAGCTTGATAGTTGGATTTTCTCTTTTCACTAGTCAAATGATTCTGTCTTCTTTGATCATGGTAGGCCTTGGGGTTACTGTAGCTGAAACCCTCACATCATCAGACAAAGGCTGATTTGAATGTCCTTAGATCCCCTTCTCTTTTAATCCATACCAGAATATCATGCAGACAATGTTACTCCTACCTTATCTTAGTCCCCCTGCCTTCTTTTTATAAGATTTTTTCTACGAAGAGATCTGAAAAACTGGAAATCCTCCACACATTTTTGTATCCTTTTGGTTGATTTAATGGAGATATTACCCCAATAGGGATTGTGTAGATCAATGGCTTTTAAACATACATGTATGCTTTCCCCCACCCTTGTTTTTTTAAAAAATGTAAATCTAGATAGTGATTACAGTAATACGATGGTGCATGAACCACTAAAGGCTGTCTTAAAAGCAAAAGCAAACTGCTCTGCTTATTATATATCGCCCCATAGTGCTTAAGCACTCTGTGGACAGTTTACAATTTAATTATACAGGCTACATATTGCTCCCCCCCCCCCCCAGCAAGCTGAGTACTCTTTACTGACCTCGGAAGGATGGAAGGCTGAGTCAACCATGATCCGGCTACCTGGGATTGAACCCCAGGTCGTGAGCACGGCTTTAGCTGCAGTTCAGCAGTTTAACCACTGTGCCACAAAGCTCCTTTTTAGCCTTATTAGCCTGTCCTTACATCATGGAATATTTCTGGTGAATACCGCAATCAGTCATATAATTTTTCTTACCAAGCCATTAAATATCCTTATCGAAATCAAAGAAAAATTGACTTACATTGGAATTACTTCTCAGACCTGTCAGTGGTGCACCAGATATGCTGAAGCAATCATCTGAATTCATTGAATAAGTTGATTGCTTACATTGCTTACAAGTAATCAGTGACAGACAGTAATACCAGTTGAATTAAATCTCTTGTCTGCCGCTTGCCCCTTTTAAAACCACAAAATGAAAAAGCAAGGGTAGGAAAACCTATAGGAAATAACAGTTTTCCTGAAACAGACAAGGTGTGAGTAGCTGTGGCATCCTGCTTCCCTTTTCAATGTCTCATCAATCCAGTTCTGTTTATTTTAATACCCTGCTGCCAGCTCTCTTTGGAAACCAGTTTGAAAAAACAAATAATGCTGAAAGTGCAGCATGCCTTTTAAATTACACTAATTCTTTCTGCATGTGAAGTTTATGCATATTAAACAAATGCATGCATATATGGAACACAGTGGCTTTGTAACACATTTTATAGCTATATAGAGAGTTGCTCAATGTTAATCCATAACATCAGATATGATTAGGAGCCCTTTTGGTTTGGTCCAGGAAGATGTGGTGGAAAAGCCTGAAAGGTTAATGAGAGAGAACATAAATCCTGGGGTAGGTAGAATAATGTTCTAGTGGGAGTATCTCCCTCACACCTTGGGATTTTACTAGAGACAGAAACCATCTGCATGTCAGTCAGTGCCATTTCATAGTAGTTCTCTCACTGCCAAAAACAACCATCAGGAGGGGCAGCTTTTACTTCTCAGGCACCAGTCAGAATTCCAGGCTGTTAGTGTCTAACCCTGGTGAGGTCCATTTTTTTCAGAAAACCAAAAAAAAAACAATGCAGAAAGAAAGGCAGTTTGAGGGGAGGGAGGGATGGAAGTTCAAGAGAATGCCAAAAGAGAGGCTTTATATAGAATTCATACCTGCTTTGATATATCAAAGCTTGTACAGTGGTACCTCTACTTACAAGCAGCTCTACTTACAACCAATTCGGATTAAGCACGGGAAACTGTTGGCGTTTTAACTGCTGCCTTACAAATTTTAGATGCGGTCTGCTCTACTTACATTTTTTCAATGTTTCAATTTTTTTGACATTTTAGATATGGCTGTTCTACTTACGAGTTCTTCGACTTATGAGAATGCATTCAGAACAGATTAAACTTGTAAGCAGAGATACCTCTGTACTTTCTTTCAAACATGGACATGTTGGCTATTATTGAAAAGTAAGAGCAAAATGACTATCTAGGATGCATTGACACTAAAGTTTAGACAGCTTAGAATGCCCTCCTGCAGCTTGCAATGTAAAGATATCTCTTGTCTGAAAAGCTTATAGCTTGCAATTGAAGCAGGGTGTTTGCCGTGGTGGACTGTAAATGACCTGAGCTACTTCTTCTGTGAAGGGATTACAGTAATTGACTCTGATTTGGTTCCCTACTGAAAAACATTAAATTGAATAATAATTGTTTTTAAAAAAACATGCATAGAAGAATTGCAGAATGCAATAACAAGAGAGTTATGTGTTGTCCATGGATTCTCTCCATATGAGTAGGAATGCTGGAAAATCAGTGTTCCAAATCAGGAAGCATCTCCTGTTCTGACAGCTACTCTCCGTGTGGCCAGAGCAACCAGAAATTATAACTGATGGAGGTGGGGTTGGTGCTTTCCACCTCTTCCCACATAGAGGCCAAATACTTGAATAAGGTTCAAACAAACCACATTTATTGTCCCACCCTGTTTGTTGCATGAAGTCAATAGATTTTGAACTCCTTTATCACTTAAAGTAGCTCCTGCCACAAAGAGCATTTTCTGACAAGGTTTTCATCAGAAATTCAACCTTCCTTCATTGCCTGTTTTAATATCCACTGTTTATAAATCCTACAGATTGTCTTGTTGTCAACTCATTAGAATCCTGTTTCCCATTTTATACATTCCTTAATCTGGGATATTGCAGTTCTCCAACCCCACCCCTCTCAGAACTGCAAGTATAATTCTGATTGTATAAAATTCTGATTGTGTGGGTGGGACATGGGGCACAGAGAAAGGGATAAATGGGGGTGGGGGATGCTGCCAATTTTTGGGGGGGGGAATGTGAATGAAACATCCTGCAATGCATGCAGGGTACACATTTTTTCTAAGACATTATGAAACATTTGTTATCCGAGGCAGCCCATAGGGAACATTCGCTATATGAAGCAGCCCTATACCTGAAAATTTCCATTTGTTATCCAAAAAAATTGTTATCTGATGCATTCTTTATCTGAGGTATTACTGTAAATGAAGGAAGGAAGGAAGGAAGGAAGGAAGATAGATAGATAGATAGATTTGGGGACAAAAGTTATTCTGTAAGAAAAATGGTAGTCTTGTGAGGCATTTTACTGATATTCCGAGCTCTTCTCTGTTATTCCAACTACGATCCTATTTGGCAAGTCAGGTTGAGGCAATATACTGTCCCAAGGTCACCCAATGAGTTTCATGCCCAAGTGAAATTTTGACTCATTCCTCTTGGTGTACTGTAATTAATACTTACTTAGTCTAAGGGGATAAGTGAGGCATTGGCCTTTCAAGACTGCTACTACAAAATAATATTAGGAGCCATTAATAGACAGGATGGTTCCAAGCTGACTGGTCAGTGTTGCAGAGGTTTGTGTCGCTTTCCCCCCTCAGTGCAGCTCACAGTGTCTTCCAACAGAGAGTTTGTTCCTTTTCCTGTTGTACTTGTGGGGAGCCTGCAACAGGATACATCTGCAGGAATCCCGGGACCTAAACCTGTACAGGCCATGGATTTTCTTTCTTCCCTGTAACACTATCTCAACGTTGTTTTCTGACAGGTCAAAAAGTGGAGAGAAATAGTTTCTCTCTTTCCTTTCTTGTTATTTTGCATCCTTCTTTGTACCCTCCACCCAGTTATGTATTTGACAAAAAAACTTTATGTGTAGCCATCTTAATCTCTTTCAACCAGGAGAATGGATAGACATGTGTTGAGTCACCAGTTGATTGTTTGCATGCTTTGCTTTTCAACGGAAAACGAGAGCTGCAATGACTTTCCTCTTTTGTCTTATCAGTATTGGGAATTAGAGCACAAGAGAGTGAGGACATAGTTGCATTGGGGGACTTAAAGAGTTTAATAGCTTAATAGATTTGGTAACTCTATTCTGGCCAAAACATCCATGTTTCAGCAGCATCAATCTGACTTTGAGTTCTAAATCCTGCCAAAGAAAGGAACCTAATGCTTTGTCTTAATTCCTTTGTTTATACGTTAAGATGGAAAGCAAAGGTTTTCTCAGCGTTTATAAGGCAGGGCAGATATTCTACAAGAAAGATGTGTACACAAGTCTTGAGTCCCCCAGTTGGGAGACAGTCAAACTACAAGTAAGTAAGTAAGTAAGTAAGTAAGTAAGTAAGTAAGTAAGTAAGTAAGTAAGTAAGTAACAGTGACATGATATTGTGTGTGATTGCCCCCAGCTGCTTGCTGGCCTAGCTCCTTCCCCCGGTTACAACAGATATACTGGCTGCCAGTCTGCTTCTGCTGATCTTGACCTATAGAACCCTAAACAACTTGTGTCCAAGCTACCTGATAGACTCTATCTCTCTTTATGGGACTCTGTGCATTTTTTAATTGTTGGGGAAGGCCCTTCATTTGGCCCCACCACCCTCACAGTTCTATTTGGTGAGGATACTGGACAGGACCTTCTCTGTTACTGCTCCCAGACTGGAACTCCCGCCCACAGAAGGCTAAACTGCCCCATCATTGCTGTCCTTTTGTAAGCAGGCAAAGGCTTTTGCTCAATAACTGGCTGTCTTTTAGTGGTGGTTCATAAAAATAGGGTTTCTGGACTTTGGGGAGATTTAAAAAAAATGTCTTTAATATTGTTTGTTTTAATGGTGTAAGTAAGCCAACTTGCGTCTTGTTGGGGAGAAAGGTGTGGTGGAGATACTTAAATAAATAAATATAACTAAAAAAACCAGATAAAAATTGGGTGATTCATAGAAGATGTATAGAGAAAAACTGATTTTCCATTCATATACATAGATAATAGTACACTAGGAATGTGCTGAGCCTTAAACACACATAAGAATCCTATCTAATAAAAGTTTCTTCTCAGGAAAGGATTTAAGCAGAAATCAGTCTTCCTCAGAATATATTATTTTCTCCAAACGTGGGAAGTCTGATGCAATTCAGTGTTATGTTCACTTTGAAATACTGTACATCTCACTCTGTTCAGTGGAACTTAAGGTACTTCCTACTGTATGCTTCTAGAATTGCAGTCTAGAGCCTATCTTTTAAAGGTAAGGAGTCCTCTAAATAGCTATGACTTTATTCTGAGCTGCTGGGTCCTGAGGGCAACTAATGCTTTATGATATCCACAGTTCTGTCTCTTCTATGGTGCATGATTATTAGATAAGAGAATGCTGAAGGAGAATTTAACTGTCATGATCCGTATTAAGCAAACGTGCCACAAAAGTCTGTCCTATGCGCATACATGAGGGACAGTCAGATTAATTCTGTATGAAAAGACCACAGCCATCTGGATACCAGAATCTGGTATAGAGAAATACATGTCCACCTCTATGTTGAAAATACAGATCTGTATTCAGGGCAGATTGGAAATATTTTTGTTTTAAAATGATTATATTTCCAAGGGATTTCATAAAAATGTTTTCATTTATTTTCATAACCACAGAATGCATTTTTGTACGCTATCCAAATGTTTTTGCTCTATTTTTTTCCTTACACTTGTTAAGTGATAGCTTGAGGGAGAATGTGATGCTTAACCTTTTCCCTATGCAGCCTTTGCCCTTTCTTCTGCCCATTCATTCTGTTCATTCACTCAACACTGCGGGTTTGGGACATATTTTCAGTTTCCATTCATAAGTTCCTTTCAAAGTCAAGGGCTCCAAGTAGAAAGTGGAGTAGAAATCTGAATGCCCCTACCTAGCACCTAGAAGGTTCTGCTTATATACCATCCTATAGTGCTTAAAGCACTCTCCAGGTGGTTTACAATTTTAATTGTGCAGGCTACTCAACCCCCACCCCAGTAAGCTGGGTACTCGTTTTACTGACCTCTGTAGGATGGAAGGCCGAGTCAACAATGATCCGGCTACCTGGGATTGAACTCCATGCCGTGAGCTTAGTTTTAGCTACAGTACAGGCATTTAACCACTGCGCTACTGTATAAATTTAGCTTCCAGTTCTAAACCACAGGCAGTAGCCATATTGGAGTGCTTATGACTGGATTTGGATGTGGCTTCCATTGCTGAAAATGAGTGCAGAGTACAGAAGTTAGCAATTTTTTAAAAAAAAACTTTTTGTTTTTGTTTTGATTTTGGTTATCGTGATGAGTAAGCAACCCAGAAAATCCTCAACAACTGAAACAGTTCAGATTTTTAACCATGATTACTTAGTGCGGTTTTGTCATCATTGGCATCACTATTTTTTCATATCTGCATCTCAGATATCCACATCTATCTATCTATCTATCTATCTATCTATCTATCTATCTATCTATCTATCTATCTATCATCTGTCTGTCTGTCTGTCTGTCTGTCTGGTTCAGGACTAACCATATCATTATGCACTGATGAGGGCTTCTCTGCTTGGCCTCTGCTGATCCTGGCTGATCAAGATTGCTGTGGGGGAGCATGCCTGAATGGGCCTCATTAATCCCACCACCTCCTTCAGGGACAGGGATTAAGCCCGCTCTGAAAAAAAGCTGGCCTGGCTGAGGACAATATATCCTACTATAGTCTGATAGCCAATGTTCCCTTTCTGGGCACGGTGGTGGAACAGGTTGCCGCCAAGTGACTCCAGTCGTTCCTGGAGGAAGATCATGTCCTAGACCCATTCCAGTCTGGGTTCAGGCCATGTCATGGGACTGAAACAGCCCTGGTCATGTTGCATGATGACCTCTTGAGAGGGGCTGACTTGGGCTGCTCAACCCTGCTGGTCCACCTCAATCTCTCTGCAGCCTTTGATACCATCAACTATGGTGTCCTCCTGGGCAGGCTCTCTGAGGTGGGGATCTGGGGTCTAGCTTTTAGCTGGCTCTGGTCCTTCCTTGAGGGCCGTGCTCAGTGAGTTACGTTGGAGGGTTTACTGTCGGCCCCTTGGTTGCTCTCTTGTGGGATGCCTCAGGGGTCAGTGACCTCCCCCATGCTGCTTAATATCTATATGAGGCTGCTGGCTGAGCTCATTCGGAGGAGTGGGACATGCTGTCATTAATATGCTGATGACATGCAGCTCTACTTCACCTTCTCTACCTCTGCAATGGAGGCTGTACAGACCCTTGATCACTGCCTGGGTGCAGTCATGAAATGGACCACGACTAACAAGCTCAGAATCAACCCGGAGAAGACCGAGGTTCTGTTCCTCAGGGGGTGGATGGGTACAGTGGCCTTCTTCCCAGTATTGGTGAATCCGCCCTCCATCTGGTAGATAGACTGAAGAGTCTGAGTGTCATCCTCAATCCGGCTTGGTGCCTGGAATTCCAGATGGCAGCCATTTCTAGGGTGGCCTTTTACCAAGGTTTATCACCCAGATTCGCCTGTACCTTGACAGTGACTCTTGAGGATGGTGTGCAAGTGTTCGTTATCTTGAGGATAGACTGTTGCAACACTCTCTACATGGGGCTTCCCTTCACCCTTGTTCGGTGGTTGCATTGGCTACAGAATGGGGCAAGATTGGTGGTCGGCGTGAGCACCTATCTTAGCACGTCACCACAATTCTGGCTCACCTGATTTATTACTTGTTGATTCCAGAATATGGTTCAAGGTACTGTTTTTGTTGTATGAAACCCTCCGTGGCTTGAGACCAGAGTGTCTGGTGGAACGCATGTCCCAAAGATCAGCTCAGGACCCACCCACCAGAGCTTTGCAGGCCCTCTTGCTTCAGGTTGCCACTCAGAAGGAGGCCCATAAGTCATCTACCCGGAACCGGGCCTTCTTGGTGGCTATAAATACAAAAATAAATAAATAAATAAATAAATAGTTAGATCCTTAGGAATCAGCAACCTAGTGAGATAAGGAGTCCCTTCCAGGATTTAAAAAACACATCAGTACCTAGCTGTTTAAAGCTGCCTTTGGCAACTGCTGAGGTTATTGTTTTTGTCCATTGAAGAACAAAAGAAGAGCCATGATGGATAAGGCCAAAGGTCCATCTAGTCCAGCATGCTATATCTCACAGTATCCCCACCAAATGCATCTGGGAGCGCACGAGACTAGAGATCTGTCTCCTGATACCACTCCTCTGCACCTGGTCCTTGAAGTATCCCGGTTTTAAATCTGGAGATCACACATATCCATCATGGTTTGTAACCTGTGATAGACCTTTCCTCCAAGAATCTGTCCAATCCCCTTTTGAAGGCATCCAGACCAGATGCCATCACTGCATCCTGTGGCAGTGAGTTCCACAGATTAATAACATGCTGGGTAAAAATATATTTTCTTTAGTCTGCTCTCACTCTCCCAGCCCTCAATTTGAGTGGATGTCCCCTAGTTCTGGTATATTGTGAGAGGGAGAAGAGTGTCCCTCTATCCACTTTACTCATGGCCTGCATTATTTTGTACGTCTCAATCATATCCCCCCTCAAGTGCCTTTTTTCCAGATAAAAGGGCCCCAAATGTTTTAGCCTTTTTCTCATAAGGGAGGTCCCCCAGGCCAGTAATCATTTTAGTCACTCTCTTCTGCACCTTTTCCAGTTCCACTATGTCTTTCTTGAGATGCGGTTACCAGAATTGTACACAATACTCCAGGTGCGGCCTTACTATTTGTTATTTATTTATTTATTTATTTATTTATTTATTTATTTATAATCCATTTATATACAGTACTGCCCATCTGGTTACTAAGGTCATAAGAACATAAGAACATAAGAACATAAGAAGAGCCATGCTGGATCAGGCCAACGGCCCATGTAGTCCAACTTCCTGTATCTCACATTGGCCCTACCAGATGCATCTGAGAGTGCATGAGACTAGACATCTGTCTCCTGATACCACTCCCCTGCATCTGGCCCTTGAAGTACCCCGGTTTTAAGCCTGGCAATTACACATCTCCATCATGGTTTGTAACCTCTGATGGACTTTTCCTCCAGGAATCTGTCCAATCCCCTTTTGAAGGCATCCAGGCCAGATGCCATCATCACATCCTGTGGCAGGGAGTTCCACAGCCTAACAACGCGCTGGGTGAAAAAATATTTTCTTTTGTCTGTTTTTACTCTCCCAACGCTCAGTTTGAGTGGATGTCCCCTAGTTCTGGTATTTTGTGAGAGGGAGAAGAGCTTCCCTCTATCCACTTTACTCATGCCCTGCATAATTTATACGTCTCAAACATATCCCCCCTCAGGCGCCTTTTTTCCAGACTAAAGAGCCCCAAATGTTTTAGCCGTTCCTCATAAGGGAGGTGCCCCAGCCCAGTAATCATTTTAGTCGCTCTCTTCTGCACCTTTTCCAGTTCCACTATGTCATTTTTGAGATGCAGTGACCAGAATTGTACACAATACTCCAAGTGTGGCCTTACTATTTCTTGTACATTAGCATTATAATGTTGGCTGTTTTATTTTCAGTCCCCTTTTTCATTACCCCTATCATGGAATTGGCCTTCTTCACTGCTGCCACACATTGGGTAGACACGTTCATTGAGTGAGCTGTCCACTAACACACCAGGTTTCTCTTCACAATCTTCTCTGGTTTTTACCACACAGACAAGTTTTGTGTCGTCCGCAAACTTGGCCACCTCACTGCTTATCTCCATCTGCAGGTCATTTATGAACAGATGGAAAAGCACCGGACCCGGGACAGATCCCGGGGCACACCGCTTTTCACCTCTCCATTGTGAAAATTGCCCATTCACACCTACTCTTTGTTTCCTGGATCTCAAATAAGAGGACCTGCCCTCTTATCCCCTGGCTGTGCAATTTTCTCAGCAGCTGTTCAGACTTGGGGATTCTGGGGAGCATATATTCCAAAGCAGTTTTCTTAAATTACAGCTTGACTTGAATAATGTGGTTCCATGAATTTCTGTCCATAACAGTAGGATGCTAAACATTTGCTTTTTGTTAGCCTAGAGAAGCCTCCGTTCTGTCATAAATATAGGCAGGATCCACCTCCACCCTGTCACTTCATATTGCTGCTGTGGTGGGGAAGGCAGCAGCTGCTATTGCAATTATTATTCCTTTGGCTTCAGCCCCTACAAGGAAGACATGGTCAGGAGACAAGCATGTGTATCAGAGACAGAAGAGTGAGATTGCTGATGCCAGCTCAGTTTCTATAGATATACCTCGTCAAGTAACTGCAGTCTGAACGACTTCTGGGCAGGAAGGAAGTGTAAAACAATTATAAGGAGTTAAGGATGTCTACACAGAGCTAAGTTTTGGGAGGTCATTCTTATAGTTGAGGTGTTACTACTTTGCACGTTCTCAGCAGTCTATGGGGATCAGTTTCCCCAATGCATTCTCTTCTGCTTGTCTGGCATTTTTTCACTTTTCTTCCAGACTGTAATTCATCTGGACAAAGTTTTCAGTTTCTGTCTTCCCTCTCCAGCTTCCCGTTGTTATTATAAAGCATAAATGTGTACTGGCCAAGAAGAGCAAATACTTCAACTTCCTCTGGCCGTGCTGTTACTGAAAAACAATATTGTTTTATTCAGAAAGCACCAGATACATAGTTATAAAATTGAAGCAGCTCAAAATGTGCTTCTAGATTGACCCATCCAAAATTCAGCTTTTGCAGACATTTTCTTCTGTCTAAACAAGAGGTTGGTTTGGGGGCTGATAAGAGTATAAATATGAAAAGGGATTTTGTTTGAGATCCTTGTCTTAATGATTATACATATTTTAGTAGGTGCTTAAAGATAAGATGAACCCTCAAAAATAAGGTAGCGAATTAGATATCCTATTGGTGAATATATCCCCCAAACGTCAGATTAATAAAGAAGGTGATATTTAAAATGGCATGTATTAAAACTTAGTTTGGTCTTACTTCAGAATCCTGTCTATCTATTATGCCATTATGTTGCGGAACCAAACAAATGATTTACCCCTCTGGAGCCTAACACACACCCACTTGCCAGACCTGAAAGTACAGAACAATCATCGCCCAGGTCCTATACTCGATAGTATTGAACAAAGTGCTGTAGAGCATTGCAGTCAGGTTTTTGCAGATATTTCAGTCTAGCTTCAGACTTAACTGGAAGTTGTTGTGGCAACAACTTCTTTTCTTAGAGATCGTAACGTTTCACTACTCATCCAAGCATCTTCATCAGACTGACAAAGCTGCTTGGATGAGTAGTGAAATGTTTCGATCTCTCAAGTAAAGAAGTCCAGTTGCCAGTTGCCATGACTCAACTTCCAGATAACTCACCTGGATGACTGAGAATCTTCACAGACATAATCTTCAGGCTTGTTTCTTGACCAGAATCAGACTGAACAACTTAGGATGTGCAGATCAGGTTATGTGGAATTTGTAGATCTTTCATATTAAAACCTTGTTGCAGATCACAGCACATATGCCCTGAGACAACTACCTTGCACAGCTAGCCTTTATCGCAGGTCTGTAGATCAGTTGTCCATTTTGGACTGGGCCATGCTTGCCTTAAAGGAATGGTTAACAGGATGTGGGCATGCTATTCAATCCAGTTTTGTAAATTGGTAAGTTGTAGCCCCACGTCATTGCCTAGAAGTGCTTTAGCTTTAACTGTGGGTGTCCCTGGACAATAATATCTTGTCCACAGTTACCCAGGCATTACTAACTTCAAGGCTGGATTATTGGAATGTGGGCTTTGTTGAGTTGTTTTTAAGGTCAGTCCCAATACTGAATCCAGTATAGAATGCAGCTATTACTGTAACAGGTACGGTCTTTAGACACCATATAACAGAAACTGCAATGGTCAATTAATGCTAATGGCCTCATTTATTTGTTTTGTTCTCTGTGTTTAAAGTCCTAAACAACTTGGGATCAAATTATTTTAATGCCTTTTTTGACCCTTTAAATCACTCTGTGGGCTTGATTGTCCCCAAGAAAGGTATGATAAACCACTTCTCAGTACTCTCTCCCT
Organism: Phrynocephalus versicolor; assembly: GCA_023846285.1. Classification (NCBI taxonomy): domain Eukaryota; kingdom Metazoa; phylum Chordata; class Lepidosauria; order Squamata; family Agamidae; genus Phrynocephalus; species Phrynocephalus versicolor. The sequence continues at coordinate 61,778,367 of JAHTLZ010000010.1, read as the reverse complement.
GGAAAACCCTGAAAATGCTCACCATAGGTCAGAATTGATTTGATGGGTCATGATATTAAATCCATGCTTGATCACTTCATTCATCCATAGAAATCTCCCTTGGGCATTCCATGTGCTCACAGGTGATGCCTTGGAGCATAACATGATCCACTTTATGAATACATTTTCCCTTAGACATAAGATACACACAGATGCTGGTGGATTTGGTGCTTTTGCTACAAATTTCTTCACTTGTCCAAGGGTTTCCAATAGTATTATTTTAGCTGTGGATATTGTCAGCTTACTCTATCATACTCAGCTTATGCCATATTGTTGGGTTGCATTTTAAGGTTGGTATACTCCTGGGGTATTCTTGGAATGTGATATACTGTATTTTGTTGTTGTTGTGTCTTACAGTCATGACCAACTTTTCGTAAGCCCATGTCCATGGAGTTTCTTGGCAGGAATACTATATTATAAATACATTAAAGAAAAAAGAGTAAACACATTTCTTTAACAGTGGGCTTTCTCATAATAACTCTTGCTAGCTACCAAACCATGGCTCCCCCTACTGGAACATTAATTCTTAATATATACCAGTACTTAGATTTGAACCCATGAATCAGTCAGTGCTGGTGCAATTCTACAACATTATAGTAAGTGAATGCTTTCACTGTAGATATATTTGAATACCTCTAGTTAGCATCAAAACAGATTTCAGTGTCATGCATGGGTATTGTTAATTCCATTTTGTAACATTCTTAGTATATTAACTTATTTGTTTCTATAACATACAGTGTGCCAGATAGTTCAGTGGTTTGGTTATCTGACTGTGGAGCCATAGGTTGGAACTTCAATTCTTCAATGTGCCTCCTGCAAGTATAAATGCAGCCTGTGTAGCCTTGGGCAAGTTACACAGTCACAGGGCATGCCAGAAGGAGGGAATGTTAAGCCACTTCTGAGTATTCTCTGCCTCAAAAACCATAAATTAGAATTGATTTGACTGCACATGATGATGGTGGTGGTGGTAGTGGTGGTGGTTACATATTAGCTTTACTCTATATGCATCTTACTAGCATATCATTATATAGTTAGGACTGGCTCTTTTTGCTAGTTAGGAATGGGTCTTTTTTGATTAAGCATTTGGAGTTTTTTAAAATTATTTAAAATGGTTAGAAATTTAAAATCTCTGAATTATATGTGAGAATGAATGGGTAGTTTTAGGCTTAATCTAGAAACACTTGGGATGAGGTTTTTTGGTGAGTTTTTAGAAGAGTGTTGAAGTAAATTTACACTCAGAAATGGTTGGGGCGTGATTTTTAAAACTTCCACTATGCACATTTTAGACTCTCTGGATTGGGAATCTCCATACTTACTTATGAGTAAAAAAGAAAATAACCTTCAGCTACTTTGTTACTTTGATATATTTAAACTAACATGTATAACAGACCTGCACAACAGGTAGACTGCGGGCCACCAGTAGCCCGTGGAGGGTTCAAAAGTAGCCTGCCGGCCACCAAAAAAAAAGTGAGTGGATAAGTTCTCCACCCCTCCCTCCCCCATCCCAAGGACTACCACTGCCCCAGCAAAGTTCTGGGTCTGCCAGCCCATTGTCACAGCTGAGAGGGGCAGTTCAAGGGCCATGGCCACTGGCCAGATGATTGAGCTGGTGCAACGGAAGTGTGTGCATGGCCAGCCTTCCCATAGGAATGCATTTTTACTTATGAGCATGTGCTTGAAATGGATAAAATTTGTAAGTAGAGGTATTAGAGTAGTAGCCCTCAGGCACTTTGGGTCAGAAAAAGTAGACCTCAGGCTGTTCAAAGTTGGACAGCCCTGATGTATAATATAAAATCTGAAGGCACCAATGACAAATGTTTCTTACTTTGTAGGGTGATCTATTAAAATTATTTGACATGAAGTCAGTCTAGATATGCCATTGCTGAATGAATGAATGAATGAATGAATGAATGAATGAATGAATAGTTTTATTATGGTCAAAGACCAAAAACACCAAACAATCTGCAATAAACATATACAATTTGAAATTTGATATAAGTACAAAATTATACAGTCTTACATTAAAATCATAACAAATAAACCCTTACTTACAGGTTCATAAATTACATACTCAACTAAGCTGAGTCTATATCCTTAAAATAAGATAAAACCATGGCCAGAGATATGGTATAGAGCAGGGGTCCTCAAAGTTTTCAAACAGCGGGCCGGTCCACCACCACCCAGACACCACTGGGGGCCGGATTACAGTCCAAAAGCAGCTGCGGAGGCTGGCTTGCTCACAAAACAGGGGGTAGGTGGGGGGTTGCAATTGGTCCCAGGGGCCGGATTCAGGACCTTGGGGGGGGCGCATCCGGCCCCGGGGCCTTAGATTGAGGACCCCTGGTATAGAGGTATTATTATCTATCTTGGTCGCAACCCAAACATCTCTTTACGAGTCATTATGCTGCTGCATAGAATTTAGCCACTTTTCTGGTAATATGATGGATATTGTTAGAAAGTAGCAATTGTACATAAAATTCCTCTGTTCTCCCTGGAAATTTACAGATAATAGGAGAAAGGAGCTCCATGCAGAGATCCCGATAGCACATGTTCAACTGTTTCAACTTGGTTACTATTGCATGGGCAAATACAGTCTGATGGAAGCAAACCTTGAAACCTTCCCTCCAAAAGTTTGGAAGGTAGTGCATTGAAACTAAGCAGTGTAAAAGCCCTTCTGGCACTAGATGAAATAAGACTGGCTAAGTATGGGGAGATGCTAAAGTTTCAAAAGGTAATTTTATTTCCCCAATTGGCCAGCATGGTTCTGTAATTCTATATCCCAGACCCTTAGTTTCACCACGTTCATAGCTTCTGTAAGACCCATTGCTATAAATATACTAGGAGAATAGCCTAGTTTTGATATCTGTACAGTTATATGCTTCTTCCATTCTGACTGAAAAGTATCTAATAACATCAGTCGGGCCAGGCCTTGTGATGAAAAAATAAGTTTAAGCCAGTACTTAATCATAAGACTTTGACTCATGCTACAATGGGTACTAACCAAACCTCTAGATTAAGAGCTACGTTGGAAGTACAAGGTGGTACTCCCAGGATAGCTCTCACAAATTTGGTCTGAACAATCTCCACAGGTCGTAAATTATGCTAACCGGACACTTGAGAGCCATGAAGCATTTGTGAAATGATTCTGGCCTTAAAAACTTGTATTACTGACGGGACATGTTTTCCCCCCATTGATGTGGAAGAATCTAGTTAGTGCTGCAACATTTTTCTGAGCACTCATTGCTGTGTGGTTTACATGTGTAAGATATTTATAATATGGCACTTGCTCAATAAGTCGTCCATTTAGAGCCCATCTATGCTTTATTCTCCTTCTGCTAACAACCATAATATTAGTTTTGTCATAGTTTATTGTTAGTTGTTCTTTATTGCAGTAGGAGGAGAAGGATCTCAGGGGTCTTCTACAGCCTACACACGTTGTTGACAATAAAACAGCTTCATCAGCATATACGAGTATTGAGATTGAGCGGGTGGCAAGCTTAGGTTGATGAAAATTTGAGTTAGTTAAGTTACCAGCTACGCCACTGGTATAGAAATTAAACAAGGTGGGGGCTAATATGCAGCCCTGCCTCACTCCCTTGAGCACTGGGATATGTTTTGGATAAGATCCCAACTGAATTACATAGAACTCAAAGATATGTATTTTCATGGACTCACCGCATCAGCAGAAGAAGCCGCTTATCAATACTAGTGGTCTCAAATTTAGACCACAGGTCTTCCATTGGTATGAGGTCAAATGCAGATTTGAAATCTATATAGGCTGCATATAAGGCATTGCCTTTAGGGGAAAAATATTTGCATGCCAATTGATGTAAAATGAGACCCTGATCTATGGTAGATTTGCCCTGCCTGAATCCGGCCTGTTCCTCTGCAAGTATATTCTCCTTCAGTAGCTAATCCTGAAATATAATTTCCCCCAGTAAATGGCTCACATAAAGTTTACTGATGGTAATAAGCTAATTGGATGATAATTAGCTGGGTCCCCTCTATTTCCTTTTTTGTAAATTGGAACAATAATAGCTAGACCCCAGTCCTTTGAGAAACAAGCTGTTTTTTCAATCCAAGTAAATAAAGATGATAGTTCCGGAGCCCATCAGTCAACATTACACTTTGGGCCTTTTCACACGACCTCTAAGATCTGCTGGCCACTTAAATTCGGACCAGAGATCTTGGGGGTTCGTTGCTCTTCCTGCGTCCCCACCCCTCCTGTCTGCGTGAGGGGAGGGAGAAAAAAGGGGACAAAAGAATGCAGGCTCACCTCCGTTTGCCGGTCCGTCGTCGTCCTGATTCCTTCTCTTAAAGGGGCGGGAGGCAAAAAAACAAACAAACAGAAGCGAGGAGAGCCAGGCACTCACTCCATTACATCCGGATCTGGGATTTATCACCCTCAAAGAGCAGGTACCTGAAAAGTGCGCTGGGACGCGCTTAGGTGGGCGTGGCCGCACTTAATTTTCTGTAAACTCCGGAGCTGGTGGGGAAACAATTTTAAGCTCCGGAGGTGGGAGCCATTTGTGGCGGAGTTTAGGGGTCGTGTACAAATACCCTTTATTAGGTCAGGTGGGATATAGTCTGTTCCAGGAGCCTTACCCGGTTTGAGTCAGTCAATCAACATAGAGATTTCCCTTGGAGCAACTGGGGGCCATTCTGGTAAATGTTCAGAATCGGTCTGAGATTTTATAATGCTGGATGAATGAACTGCATAAATGCTATGAAAGTATTCCTCCCAGATGCTAGGCAATATATCAAAGTCTTCTTTGGGGATGTGAGATAATGTTCCCTTTGTCACTATCTAACAGAAGGAGACAGAGTCTCTCAAATTGGATGCAATTATCAAACATTGCCAAGCCTTCCTCTGTGCTTGGAGCTTCTTGCTCTTGATCAAAGCTTTATACCTCCTCTTAAATGTATACCAGTCTCCTGGAATTATGTCCAGATTCTATTTCCTGTAAGTTCTATATGTAACTAATAGTTCATGTTTAGGTGCTTTACACTCAGAATCAAGAAACGAACCAAGACTTTGAACAGGAAACACAAGTGGGCGAGCTGTGAGGTTTCTTGCATATTAAATAAGTTTGCAGAGATTGTACCAAGTGATCATAGTCCTCTAAAACTAGTTTCCACAGAACTAGCCAAAGTAATAAGATTACTAGAATATATATAAGGCTCTGTATCTAGTAGCAGTCTCATGAGCACGACATGTTCATCAGACCCCTTGATGCGAGCCTCTCTTGAGTCAGTTGCAATAGGAGCTATTGGGTCATGCTCGGCGAACACATTAAACTTATTAAAATTGATTTTAAAAATCAGAGGTAAATGATCACTTTCTGCAAACCTTGAAATCTTGTATTATATCTACTAGGCCCCTTGAGAGCAACACATAATCTGTTGTCGAAGCACCAGCCTATCTCCAATTCCACATCCATTTAAAAAGCTAGACCAACGTTATTAGACATGTGCATTAAGCGTAGACCGGCATAGTTAGAGCCACAAACTTTGGTTTGTCTATAATAAAGAAGGATATGTGAAAGACGTTCTGGAAGAGTTGTGTTAAACTGTGCAGAGACTGTTGCATCACTAGCACCAATCCTAGCATTACAGTCACCAGCAACTATTATAGAAGCATCAGGATATAATGATGTAAAATGCTCAATATCATCTTCCAAATTGGTCCACAAGTCATCTGACATCACAAGAGATTGTTGCAGAGGAACATAAACATTAATAAGCAGTAATAAACACCTAGCGATCTTCAAAATCAAGGTGGAGGCTAACCTGTTGGAAAAGTCTCATGTCATTCCCACTGCTTGCAACTTTGTTGATATAAACATGGCTAAACCGCTCATAGATCACCCTCTTTTGTCACTGGTGAGTGCATTAAATGAATATGCCACATAGCCATTTAACACTGGATCATTTAAGGTCCACATTTCTTGTAATAATAAAATGTCAAAAGTACCAATTAATTCAATGAAATCAGGTCTGAAACTTTCATATGCCAGCCTGCAATGTTAAAAAAAAAAAAATTGATTACAGATCCCTTATGTTGAAATATGATATTGTTGACTTTTCCACCCATCATTAATCAAACAACTAAAATTACCAAACCAGGCCAGGTCATGGCTGGTGCTTAAAGAGGATAATGAATACTGTTGTGCCATATTTGTTTCTTTCTTTCCCTAGATATAGTGAGCAGCTATTCCATGACCCCACCCGTTCTCAGCATCACAGAAGAGGAATACGTGATCAACGCCAAGGATACACTGAATATCACTTGCAGGTAAAGTCTGACAGGAATGATCTTCATTCTTCCTGACTGTTACATCAAAGGATTCTGGGAGATCAGTCCCAGGGATTCATTGGGAGCCATTCCTCCTGTCTTTTTGGCCTGTAAGTGTACACATAATGAACATCCAGAATAGGACTGTGATTAAAATATGTGTCTTGTACATATCTCTGAGCAGGAAAAACTGGGCTTGTAAACATTTTTATGATCTAACTGATAGACGCTGCCCTTATTATCAGTCTGCCAAAGCGTAGTATCTTTAGTTCTGATTAGCAACAGCTTTCTTGCTCTACCTGGAGATGCCACTGAATAGATCTAGTGTACAAACTCACATATGATTCCTCCTTTTGTGAAGGACATAAGTGAAAGGGGAGCCTCAGGATTTTCTTAAGAACTTAAGAACATTGGATAAAAGTACATGTGCAGTGATGGTCTGCCAGGTTCTTGGCGTTATGACCTGAGAACCATTAATATAGTCATCAGGAACCCTATACATACATTATCCAGTTTCTAATTACATTTAAGTATTGATATTGACAATGGAACAATACTTTATACTCTTGGATGTGTTTCAAGTCATTGTGGCAAATCTACCTACCTACCTTTCTGCCACCTTTGTCCTTAAATGGATCCAGAACAGCTTACAGTATAAAAAGAAACAATATTAGAAGCTATAACAATAAATCATTACAATTGTTTAAAAGAATTAAGCAAATATATCAAAACTGGTAGATGAAACAGTATTAAAAAACACATTTAAAATAACAGTCCCAGCAGTGCAGTATTTAAAAACCCTCTTAGATAGCCAGTCACTTAGAAAAAAACTTGCCTGAAGAAATAAGTCTGTGTCAGCTTGCAAAATGACAGCAAAGACGGGGCCATGAGAAGGAAGGAGTTCTGATGTCTAGAAGAAGTAGCAGAGAAGACCTTGTCCTGTGTCCCCCACCAAATGTGAAGACAGTGGGACCAAGGGTAGGGCCTCTTGTGAAGACCTTATCACTTGAACAGACTCATAAAGGGAGATGCAATCATTGAGATAACTTGGACCCACAGTGTTTAGAGCTTTATAGGTTAGAACCAGCACTTGGAACTGTGTCCCATAATGGGCCAGCAGCTACTCTTAGCAATGAGGTTATGTGATCCCTGTAACCAGCCCATGTTAATACTGTAATTTGGCTGCAGCATTTTGGACCCACCAAAGTTTCCAAACACTTTTTAAAAGCTCGTGGAGTTAAGATACAAATTTCAGAAAGAATAATAAAAATAAGTACAGGGACATATAACAATGGCAGAAGTCCAAAGCACATTAAGACTAGTTCTGCATGCCAGATGGGGATTTAAGCTTTTATTTCTTTTTTTAAAATTTATTTTAATTTTAACATTTAAAACATATACAAATTACATTTTCTTTTATGTAATTTGAGCTTTTATTTCATGGCCACCAGCACCTCCAGTGCTACAAAGTGAATCATTTTTGAAACAATAAAAGGGCTTTCAAGAATGGACAATGGCAAAAACTAACCTTACCTTTAATATGCCTCTGCCAATTTATTAGGTTTTATACGTTGTGAGAGGTATCTGATGAGTGATTGTATCAATATCAAACCTCCACCCGGTTAGTTTATGCCCAAGCAGGGATTTGAACCCAGATCTCCTGCATCCTAGGGCTCTACACTATCCACCTGACTCCCCTGGCTAGATTACAGACTTGCATTTTAGTGGGATGCAGATAAACCTGAAAGTCAGTAACTCGTCTTGTATATGCAGGTATACTTGGCCTTCACAACATGTTCTACTGCATTTTCTCCAGGTTTGCACCTTCTGCTACAAACTTGTGCTGCCATACTTGTTTCAACCTAAACAAATTGTAAGCTGCCTCAGCTCCTTATGGTAGAGGACACATCTTCAATCTATGTACCTATGTGCTTTAATACACATCTCACCCGAAAACACTAAGTCAAAGCCCTTTATTCAATAATTCCCTTCCAGAGAAAGAAAAGCAGTTGTGCTAACATTATGTCTTTACTCCAAATCATATTAAGCATTTAATTATATGACAGAGACTCACAGAGAGCAGGAAGGTATTTTATATCCAGCCTGAAGTCTTATGTGAGTAGGTGCCATGGCAAGCAAAGAGGCTGCCCATTTGTATTATTCAGACTATTATCTGAATAATACAAATGAATACTCCCAAATAACAGTTCACTCCTTGCTGCTATTTTGATCCATCTTGACTTCTCCAGGGAAGATGACCAAAGACACAGAACATGAGACAGCAGAAGATTATTTTATTTATTTTATTTTATTTTATTTTATTTTATTTTATTTGGTGATTCCCTACCCTTGTATTCACACATGCACACATACAGTCCATATATTGGTATGAGATACTGGCTAATCTTTCCACTTATACCTAGCTCTCCTCAAAGTTCAGCACCTCCAATATACAGTATAGGGACCCGACCTGGCCTGCAATAATTGAAAATCTGCAATATGCGGACCCAGGTCAGGCTGGGCCTGGGGGTCCTAGCTGGGGGCCCTTGTACTTACCCCCAGCCTGGCGCTGCCCTGAATGGAAGTCACCTCTGGTTCACAGAGAAGCCATTTTCGGGCCTCCAGAAGGCCCGACCCAGGAAGGCCTTTTCAGGCCCATTCGGGGCAGCACTAGTCCTGGGGTAAGTACGGGAGGCCTGAAACAGGCCTTCCCCCTTACCCCAGGGGGCCTTTTTTCATATACTGTCCCACTATATTGTAGGACTGCAGTATATGAACCGTGAATGGGCAGGAGACGACAAAAGAACCAGCACTCTGTAGAAGAACAGCAAAGTGGCACTCAATGGATTGCTTTCTCTTAAAAACATATTGACACTTGACCACATATCTCTTCTTCTTCTTCTTCTTCTTCTTCTTCTTCTTCTTCTTCTTCTTC
>JAHTLZ010000010.1:61748386-61769088 GCA_023846285.1 Phrynocephalus versicolor | reverse complement strand
TCTTCTTCTTCTTCTTCTTCTTCTTCTTCTTCTTCTTCTTCTTCTTCCTCCTCCTCCTCCTTCTCCTCCTCAATTGTGCTGGGCTTTTATTTCTACAATAGCTTAAGGAATGGGTTCCCAATGGTTTACATTGCTTACCACCACCATGTCTTGTCCCCACAAGCACATCTTAATTTGAAGTGAATTTCTACTTGTTCAGTTATCTATTAATCTTTCCCACTTTTTTCACTGGACTATGGACCTGCTTGAAGAGATATGGCTTATATTGATGAGAGCCAGGGGGGAAATATGCAGTGTATTCAGGCCACAAAGGGAAAGATAGCAGAAAGGATGCTAGGATGAGCCAGTAAGATATTTCTGCAGTAGAATAAAATCATTGCAAGTAGATATGAAGCAATCTCTCTCCTCAGATTTCATTGGAGAACTGGAGATAGGTTTGTTTTGTCCGTTATAACTCAAAGAAGAATGTTCTGGCTGTTGTTTGCAAGCAATATTAAAATATATCCCTTCCATTTCAGCTCCCTGTGCAAAACTCTTGTTTCCTCCTTTGTATATAAGACATCAGATTTCATTTAGTCCCTGAAACATGAACTGGCTCTGACTTCTTATATTGACAGTTACAGCTGGGAAAATTAGTAATAAAACTTGATAGCATGTAATTTATTATTTATTATTGGAAAATGGTAGGGATGGGGATTCGCGTTGCAGGACTTGCTGTCGAGTCGGACATAAGTTGCACCGGTAAATTGACTTGGTTTTTTCTTTTTCTTTCAATGACTTGGACTTGATTTGTGACTTGGAACTCAACCACCCACCCCTCACTTTTTCTGGAGGAAAAAAGCTTGTTTTTAATAAGTACTTGGACTTGGGCCTTGGAAGTCGGGAACTTAGACTGGGACCTAAAGTCTTACCAACATCTCCGCAAGGTGGCAATAGGAGCTACAAGGGACTTGGATTCTCTCTGTACAAGATGTTTCTTTAAAAAGTGCCCTAATTATTTGTGATTCCCTGTGTTTAGCCACTTTACTCTTCCCCATAGAGACAAAAATAACTGACAGAGCCTTCTTTGCCCTGCTCTGCGTAACAGAAAACGGATATGAGGACTTGGATTTCTTAGCCAAAGCTCCCAGAACTTTGGGTTGGGGGGATTCCTGGTGAATTTTGAGGGTTGAAGTTAAAAAACTGTAAAGCCTTTCTATTGTTCTCAGAATGTTGTGTTTTAATCAACTTCATTTGGTTTTGAACTTGTTCCTCAGCTTCACGTATCCTCTTAGCAGGATCACACTTCTGCATAGACCTTGCATTGGAATCCTATGTGTAGCCTTCCTTCCTGTCAAAGCCTGGATTGCAGACCTCTGGCTTGGGTTTCCACTTGTGTTAGAGGAATCCAGCAGATTATTTACATTGCTGGTGTGAGAATAGAGAAGAAAGGGCATTTTAGAATATAGGTCAGTGATGGCGAACCTTCGGCACTCCAGATGTTTTGGACCACAACTCCCACAGTCCTTTGTCATTGGCAGCACAGGCTTAGAATTCTGGGAGTTGTGGTCCAAAACATCTGGAGTGCCAAAGGTTCGCCACCACTGATATAGGTTCAAGGACTCTCTAACCAGACTTCTGGCATTCCTTTTCTTCCTACACAGAGGACAACATCCCTTGGAGTGGTCGTGGCCTGGAAGCCAAGAGGACACCATCCAGACTGGAAAGGAAAGTGATTCAGTGTTCTTTGTTAGTTCCGACGGTATCCGCACAGTCAAGGAAGAAGATTGTGAGGGGACTGAAACGAAGCCTTACTGCAAGATCTTGACACTGACGGGTACTCAGGCGAATGATACGGGCTACTACCGCTGTCATTACAAATACATCAATGCCAAAATCGAGGGCACGACTGCAGTGAGCACTTACGTATTTGTGAGAGGTAAGAGTGTAAAAAATTTGCCTGCCTAAATTAGACTGAAGTCCTGGGTTCAGGGATTCTGGATGAAGTTGTAAGGTTGTAAGAGGCAAAGTTTTTTGGAATTAAACTATAGTGAAGAAAAAGAAGTAACATTTGGCTTTAGAAAGGGAAATGCCATACAATTTTGAAGTAAAAGTGCAGTTCTGACCATTTACCTCTCCCTATCCTGACCTTCCCCACCCACCCACCCCAATCACACTTAATGTGTAGATTTGCTGCTGGGCTCCTTCACTGTATCTTAGAAGTTTCTCTTGTATTCTGCTCCCGCGTCAGCTGGCACCAAGGCAGCAGGGCCATGGAGTCCAGGGTAGAGGTTTTGCAGTGATCTAGCAAACAGAATCCTGCTGGAGATCTAGAGGTTAGGCTCAAGTACAATCCAAAGCCATGCATGTTGTTTTACTTGAAAGTAAGTTATATTATGTTCAAATTGGCATAGTCTAGGACTGATGTTCAGAATCCCCATATTCGGTGTTTGTTTGTTTGTTTGTTTGTTTAAAACATCACTGTACTGCCCTTTACCACAGGACATTCACATCCCTGACCAGGGGATGTGAATGTCACTGAGCCTCTGGGGAACAGTGACCATGCTGCAATCTCCTTTGCCATGCATGTTGGAGGAAGAGTGTCAAGCAAATCAGACATAAAAACCCTTGATTTTCGAAGGGCAAACTTCCCTCAGATGAGGAAACTAGTTCGAAAGAAATTGAAGGGGAAGGTTGGAAGAATCCAATCTCTTCAGAGTGCATGGAACCTGTTTAAAACAATGGTAACAGAGGCCCAGCACAAGTGCATACCACAAAGAAAGAAGAGCTCATTTAAGTCCAAGAGGGCACCGGCATGGTTAACGAGTGGAGTTAGAGCGGCTCTAAAGCGCAAGGAGAGGTCTTTCTCTAAATGGAAATCCTCCCCAAATGAGGAAAATAAAAAGGAACACAAACTCTGGCAAAAGAAATGTAAGAAGATGATAAGAGAGGCAAAGAAAGATTTTGAGGAACGCATGGCTAGCAATATAAAGGCTAATAATAAAAGCTTCTTTAAATATGTTCGAAGTAGAAAACCTGCCAGAGAACCCGTTGGCCCTCTGGATGGTGAGGGAGGAAAAGGGGAGGTTAAGGAGGACTTGGAAATTGCAGAGAAATTAAATGAGTTCTTTGCATCTGTCTTCACGACAGAAGACCTTGAGCAGATTCTGCTGCCTGAACAGCCCCTCTTGACTAAAGTATTAAATCAAATACAGGTTAAAAGAGAGGATGTTTTAGGACTAATTGATAAATTGAAGATTAACAAGTCACCGGGCCGAGATGGCATCCACCCAAGTGTTATTAGGGAACTGAGAAATGAAATTGCAGATCTCTTAATGGTAATATGCAGCTTCTCTCTTAAAACGGCCACAGTGCTGGGGGACTGGAGGATAGCAGATGTCACACCAATTTTTAAAAAAGGAAGGAGGGGGGACCCGGGAAACTACAGGCCAGTTAGCCTTACATCTGTCCCAGGGGAGATGGTGGAAAGCCTCATCCAAGAGAAAATCTTAAAACACATAGAAGAACAAACCTTGCTGAGAGAAAATCAGCATGGCTTCTGCAAGGGTAAGTCTTGTCTGACAAATCTTTTAGAATTTTTTGAAAAGGTCAACAGGCATGTAGATTTGGGTGAACCGGTGGATATAGTCTATCTGGATTTTCAAAAGGCTTTTGATACAGTCCCTCACCAAAGGCTGCTGAGAAAATTGCACAGTCAGGGGATAAGAGGGCAGGTCCTCTTATGGATTGAGAACTGGTTGAGATCCAGGAAACAAAGAGTAGGTGTCAATGGGAAATTTTCAGAATGGAGAGAGGTGAAAAGCGGTGTGCCCCAGGGATCTGTCCTGGGACCGGTGCTTTTCAATCTGTTCATAAATGACCTGGAGACAGGGATAAGCAGTGAGATGGCCAAGTTTGCAGATGACACAAAACTTTTCCGTGTGGTAAAAACTAGAGAAGATTGTGAAGCGCTCCAGAGGGATCTCTCCAAACTGGGGGAATCGGCTACGAAATGGCAAATGCGTTTTAATGTATCCAAATGTAAAGTAATGCATATTGGGGCAAAAAATCAAAACTTTATCTATCAACTCATGGGCTCTGAGTTATCAGTGACAGATCAGGATAGAGATCTTGGTGTGTTGGTGGACAGCTCCATGAAGGTGTCTCCCCAATGTGTGGCAGCGGTGAAGAAGGCCAATTCCACGCTAGGGATTATCAAAAAGGGGATTGAAAATAAAACAGCCAACATTATAATGCCATTATACAAAACAATAGTAAGGCCGCACCTGGAGTATTGTGTACAATTCTGGTCACCGCATCTCAAGAAAGACATAGTGGAACTGGAAAAGGTGCAGAAGAGAGCGACTAAAATGATTACTGGGCTGGGGCACCTCCCTTATGAGGAAAGGCTAAAACATTTGGGGCTCTTTAGTCTGGAAAAAAGGCACCTGAGGGGGGATATGATTGAGACGTACAAAATAATGCAGGGCATGAGTAAAGTGGATAGAGAGAAGCTCTTCTCCCTCTGCCAAAATACCAGAACTAGGGGACATCCACTCAAATTGAGGGCTGGGAGAGTAAAAACAGCCAAAAGAAAATATTTTTTCACCCAGCACGTTGTTAGTCTATGGAACTCCCTGCCACAGAATGTGGTGATGGCATCTGGCCTGGATGCCTTCAAAAAGGGATTGGACAGATTCCTGGAGGAAAAGTCCATCACAGGTTACAAACCATGATGGAGATGTGTAATTCCCCAGGCTTAAAACCAGGGTACTTCAAGGGCCAGATGCAGGGGAGTGCTATCAGGAGACAGATATCTAGTCTCATGCGCTCCCAAACGCATCTGGTGGGGCCACTGTGAGATACAGGAAGCTGGACTAGATGGGCCTTTGGCCTGATCCAGCATGGCTCTTCTTATGTTATGTTTATGACATTCCCAGATAACTTGCAATATAAATACAGTAGTAAATTGTATTCCCGAAGGCTGTCATGGCTGGGATCTGACAGTTGTTGTGAGTTTTTCAGGCTGTTTGGCCGTGTTCTGCAAGTTTTTCTTCCTGACGTTTTTCCAGACTCTGTGGCTGGCATCTTCAGAGGTCAAGGACCTCAGGGAACTAGGGGTTCTCTCTGCGCTCTGGGGTATAGAGTGAGTGAGGCTGGGTTTTTTTAACTTGTGTGAAAGAGGAAACTTGTCCTACGCGGGAGAATAGGTATTAGTCATTGTACTGTGATGAAGGGATTAAGAAGTTTCAATGCAATCAGGAGTAGCAACAATCCTTCTGTGTGGTTGATGGGTGTTGTTAGCTGTTCTATTGTGTGAACTGATCACTGTTGCTCGTGGATGGGTGGGAATCATGGAGTTTTGTCCTTTTGCACTCTACAGCTTTTAGTACTGGAAACCAGGCTTTGTTGATTTTTAGACTGTCTTCTTTTTTGTTGAAACTGTGCTTATGTTTGTGGATTTCAATGGCTTCCCTCTGTAGTCTGACATAGTGATTGGTAGTGTTGTCCAGTACCTCTGCATCCTGGAAGAGGATTTCATGTCAGATTTTTTTCAGGGAGTGTTCAGCTACTGCTGATTTTTCAGGTTGTTTTAGTCTGCAGTGTCTTTCGTGTTCTTTGATTCTGTTCTGGATGCTGCACTTGGTGATCCCAATATATACCTGGCCACAACTACAAGGTATCTGGTATACTCCTGCATGGACAAAGTGCTGAAAAAACACAACCTACGAACAATATTTAGACCCACCACAAAAATACAACAGATGCTATGGTCAGCCAAAGACAAAGGGAACCCACTCGCCATTTCCATACTTACCCCAGGACTGGGACTGCCCGGAATAGGCCCGCATCCGCATAACGCGGATTTTCAATTATCACGGGATGGGTCAGGTCCCTAACCCCCGTAATAGGCGGGGGCGGGGTCACTGTAACAGTAGTCAATTATTTCAAAACAGAAACCAGGATAGTAAAGCTAATAGCCAATGATGATTTTTTAAAAAACTAGTTGTTTGGTTTTGAGTTTGAATTCCAAGTATAAGGTCAGAATGAGAAAATATATACATTAAAATGTCTGGGTAAAAAGCAACTCCTTAATAAGGTAGCAAAAAAAGTGTTAATTAATGAAGAGGCATGCTTCTTTTAGAAAGGCATTTGATGGCTGGGGTACCACCATGCCATTCTGACCTTTGAAATTTACTTCTTATAAGAGCACAATTATGTAAGCTCTCAGTGGAAAAACTGAAGACAGGAGAGTAGGGGAAAGGGCATGGTTTCAAGTATCTGGATCCTAGGCCATTTAGAACTCCAAAGATAAATATTAGCAGCTTGATTTGGAAACAAGGTGGATTTTTTTCTTACAGTGTTATTGTCTTTTCTTGGAGATACCCAGCTTCTCATAACATGTTGAAAGTGCAACGGCTGAGCTTTAGTGAGAATTCAGGGTTGATTTGCTCTAGAACCCATTTATCAGTCTAATGACATAATTGAGCCTTGAAACACTCCCAAACTTAAACAAAACCTGTAGATAAATTGCTGTTCTAGAAGGAATGCAAGTCACTCTGTCTAAAATGGGTTGCACCCTATTTATCTGGCCCCAGTTGCCTGAGCGGTTACCTTGTTGCATGGTTTTGGTTTCACTTTGTTGGTCTGCATCCAGATCATTATCAAATTTAGGCTCTGGGTATATGATGCAAGAGAGGCACACAATGTTTTACTCTTAGGTTACTCTGAGGCTATTTATGCCTTGAGCATAAGGAACCACGAGGGATGGGAGTGGGACGTGGCAACAGAAATCTGTCTTCTTTCATTTTTTTATATCATCTTATTTTGAGCTGATAGGCTTGTAGAAAGTTCGAGGAGGCTGACTGACCTGGGGATATAAAGAAATCATTATGAGAAATTTGACAAATGTTCTCCTGTCACACCCACCCCTAAATAGGCGAGTGCACACTGTGTTCTGGTCATACTGCTTCATTCTTCATATTCTCCGAATGTTTCTCTGCGCACATGTTGGTTCCCTTTCTCATCTGCATAAAAAACAAATCAAGTCCACAGGAGATGGGAATAAGGTCCTCTTCCCCCTATGAACAAAACTCCTGTGTGAGTTGTCCCACATCTGCTCTGGGGGTGCCTGGGTGAAGGTGAGTGGAACCTAGGAGCTTTCACTTGCCTGGTATTCCTAAACTGCAAGAGTTCTCCTGTCAAATGGTTGCTGAATTTTAAAAAGGAAGAAAGTCAAACCATCATTTTGGGAAAAAGAATGAAAATGGGAGAGGTGTTTCAAATAAAACAGACTCTGAGAAGAATTAAAAACTGTATTTTTTATTTATTTATTTATTTATTTATTTATTTATTTATTTATTTATTTATTTATTTTGCTATAGTGTTGCTATAATAGAAAGTGCAAGGGCAGAGGTGAGAAGCCTGGGACAGAGACTCCCCAGTCTCATACATACACAGGGCTAGTTTGAGTCGTGATTTGTGAGAGATCTAGGGCTCCTCAGATTTATGCCAGTTAATGAATTCCTGATATGAAACATATTGTGCTTTTGTCTTTTTGACAAGTGGCTTATCCAATCAGAGGCCAAGCTGGCTTTGGGGATTCTGGGAGTTATAGTGCATTCTTCCTCCGCGTTCCCAAAGGCAGATGGATATTGTAAGCTGTGAATATCTGAAAAGTCACTGTTGTACGCATCTAAATATCAGAAATGAACACAGCTCACAGTTGTACAGAATCTAAAACTGGTTGCCCCCTCCCCCACAAAAACTTCTTTGCATTTAAATTGTTGAGAGTTAGAAACACTTGGGAGCAAGAAGTCTGTGCCAGTCTACTGCTATTCCTCCAGAGATCTACCAAGAGTGTTCCTTCTGTCTATCTTCGTGAAGCTCAGCCCTTACCTTGGACCAATATCCATTACCACTTTTTGTCTGCATGCATGCATGTACATGCCACGTCTTTCTCTTAAGTACACCTCCTCATGAATCCACTTACTGTACATGCTTTCCCAACAAGTCATGTCAACATCCAGGCTTTCTTTGATTGGAGGCAACCAAACACTTAGAAATAAAGAAGACCCTCTCTGAAGGGAAGTTGCAATTGCTTTTTAGTGTTGTGGGTATTAGTTTAGATCCTGGACCTTGGATATTTATAATCAGGTCTAAATTTAATATGGGCAATTAATAACGAGTCTCTGTGGTTTGCCAGCTGAGCAACTGTTGCTGCCTGGTATTTTAAAATAAATCGTTCTCCAATAACAGACTTGAAATAACAATAGCCACAGGCATTAGAAGTCTGGCAGGAATTTCTTCTCATGAATGTTAGTTCTCTCTTAATCTAATCTGCCCTTGGACTTTGCTATGAACATCTGTGGCCGTTCTTCAAATACATCCTGGAGGAATATGTATATAAAAACACAGAAATGGAATAAAATCCAAAACCTCTAGTCAGGAGCATTTAGGAATGAAAGAGCTGATGTACACCAACACTCATGAAAATATGTCTCAATCATGACCTTGTCCTACAGTCCTACGATAGTAAAATAGGTGTCTTCTCTCAATCTTGAGAGCTATTGTGCAGTTTTGCAGGATCATGGGAGATGAATCCAGAAATCTAATGAGCTTCTGGGAAAGGACTGTGAGAACTAGTAGGGTAGTATAGAGCTTAATGCTGCTTTGTGATCTGGGAGATTTTGAGTTCAAACCCCCATCAGGCCATGAAATGAATTAGATGGATTTACAGCAGCCACTAAGCACATTCGATCTCACCTGATTTTGGAAGCTAAGCAGGGTTGGCCCTGGTTAGTACTTGGATGGGAGACTACCAGGGAATACCAGGTGCTGTAGGCGCCTGGAGTAGGAACTGCAAACCACTCCAGTATTCCTGCCAAGAAAAATCCATGGACATGGGGTCACAAAGAGTTGGTCACAACTGTAACGACACAACACACACATACACACTTTCTTATCTTCCCTTGTAAGGTGAAAATGGGAGAGAATGCACTATGTTTTTTAACCCAAGGATTGGCAGTATGTAGATGATATAAAGATCCTTTCATCAATCCCTAGAAAAATCAGAAGCACTTTACACCTCCACCAGCAAAGGCACAGCTAACAACCCATACTTAATGGGTGTTGGGAAGGGTGGCATAGGTCATTCAGGCCATTGTCTACCTAATGAGCCTATTCAGGCCAGGGTGTGGTGAAATGAAGGTGAACTATAAATAGGAGGCCTCACCATTATCTTTCCTCAGACTGATGAAGCTGCTTGGATGAGCAGTGAAACATTTCAATCTCTCAAGAAAAGAAGTCCAGTTGCCATGACTCAGCTTCCAGATAACCTCACCTGGATGACTGAGAATCTTCACATACATCCTATAAAAAGGTGGACTGTTGTTTCCTGGGGACATATGGGTTCACTGGGGGCTTCCTAGACCATCTTATAATTTATTTCATTTCCCTGGACTTCATCTACTTGAATTCATGGGATTGTAATTATACACTATATTGATCAATTTACTAAACACACATGGCATAATTTGTTGTCGATAAAATATTGGTTTTGGTTCAGCTGTATGACTGCCCAGATGAAATGTATGGGTGTATGCTTAGCATATCTTAGCACCTCTAGTAATAATAACTAGAAGAGGACAAGGCTCCTGTTGTGGATTCTGTCACATAATCAAATATGATGAATTGCATGCAGACCTAGTCCAAGATAACCAACATTTCTGAAGAGAAAATGAGGTAGAGAGCATTTACTTTGGTGCTTAATTTAGATGCCTATTAACACCAAAACTGACTTATGTATGTCTTTGTTAATTCAGGGGCCTTCTGTCCATAACTTTCTTAAAGTGAATTATAATAATATGGCACCAAACCATAAAAAGACTTGTCTGGCCAGAGTTGCTGAATGCTGCTATGTGCCATTATATCATTTATAATTTACAGGAATCCCCTTGAATTAATGAATTGGAAAATCCTGTCATTAATAAGCTGGCTCCCTTCTTTAATATCCAAGGCTGGGGGGGTGGGGGGTTGAGCGAATTCATCTGATGTTTATTGCTTCTTCCGGTGAGTCTTGTCTTCTCGTGATACGCAGAAAGTATGATTGTCTCAATTTAATCATTTTCATTTCTATTGAGAGTTCAGGCTTGGTTTGATCTAGTAGCACCCACTTACTTTTAGGCTGTTCATGGTATCTGTAAAGCCTTCGGTATATTTTAAATGAGCTTTTCTTTCTTTCTGTCAGGTTTCTTCACTGTCCAGCTTTCATAGCTCAAAGCAAATTCACAAGTTTCCCATAATAACCTGCATCAAATAGAGTAACTTTAAGTTATAGAAATGGTACCATTAAATTAAAATACACAACTCCTTGTACAAAATAATAGTTTTGCAGATGCACACAGTTTCTTTTCAGTGAGCAGGAAATACAAACAGGTATTGTATCCCCGTGTGATACACAATTATACCCTCTGTAATTGAAAGAGTGACTTGTTTTAGATATCAACAATGAACCTCATGAATCAGGTAGTTTTGAACCAATCCATAGCAGCTATGCTGTGTGCAGTTATTTCAAACCTATACAGTTATTTGGAGATTAAATGGAATGAAGATAGGCATGATGGCTCATGGTACAAGCTGACAGGGAGGTATGGGGGGAGTTCATTCCAAAGTGATGTGGTCTCTCTCTCACACACAGAGAGAGAGAGATTTATTCAACCCACAGCTGTTTGTGCAAGACAGGCAGTTGTCCAATAAGGGTTAAATACTGTCTTATCAAGGAGTCACATTGTTGTCTACAAGGGAGAATCTCAGCAATGCAAAGTGAGAAGGAAGAGCGCAAAAGTTCATGACATTGAAAGTTTAACCATAGGCTCCAGCTGGCTTGCAGCCTATCATTCATTTGTATTTTTTAATACAAAGAGAGTAATATTGTAGTAAACATATATGCCATTGAGAGAGAGAGAGAGAGATGGAGAGCAGCATATATTGTAGATCTCTACTGTATATTCCAGTATGATTTTGTAAGACTGGTACTATTAAATGGCAGCCATTGAACAAACATTTATGGAGAGATAGGCAGGATATCTCTCAATGCCATTTGCAGGGAATAGTAAGCAGGTGAAGACATCTGCTTGGGAATACCCTGAAGCAAATAGTGAGCCACTGTGTGAGACAGAATGCTGGACTGGATGGGCTGTGGCCTGTTCCAGCAAGTCTGTTCTTATGTTCTTATGTATGTATTTGGCACCATCAGCTTTAGAGTCCAAGAGAACAATTAATGATACAACCATACCTTTAAACAACTACATCTTTAAACATCCAAAAATATGATATATCTGTCTCCTGCACCTATTACGACCCATTCATTTATATGCTGAACTTTCCATTTGTGCTGAGAACACCCAACACACAGAACTGTCTCTCTCAAGAAAATTGGTCAGGCCTGCATTCGTACGGATGACTTGTTTTAATTGGCAACTGTGGAATTTTATATACAGTAATACCTTAGTTTACAAGCATACGGTAATTCATTCAGAAATAGGGATGGGCACGAAATAGAAAATTGAGATTCATTTTGTTTCATTTCATTCGCCCCGTGATTTGTTTCATTTTGTTAGAAATGTGTTTTTAAGTTCATATGAAATGAACCAGTAACAAACCAATTTGTTACTCTATAAAATAGGTCCCCTGGATCCTAGAGGCGACAAATTTGATGGGTACCTTCCTTGGACCCTCCCCTTTAAGCCCTCCAAATTTGGGGAAATTTGGGGTTCTGGTGGACAGTTATTCAACTTCAAAGCGGGTGCCCCCTGGGAAAAAAATTAGAATTGCAATGTTATGTGCTTGAAAATAATGATCCCAGGCAGCTAGCAGCATGGAAATTACAATAGAGGTTCCTGAAGCTCTCCCTTTGAAGCACCCCCAATTTGGAGAGGCTTGGGGTACAGGGAATGGAGTTACTGAGCTCCAAAGGGGCAGCGGGGAAAACTTAATTGAAGGAGTGTGGATCTGCGCGGTGAGGGGAAGCTGTCAATTAACCCTATAACTGGTAAAGCATGCTGAAGACACTCCTTCCATTAAGCATAAGCACCCCCACCTCCTTTGGAGCTTAATATCTCTGCCCCCAGAAACTCTTAACTTTTCCAAATTTCAAGGGATCCCCTAAAATTGCTTGGGGAAGAGAAGCCTGCCATTCGCTTGCCTGAGATCAGTAATTTTCCATTGAATATTTTTAAAAATATTATTTTTAAGGTTCACACCATATTTGGTGCCTCTAGGACCCAGGGGAGCCATTTTGCAGAAAAACAAATCAGCTCATTTAAAAGTAAAAAACTGCCAGTTCATTTCGTTACTAATGAAACGCTGCTTCCCCGGTTTGGTTTGGTTTGTTACATAACAAACAGAGGAATCAACATTTCGTTTTTTGTTTGTGCCCATCCCGATTCAAGAAACATGCTTGTAAACCAAAACACTCTTATACCAAAGGAAATTTCCCCCTAAGAAATAATGGAAACTCAGATTATTTGTTTTGGGGTCCTTTAGATCACATATGGTACACACAAAATGCCAAAACTCTACAAAAATGCAATTTGTAGTCCTATATAGATTTGACTAGCTACCCCGTGACTAGAAGTGGTGTGAAAAAATAATACTGAATGTTGAAAATGAATTAAATAAAAATAAGAATATAAAGAAAAATAATACCCTAACCTGCATATTCATGGCCGATGCAAGGGAGACCTCTATTCCCCTCTCTGCTTTGGAGGCTGCCTTTCCAGAAAATCACCCACAATCCAGCAGCGTGAGGAAGAGAGAGCCACCTTTGGCTCACTTGTGATCATGTGACTCGCTCCAGTGCTTCTATATTAAGATATTGCTTGTTGATCAAGGCAAAATTTAGAAATGTTTGCTTGCCTTACAAAATGCTGTTAAACCAAGTTACTCTTAAACCAAGGTATTGGTGTACTTGTTTTAATTTTTGGATTGGTGTTTATCTGCTGATTTGAACTGATTTATTTTGTTGACATAGGTAGCCACCTTCAGCTCTATTACAGAACAATGCAAATGAACTGACATAGTGAGTAGATAATATCTGGTAACAAGTTATGGGTAAAAAAAAGAACTGCCCATCAAAGTTTGTATATGTCATTGTATACTAGAATACAGTATATTTCTCTGTGTTAGAATATGTTCACTCAGTAGTACCAATCAGGACTTAAGCAGGATTTAGGCTTTAAGCCTAGAGGCTAGATGTCATTGCATCAATAGGAATTACAGTGTTCAATATATGCCTGCCTCTATTGATAAGAACAGCGCCTGGACACTTAAAACATTCTTCATAGTATCAGCTGACCAGGATAATAATGGTAACAGAGGATGGTTCAGTGTGGACAATCAGTCCTGATCCTTTTTTTAAAAAAATGATGCCATTGTTTTTCCACCTTTTCCACCTGGCATTGGAACTGGGAGAGTATACAATAATATCAGGATGGACTTTTATGTACTTAAAAAGATTGCTAGCACGCCAGTATATTTAGAGACGGTTCTCTGAAACATTTTTAGCATTTAAATTTATTCTGCAGATTTTGAATTGCAGTTTGGGGAAGACTGTTTTATTGTTTTTTTCTGATCTTTACTACCTGAACTGTTTAGTTGCTGTTGCTTCAGCTGCTGCAGCTGTTGTTATTGTTTTTATATACCTTGCCTGCTGGGATTCTTTGAGGCAAAAATAATAAAATTGTAGAATTCAAAGAGATTTTGCAGGATCTGTAGTTTCAGCTTAAATGTATTTTAAGGAAGA
The DNA here is from genome assembly GCA_023846285.1 of Phrynocephalus versicolor. NCBI lineage: Eukaryota > Metazoa > Chordata > Lepidosauria > Squamata > Agamidae > Phrynocephalus > Phrynocephalus versicolor. Next base: position 61,755,305 of record JAHTLZ010000010.1, on the reverse strand, counting down.
AAAATCCACAACCTCCCCAAGGCAGTCTGTTCCGTTGTTAGGAAATTTATCCCTATCTTTAAGTGAGGTCTCCTTACCTCCAATTTAGTTCCACCTTCTGAAATAAAATCTCTTTCATCTGTGTGGATCAGCCTTAGCTGTGAGCATTCTAAACATACCCATTTAATAACCAAGATCTGAGGTCCAAGCAATACTGTAGTAAATCCCATTAAAAACTGAAGGACCTTCTTAGTACAAAGCCTATGCTTATTTTCCAATGATCAATCACAAAACAAAGAAGGCTGATTTTTCAAACTAGGGCAATGATGGCGAACCTTTTAGAGACCGAGTGCCCAAACTGCGATTCCAAACCCACTGATTTTTTGCAAGGTGCCGATACAGCCATTTAACCTGAATTACAGGTGGCTGTGAAGGGCCGATGTCGTGTGTCCACAGAAAGGGCTCCGAGAGCCACCTTTGGCACCTGTGCCATAGGTTCTCCAACACTGAACTAGGGTATGTGCAAAAAGTTCCTGCTGTAATAATCAGATATTATGAGCACGTAAGAAATACCTGCTTCTAGTGATGTGTTACCTGGAACTTATACTGTACTTTGGGTTTAAGTAGGGCTGGCCCAAGAATTATTGCTGCCTGAAGTAGGAATGGCACCTCACCAACCTAGGTCACCCTTCCTGGTACTTAAAGCCAACTCAGTTGTTTTTTCACATGTGGCAGAAAATCCACAAAGCATTTGTCCCCATCTGCAGTTGATAAAATAATATGATAATTACACATTAAAAAACAACAATGTGCTCTTTTTTCGTGACACCCCAAATCTCCTGTTAAATAGTGTGACCACTCCTAGCCCTCAGCTGCCTTTAAAACAAATAATTTTTAATTTTAATTGAACAAATCTTATTTAATTTCTTAGTAGATTGTAATCTGCTTTTTTATTTTGTTAAAATTAACTATCTGTCTTTAGCATTAATATTGGTTGCAATTGTATTGCTTGATATTAAAAACTGCAAAGGTTTGCCTTGTAGTCAGTTGAGAAGTAAGTAAGTAAGTAAGTAAGTTAAGAAAAGTCACTTTTTAATTAATTCCTCATTGTTCTAAAATAGCACACTGCTTTTTCATCTGATAACTCTAAATGGGCTAAAGGGAGCAGCAGCAATGAAACATATCTTGAATGTTGCTGGAAAACATATTTGTTCTGAGTAGTCAGAAAGATAATAACCAGGAACAACCTAGTTGTGGCTGCTGAAGTGCTGCATTGATAGCACAGAAATGAAAGGCCATTAGATTTATTCTTCAATCCCATTATTGCCCCAGCATTCATAAATTTGTTGGCAAAATTGAAGGAAGACAAAAAGAATAGAAGAAAACATTGAAGGACATTTGCTTACAGAGGGGGAAAATACATTATGTCTTATGTGCACTAAGGAAATTCAGAGTATCCAGTTCAGGCTTGTGTATCTCCCATTTCCACCTTGACCTTCTTCCTTCAGCTCAGGATGGTATATATAGTATGCTGACCACTTTTATCCTCACAACTGATCACTGATATAAATTACACTGAGATGAACATTTATCTTGAGCATGGATGTGTCCTTTCCACATGAACATGCTGTGTTCATTGCAACACACTGATGTACATGTTATTGGGCTGATCTTAATACAGTACTAAAGCAAACGAGAATACAATCCTGATCTCAGAATAAAAAATAAGCAGACAACTTCAGGGAAATTATACGTTTTGCATGTATCTGAGGGGGAGAGGGTATCGCTATATGCAGGTCTGCTGATTGCATTAGCTAAAACATAGCTTGTTTCCTAAAGGTCCCTACCATATTTGGGTTTTAAAAGGTCTCCTTTGGTTTGCTTTCTGGGTATCTTCTGGTTACAAACCCCAAATGCAACAAGAATAGGCTACTAGGGATCGGCCCTCCAATTGCACAGTTGTTCTGCAGGTGCTCCAGCTTCTCAGCCCTGCCTCCTCCAATAGGGTGTCTACTCAGAGGCAGGTGCATGGCTCTGGTGCCCACCGGAGAAGATGGGGCTGGGAAGCAGGGGTACCCATGGAACAGCTGGAGGGCTGAAGCAGCGGTTCAATCCCATCTCCAGATGGGATCCGAAAAGCTAGGGTATGGAGATAATTCTGTAGATTCTATGGAAGCTGTACCTGAGAGTAAGATATGCTGATTTATTTGCTTATAAATGTGTATAGGAATACACCATTTTATACATGTTTTTAGATTTACAGTACATGTAAATCTGTGCCACGATAACGTTTTGTATTAATCTTAGTTAACTTTTTATTTTATTTTTTATTTATTTTTATGATTATGCCTTTAAAAATTGATAAAACAACACCAATTGTTTTCACCTCATTCTCTGCTTTTTCTTTATTTCTTTCCCTCTCAGACTTTGAACAGCCTTTTATTAACAAACCAGAGACTCTTCTTATCTACAAAAGGGAGAATATCCGTGTCCCTTGTCTGGTGTCCATTCCAGATCTTAACATCACATTGTTCCTGGTAAGAAACAAGCCTCTCGGTGGAATTGCTTGGGACTGTGTGTTATTTCATCCTTACCTACTTGAGGAAGAACAGAGAAGACATGCCAGAAGGATGGGGGGGCGGAATATAGAGGCACAGAGCAGGAACCTGCTAAATCTGTTTTCTTTGAAAATCCTTTCTGGTGTTTCCCAGTAACTTTTGTGGTCCTTTGACCTTTGTTTTGGTCTTTGTTCTCTGTTGTTTTAGAAGTTCCTGTGAGGGTTTTTTTTCTCTACATAATTTTATGATCTGTGTATGGAGGCAAACTCCACCATTATACAGAGGTTCTGGGGGCAGAGAGTAGAAATCCTATGGGAACAAGGGATACATTTCATGTATATTGAGTAGAGATGGGCACAAAATGAAAAACAAAGTGCTGTTTCATCGGTCCATTATGTAACGGAATGGTTGGATGCATTTCGTCACAAAATAAAACAAAATGTCATTTTTTTCCTCTAGAAACGAAATGATTTGTCCTAGAGGAATCAATGGCAGGGGAGCAAAAGCTCTTATCTATAAGCCCTGAAATTTGGAAAGGTTTGGGGGGGGTCAGGGGGCTAAGTTACTAAGCACCAAATGTGGTGCCCCCTAGGAAAAAATATTTCTAATTGAATCCGGAAACTGCAATAGCCCACCCCCCCTGTGGGTGAGTGATTAGTGCTGCTATGGCTTGGCTTCTGAATCCCAATTCAATCAATTAGAAATATTTTTTCCTAGGGGCACCCCCTTTGGAGCTTAATAACTCAACCCCCTGACCCTAAACCTTTTCAGATTTGGGGAACTTACAGCAAAGAGCTTGAGGAAGCTCCCCTGCTATTTTGGTGTCTCTAGGACCCATGGGAGCCTAGTGTTTTGTTTAATTTTGTAACAAAACTACTTTAAAATTTGTTACAAACGAAATAAAATGAAACTACTAAAGAAACAAAATGAAATGAAACACTATATTTCCGTTTCATGCCCATCTCTAATATTGAGTTCTGTGTTTCTGTGTTTGGTAAGCCCCATAGCAATTGAAAATCTTGCATTTCTGGAAGTTACTCTCCTCTGCAGGCTGTGGAGACCATCTCAGACATGATGCAGATGCCTCTCCAGCCTTGCTAACCTGAAGGCATTTAAGTGTGCCCATAAATATTCCACGTGAAATAGGCCTTCACAAAATTGGAAGGCATTGTGTGCCTCTAGAAGTGATAGGAAACCAGAGAAAGGATCAGCATGCTGGTGCATGCTGCTTGAATATATTCTTCTACAAAATGGAGATGAAAATGGTAGCCTTGGAAGACTGCCGCCAAGATTGCATTGGGCCGTTGCCATGGGTGATGGCAATAGTAGCCTGTGCAAAATATAACCCACTCTGTTGCATAGAAGGTTTTTCCGTTGTTTCTGCTGCCAACTGTATGGTGCTCTCACATTTACCTTCTTCCTCAGGAGCTGGTACGATCTACTTGGGTGAACCATAGCCCAGTGTCCCCCAACCATATCACCTGCTTATTTAAACCTTACCTGCTGAAATCTTCCTCCTCCTCTTCATGTGGAGGTCATTCAAAATAAATGCATGAGGAAAATTTTATTCAGAAGCAAATTATTCTCTGGTTTTATGTATGGAGTGTCTGTGGAAAGAGCTGGAAGGAAAATAAGGAAAATGACACTTGTGGTAACACTCCATAACATAAACATTTCCCCATAGGTTTGTTTTTTAAGCAAATGTGTGATACATTAAAATGCACTCTTCAAAAGAAATATGGATGGAGCACTAGTGATCATTCGTGATGTGTTTGTAAAGAGTTTGGTCTGTTTTTTGGTTAATTTTCTATATCTAGGCCACCTCTGTCATCATCTACCCAGATGGAAAGAGCATTCTTTGGGACAACAAAAGAGGAATGTTGGTCCCCACTGTACTGATCAAGGACTCCTTGTTTGTTCAGTGTGAAACTCTCATTGACAAGAAACACTTCAAATCCAGTTTTTTCCTTGTCCATATTGCAGGTGAGTTTTGAACAAGTAATCTTCACTGTGAAAGGAAGATCCTTTAAAAATGCTTATTCAACAAATGCTTAAGTCCCTAAATGGGTCTTAGAATCTTGCTATAACACCCTTGTATTAAAGGTCTAGAACTGACATCCACAAAGAGAGCATTTTCATGTGATCAGGGTTTGGAAAAGTTGAAATGTTGGACTAACAATCCAAGAATTCCAAGATAGAGGAATTATGGGAACTGTATTTTGGAAAAAAATGATTTTTTGAAGTTCTGAGATTAATACGTTTCCCAGTAAGAAGGTTGGGGATTGCCCTCCTCAACCATTTTCAGGCTAGACTCTAGTCAATTTAAATCAAATTAAACATTGGAGCTGGTAGGGGAAGGTTCTTTTTTCCTAGGTTGTGAAGCTCTTTCTTTTGGGCAGTGGACATCAGTTAGAGCATGGTTGCATTAGGGAACAAAACTCTGTTTGAATCAGGATTAGAGGTTTTAAATTGATATTTTTAAAAAGGAAACTACATGACACATGTTCAAGTGCTGGGTCCCCCCCCCCCCCGGAAATTGTGCTTTTTAAATATGAAGTGAGTTGTGCTACTCTTCCACCAGAAGGCTGTTTATTTTAACCTGGATGTCAATTTGATTTATTTCCAATTGTTTCATCATATGGGCAAACCTCTGTCAGTGTAAACTGAATTTGTTGCCTTGCACTGTCTATCTTGCACTCACAGCCACTAGCTGCTGCTACTGTGGGGTTATTTTCAATCTTCTCTTTATTCACTTGCTATCTGATATAGAGCTAGCATGATGTGATGGATAGAAAAAACTAAAATAGAGCAGACTACAAATTTCCAAACTTTCCGCACATACATGCATGGAAACAGATTAACCAGACAGACACACATACATTGAAGAGGGGGAGTATTGGATCCTTCTCTCTTTCAACTCCCTCCCCCGCTTGTGTTTGAGAGTCTGTGTTTGTGTGTCTGTGTTTATCTCTGTGTGCATGTATTATAATACACTAGAAGCTTACAGTGCAATTTGTTTTACCATATTTTTTCCATTTACAATACTGTATACTATTTTATTTCTAAAATTGTTAGGCTAAGAACTGGGAATCTTGTAAATCAAATTAATTTTTATTATAGCCAATGGCCATTATATCTATATACATATACAAATACAATAAAAGCAGTATAGCAAGCAGTCACTATCCAAATACTGTATCTATATTCAAGGGCAACACGTAACCGTAAAGGATTACAGTAGAAGCCGACTGTATTTATACCTTATTGTTTAACAATATAAAGTTAAAATTCAAATTAAAAGTGTATACAATACTGTACGTTGAAAATCTCTAAAATGTTATCACCATATTAAAAATTGTACAACCTATGTGAAAAACCGTCTGTAAATAACTTAACACCTAGTATTTCTTCAAACACTCCCTGCTCCCTCTGGATTGCTTATCCAGCTAATCCTTAGCTTTATAGCCATCTTTCCAAAACTGGCCACTTTTTTACTAATCGCTTTACTCTTGTTTCCCAAAAGCTTCTGCAAACATTCTTCCCTATTTCTACCCTCCAAGGAAGATTTAATCGGTTTGATAAACCATTTCCTGATATGATTATATGTTTTGCAGTCCAGGAGCACATGGCTCAGCCTCTCAATGATTCCCCTCACCACAAACACACAATCGACTCTTATAAGGAATATTATTATATCCTCCCAGTAGTACTGCAGAGGGCAATAGGTCCATGCGTAATAACATAAAGGCTCTTCTAGATTCAAATTTTTTAAAGTCATTTAAGTATGGCATAGGTAGGATTTTATTCAAATGACTTGATCTTATAATTCCTTTAGTTTTATTTAAGTCATGCTGTCTTTCTATGTCTAATATCCTTTGCTTTATAATAGATTTGGCCTGGGTCATATCCATTGACAACAGATAATGTTGCGAAAATCCATAGTACCCTAGCTTGTCTTCCAGCATCTTCCGCCAGGAGGGGCATAGGTATCTTGCAATGTCAAATGCACTAGACCTGTGGTGTTATGATTCAGCTTTAACCAATACGTGATAGCCGCAATCCATATTTTGGCTTCAACTGTTACTAGCCCTGTTTTTAATCTTATGGCTGCATTTGATGCACTTGTAGGAAGCTGCAATGTAGCTCTTAAGAATTTGGATTGCTGTTTTTCCAAGGCAGCCGGTCTTGTATATTGTAGGCAGGCAGCACGGGCTCCTCTTTCTCAGCTTCAGTGTCAGCTCCTTTCCGCACCCACAAGCCAAACGTTATTGCTGTGTCCTGGGGTGCGGAAGCACTTTTCACAATCCCCTCTTTTACACACACACACACACACACAGAGAGAGAGAGAGAGAGAGAGAGAGAGAGAGAGAGAGAGAGAGAGA
>JAHTLZ010000010.1:61717730-61743534 GCA_023846285.1 Phrynocephalus versicolor | reverse complement strand
AACAACAACAACAACAACAACAACAACAACAACAACAACAACAACAAAGGGTTATACTAAGCATTAGTATGGAAAACTACAGGTGTGGTGCTAGCCAATAGTATGTAATACTGAGATGCAGATGTCAACCAAAAAAATACCACCATATGTCTTTTAAGTACATTTTTCACAAAAATGCAAAAAGATATTTGGGCCTCCTAGGCATTGGCTGCTCAAAGAGTGCTGTGAATCATCAGGTTCAGAGTAATATTTGTTGGGCAGAAGCCAGCCAAGTTCATGAAATACTGGGCATGTAACATTGTATTTGACCGCTCAGACATAAACATTGCTTTTTCTAAACTAGCAGAGGTATTAATTGATTAGAGAAAGACCTGCCTTAAAATTAGGAATGTAAATTTTTAAAAAAGTGGCTGATGGAAAAAATATTAATGCTTAATATGGATTTTTTCCATTTAAAATAGATTAAAAAACCATCAGATACAGAGAATTATACAAGTAAATCTGGAACAGAATTAGGAAATCCAGAGAAAACGTTGGCTTTACCAATGTGCAGAAACAAAAACCCAGGAAAGATTCACCATTTCACACATTAAATGTTCAATTAAATGTTCCAGCAAGAAATATAATTTATTTATGAGTTTCTCCATTCTTTACCAGCATATTAACAAACCAAATACTGGTTTGCTAACTGAGCTTGCTGCAATTTGTGGTGCCATTGAAGTACTGTAGAGTTGTTGGATTTTTGTTTTTTGTGTTTTTTTAAAAACTCTAAATCGAAATTGTTTCTATTAATGTGGGATTACTAATAGATAACAGGGGTATGGTGGCTCAGTGGATTAAGGCTCCGAAAACTGCTGGCTGCAAAGTTGGCAGCTCAGCGTTTCGAATACCGGGTGCCACGCAGTGGAGTGAACTCCCGCTGTTAACCCCAGCTCCTGCTAATCTAGCAGATCAAAAGCAAGTAAATGCAAGTAGATAAACAGGTACCACCGTTAAAAGCGGGAAGGTAAAACAGTGTTTTCTTGCAGCCATGCTGGCCACATGGCCATGGACTTGCACAGCACTGGCTCTTTCGGCTTGAATATGGAGATGAGCACCGCCCCTAGAGTCAGACACAACTAGTACACATGTGTGGGGGGAACCTTTACCTTTACCTATTTTACTAATAGATAGGGATTCCCAGTGTAGTCGATAGCGTAATGGACTGGGGCTCTGGAGAACAGGGTTTGAATCCCCACTTGGCCATGGAATCTCTCTGGAGGAGTGGAATTGGTGAATCCACTCATTAAATATACCACTAATTTATTTTATTTATTTATTTATTTAAAATATTTCTCTACCTCCTTTCTTCCCAAAAGGACCCAGGGCGCCTTACATCACACAGCTAAAAGCAGAAGGTATACAAATAGTTTAAAAGAATTAAACAAGTATTATATTAAAAGGATAACTAAGAACAAGTATAAAAACATATTTAAAACAACATCGCACAACAGTCTATTTAAAGGAAGGAACTTGCCTTTCACTTCCATTGAAACCCCTGTTAGGGTTGCTGTCAGTTGCAACTTGACAGCCCAGCCCAGCACACAGACAAACACACACACAGTGACAGTGACAGATACAGTGCAACTATCTGCTGTTTGTTTATCTGGGAACAATGCAAGTAAAAATTTCCAGAGTGACAGTTCCTAAATATTTAACTATAGAAAATGTACGCAGCTGGCAGAAATTTATTGGATAGGAGATTGTGGCTCTTGAGTTTAGTACCCATCTTTTATTTAAAACAAAAGCCACAGCATCAGTGGAATACAGCAACAAGTTTTTCAGAGACACATCTGAATATCTGTGTTGCTTGCTGTAACCAAATCTCATAAAATCTGCTGGTGCCACCTGTAATAAATTCATATACTGTACCTAAGAATGTTTTAGTGGCACTGACACAGCTTCCTATGAGTGCTTTCCAGATTTTTTTACACTAGAGCTGCCAAAGTCCTTGGCCATTTGTCATGCTGCCCAGAGATGATAAGAAATCCAAAGTATTTTCCAGAAAGATGTAGGAAAAACAGCACCACCAAATAAGGTTTTGATATGAGAAAATGGAAGGTGGTTTTTCAAAGTAGATAGGTCCTGTGGTGGATCAGTCTAATCACTGTTGCAAACAGACATAGCAGAGAGCAAGATTAGAGCATGTTTCATTTCATTTTAGTTGGGGGAAAATTTGTAGCAGCTGGAAGTGGATCTTTTAAAAAATTAAAGGGAAATATGATGTTATATCAATTAATTCATATTCAAATTATGTGAAAAAAACATATTTGTAAACAACATACTTAAATCATTAATGGAAACTTTTAGAATATGTTTTTGTGCTCATTATACTAATTTAGAAGATATTGTAAGTGACAATACCTTTCCAGTTTTGCTGTAAAGACATCAAGGTGTTCTCACCTCCTCACACACATACTACATAGTGCAGGGGTGGAGAACTTTCAGCCTTCCAGATGTTTTGGACTGCAGCACCTGGAATTCCAAGACTATATAGCCAATGAGAAAGGACTGTAGGAGTTGTGGTCCAAAATGTGGAGGGTCAAAGGTTCCCCACCCCAGCATAAAGCATGTTTGTTTTTCAGCTAAGTAGCAGAGCAGAAAGAATAATTCAAATGCTCCAAGATTCATAAGCTCATGACCACATTGGGCTATACTGTAACTTATTGCAGAAACAAACTAAACACAGTTTCATGATGAATAACTATAGAAGGAGAGTACTGATTCTAAGTGGGGCTTCCCATAGGAATGATCGTAGTCCCACACCATGCTTATTCTTCCCACGGATTCCTGGCTGGCCTCTGCGGAAAACAGAATGATGGGGGGGGGAGGCTTTTTAAGTACATGGGGCATCTGAACCTAGAGTGAAACAGATAGAAACATTGTTATGGTGAATATGTGAAAAATCGAATGCCTTTGTATAGGGATCTCAGGGAGTTACTAGGAAAATTTGAACCCCTGGCTGGCATCTCTTGGTCTATTTTGGGCATGTGTTTTACCTGGGTTAGGAGAAGAGTGCTTTTCTGCCCCTTGTTATGACTTTCGCCCACTGCTTTCTTCTCAACAAGTAGTTCTTACTGGTCACCATTGGGAGAAGTCATGGAAAAGCTTAAAGTGGTTGTACTGGGGATGCAGTACACACCCATTTGAGTGTGTAGATGGTTTAATGCAGGGCTGTCCAAACTTTTTGCAAGAAGGGCCAGATTGGTGAGGTGAAAATGTGTGGGGGCCAACCATTCAGCCGCATTTGGCCCCCGAACTAGACTTTGGACAAGCCTCTAGGACTTGCAAGGAGGGGAGGAGGACGCTGCAGCAACAGAGACAGGGTAGGTAGGCTGGGCAGGTGGCTGGGGGGACAGAGGGAGAAAGGGAGGACAGGCAAACCATAGAACTGCAAGCTGACACCTCCATCCAGTATGAGGAGAGGCCAGCTGGCAGGGATGCATGACAGGCTGAGCCAGTGGGGAGAAGAGGCTGCGGGCCACTCGAAATTTGAAAACGGGCTGCATTTGGCCCCTGGGCCTGACTTTGGACATGCCTGGTTTAATGGGTTGTTTTGTACAGAGACACACTGTCATGACATGGCTCCTATCTAGGAGACATTGCTGTGGAAGAGCTTTTTGAAACAAGGGCATCTGTTTGAGGTACTTAATGTGCATGGCCCAGTTTGCCTCCCTTTCTTTGGCCAACCTTATTGGTAAGGAGGGAGAGGGGGTGCTACAAGGAAAGAAAAATGTGGCAACCTTTGACTCTGGAGGAAGCAGGGTGTCTGTATAAATACCAGTGCCATGAGCAGGGCTGTTTGACTAGATGAGGAAACAAGGGCACTTCCAGTCCCAGTAAAGCTTTTGTGGTCCTGTCAGGAAGAAGAGGAGTTGATGAAATACGAGTACTGTCTCCCAAGGCCACAATGTTTCTGCTTGTCCTAACAACTCCAGAGGATGAGAGAGGCTTCATCATGATTTCCTGTTTTTTTTTAAACACTCGGGCCATGGTACACTAATGCAGTAACATTCTGCCCACTTGTCATTTCTTGTGTGTGTGTGAGAGAGAGAGAGGGGGGGGGAGGGAGCTTCTATATTCTTGAGAAGGTTATACAAAGCCCTCCTCCTGAACAGCTGTGTCCTTTCCCTTTCCGCGTCAATTGTTTGAACTCCTAAGAATAGCCACGTTGGTTCCTGGGTTTTAGAAAGAACCCTGCTGGAGAAGAGCTATGGCCTGTCTTACCCTCCTGCCCCTCCCAATGGCCAGTGACATCTGTCACAGCCAGCCTGAAGCCAGGGCATAAAGGCAGCCATGGTCTCTCCTTTTTGCTCCTTCGAATGTGGTCTATGGTGAGTGGCACACCACCTCCGAAACACTCTTATGTTCACCCTGCCCCTGTTCTCTGTCTTTCCCTGCTCACAAAGTCTTACTCCCCATCTCCTCCTCTTTTGTGGCTTTTGGATGAACAGTAGCAAGCGGAGGGCTGTACGGCGGCATCAGCGGGATCGGATGCCCGAGTGTAAGGACTGGAAAGATGTGTCACAACTGGATGCTGTGAACACCATTGAGAGCATTGACACCTGGACGGAGCTTGTGGATGGAAGGAACAAGGTGAGGCCACTTCCCCATTTCCGTCCTGAGATTTCACCTTAAACTGATGAGATGGAGCCATTTCAGGATTATTTTTAACATAAAGTCAATTGGAATAGGCTCTGCCATACGGTCAGTAAATTACAGTATGTAACTGTTTCAGTGTCAGATTCCTCCTCCTGCAATAAAATAAAATAAAACAAAATAAAAAAGGATGGACACGGAGTGAGTTTGGTTGGGAAATTAGTATGATTGCTTTTACTATCACACTAACATATTACAAATTGAAAGTCCAGTGATGAATTCAATTTCACCATATTAAAATGAATCAAAATTGGCAAGGTGAGTAGAATATGCACTTGTATCTGTATTGTAGAACCTTGTATTTGAAACAAACAGTGTACAGATGTGCTCGCATATGGGTCTCTGGGCCATCTAACACGTCTTGGTAACCTTAGGGCAGTGATGGCGAACCTTTTAGAGACCGAGTGCCCAAACTGCAATTCAAAACCCACTATTTTTTTTTTTTTTTGCAAAATGCCAATACAGTAATTTAACTTGTATACAAGTGGCTATGAAGGGGCGATGCCAGGTGCCCACAGACAGGGCTCCGAGTGCCACCTTTGGCACCCGTGCCATAGGTTCGTCATCACTGCCTTAGGGGATGTCTTCCTTATTATCTTCATAGAATTATAGCATAGTGAAGTTGGAAGGGGCCTATAAAGCCATCAAGTCCTACCCACTGCTCTAACAGTTAGGAAGTTTTTCCTGCTATTCAACCAAAACCTGGGCTCTCTTAACTTGAGCTTATTGTTTCACACACCCTTCACTCTGGGATGATTGAGGACAGATCCTGCACTTCCTTTGCATGATAGCCTTTCAAATATCTTATACTGTATTGCTGACACTATATGTAATCTCTGAATATTGAATTAATTTGTTAGTTACTACCTCTATATCCAGTGTTGCAAGTCCTTTCAGTCAAGGTCCTTGGCAATTTTGTATAAAAGTATATATTGCTGCCTAGAAAAATCTACTGATTTGCTCAATGTTAGTTTCAGTTGCCGGGGGAGGAAGGGTATCCTTTTTAAAAAAGGCACATTACTATTATTTTGCTGTAAAAAAAAATCAGTAATAAATTCCATTTAGCTGTAAATAGAAACTACCATTGGGATTCAGATTGAATTGACAATGTATACTTCTTCTTGGGCTGAAACTACATATTTACATTGATACATACACACAAAGATATTTATTGCAATGCATGTTCTGTTTTAATGCAACTCCTCGCATTAAAGCATCCGACTTCCAGATCACATTGGTGCAGGGGAGACACTAGTTAGACAGTGCCTGTGTCAGGTCAGCCGTTGAGAGATCAGCACTCACCTGATCAACATGCAGCAAAAACAGAACTGCTGGAGCTGTGTTCCCCAGTGGGGACAATATTGTTGTCTGGTGTGATAGTCAATATCTGAGATCAATATCTATTTATGCAGACATCAGTCTGTCGCTGGGAGGCTTCCAGATATTATGTGATTGCGACCTTTGAATTCCCTTGCTATGCCAAGGAGGTACAAAAGCTCTGTTACAGTTTTTTTAAAAGTATGGGTGGGGTACCATTTTAAGAACAGAATAGGGCTTGCATCATGTGCAATAACAGGAGTCACTGTGACAGCTACTTGTTTTTTCCAGAGTGTGGCCTCTGAGTATTCAAAGTACCAACAGTGTATTATTTTGGTTGTCCTCACCCCCAGTCCTTCAACAAGAAACAGCAAAATTTCTAAACCCCACAAGCAGAAAACATTTACTTTAAAACTAAAAAAAAAAAGCTCTGGAAAACCTTAGAAATACTTTGTATGCAGACTAGGGCTGCAACTGTATATTCCTGTTGAAACAATGGGCACAAATCAATCCTCAACAGATACAGGAGACATACATAAAAAGGAGTCACAGACCACAAGGACAAAGTGTTGAAAAAACACGACCTAAAATATTATTTAGATCCCTCACAAAAATACAACAGATGCTACGGTCAGCAAAGGACAAAAGGAACCCACTCCCCAATGAAGAAGTATACCAGATACCTGGTATTGAAAGCCACAAAGACAAGCACAGCTTCAACAGAAAAGAAAAAAGTCTAAAAATCAACAAAGCCTGGCTTCCAGTACTGAAAACTATAGCCTGCAAAAGATCGAAGTTCACTGATTACCACCCAGTCACAAGCACCAGTGATCAGTTCACAATATAGAACAGCTAACAACACCCATCAACAACAGAGAAGGATCACCACCATCCCGATTGCAGTGAAACTTCTTAATCCCTCTATCACAATACAATTTCTAACACCTATTCTCCTGAATAGGACAAGTTTCCCCTTTCCCACAACTTTAAGAACCCACAATCTCACTCATGAACTCTTAGTTCCCTGAGCTTCTTGCACTCTGAAGATGCCAGCCACAGAGACTGGCAAAACATCAGGAAGAAAAACTTCCAGAACACGGCCAGACAGCCCAAAAACTCACAACAGCTATCAGATCCCGGCCATGAAAGCCATCGAGAATACAAAAAGGGAAGAATTATACAGAAGGCACTGCAGTATAGTAACTCCATCTAAATATTGCATAAAAACAAAGTGAACTGTTGGCTACAAAATCAGCAGCTCAGACGTTCGAATCCCAGGTGCCATGCAGCGGAGTGAGCTCTTGCTTTTAACCCCAGCTCCTGCGAACCTAGCAGTTCGAAAGCATGTAAATGCAAGTAGATAAATAGGTACTGCTGTAAAAATCAAGAAGGTAAAACAGTGTTTCCTTGCAGCCATGCTGGTCACATGGCCACAGACTTGCACAACACTGGCTCTTCGGCTTGAATATGAAGATGAGCACCGCCCCTAGAGTCGGATACAACTAGCACACAAGTGCGGGGAGGAACCTTTACCTTTAGAATAAAGAAGGGGTAGTCTGTACAGTAAACAAATAGAACATTAAATCTGAACATTAATTTGGTGTACTGTAGAAATCAGAAGATTTCTAGCAGTGTTTGAAATGTATATGTGTTAAATTATAATACTGTTAAATATACTGTGTTTATTAAAACATGAGTTACTCCAAATTTGCCCTCCCCAAGGCCATCATGAGTTCCTGGCTTTGGAAACATTGCTCCATGGAGACACAATAGATCTCTCTCAGGGGACAACTACAGTGATCAAAATGTGGAAAATACTCTGGGTTTGGGATGATTCACATTTTTTCCCATTGATTGCATGATGCAAGGGGAAATGTGAATCAGACGGGAGTTCTCTTACCACCTGTAGCTCTTCCTCTTCACTGCTGGGGCATCTACATTTTTTAAAAATGGATCATTTCATATTGATTGAGACATGTGATAGCTTGAAACAAAATAGAGAAGATGAACTGTGTACACAAACACACACAAAGCAGTGCTTTGCTGAAGCACCTTCCCCTTTGCCTCTCACCTCATGAGGAAGGACCACAGAGACACAAAAGAAGATGCAGTAGTACATGCACTTGTTCCAGCAAAGCCTCTCTTCCAAGTTATTTTTTTCAGCTTCACCTCCATAAGCAGGACTCTTGGGTTAGTTGGATGGTTTGCTGCTTAAGAATGGAGTTTCTTTCCCTTGGCAAGATGTTCTTCTTTTAAAAAAAGATAACAAGGTGAAGAAGTTTAGTCCTAGGCTCAGGTAGCCATCTCAAGGTTAACTCAACCTTCCACCTTTTCAAGGTGGCAGAATACTGTATAAGCATCACACTTTTTTGATTTGCCCTAGATTAGTAGACTAGGGGTGTGGTGGCTCAGTGGACTAAAGCTTCCAAAAACTGTCGGCTGCAAAGTCGGTAGCTCAGCAGTTCGAATCGCGGGTGCCATGCAGCAGAGCGAGCTCCCACTGACAACCCCAGCTCCTGCCAACTTAGCAATTTGAAAGCATGTAAATGCATGTTGTTGATAAAAAGGTACAGCCATAAAAAAGCAGGAAGGTAAAACAGTGTTTCCTTGCAGCCATGTCGGCCACGTGGCCACGGACTTGCACAACACTGGCTCTTTCGGCTTGAATACAGAGATGAGCACTGCCCCTAGAGTCGGACACGACTAGCACCCATGCATGCAGGGGGGAACCTTTAGCTTTACCTTTTTGCTTAGTAGAAGTTTAGTCACGAAAGGGAGGGACAGGTCCTTTTCCCTTTAGGGAGGAAAAATGCGTATTAGTAGCTACTATTTGTAGAAGGAAAATGAAAACTAGTGTTTTTGACAAATTAAATACCTGTTAACATTATTTTCAAGCTTTGCTTTTCAAAAACATTAAATTTTTAAGATAGTTCTTCTGATATTGATCTAAAAAGTTAATGAATTTAAGCATCTATGCATTAATTTTGACAGATTATTTCCGATCCCTGGAAGCAACCAGCAATAGTAACTGATACACTTAATTTTGTCAACTGTCTTCCATATATTATCATATAGTTCTGCTTTATAGTTTTAACATTCTTTAATGACATTTTATTATCTAAAACGTGATAGTAATATGACTGTTTGCATTGAAATATAGGTCAGGAATCAAGCCCGGACTGAGCAATTAGGGTGTTATCCTAAAAACTTTGAATATCCCTTACTGTCTTTGCTCACTCACAGCTTCTGCTTATCTCTGCTGAAATGAACCAGAAGAGCTTTTCCCACTCAGTTTCCAGACACAGATTTTGATTGCTTTCTGCTTGAGTCCTCATCTATGAATCAAAGTGGCCAAAAGATAGTGCAGAGTAGGGACTTAGTAAAACAATCAACAGAGTCCCAGGTCTTTTCAATGGCAGTTCTAGTATAACATTTAACATCTATTGCATATGATATTTAAAATCATTCTAATGCATGCATGGGTATGAAAACAATGGACTGGGATACCTGTTGGAAGTACGTATTGTAGATGGTACATACCATCAAGGAGCTTTCAACAAATATCTGAAAAGCTGTGGCTTCCCTTATTGTGTCAACTCATGTCATGATAGGTCTTTCTCTTTATGTTCTGTCTTCATTTATTTCTAGCATGATTTTTCCCCACAGTCTGACTTACTTGATTTGATTTATACCCCTCTTTTTTGTCTTTCTGGTAGTCCATGGCAGCAAAAAAGATCCCCTGCCACAGGATATTTTGAATTAATGATTTTTTTCTCTGTCAGCTTTTTTAAATTGTCCAGCGCTCTCGTCAGTGTGTAGTAATGGGAGTAACTACAGCAAGGATGATCTTGACCTTGGTCCCCAGCAATACAACTTGGAGATGCCAAGTTTGGACCTGGAACCACTTGCTAGAAAAGCCTGCCTTCTTACACTTGGCCGTGATAAATAGTTTTATCACTTCCAAGAATATAGCAAGTGATCATGGCAATAAAAGGGCAATAAAATATTTTCATAAGAGAGAGCACCAAAAGTGTCTTTAATCCTTTGGCCAGCATTTTAGTAACCCTTATTTCTGCAATAGGTGAAACTGTTGGAAATTAAACTTGAAGTGCGGGCACAAGTTTGACCCTTGGAATAGAACTGATAACACATGTTTACTGGAGAAACGGCGCCTTCTCCCCACTTATGAGGGTTGTTGGTTTTTTTGAAGGGGTTCTTTTTCTTTTTCCTTTTTCTTTTTTGCTATAAACCAAATGGGCTTCAACCATTTTTCTTCCAGGAGGAACTAAATCATTTTTTAGAACAACTGGGGGGGGGGGGATGAAAAATATTGAAGCCTAACATTTAAGAATCTAAAAGCACAGAAGTGTGTGTGTGTGTGTGTGTGTGTATTAAGCTTGTATACTGCCCAATTACTGCTGGGCATTACTCTGGATGGTTTACATCAAAGGAATGTAAACACAATACTATAATCACAAAACAAATTGAGATAAAATGAATAGTCAAATTCATCAGAAGAGAAAATGAATACATCTAAGCATAAAACCCAAAGGATGGCAAGTTTGTGGAATATAAAAAAGCACTGAAAGAGATGCTTCCTTCTGCCTTGATCATGCTGCCCTCACATGCCTCTGCCTGGTCCTAGGGCTTCAGTGGCAAACTTGATTTTAACTGGGCAGTCTGCTGTCATCACATCTGATTTGGCTACATCATGGTGCCAGTACAAATATCTGGACTGAAGTGTATGAGGTGTCACTTGAAAACTGTGAGAAACTCCACTGGATCTTATGTTACGTTTCCACAGGAAGAGATTCTATTTTGTTCTGTTTTAGCTTCTTATGTATTAGCCTGCTAAAGATTAGTGAGCATTTAATAATAGTGCCTTTCCATCCTAAGTATAAGCCCCAGAGTCATGTGTCTTTTTCTATGACTTGCTTCCCGTTCTAGGTGACAACGTCTGTTTCCAGACGCACATGCATTATACTGATGAAGGCTCAAGAACAAACAATAGCTCACAGTTTCCTGAAGTCACTTCCTGTTTTCATATGTCCTTCCAGAATTCCTTCTTGTTCTATTACCACAGTGAGGAATTTCTCATCCAGGGCCTGAAAGGATGATAGAAATGAGAGATGATTGTTCCTTGTCTTTTCCTTTCAGCTTGGCTTAATGGCTGACAGTGAGAGAGAAACTATTTTTTTAACATATCCAGTGTGCAGAAAAGTGGATTTGCTGATATCACTTTGGTTAATAACAATGAATATATTTCTATCATCCGTTCCTTTCTTCCTCCTTCCCTCTTTGACCCTTGTGTTCAAATAAATAAATAAATAAGTCCCATTCTTCCTTTGGGATACAGAGTGTCTCCCATGGTACTACCCATCTGAACCATACCTCTTTGACTGCTCTCATATGCTTTTTTTAAATGAAACTGGGTATCATAAGCTTTGCTTCCCTCACTGTTTGACCTCCAGGGTCATGGCCACAACTGTTAAGTGCATGCATATTAGTGTACCAAACAGCGGTTGATTCAAGACAAACTTCTGTAGTTACAATTGGGTGGCTAGAATCTTATGGGTGCCCGCTCAAGAGCTGTGTAACTTTTCACGGCTAATTGCTGATAACGGAAGTGGGTCTTGGTCATGTGGCCAGTCACAAACCAAATTGTGTGGATGGGATGCATTATAGCTCCTTGTCAATTTGCTGCAATTAACTGTGTCAAGTTATGCAAACTATACCAAACCAGTAAAACTGAAGCCACTGTGTTCTGATCCAGCACCTGCCTGTCTTGCCGATTTTGACAAATATGATGTTATGCTAGGGAAACTGGTTAGAATCTGAAGTTACCTGGATTGTGCATAATCTGTAGAAGTCAATCAGTAACATATCTTTTTCTACTTGGACTACTAAACCCTTCTATTGTAGGCCTTTTCAGTGTGGGGAATGTGTGCTCCCCCTGGTGTTTTGGCATCACAACCTCCCTTGACCCAGTTCAGCACAAAAAAGACAGTAATCATAGATCAGTACTTTATAATGAGCAGATACAGTTGGGATTGACTGTTGTGATCATAACCATTAAATATTCCATCATGCAGTTCCATGCCTTCTCTCCTGGATTATTAGTAAAGGAAGGTGAAAGACAATAATGGCTATCATTATGGGTGCCAGTACAAATATCTGGGCTGGGGAGAGAGGCAGGATATCTCTCAATGCCATTTGCAGGGAATCATAAGCAGGTGAAGACATCATGGTTGGGAAGACCCTGAAGCAAATGGTGAGCCACTGTGTCAGACAGAATGCTGGACTTGATGGGCTGTGGCCAGTTCCAGCAAGTCTGTTCTTAGGTTTTATTTAAGTGTGTTTCCGTTTCAAACTGCCATTTATGTTGTCTTTCTCTGTCTTTACCAGACGGTCAGCAATTTAATCATCCAAGAAGCCAATGTGTCTGTTATGTACAAGTGTGTAGCCTCCAACAAAGTTGGCCGCGATGAACGCCTCATCTATTTCTATGTAACTAGTGAGTATTGTACAGCAAAGGGTCTCATCCTCTGCTTCTGTGTGTCCAATAATTGAACAGGCCATTTACAAGCAATTAAGGGATGCAGGCATTTTATGAAACAAGCAATGCCTTACCCTCTTTGGAAACTGCTAAATTAAAAGTGTTCATTAGAGCATAACGTGCTCTTAATCAGGGCATAATCTGAATTAATACATGTACGTATGATCTCATGGGAGAATAAGATACAGATCACTCAGTGAACTTAAAATTTTCTTCTGGTAAAATCCTAGTTTTGGCACTTGTGTTTTAATTTTCCTCTAGGAATTCTGGCACTGGAGCCTCTCACAAATGTGACATACAAAATCACAACTTAACACCATGTTGACATGTAGCTTCAAAAGCAATTTTTAGACTAGGACTTCAGGATTTGAATTTTGAAATATTACTGTACAAGTGTTTGTGTTTGCTTAAAGTTTGGATTTGAGTTTCGCATTTCAATTTGTATTCAACTTGAGCAAAAATCCCCAAAGCTTTTATTATAAACTCAGCATCCAAATAAAAATGATGGAGAGGGGAGGGGTTTTTGAAACATTTCGCTGCTTATCCAAAAAGCTTCGTCAGACAGCGAAATGTTTCAATCTCTCAAGAAAAGAAGTCCAGTTGCCATAACTCAATTTCCAGATAAACTCACCTGGATGACTGACAATGTTCATAGAGGCCCAGGTAGATTCCGTTTCCAGGACCACCTTTTTCCATCTCCGACAGATTGCCCAGATTCGTACGTATCTGGAAAAATATTTAAAATAAAAAAATAAAAATAATAAATCAGCTCTTCCATTGTCAGAGGGCTTTGCAAAAAATCATCTACTGTACAAACACATAAGAAAGATGTTAAAAGGTGTGTGTGTGTGTGTGTGTGTGTGAGAGAGAGAGAGAGAGAGAGAGAGAGAGCTTGGTCTTTGTTGCATATTAATGTAGCAAAGAGAGAGGTGTTCTGGGCCTGGAAAACTGGGGTGGGGGGACAAGCCATGTCCTCTCATTCTATATTGTGAAGAAAGATATACCAACTGAAAGAAGCTGGAGCTTGCTATGGCCTAGTGCAGTGTTGGCGAACCTATGGCACAGGTGACAAAGGTGGCGCTTGGGGGCTTTTTTGTGGGCACCTGACATTGTCCCTTCACAGCCACCGGTATTCAGGAAATCGGTGGGTTTTGAATTGCAGTTTGGGCACTCCGTCTCTAGTCTTTCACTGGCCTAGTGTTTCTGGTGCAGCATCACCCCCTAGTGCCCATTGCCTCAAATAGATCATGCGGATTTTTTTGGAAGCCAGGTTTTTCTTCTTCTGGGCAGCTGATAAATACCAGAAACTAGAAATGACACATTAAAAATGTTACACATGTTAACATTAAATTCATTCATCTATGGACCGTCACAAGAGCGATAGCTCTTGAAATCCAATATTTAAAAATAACATTTTAAAGTGTTCTTTAAGCAGTAATATTTCCAGTAGTAATAATTAAACATGTAGGTTTTGCACAGCCCTTTGCGGAGGGGAGGGTTAATCCACTTTCTTCATTCCCAAAGAGTAAGGAAGGAGTCTATGATTCTCCTTAAAAATTGGATGGATGATAAGGAATCTAAGCTTGACTCTGTAAAGCTATTTGGTCTGAAACATTCAGAAATCTTAGTTAAAGCAGCTAAGAGTATCTCATATTGCAGACAGAAGAGAGATCTGAGTGTGGTACTCTCCAAAGAGCCAATCAGCCACCCTAATTTGTCCTTTTTAAGCCTAGTGTTACAAGAGGTTATGTTGGTACAGGACTGATTTAGGATGGCAGCCCATCAGATTACAGGGCAGCTGCTGAGGTCATCGTGCCTTCGTTTGTTCTATTGCATCTAATTCAGATCATCCTGACAGTCCAAGAGCTGGGGAGTAGAGAAAAACTAGCTTCTCCATTACCCACATGCGGTGATGGGGGAAATTATGTCATTTGGAGGCCACCACAACCCATCAGCTTCTGTGCAAAATGGCTTAGCTATTCCTTCTTTTAAAGACTGTCTACAGTGCAAAAGAAGGTCCAGCCAACTACTTAAAGCACAAAGTGCTCATCCCGCAGGTGTCTGCAAATTCACCTGTTCCCATGAAACTCAGAATGAAATGAGTAGTGAAGATGAAAAAAATAATAGTAATAAAGTCTATTTTAGAATGAACAAAGGCACCCTTTCGTTTAACTGGACAATCAAACTAAGCTACTGTGTTTTGAACCCAGTCCTTTCTGGCCATCCTGCAAGGGCTTGCAGATACAAAAAAAGCCCCCTCCCTGGTTTTTTTGAGGATATATGGCTAGGATGTTTGAATCTATCACCAAGCTTCTATTTTATGCACTTTTACATAAATGCATGCAATGTCATTAATTTCCTAGAGCTCTTAACTTAAGGTTCTGAACATAACCTTAAATAGATAAAAGAGTGTTGGGGGCAGACATTTTAAGTCCCACTTACACATCTGTTTCTTTATCTTGTGTTCCTGGCAGCCATCCCAGATGGGTTTGAAATAGAGTCACAGCCTTCCGAAGAGCCCATTGAGGGTCAAGACCTCAAGCTAAGTTGCAACGCTGACAACTATACCTATGAGAATCTGCAGTGGTACCGACTCAACCTCTCAAAACTCCACGATGAAGAGGGCAACCCTCTGGTCCTGGATTGTAAGAATGTCCACCACTACGCAACAAAGATGCAGGGTGAACTGCTCTTCAAACCCAACTCCAATTATGCAGCCTTGACTCTCACTATCCCAAACATCTCCCTAGAAGATGAAGGAGATTATGTGTGTGAAGTGCAAAGCCGGGAGAACAGTGACAAACATTGCCACAAAAGATACATCTCTGTGCACGGTAAGGGCTCCAGTGAAAATGCCACGTTCATAAGACATTAGAACGTTGAAACGTGTCTAGAAAATGCCTAGGCAGAACAGATCACAGTGGAAGGAGGGAATTCCCTACAGTGGGTTGATAATCTTTAGACATGAAAAATCAGTCAACAATGCACTTGTTAGCATTCTGCAGTTTCTCCTTACAAATCTGAGAGAAATATATTTCAGGCACAGCTTTCCCTTGGAGAAATAACACAAGTTGGAGCCAGCCCTCAGAGTTGTAGGAACAGTGAGAAAAAGAGAAAATAACAGGTCTTGTGACAAATAAAATGCTCCATTTTATTTGTCACATAATAAAATGTAATGAGCATTTGTCACATAATAAAATGTAATGAGCATAAGATGTAATGAGCATAAGATGTAATGAGCTAGTATACCTCTAGCTCATTACATCTGAGTGAGTGTTAAGAACATAAGAACATAAGAAGAGCCATCATACCTCATTTAGTCCAGCTTCCTGTATCTCACAGTGGCCCCAAAAGATGCATCTGGGAGTGCATGAGACTAGATATCTGTCTCCTGATACCACTCCCCTGTGTCTGGCCCTTGAAGTACCCCGGTTTTAAGCCTGGAGATTACACCGTCCTGAGGCTGACTTGTGATTTACAGTAGGCAGAAATAATGGAGTGTATGGTTATCCTGAGATTGCTAGCAGAGTCTCTTGGAAATCTGCTAATTTCAAGAATTAACATTTCTTGAAAATGAAGTATCACATTAAATTCATGTAATCTTGTTAGAAATATGCGGACAAATATATTGCAGTATTTAAAGACTAAGGTAAAAATGCATACCTGACTGCTTAAATATGTCATTATGTCTGGCCGCAGTCACACTAAAGCAGTACACAGAATGATCCCAGTCTGAATTTGGGTTACCAGATTTGGCAGAGGAGAGCCCTTGGTCATTATAGCCACGGTTCATGTTGGTGTTGCTGACACAAGACTCATCTGGAACAATTCACACATTAGAAAGACATGGGGGGGAGCACCCAGCTTATTCACTGAAATTTCCCCCTCAGCCCAAACTCAAATCTTGATCATCTTACATGCACCTAAATGGAGCCCTCATTTTAATAAGGACAAGATATGACTCTAGAGAAGAAATGGAGAAATTCTGCCAGCCATGGCCAGGTTCTATTGTGGTTGTGCCATTTTGTCGTGATGTATAACATAATTGTCCCCAAGGGGGAAAGGGGTTTCCTTCCTGATGAGCTTTGTGTTTTGCTTTTCTTCCTGACAAATTGTTTTCTTGTGCCTGTCCTTCTTTTTGATCTTAACATTCTTCCCACAGCTCTGGAGGTTCCCAAGCTGAAGCAGAACTTGTCAAACATCTTGGTGAATGTGAGTGATTCGATAGAGATGCGCTGCAAAGTTGATGGCATCCACATTCCAAACATCAACTGGTACAAGGACGAGAAGCTTGTAGAAGAGGTCTCAGGTACGGCAAGGATTTGTGTGTGGAAAGGACTCAGGACATGAATCCTCTTCTTTGTACAACACACTTGCAAAGTTTATATATGGAGGCCTGCCTGCTTGCACCTAGGTTATTTCCAAGTGATAGCATACATGCTAGCTACATTTAGTTCAGTGATGTTCCAAGTGCCATATAAAAACTAGTACTGTACTATAGACTGACGCAAATGCCATACTGAAATTAGTTATCACTGTGAAGTTGGGAGTAAAATGTTTGGCTTCCCAGCTCTTTGGAATAATTCAGATCTGTTTCCATCCCTCATCTGTCCTACTTCATGGAGTTGTTTTTATCATAAATTGTAAGGAGGAGCAGCTCTTGTACATCCATATAAGTTCATGGAATGAAAAGGGTAACTAATTAAATAAAGCCTAAGTAATCAAGGGTATTGAGCTGCCTAGATGCCCTAAGCATATCCGATCTTGCCTGATTTCGGAAGCTAAGCAGGGTCGGCCCTGGTTAGTACTTGGATGGGAGACCACCAGGGAATACCAGGTGCTGTAGGTGCCTGGAGTAGGAACTGGCAAGCCACTCCAGTATTCCTGTCAAGAAAACTCCATGGACGTGGGGTCATGAAGAGTCGGTCACGACTGTAACGACACAACACACAAAATCAAGGGTATTATGGAGCCATGAACATAGTTGCATACATACAGAATATTTGCAGCCCTTTGGTTTTGGAGATGGGTCAGATATATCTGCAGTTAATACACAGGAGTGGCATTATTAAGATACATATGGTGATATCCAGTTTTTGGAGATGCTTCCCATTGACAAGCAGACAACACAGATTTTTGGTGGGGGGGAATTTGCTTGACACTTCTCATCACTGATATATACAAATATCTCTATACCTGAAATAGTGTCAGCAACTCAAAGACGTTCCTGATGAACATGTAGGCTTTTACATTGTAATGGAGGTCCAGACAAAGCTCAATTGGTAGCTTTTCTATCAATTTGGCCGCTGAAATTTCTTTAGCTGTGAATCAGCTTCCTTACATGATTAAACAATGTGCATCATCAGTGGTGGAGTTAAGAGTGACATGAAAACCTTTGGCTGCATGTGCAGTTCCCCGAAAGGTAAACGTTCCCCCTGCACATGTGTGCTAGTCATGTCCAATTCTAGGGGTGGTGATCATCTCCGTTTTCAAGCCAGTGTTGTGCAAGTCTTTGGCCATGTGGCTGGCATGGCTGCAAGGAAACACTGTTTTACCTTCCTGCTTTTTATGGTGGTACCTATTTATCTACTTTCATTTACATGCTTTTGAACTGCTAGGTTGGCAGGAGCTGGGGTTAACAGCGGGAGCTCACTCCACTGTGTGGCACTCAGGATTTGAACCGGTGAGCTGCCGACTTTGCAGCTGACATTTCAGCGCTCTAGTCTGCTGAGCCACCACACCCCTAGCAGTTCCCCTACACCTGTGGAAATGGCTCCTTTGAACCACCATTTTATTCTTAAGACCTGCAGTGGCAAGTAAGACCACATTAAGATCTGTTTGAGATAGGATTTGTGCCATAAAGCTAAAAAGAAAATTGTACAGGGGGGGGGAAAGCACTCCTTCTTCAGAAAGATTACTGAGGACGGGCATAATGACATTATCACAATCCAGGAGTGCTTCAGACTTCTTCCCTCTAGAACAGTGGCTCCTAACCTTGTGTCCCCAGATTTTGTTGACTCAAAAATCCTGGCCAGTGCAGCTAGAGATGAAGGTTGCTGGGAGTTTTAGCTCAAGAATATCTGGAGACCCAGGGTTAGGAACAGTTGTTCTAGAGCAGGCATGTCCAAACTTCGGCCCTCCTGATGTTTTAGACCACAATTCCTAGAATTCTAAGCTTAGATTGCCAATGGCAAAGGACTGAGAGGTGCTGTCCAAAACATCTGGAGGGCCAAAGTTTGGACATGCCTGTTCTAGAGGTCTTGAACATATGGCCATGGTTTGGAAGCCCAAAGCCTCTCTAGCGCCACCCGTTGTCACATAAAAGCCCTTGTCCTTCTGCATATTTCAGGGATCGACCTGGCAGATTCCAATCAGAGGCTGAGCATCCAAAGGGTGCGAGAAGAGGATGCTGGGCTCTACCTGTGTACTGTCTGCAATGCCAAGGGTTGTGTGAATTCCTCTGCCAGTGTCTCTGTGGAAGGTACTGTCAATAACTTCATCCCCCTAAACCCGCAGAGAAAGGATAGGTAAATTTCACAGGAGACCCAACTGTTCAGTGGCTGCACCCCCTGGTAGGGCCTTGGCTTCAGAGGGAAAAGGACTAAGATCAGTAGAAAACTTTTTTATATTTTTAGTTTGATCTTGATAACTTGTCTTTGTATTAAAAATGAAAATTAATTACAGAATATGTTTACCTTACCAGAGAACAATTTTAACCCAGCTTATCAAAACCATGCACTTGTCTTCAAAGCAACAGTGGCAGCTGCATGTTATGAGTATTTGAGAAAGAGGCTTAAAAGTTATCTGTTAGATTTAATAATCAACGCTATTTAAATAACAGCTAAAACTTAACTTTCTGTAATAATAAAAGGCTTAATGCTCTTGAAATAAAGAGCTATGGTTCAAGGAAGAAAATGTGGATAAAGCACTGAGAAAGATCATGGTAATCTAAGGCTTCTTCATTAATGTGAGTTTGACTAGAAAAGACTTAAATGGGATAAACAGTATATTTATCAGCTTTCCACCAAATTTCAGAACTAACTTTTATTTTTCTGGTGGGTGGGGTGGGAGTTAGAGGCACTAGAGAGGACTGGGGAACTTCAAAGGGGGGGGGACTTGGGAGTTACATGAAGCTTGCAAGCCAAAATTTGACCTCTCCTCCTGTTAAAAGGAAATGCATTTGACAAGAAAGCATTATAGACGCAAAATACGAGTTCATCCAAAACAGAAGCCATTATTACACTGAGGAAACTAAATAGTCCTTCACTCATACCATGAAAAATAATATTCCCCAATATTTAGCCCACTCAAAAGTAATTGAAGAACATCCCCATCAGTGTTTCTTCCTCTCTCTCTTAATACACACTTGATTTCACAAACTGCCTGTTTTCACTTTTGTTCTGTTACTAAGTTGACCATTGCCATTCTTGACCTGTAGGTTCAGATGACAGGACCAATGTGGAGATTGTGATCTTAATTGGGACAGGGGTCATAGCCATCTTTTTCTGGATTCTCTTGATCCTAATCTTCTGCAATATTAAAAGAGTAAGTGTCTCAGTGTTTGTAATTAACTCCTTTCCTTTAGTAATTAAGATATAACTATATTGTTGTAATTTGGCAAGGGATAACAAAGGGCGCTTTTACATGACCCCTAAAATCCGAGGCAAAGGGCTCCCAGATCCGGAGCTTAAAAATGTTTTCCCACCAGCTCCGGACTTTTAAAAAAATTAAGTACGACCATGCCTACCTAAGCATGTCCCAGCGCACTTTTCAAGTACCTGGCCTCCAGAAGGTTAAAAATCTTCCGATGTGGATTGTAAAGCTGTGAATGCCCGGCTCCCTCGCCTTCTGTTTGTTTGTTTTTGTCCCTGCCACCCATTTAAGAGATAGGAATCCCTACAGGGCTGCTCGGGGCTGCTTCCACCGGCAGACGGAGGTGAGCCTGCATTTTTTTTCTCCCTTTTTTTCTCCCTCCCCTCATGCAGACAGGAACAATGAAGTGCGGAGGGGTGGAAACACAGGAAGAGGGACTAACCCCCACGATCTCTGGTCTGAATTTAAGTTGCCGGTGGATTTTATAGGTTGTGTAAAAGCGCCCTTTACTCCATGTACAGTCCCATAACTCTTTTTTCTTTACTTCAGAAGATATGAGACAGCAAAGAAATATTTTTACAAAACTCTTTATGTTTTGTATGCCTAGATGCCCTGAACACATTTGATCTCACCTGATCTTGGAAGCTAAGCAGGGTCGGGCCTGGCTAGTGTTTGGGTGGGTGACCCCCAGGGAATACTAGGTGCTGTAGGCGCCTGGAGTAGGTACTGGCAAGCCAAGCCACTGCATGGTTCCTGCCAAGAAAACTCCATGGACCTGGGGTCATGAAGAGTCCATCACGACTATAATGACACAACAACGACTAATTATTCTTTAGGTCTCATGATCAGCCAGCTTTTAGCAGAGACTGGCAGAGTGATTAACAAAGAGAAAAAGAAGTGTGGGGAGAAAAAGATCTATCTGGGTGATAACCTCTGCCCTTCCATCCCAATGTGCTAGGATCATTTTTGCTGAAGCTGAGTAATGCCTTGTGTACAGCAGAACCCAAGAGGCCATGGCAGCTACAGTTGGCAGTCTGTGGAAGGAAGTCCACTTGCCATTACCAACATACCACACAATATTAATTTCCTCTGTTTGGAGAGTCAGGCTGGAACAGTCTATAGCCAAAGCATGAACTCTTAATGTGTAAAAATCTTTGAGCAGAGGCCAATTTTTGGAGAACCGAAGACAATACAATATATGCTAGCTTTATAGGAAGATCTCTACCCAAGATATATTTGAGGATCGGCTGTACCAGTATTGCTACTAGAGGTTTAGACCACCTATTCCTCTTTACTCTGCCACACAAAGTCTGGTGTAAAGCTTCACAATGCGATAGATCCGTCAGCTTCTCCTTTTGCCTTCTCCCCTGCAGCCGGCTCATGCTGATATTAAGACGGGCTACCTGTCCATTATCATGGACCCCGGCGAAGTCCCCTTGGAAGAGCAATGCGAGTACCTGCCCTATGACTCCAGCAAGTGGGAATTCCCTCGGGAGCGACTTCAACTAGGTATTGCAAAAGCATCGTATTTAACGATGTCCGTGGAACACATTATTCCCAAGCATGGCTCTCATTGCAGTTGGCCTCCCTTGCAAAACGGACCAGTTCTAGGAGTTCTCCAGACTGAGGAGAAGTGGTGTTTTCCTAGTCCCAGCAAAATATATGCTGAAATGGTCTTTCCATACATACAACCTCTGCCAAAGAGACAGATAGACAATAGTACAATTATTATTCTCACAGCCCAAAGAGATGCCCTCCCCTCTTCTGCCAAACTGCAAACCGCTCCAGAGCAACAAAAATTGCACCTCACTTCAGTGAGCTATTTCCTTCCTTTGCTTTGTCACTGGCAGGTCTGTCTCATTTCCTCCCCTGGCCTATTCCCCCCCCCACCCCAAAAACAGAGCCACCTGGGGAAAGCAAAATGCCCTTCTTCCTCTTCTTTTTTCACACCTTTTCTTCTTTTTCTCACCAGTTTCCTGTTTTGTTTTTGTCCCATTCAAGTGACCCTTTGTGGGGTTCTTTGAATAGTTACATAAAAGTAGTTCCTCTAGTTGCATGCTGGGCCCTTTTTATGCTGTTCCGTTCCCCCACCACCATCACCACCACCACCACCAGACACACACAACCTGGATTTGTTTTCCAGGGAAGGTCCTGGGACATGGAGCTTTTGGGAAAGTGATGGAAGCCTCTGCATTTGGGATAAACAAGAGCAACAGCTGCGAGACAGTGGCAGTTAAAATGCTCAAAGGTAGGTGAGTCAAAATGGCATCTTTAAATATCAAAGGATTTGCTGCTTATCTACAAACATCCTTGGCCGTTACTTCACGAACCTCTCGCTGCACAGTGAGCCGTAATTTCCGTGCGAATCGATCGCTTCAGTCCGCACGCTCCTCCTCTTTGGATTCGGCGCCACCCTGACCACGCCCCCTAAACCGTGCTCCAAGCGGGGCGAGAGATTCCCCTGCCGGAGGCCGGGAATCTTCCTCGCTTCGCATCCCGCTTCGCATCCAAAGTCACGTGTGGCCAGTTAATATATATATTTATTTTTTTTAACTTACTTTTTGTCCGAAATGCCGATGCATAGATATTTCGGGTAACCCGTTCTTTTGATCTTGCCTTCTGAACACGGGGCAGGGGCAACAGAGGGGGGGCAAGCGTCCCCCCGTGACGTGAGCAGAGTCCCTCCGCTGGCAAGGGATGGCGAAGGGCTGCGCAGAGGGAGGGGGGAGGGGGGAGGGGGTGTCGGTGCCGCCGCTACAAGACACCCCCGCGCGCGCCCACCCACAGAGCGGCGGCGGGGCACACAGGGCGATGAAGCTGAGAGAAGCCTCTCCCCGCCCCGCCCCCCCCCCCAAAAAAAACCAACCCAGCTGCTCTGCTTCAGGGAAACACGATGGCCGCCCACAAGTCCTCGGGACAACCGCAGGGGCCTTTGAGCGCCGGGCTTGACCGCTGGCTTGTGCGCCTCGACAGCCGGGTATTGATGCATCGATACGCCGTGGTTTTTTTTTAAAAAAAAGAAACCGGAAGTTGCAAGTAAGCTTCCGAATGCGAAGGGAGCACGTGAGGTAGGAATGGATTCGAACCTAAAATTTCGCATGGTGAGGACAGAGAAAGAGGGGTGGGGGCGAAGGGAGACCACGTGATCGCCTTCGCATTCAAAGCGAAGGCAATCACGCTGCGATGCGAAGAGCCCCGTGAAGTGACGGCCCTTGTTAGGTCTCTGGAGGACCTTCCCTGATCCAAACAAAACCCCTCAACGCTTTCTCCTTAGTTACTATTTATCCTTATAACATGGAGATCTACAAAGCTGATCTTTCATGATTAAACTGAAGAGCAATTATCTGTCTTCTTTTTCATGTGCTCAGTGTCTTGGCCTTTGACTCTGCTTAGCCTGCCAGGGGTGGCTAAATTTCATTCTACCGGTGTCCCTTTCCTCCCTGTAACGTTGTCAGCTGGAATGGGACATGGGAATGCAGTCATACTGAAGCTGACTAATCGGTAGCTCCTTGTTGGATAGCTAACATAATATACTATCATTTTTCAGCACTGGTGGAGACACCTTTTATTAAATAACACAGAACGGCTCCACTGAGTCAAGTCCAAGTTGTAAGAAATCAAGTCCAGATATATCAGGACATTCAGTCATTTCAAGGAGAGGACAAATCAGACTGAAACCTGTCCTTGATGAACCAGTCTGCTTCAACCCAGCCGGTCAATACCGGTTGCCATTTACCATGCAATATCCTGTTTAGGTATTCAATAGAGCACTGGGCAAGCTTGCTATATGTGTTGAGAAAACCAACCAGTGTTACTTATCTATTCCCAAAGCTGTTTCTTTATTGCTTGGCACTAACTGATTTGAATTACTCCGTGGTAAATCCTCACTAAGTAATTAAATGGTAATTAGTATTAACCCACTTGTTCTCTGACTCTATTTTACAAGGCCTGCTAGGACGCAGGGGCCATTGAAAGCAAGGGGGCCCAAAGAGTCCCAGCAGTCATTTCATTCTACTCTACTCTGTTACTTTGGATAAAATGTAACTGTTGGGTGGATAAATTCGTGAACCCTAAAAACAAGCAAATCCTACATTTGTTTTTAATGAGTTGATAGTTCTTTCACAGTATGTCGGCAATTTTTAAAAATTCTGTAAAAATATTTTTTTTTGTTTAGCTCTTAACCTTCTCATTTTAAAAAAGACAGATCGATTGCCTTTGTCAGCAGAGTCTCCCATAACTCAACTCTCACCTAGTCATCTGCCTTGTTGTGCAGATTTTAGCAAGTGCAGGCAGCCACCATGAAAGAAACTTTCTAAGCAGTTCCCCCTCTGAGATGCCTGGCCATGTGGTGTATATGCCTGGGCCTGGTGGAATTGGAAGATTTTTGCATGCCCTAAAAATGTTTATGTTATTTTATTCTGCTTGACTTCAATACCACCCATCTAACCAAACACCACTCTGGGCAGTTTACAATGATAAAAATAACCCTAGTAACAACAAGATACAATGGGGACAAACCCAAAATGAAAATTTTAAAAAATTGACAGTGCAGTGAAATACATTACAAGCATTAAGAAGTGCAGTGATTAAAATGAGTTAATAGTTGGCAGATTTATTTATTTGACTTTTATATTGCCTGTCTAGCCTTAGGGCTACCCTGGGTGATTTACAACATGGAATCACATAACAAGGTAACAAAGGAATGCATTAAAAAAACAAGTTACAAGGAGCATAATAACACAAAATATACATAAATCAACAACAATAAAACTAAAATTAAGCTAAAATCAACATAAAAATAGCAGGAGATTGATAAAACGGGGGGGCGGGGGGGGAGAGAAGATAGGTGGTGAAATGAATGGTGTCTTATTGGATGTTTGAGAAATCAGGAAAGGCCATTCTATACAACCAGCTCTACAATTGTTTTTTTAAAATTTGAAGCAAAGCTGCCAGCCAAATTTCAGGGGGTAGATGGTTCCATAACTGGCCCCCCCCCCCACCACTGAGAAGCCCCTACTCCTTGTTACAGATTTCCGGGCCTCCACTCCCATTTGTCCTGTCTGGGTAGCACGGGTGATCCTGGCAGTTCTTCTTGGGAGGATCCGCTCTGTCAGATACTGAGGTCCCAAACCATTTAGGGCTTTGTATGTTAACATCAAAACCTTGAAGTCAATGTGGTCCCCTCAGGTAAAATGTGTTGGAAGAGGCCAGGTGGATTTCAGATGGTAATTCGTTCCAAAGCCAAAGAGCAATCCCTGAGAAGACTCGATTCCTTCTTCTCTCCCTCCTTGCCTCTGGGTTACTGTAGTTCACATCCTCAGCCATCCTGCCTGTGTTATGCAAGCAGGAAGTCCCAGAAGAAGAAGCTAAAGGACTGGAAAGATGAAGGAAATTAAAAATAAAAATTAAGAAGCCAGGGAAACAAGTTGCCCCCAAAGGGACGGATTATGTGAGGAATTAAAGGAGGTTAACATGAGATATAGGGGATTAGAGCTGTTGCTGAGGAAGTTATGGATGACCAAAGGAGGAACAGAGCAAGATTACTGAGCCAGGCCCAGAAGGAAAAGAGGCTTGGGGCAAGGAAATAGTGGAACGAGAGAGAGAGAGAGAGAGAGAGAGAGAGAGAGAGAGAGAGAGAGA
>JAHTLZ010000010.1:61672656-61717720 GCA_023846285.1 Phrynocephalus versicolor | reverse complement strand
GAGAGAGAGAGAGAGAGAGAGAGAGAGAGAGAGAGAGAGAGAGAGATCTGAACATTCTTCCAACTGTGCAAAAATAACTAAGACAACCTCATCTGTTAATAATGCTCATTAATGCTTTCAACCTGAATTGATATGAGGCAGCGCAGATAGCTAGGGGGGGATCTTAGATTAAAGCACCTAAAATTAATAGCAGACTTTACTTTTTACATTTTTAATTGCAGCATTTAAATCTATATTTATTTTAATTCACCCTTGGGGTTTTTATAAAATTAGTGTAGGGGAGGCAAAATGTAGGAAAGTACTCTTTTTCCTTGGTTATATCTAAGGATACATGAAATCCAGAGGTCTGAGCAGCATATAGTAAATGGAAATATCTGTCTGAAAAAAATCCCTTTTCCAAATACAAGAAGGCTACCTGACAACAAAACACTGTTGTTCCACTTAAATTAACATCAGTTGCTACTTACCATCCTCAGTAAAGGGTGGTCCTCAGATGTACCCAAATGAAGTAGTAGAAGGCAAGTCCTGTAGTTACTAAGGTTGGGCACTTCATATTCATATTCCATAGGCACAAATATGAACCACAGGAAGCCCTCTGCTCTTCCAACCCCCACCCCAAAACGGCCCAGCCACTTATTGGGATCCGCACGGCAAAAGGATCCAACACCATAATCTTCACGTCAACCCCGGAAGGAGCCCGGCTGGCCCTTTCCTGCGTCAGCATGCAGCTGACCATTGCTGATGAGAGGGAGATTCTCTGCCCTGCCTCCACAGCAAACTGGTTTGCTGCATGGGGTGACACAGAATGGCTCCTTCCACAATTGGTGCACAAAGCAAAGCAAAGTGTTCTGCGTATATACCGCCCCATAGTGCTTAAAGCACTCTCTGGGTGTTCTGCAATTTATTTATGCAGGCTACACATTGCCTGCCCCCTCCCACAAGCTGGATACTCAGTTTTTTCCCCAGTCTCAGGAGGATGGAAGGCTGAGTGAACCTTGAAATCCAGCTACCTGGGATTGAACCCTGTGTTGTGAGTAGAGTTGCAGCTGTAGTACAACAGTTTAACCATTGTGTCACAAGGCTCAGTGACACTGGAGCCTTGCACCAGATAGAGTTTGGCAGGTGGCCAGGCCACTTCAGGAAGAAGGGTACCAGGCCACGGTGGATATGTATCCTGCAGATACAGATATGAAGCACCCAGCTCTAGTACTCAAGGTGCGAGGGGTCCAGAAATGTGGCTTTCCGTTTCTTCAATCATTTTATCCTCATCAGTCTTGCCTCCTTTACATCCATGCTTTCAGGATTAGAAGGTCCAAGGAAGACATTATCTGAAATCCTGTTGCTTAGCATAGTCAGTCACATCTGGAATAGGCCCATTGATTCAACAGAATTTACAGAGAAGGAGACTCCACTATGCTAAGCGACAGGATCCCAGCTATTGTTTGCCTTTCAGGGGAAGAGGGGTAGCAGGCAGCTCCTTTTAAGAGCTCTCTGTAGTTCTCCTTTTCCCACCACTTGAGGGTGTGCTAATTCTTGACAAAAGGTCTCTCAACATCATTTATTGTGGTCTGAAATTATGTCACAAATAGACCTTATAAGTGCAACAAATAAGATTTTTGGTTACTTCTAAAGAACATTTGAAGACCTTTTGAGAGGCATTTTTCAGGTTTTCTGCCATTTACGTGTTCATCCTAAGTGGCACAGGGAGCATTCTTTGTTTTGTTTTTCTTACATTTGAAAACATTGGCATGTTGTGATGTCAGGAGACTTTTTGTGCATTTTTTTTTCTTTAACATCTTGGTAACAATTTCATGTGATCACACACCGTCAAGTCCAATAGCCTATTTTTATGTGAAGAGAACAATAATGAAAATGGCAGTTTTACTCCCCAGTGCAATGAGTAATACCAAGGGTTTCTTTTAAAAAAATTAAACTGTAAAGAAAGACGTATTTTTAAAAGTACCATTTTGCAGTTTACTCACACGCATTCACTTTAACATAGCCAACCTCTCTTCATCACTCTCTGCAACCTCTCCCTGCCCCCTCCGGTATTTCCATGTTCTTCATTCTTACATTTTTTAAAATATTTAAAATTGCCCCATTTCTCTGCTCAGTTGAAGTTCTGTGTTCTTGGAACTGATACTTTAATTAAGCTTCATTCATATTCTACAGATTTGCAGCAGATGCTAAGTCCACAGTATCTTAATTCAGTAGCCGTCCCATACACAACCAGTGAACCTGTCATGGTTGCGGCTGTGTTCAGTGGCAAGGGTGTGAAACCTTTTACCATGAGCCAGAAAATATGTTGGGATTAGAGTGCCTGGTGGTGACTGGAGGGAGTAGTGTTCCTTGTAATTTTCCATCCAACTGGGCAGGGCTGTCTTCATTGTGCATGTACAAGACCACCACCGCGGCACCGCCTCCATTGCGATAGGTACAAAACCAGTTGCTGTGGGTGGGTGGGAGAGGAGGAGCCCTGCATGGATGGGGGGGCACATGCACACTCCCATCCTTGTGTTATAGAGGGAATCTTGGGCTGGAGCCAACTTATCAAGGGAAAGTCAGAAGTTTTTTCAAAGCAATAATGTGCCAGAGTATACAGTGTTTTGTGCTCTGTCTCTGTCTTTCACACACAGAGACAGGGACACTCAACATAAAATTAGGGCAAAGGCTGTGCATGGCCCATGCCCTGCAGCTTTTGACATCCTTGCACTGCTATCCTATGCATATTTACTCAAAATTATGTTCCATACAATTCAGCAGGACCCATATTTGTGTGAATGTGCCTATGACTGTGCTGCAAGTGGCAATGACTTGAAGTACAAATACTCCCTCTTGCAGAAAAAGAAAAATATATATGCCTTGTCTGGAGTAGGTGCCAGTGCTGTGCGGCCACAAACACCATCCTTTCTTCTGTGTTCACGGACAGGATCCTAAATGGGAGAAAAGTCCTGTTTATTGTGGCTTTTGTTATGCTCTTAATAATGCAACATAATCTCTGTATATTTATTTAAAAATATTTATTTATTTATTTATTTATTTATTTATTTATTGTATTTATACCCCGCTTATCTACAATGTGTACTCTAAGCGGCTTACAAACATCAAGGCCTCAATAGCCATAAAATTACAAAAGACAAGATAATCAAATAATAATGACACTAAACAGATTAAAAGCCTAATAGCACCTCAAGGCTAAACAATGATAAATAAAATAGTTTGCGATGGCGGAGGAGAAAAGAAAAAACAAACCAAAAAAAAAAACAAAAAGTTAAAAATCGCCAAAGGCCTCCCGGAAAAGGTAGGTCTTTAACGCCTTCCGGAAGGCCAGCAGGGACTCTGCAGAGCGCACTTCACTGGGGATGGAATTCCAGAGGCTAGGGGCCGCCACTGAGAAAGCCCGGGTCCGAATACTCGTCCTCCGGGCTTCACGAGGGGTGGCGACCCGAAGCATGTGCGCTCGCACCTGCCGAACGGGACGGGCCGAGATTGATCGCTGAGCGATACGCTCTGCCAGGTAGTCCGGTCCCAAGCCATGGAGGGTTTTATAAACTAAAACCAAGACCTTGAATCTAATCCGGGCTGCAACGGGCAGCCAGTGCAGGCGGGCCAGAACTGGGGTGATGTGGTCATAACGACGCACACCAGCCACCAGCCTGGCCGCCGCATTCTGAACCCGCTGCAGACGCCGGAGAAGAGTCAAGGGCAACCCCATGTAGAGGGCGTTACAGTAGTCCAGCCTCGAGATCACCAGAGCTTGGACCACTGTTCTCAGAGAGTTCGCGTCGAGGCACGGGCGGATCTGGGCGATCCGACGGAGATGGTAATAGGCGGACCTGGTCACCGACGCCACCTGGGCCTCCATGGTAAGCGCCGGGTCCAGGAGCACACCCAGATTCCGCGCCCTCTCCGCGAGCTGGAGGGAAACTCCCCCCAGACAGGGGAGAGGGCCACCGTACCCCGACGGCGAGCTCCCGAAGAACATGACCTCCGTCTTCTCGGGGTTGAGCTTAAGCCTGTTCGCCCCGGTCCAAGCCAGTACGGCCCCCAGGCACCCGTCGAGGACTTCCACAGCTTCCACAGCAGAGGTGTTAAAGGAGAGATAGAGCTGCGTGTCATCAGCGTACTGATGACAGCAGACTCCAAAACTCCTGATAACCCCCGCCAACGGCCTTACGTAGATGTTAAACAGCATGGGGGACAGAGACGACCCCTGTGGAACCCCACAAGGGAGGATCCAAGGGGCCGATAACTCCCCCCCATGCTGCACGTACTGTGGACGGCCCTCCAGGAAGGAACGGAGCCAACTGCGAGCAGTGCCTCCAATTCCAACCTCAGAGAGCCGGTCCAACAGGATACCGTGGTCGACGGTATCAAAGGCCGCTGACAGATCCAGGAGGACCAACAGGGTAGAGCAACCCCTGTCGGCCGCCCGGAGAAGGTCATCTTGCAGGGCGACCAAAGCTGTTTCGGTACCCCGGCGAGGCCTGAACCCGGACTGGCAAGGATCGAGGCACTGCCGATCCTCCAGGTATGACTGCAGCCGGACCGCCGCCACCCTCTCGATCACCTTGCCCATAAACGGGACGTTGGCGATTGGGCGATAATTTGATAAGTCGTCCACCTCCAGGCCAGGTTTTTTCAGAATGGGCTTTACCACCGTCTCCTTCAGACGAGAGGGAAAAACCCCCTCGCTGAAGGAGGCGGTGGCGATGACAGAAGCCCATTCGGCCATAGTCCCTCTGGCAGCTCTAATTAGCCAGGCAGGGCAAGGGTCGAAAGGGGTGGAGGCAGGCCGGCAGTGCGCCACAGCTCTGGAGATCTCGACAGCAGAAACAGGCCCAAGCGCATCCAACCGAGGCGACGAAGGCGGACCAGCATCTGGGGATGGCGGGGCGGGACCACTGCAACCGGAGTCAAGACCGGCACGGATGGCCTCTATTTTAGTTCGAAAGAAGGCTGCAAATTGCTCACTACTGAACTCAGTAGGAGGAGGCCTGGCCAGACTAGGATTGCTGAGGTCCCGAACCACCCGGAAGAGCTCTGCCTGGCGGTTCGAGGCCTCAGCAATTCTCAGGGAGTTAAAAGATGACCTAGCCTCCCTGATCGCGTTGATATAGCGACTAGTCTGGGCGTCTACTGCAGCCTTACTTGATACCGTCCGGTCTCTTCTCCAGCTGCGCTCTAGCCTCCTCCTCTCCTGCTTCATCACCCTGAGCTCCCCCGTGAACCAAGGGGAGGACCGGGCTCGGCAACGGAGAAGGCGCTTGGGGGCGATCCGGTCTATGGTGTGGACAGCTGTTTCATACCAGAGGTTAGCCACATCCTCGACCGGAACGCCAGTCAGACCACCAGGTAGCCCTCCGAAGAGTTCACCGAACCGCTGAGGGTCCATGAGCCTCCGGGGGCGGGCCAAGATGGAAGGCCGGTGGTCCCCGCGGGGTGGGGCCGGAATCGACAGGGAAAATGAAAGCAGGTGGTGGTCTGTCCATGACACAGGGAGGGCAACAATGTCCCCCACCTCCAGACACGAGTCCCCCGACATGGAGGTAAACACCAGATCCAGGGTGTGACCAGACCTATGGGTGGGGCATAAAATATGCATTTTATCCTTTAAAATATTTTATCCTTTAAAAAGAAAATAGTTTGAATATGTCAGGGAACTGGTATGGATCTGTATAAATGAAGCTGGACTGTAGTAATTAAGAGGTCAGACTACGGAGTGTCGTAATTAAGAGATCATGGTAACATTGTTTTCAGAGGGAGCTACTGCCAGCGAGCACAAGGCCCTCATGTCCGAGCTGAAGATTCTCATCCACATTGGAAACCATCTTAACGTGGTGAACCTCCTGGGAGCCTGCACCAAACCGAATGGTAAGTATTCTGCATCAGTGTTGATGGCTAAAATGGGATGCATAAAATGGTAATAGAACGGTTATCGGAACAATTTTGGGTCCCTGTCTCACCCGTCGTCTTATGTGTGAGGAATGTTGTGCACAGTGGAAGCCAAACCAAGGCATTGTTCCAGGCATCCAGCTCTGACGATAACACATTTTGTTTCTTCTTGGATTTTTTTTTCTGCAGGTCCCCTCATGGTCATTGTTGAATTCTGTAAATATGGAAACCTCTCTAATTATTTGAGGACCAAACGGGAAGGATTCAGTCCTTATAGGGTATGTGACTAACATTTTCTTGGCAATATTTATTTCCCCATTTTTATGAAATTACGGGTGTATTGATGATGGTAACAATGATGATAATGACAACGATGATGAATTGTGAAGCTTCGCCAGAAGAAAGAGAAGTGGGGGGGGGACAGGGGAAAGTAGCAAGAAGAGGTGGGTCTCTATATCTTTCCTTCACTCACTGCTCCTCAGCTTTAAATTCTCCCCTAGCACCGTCACAGACAGCACTCCTAGAATATCAGTTTGCTGGGAAGATCAGTGGAAGAGGGCTATTCTCCATACATCTTGCGTATGGGTTTGTCAAGAGTATCTGCTTGGCCACTGTAGGAACCACAGAGATGCTGGAATAAACGGAAGTTGACTCTGATGCTGAAGAGCTTTTTAAGGAGGCTTGTGGTGACCTTATTTCTATTTAATTCTTTTTTTTTTTTTTGCATCCGCTGCTGCTTGTTGAGGGTTTTCCCTCTTTTGACCTTATTGCTGTCCCTTCACTGACGTTTTGTTACTGTTTTATCTGATGTTTTTATCTGTAAACCGCCCAGAGTCCCTCTGGGAAATGGTGTGGTATAAAAGTGTAATACATACATAAATAAATAAATAAATAAATAAATGTTCATACCCTGCTTTAAATCTCTGACGCAGATCTTCCTAATAACACAGAGGGCTTGGCACACAGAAAACTTTTGGATTTCATTAATGTTGGGCTCCTTTGGAGGATGCTCCATTGATTTTTAGAATTTTCAGATCCAGGGCCTTTTTTTAAACATGATATGGTCCACCTCTTTTTGGTTCTTCTGTTACATCCCATCTCACCATTTGGGTTTATGGTGCTAACCCAAGTTAACCCCTGCAGAACCCTCAATATTACTCCCAAAGAGCAGGAACAAGGCAACAGAGTTGCCATCAGACTACAGGGCACTGAAGGCATGGCACTGAACAGCCCAGTATAGAAATCAAACAATCAATCAATCAAACAAACAATCAAACAAACAAACAAACAAACAAACAAACAAACAAAAGGATCTACTTCTAAAGTGGGCAAAAACAACAAGGTCTTAGTCTGCTTAACTTGAGCTAAGAAGGGCGGTTACTTCACGTACCTCCGGGCGGTGCGTTGTGTGTGGTTCCGATCTGAATTCGAATGTGGTCACGTGATCTTATACCGGTGCCACCCCAGTGCAGAGCGCCTGAGCCACCAGAACTGTTTACCCTCTCTGATGGTGTGTTCTGGCCTGCTTTCTAGGAAAAACCCACCAGATTGCGCATCCAGGTTCGCTCAATTGTAGAAGCTGCCCGAGCAGACAGGAGGAGCCGTTCTGGTACAAGTGACAGTGTGATCCTGAGCAGATTTCTGATGAATAAGAACCAAGCACCATCACCACCACCACCACCACCTCTCATACAAGAAGGTAAATACTGTAAATGTTGATATCCCAGTGTTCCTCTTTGTCAAGCAGCTAGCTGACTGAATTTCTAGGGAAATTGGATGGGGGGGGGGAATCATGTGGGACATTGCACTAGTCATTTCCAAGGGTTTTTAAGGCCAGTGGTTGAGTGGGTGGTTTTTCTGTTTCATTCTGGTCTTGGAGGTGGGAAAAGCTGAAGGAACCAAAAGGAAATATGATGAAAACAGAACTGAAATGCTGTTAAGTGTTAAAGGTCAAAAAGGAAGCTCCCTGCACCCAACAGGATGTACTGCCTCTACTGAAAGGAGCAATATGCATCCTGAATCATAAAACCTAGACTTGCTGCTTGCCATCTGTTGTGGAAGTCATTTTTCAATCCTAGACTGCAAAGAACTGCACAGACAAGAATAATTATTTTTCTAATATCTTCACTGAGTAACAGGCTGAATTTAAGTCACGGAGAACTTGTGTGCTTTTGATAGATAGGGCTGCAACTTATGGATTTTCCCCATTTTTCTTTAATACGCCCAAGACAAAAAAAAATCCCTTTTAAGTAAAGTGGAAGGCTTTTTTTCTGGTAGTCCAATATTCAATGCACTAAGAATAACAAAGAGTTATCTCTCTAGATAATGAGATTACAAATTAAGAGTTGGGGATCCAGTAGCCATCCAGATGTCGGCTTGTTGGCTTTTATCTTCAGTTCAAACTGGTCTGGTGCTGGTTTCTGATGATATTTTTTTAAAAGAAAGGTACAAGTCAATGTTGCTTGATCCAGCTCCCATCTGCCCCAGCCACTCTGGCCTGTGATGATGAGAAGTGTAATTCAACAGTACCTCAGTGACTACATGTTCTCCACTCTAGTTAGAAATCTATAAATGTCAACATCCTGTCAGGATTTCATCAGGTGGCACGGGGGGGGGGGGGATAGATACACAGAATAAATTGCTGGTGGGCAGGCAGGCATTTCCGATCTACCGGGTATTAAAATACAATTTTCTTCATCAGGAAACATATGTGTAAGCTAAAGGAACTTTCTATGCCCAATTTTCATTGTCTTGAATGGGTCTCATACCTGTTTGCTCATCTTTAACCTAATAATTCTTGGCAGGTGCCAAATCTTTCCTTTTCTGTAAAGGTAATATCTATTACAGAGGGATCAGATCAGAGACATCATGGTCAGACAAAGTCTGGAGCCATTGTTCAGCCCTTGTGCCTTCCAGGGTTGCACCAGATCCCCCCCCCATGGGGAACCAGAGGTGACTGGATAAAAGGGTCACCTCCAGTTTTTCATGGCTTATAAAACTGAATTTTCTGCTAAACATGGCATTGGGGAGCATCCCTTATTTTAGAGAATTGCCTACCATGGAGGCACAATTCTCCTATGGAGGGAGATGTCTTGAGCCGAAAAGAACAAAGGCCTCCAGAGACAGCTGATGTTTAAGGATGTCATGTGACCCTCAAGCTATGTAATTTCCATTCCCATTGAGTTGCGTGAATTCAAGAAGTATTTTATCGGCTTAATTGGTGATAAATATTTGCAATCCACTTATTGGTGGTTTGTTACATGTTTATCCCTTCTTTCTTCCAATGAACTTTAAATGACATACATGCCTCTCCTCCTCCCTACTTGATAACTCGCTACAGCCCTGTGAGGTAGGTGAGGATAAGGAAAAGGAAGAAAGACTAGCCTGTGGTCACTCTGCG
Source organism: Phrynocephalus versicolor (assembly GCA_023846285.1). Taxonomy (NCBI): domain Eukaryota; kingdom Metazoa; phylum Chordata; class Lepidosauria; order Squamata; family Agamidae; genus Phrynocephalus; species Phrynocephalus versicolor. The sequence continues at coordinate 61,708,425 of JAHTLZ010000010.1, read as the reverse complement.
AACTTCATTGATAAGTGGGCAATTAGAACACTGATCTCCCAAATCCTGGTGATGCACTCTAGGCACCTCTCATGTGTTCAACTCCCATTGAGTTCATTTAAACTTGATATGGTATAGCTCAGCCCTGTATCATAGCTTTTGATACCAGTCAATCAATTTTATCTACTTGGGTGTACTTCTTCTTTTTCAAGTGTCATGTCCTCGTAGAATGTTGACAATCAGTAGCCTGATTTGGTTTCTATCTAAAACTATTCTAGATAGAACAGCTGTACTCACTGCTTAAATTCTTAAGCCAGAATGTTCTTCTATGCCCCAGGCCAGGTTTCCCATCTATTTTTCTTTGAAGGATGATCTTAGGTGTAAAACAAATCAAAACTTATAAAACTAAATTTCTTGGGCTATTCTCAAGAAAGGAGAATTAGTAGGTGAAAGAGAATGTTAGTATAGCCTCTTCTCTGGAAAATATAACTTTTCCCCTTGCCACTCACCTTCAGAGTATGACCACCTTTCTTATGTGTTTGTACAGTGGATGATTTATGGCAAAGCCCTCTGACAATGGAAGATCTGATCTGCTACAGCTTCCAGGTTGCTCGTGGTATGGAATTCCTAGCTTCCAGAAAGGTGAGCTCTCCTTTTATTTCTTCTGACAAGCCTTGCCTTTTTCTACAGTCATGACTGAGCGAATAAAATAGGGATTTTTAGAATTCTTCAGGGTGTGGAGAAAGTGGATACAGAGATGCTCCTCTCTCTCTCTCTCTCTCTCTCTCTCTGACTAGAACTTGAGGTCGCTCAGTAAAATGAATTGGCCATTGACGTCTTTAGAAAGTGATTAAACAAACGTGTGGAGATTAGGTCTGCCAGTACGCATAATGGCAATTTTGAACCTCCAGGTTCCAAAAGAAGCATCCTCTATATTAACAACACATTGTCCAAGGATTCATACATAAGTATGTAGCCCAAAACAATGGTATCCATACACAAAAAAGATATAATTGGAACAGTGGAGAGAAGCCACATTTTGCAGAACAACAAGAATATTTAGGAGAAAATCTTCAGAATGATTTTCTCTCTCTAGAAAGGCATGGGAGAATCCCTGACTACATTTTCATGGGATTCCAATTGATTGCTGAAAGGGCGAGGTAAAAATAGGGGATGTGATGGTATAGTTAGTATATTCTCGGGAAAGGACAGAATTAGCTAAAAACCAGACAGGCACACTCCATATTGCAACACCGTGTTTCAGGTCTTGCTTCTGCCACTGAATTTTGGTGGCTGTGGAGCAACAGTCAGATGCTGTTGCTTCTAGAGATTTGAAATGGTTAGCCTTTCTGAGAAGCAGGATGCTGAAACAGATAGACCTTCAGTCTTCTCTAGCAGGGTCTTCCTTGGTATTTTCTATTTGCCTATGGTATTTTCTTATAGCACATCAGTAAGATTGCTTGTGTGCAGTAGATCTACCACACTGCATCCTGTGGAGTAAGTCTTGCTTGCCTCAGACAAGAGGATGACTGGAAAGTTGTTCCAACCTTGAGTACCCAGATGTTCTGGGACTAAAACTCCCAGAAACCTTCAGCACTAGTTTTGCTGGCCTGGGGTTTCTGGGAGTTGTAGTCCAAAAACATCTGGGGATCCAAGGTTGGAAACCACTGCTCTATAGGAAATAAGTGTTGATCATATCAGCGTCTGCCTTCTAATTTCTTTCTTTGAGAGAAAAGGCCTGAAAGAAACATCTATGCCTTTTCTGTCCTTTCCTTGCGGTAATCAATGTTGAGGACTCTCTCTCTCTTTTTTTTTATCTCTTCCCCTCCTCCACCACTCTTGTCTCAATTTCCTTTAGTGCATCCACAGGGACTTGGCCGCTCGCAACATCTTACTGTCAGAAAACAATGTGGTGAAGATCTGTGACTTTGGCCTGGCTCGGGATATCTACAAGGATCCTGACTATGTCAGGAAGGGCAGCGTAAGTTCTGGGCTATGGCTGGGGTGGACTGGAATGGGTTTGCAAAGTCTGTGAACAGTCACTGGCCTTAGCATCATTCCCCCCCTTTTTTTTTGCCTGTGACTCATCATCATTACAATGCAGAAGGAACCTTTGTGCTCTAATCTCAAGGTAGATAGAGAAATTAAATAGAAAAAAAAACATTTAAGAAGCCTTATGTCATGTTCTTTCCTGGAACAAAATACACCTTTTGTTTGCTATGAGAGATGGAGGCGAGGGGGGGGGGAGCCTGTGTCTCTTCATGTGTTTTTGGGCTGGAACTCTTTTTCATCCCTGACCGCTGGCTGTGCTGACTGGGATTGATGGGAATTGCCATCCAACTACATTTGGGCTGGTTAACAGTTTACCCTGCCCCTTTATATGCACACCTTGGTTTAAAAGGGTTTAGGCAAGACAAGCAAATATTTCTTCTAAATTCTGCCTTGATCAACAAGCAATGTCTTGATATACACGCATTGGAGCAGGTCACATGATCACAAGTGAGACAGTGGTGGCTCACCCTCCTCCTGCTGGATTGGGTGTGATTGTCTGGAATGTTGTGTGCCAAGCAGCCTCCAAAGCAGTGGAGGAGAGAGGAATAGAGGTGTTCCTTGCACCAGCCAGGAACATGCAGGTTAGGGTTTTATTTTTATTTATTTGTATATTTTTATTTAATTTGTTTTCAACATTCTTTCCTATTTTTTAAAACCATTTGTAGTCATGGCCGAGCTAGTCAAGTGTGTATATGGCTGTGAATTGCATTTTTTATTGTCACATTAAAATCACTGAGTAAAATCCAGTTGTTAGTCTCAAGCAGAGCAGATTCTACAGCCAGGTACCTAAACCGTGGTGTGGACGTGGACTTCTAGCCAACCTCTTTTGTGAGTTTTGGCATTTTGTGTGCACAGTATGTGGTGTATGGGACCCCAGAACAAATCATCTGAGTTTCCATTATTTCTTATGGGGAAATTTGCTTTGATATAAGAGTGTTTTGGTTTATAAGCATGTTTCCAGAACAGATTATGCTCATAGACCAAGGTATTACTGTATACACAATACCCGTTAGCATTGCCACCTATGCCCTACTGCTACCAGATTTAATCCATCATGTGAAATAATCATCATGCTTTCCTTGTTCTTTTGATTTTTTTTAGCACTATTTATTTACAACCCACAACTAATAGGAGAGCTTGAAGTGACTTACAATTTCCTTTGCAACCTTTGGTAAACATATAACGTGGTGCATGTGATAGTGGGATTTGTTCTATTTTTGTTCTTTACAACTGCTTTGCACAATGTCATAATCCTGAAATTGACTTAAAAGCTGTCTTACAATGGAAGCGGCTGTAGTTCCAATAGAATATAAACTGTTTCCAGATATGGCTGGTAGTCTCAGCTTTTTAAAACTGTTTGCCAAATTTCACTTTTCTGTCTGTTGTGAAAATAGTTTTGCTAGCACCCCTGAGTTACGTGACTGAATGAGGCCAAGTATGTAGGTAGGAACATAATGCCAAATTGCTGCTTCCTGTGCTGATCCTAAATATATATTTCTTGCTCATCTAATGTTTTGCGTTTCTGTGTCAGGCAGTACAGGATGATTGGAAATTTTCTTGCGGCTTTTCTTTTATAGACACTATTAGATGATTTTTTTAAATAGCTTGTAACAACCACACACATCTATTTCTGTCTCATAGGCCCGCCTCCCACTAAAGTGGATGGCTCCAGAAAGCATCTTTGACAAAGTTTACACCACCCAAAGTGATGTCTGGTCATTTGGGGTCCTCTTGTGGGAGATCTTCTCATTAGGTGAGTCGTAAGTAATGGGATTCTCCACTGGTCCCATAAGGTCCCTTAAGTGTTTCCCTGGCCTATATTAGTTGCGCCTGAGGGGCAAGACAGAAAACTAAGGCCTAGTTGCCCTTCCACAGGCAGGTTTTCTCCAGCTGGGTTTTGGCCCAGAGTGCCGACAGCTGACAGCACATGGCAGTGATTTCACAGAAATTAACTTACAGGCCTGAACTTAAGTGGTTACTGAATACCTGCTTGAACTCCAGTAATTAGAGTTACTGTTTTGGAGATAGTAGTCAGTTGCTATTATATTTACAGGGGTATTTTATTAAAAGAAACTCTTCATCCACCAATTTTGCAAAAGTAAGTTAAATGGTTGTTCTGTTTATTTCCTTTCAAAATAATAATAAGAATCAGAATTCTACCAATCACTGGCTTGTGGCACAGAAGACACTCTCCTCTCATCCACCTCATTGTCAGCTGAGCACCTGCAGTGGAGCACAAAGGCAGTAGCACAGAGCATAACACATGCCAGCACTTGAACAACATTTTATTCCTTTTCCATTGTTTTGTAGACTACCCCACAATAACCCTGAAAGCATCTTTGGCCAGAATGTTGACCTGCTAACACAAGAACAGCCTTGCTGGAACAGACCACAGCCCATCCAGTCCAGCATTCTGTCTCACACAGTGGCTCACCATTTGCTGTTGACTAGTTAAGTCGGTATGAGTGCAGTAGTATTAACTGCACCAGAAAAATGGTGCTAGTTAACAAATCACCATTTGTGGTTCCCTTGTGCATCCGTCTCAAGCAGCAATTCATTAACCAGCAGAAATCTGTCTCTGCAGTTTATTCCATTGCACTTACACCGGTGTAACTAACCCATAGGACCCTGGCCTTTAAATGATACAGTTGCATCCCAAAATGAGTGATGTGGTTTAGAAATTATAGAAGAGTTATGCTTCGGTTCTTGCAAGAAATATGAATTCTGGCTCTGTTTTTTTCCTAAGTCGGCTACTTCAACATCTGACATACAAAATAATGGGCAAGAAACAGGATCAATCACACAAATGAAAACATCAGTGTGAGCTTTCCTGTGTGACAGTGCAGACAGGAGTGGTCCTGCAGGCACATTGATGCCTTCTTTGCTTATACGCATCCCTGACACACCATTGCCTGACCATTTGTGGATGGTCTTCTTCAGGTGCCTCCCCGTACCCTGGAGTCCAAATCAACGAGGAATTCTGCCAGAGACTGAAAGATGGCACCAGGATGAGAGCTCCAGAATATGCCACTGCGGAAATGTGAGTCAAAGTATTTGAAAACCCAGCCAGTGATGAAAAATGCTAAAATGCCAGCCGAGTCCAGATCCAAAAGAATGTCTGGGGCCTTAAAGATTTTCTTTTCCTCTCTGCCCATGAGAAGGCATGGGATAGTATCTAGTCAACATGTTCTCACTTCCTTCTGTAGTAACTCTGCCGGTTCTTCTTTGCAGTCTCTGTTGAGCCTGTACAAAAGCCCAATCAGAATCTTCTAGCTTTTCTCTGTTCCCCCATTATACTTTGGGCATGCTCAAAGCCACCTTCGGCTTCTCCCCAGTCTCTCTCCATCCAACCTACAAACAACAGCTCAGAGAGAGTATTTGAGGCCAGGACATCAGCCAGGACATCAACGGCCTTCTTTAAAGGCCTTCAGAGCCAAGATACAGCCATTGAGTCCCAACCATCCACTTTCATCAAGCGCTGTTGATTGGACTGACACAAGCAAAAAAGGATGCTACCCACCCACCCCTTTGCCCAAGCTGTTCTATGTTGAATGGTCATTTGAAAAATTGCACAACCCTCCCTTCTGCTCCTCTTTCTCCCATGCCTTCTTTCTTGTTTTTTTGGGTGATGGACAGAGGGGGACTGAGGAGAAGCCCCAGGTGGCTTAAAGCATTGTAAAAGGTAGGGGACATTGCATTCTGGAACCTTCCAGTTGCACTTTCGTACAACAGGTACAATTGTGTGAATTCACAGATGACTACTGAAATACCCTCAGTTATAGGTAAGCAACTTGTTCTTCTCAACCACAGCACATAGACAAAGGCCAGGTGGTTTTTGTTTGTTTGTATTTGTCCTTTGCAGACAAAATTTGGTCTCAGCAGCTCTGCATGTGATTGACATGGGATAAAGAGGTTGATAAATTTTATGCAAAGTTTGTGTTGTTCCTTGCAGTTACCGTATAATGCTGAGCTGTTGGCAAGGTGATCCTAAGGAGAGACCAACATTTTCTGACTTGGTGGAAATCCTTGGGGATCTTCTTCAGGAAAATGTCCAGCATGTAAGTTCCTGTCCTGTATCACAGTAGGGAAGCCAACTGCAACAGCAGTCCTCCCTGGCAAGTTATTTATTTGTGGAATTGTTGAGTAGATCTTGGGTCTGCAGTTGTCTAAAATTTCTGCTGTGCAATCAGATGTAGTTCTGCTTATGTCACTGGAATGCACTGGTTTGTATCAGCTTGTATGGATAGCAGTGCACACCCATCATTAATATGTAATTTTCCTTTCAATGACAAGGAGTCCTATTTCAAATGCAGTTTAACTGATACTTAGCTAAATGTGCTAATTTCAGTGGTGAGTCTATCAAGCAAATAGTGCTTCCCCACAGAGTTGAGTAAAAGTTATCTACCATTTCCTGCCATCTAATCAAATACCAGCTTTCAATTTAAAAGGTAAAGGTTCTCCCCGCACATGTGTGCAAGTTATGTCCGACTCTAGGGGCGGTGCTCATCTCTGTATTCAAACCGAAGAGCCAGTATTGTACAAGTCTGTGGCCATGTGGTTGGCATGGCTACAAGGAAACACTGTTTTACCTTCCCGCTTTTTACAGCACTACATATTTATCTACAGTGGTACCTTGTGTAAAGGAATTAATTCATTCCAAATGAAATTCTGTTATGCAATTTTTCCTTTATAAAAATTTCCCACAGGAATGCACTGAAAACGGGGTAATCCCTAATTGCGACCATTTTTATGTTGTACGGATTCACCCCATAGGCGATTCTGTTAAGCAAATTTCCCCTATCTCTGGAATTTTTTATGTTGTACAGATTTTATGTTATACAAACCGTTTGTTATACGAGGGTCCACTATACTTGCATTTACATGCTTTTGAACTGCTAGGTTGGCAGAGGTTACCAGCGGGAGCTCACTCCGCTGCGTGGCACCTGGGATTTGAACCGCCGAGCTGCTGACTTTGCAGCCAACAGTTTTCAGAACCTTGGTCCGCTGAGACAGTAAACACTTCTTAGTTCTGTGCTTAAACACTTGCAGCACCATTAAGCTGAAGGGATCCAACTGATTTACACCCAGAAAGAAGTTTCCTATGATTTGGCGCCAGTGGACAACTCTAGTCGTTCTTACAGAACCTAGGTGCTAGCCAAATGTGCTAGCTCCCAACGTATTGCCAGCATGGGTTGTGGAAAGCTCGTGCACATTCTTCAGACCATTCCACATGACATTAGCAATGAGCTGAAGAGAATTCTGAGAAGGTATTTGCAGTTCCAATAGCTGACAACGGCTTGTGAAAGAAAGCCAAGGCACAAGACAAGAAGTCCATCTGGGCCACTTTCAATCTGGTTTTGGAGAAAACAGTTCTCCCAACCAAAAAGACAGGAATCAGTCACGTCACACAGGATCCCATCTCTGGGGAAATGTACTAACTAAATCTTGGCTACACTCAGAATGTATTCCCAGTCCACAGTTTCTGATAAACCATAGGAAAGTAGAGATGGGGATGAGATGGGAGGTCAGAGTGTCAGTGCATCTCGAGCTTATAAAAGTTACATTTTTGGACAACAACAACTTCCACAATCTCCAGACACAGTGGGAAGAATTTGGGGAACTGTCGTCCAGAAACACAATGTTTCCTGACCCTGGTAGTATACACAGTCAGTGGCGTAGCAAGGTTTGGGGGTGGCTGGGGACAAGTTTGTTTTTGCACCCCTCTGGCCCTCCCCAACCCCATCACATCCACCCAGCAAGGGGGGGCAATCCCACAGGCACGGGGTGGGCGGGCAAGCAGGTGCACGGGTGGATGTTTGTGTGTGTGTGTGTGTGTGTGCTCACACGTGTCTTACCTCTCCCACGGTGGCCCAGAGCAAGGTGAGGAAGAGTTGGAGGAGGAGGAGGAGGAGGAGGAGGAGAAGGACTCGCATGCCTGCCTGCCTGCTTGCTTCTCTGCTCGCCTGGCACGCAGCGGTGGAGGAGGCGGCTACGACAGAATGGGTCCTGTCGCCAAGCCTGAGGACTGCTGGCAAGAGGGCGCAGGGCTTCCTCTTCCCCTTCCCCCTCCAGGAACTCCCAGATTGCTGCACCCGGGACAGATGTACCTGTCTGCCCCCCCACCCCATATTCCCCTGTACACAGTGCAGTTATTGAAGCATCAGAAAATAGCTGCATGCTGTCTTTTAAGTCTTGAGTCCTGTCGAGATCTTGAGTATCAAAAGGAAAATCCTCTTGTACAGTGGCTTATATCAAACAGATTTCTTTCTCCATTCTCCTCTCTTTTGTCTTAGCTCTTCCATCACGATGCTTCGGGCGAAAGGTGCCCTGAAGCTTCAAAAATGAGCAACTGTCGTTATAATATATATTTTTTTGCTTATTTGTTTATCCTGAAACCTGAAGTCCAGATACTGCACTGTGTCTGTTATATTAAAGCACATAGAGAACATTTAGCTTGCCAACAATTATTGAGTAGTGAAGTTGGAAGGGGCCTACAAGGCCATCAAGTCCAGCCCCTTGCTTGATGCAGAAATAGAAATCAAAGGATATCTGCCAGGTGATTGTCCACATTTCTCTTGAATGCCTCCAGTATTGGAGCACTCGCCACCTTTTGAGGCAATTGGTTCCATCGCCCTACTGCTCTTGCAGCCAGGATGTTTCTCCAGATGTTCAGCTGAAAGCTAGGTTCTCTTAACTTGAGCCCATTGTTGCGTGTCCTGCCCTCTGGGATGGTCAAAAGAGATCCTGCCCATCCTCTTGTAGGACAGCCCTTCAAATCTTTGAAAGGTGCCACCATATAGCCCCTCAGTCTTCTTTTCTCAAGGCTGAACATGCCCATTTTTTTTTAGTCTTTTAATGTAATTAATGGAATGAAGGACAGGGACATCTTGCACATCTTTGCTGAGCTAATTATAAGGTTGGGAGTGCTAAGTTGTTGTGTTGCTTTCTAAGATTCATGTTTACATCCAGCCTCCACTGTTGCTGTTTCCTACTTGTAAAGCCCTCTTTTCTTATTTCCCATAAACTATTGGTGTCGCCATCAGGAGGGGAAGGACTATATCCCACTGAACGACTCTCAGAGCTCAGAAGATGATGGCTTCTCCCAAGTTGCTTTGTCCATCCAGCAGAACTCGGACGAAGAAGAATTTGACATGAGGATACACTGTCACAACATAGCAGCAAGGTAGGTCATTACTAGGGATGGGCACGAAACAGAAAAAATGAGATTCATTTCATTTCATTTTCTTCCCCCTGTGATTTGTTTCATTTCATTAGAAACTAATTTTTTTTTAAAATCGTACAAAATAAACCAGTAACAAACCGATTCGTTACTCTATAAAATGGGTCCCCTGGGGACCTAGAGGCACCAAATTTGGTGGGTACTTTCCTTGGATTCTCCCCTTTAAGCCTGGCAATTATGGAGATACTTGGGGTTCAGGGGGCCTAGATATTCAACTTCAAAGGGGATACCCCCAGAAAAAACATTTAGCATTGCCATGTTAGGTGCTTAAAGCGTTTTTAATATTTTAATATTATTTTTAAAGATATTCATTGGAAAATTACTGATATCAGGCATGCAAATTATAGGCTTCTCTTCCCCAAGTGATTTTAGGGGATCCCTTGGAATTTGGAAAAGTTAGGGTTTCTGGGGACAGAGATATTAAACTCTGTTCCCTGTACCCCAAACCTCTCCAAATTGGGAGTGCTTTAAGGAGAGAGCTTGAGGAAACTCCACTGTAATTTCCACACTGCTAGCTGCCTGGGATCACTATTTTCAAGCACATAACATTGCAATTCTAAATGTTTTTCTGGGGGCATCCTCTTTGAAGTTGAATAACTCGGCCTCCTGAATCCCAAATATCTCCATATTTGGAGGGCTTAAAGGTGAGTATCCCAGGAAAATACACACCAAATTTGGTACCTCTAGGACGCAGGGGAGCTGTTTTACAGAGAAACATATTGGCTTGTTTTAAGCTAAAAAAAACACCTGTTTGTTTCGTTACTAACGAAACGCTGCTTCCCCAGTTTGTTTCAGTTTGTTTTGTTACATAACGAACCGACAAATCAGCATTTCGTTTTTCATTTGGTGCCCATCCCTAAATTTATCCTGATTTCCAGAAAACAGAAAAGGAGAAAAAGGGCCAGTCAATTTTTGAAGGAAGCTTTTCTGAAGACACTGGGGGGGGGGTTCTTCCACACATATACAGTGGTACTTCTACTAATGAGCAGCTGAACTTAAGAGCAATTCTACTTAGGAGCAAAAAACCGTTGGCGTTTTAACTGCTGCCTTACACATTTTAGATGTGGTCTGCTCTACTTAAGAGTTTTTCAACTTACGAGCATGCATTCAGAATGGATTAAACTCATAAGTAGAGATACCACTGTACTTGTACATATGCATTAACATTTTCTGTAGCATTGGACCATAATTAATCACATAAATCTTTGCAGCCACAACTGCATTGTGAATCTAAAATCTCTTCCTATATTCCAAAATTAAGAACAACTTGGAAAGTTTGTGACAAGAAATGGAAGAGAATTGAGGAGAAGGTTCTCAAAATTGGTTTGCTACCTATTTTCCTGTTCAAAGCTTTTCTCCCTTGTGGGCAATGGACATTTAACAACTTCTTTGATCCCACTCTTCCTCCTCTGACCACAGCCTCCTGCTTTGTTAAAAGAGATAAAATGCCATGAGTATGCCACATTCATGGTCATACCTAAACATGCCTTAAACATTCATCTGTGGAAAACAATTAAATTTGGTCAATTAAATTCGGCTGGTGGTGCTCCCATGCTGCAGAATGGTATGTTGCATCTAACCCACAGTGGCTCCTTGGAAGAGCATAAGGTAAAGATTTCCTGAGTGAAAGCATGTGTCCCAAAAGTAGATTTCCTGATTTTACTAGCTAATTTTAATTCCTCTGCCAGATATTACAACTGTGTGTCTTTCCCTGGCTGTTTGACTGGTGGGAATCAGATAAGGTGTCCATCAAGAATAAAGACTTTTGAAGAATTTCCTATGACACAAACCATGTATAAAACACATCCGGTGAGTAAATTAAGGTAACAGAGTGATTAGAAGCTTAGAGGAAAGTTTATAAGAACTTGAAAAAAATCAAGTTTTCACTACTTATTCATGAAACTGGTCAGGGCTTGCATTGCCTGTGAAAAATAAAGCTTAAAACGTAATAATTTTAATGTTCTAAAACTTTTTAAAAATTACATACATTTTCTTTTTTATTGCAGTTTTAATGTTAATAAAAATTTAATATTAATACAAATGACTTACTTCCAAGTTTTGGAAAAATCTTTTATGAAATTAACTATCCACTGTCAGTGTAGTAGCATCCACATGTAATCAGGCCAGTGTGTGTGTGTGTGTGCTGTGTCATTACAGTCGTGACTGGCTCTTCATGATTCCATGTCCATGGAGTTTTCTTGGCAGGAATACTGGAGTGGTTTGCCAGTTACTACTCCAGGCACTAGAGCACCTGGTATTCCCTGGTGGTCTCCCATCCAAGTACTAACCAGGGCCAGCCCTGCTTAGCTTCTAAAATCAAGCGAGATCAGATGTGCTTTGGGCATCTAGGCAGCTACTCAGGCCAATGTAGTCTAACATTTATCCTGATGATTAAAGAATGCATACCTGAACTTGAGTGGTTTATTTGATTTTTATACCACTTATCTGTTGTAAACTCTAGGAGGTTTGCAACATATAAAATCAACATGACTAAAATGCAATGAACAAAAGAGTGAATAAAATAATAAAACACAATTAAATACAACCCACATTTAAACATGTTAACATTAAAATAAAACAGGACATTAAAAACATTTAATATGGCAGACTTAATCAAGTAGGCTAGGTGGGCTCAGCTGAGTTCACGGATATAACATTTTTGAGGTCCTGCCCAAATAACCATGTTTTAAATATTTTTTTAAAAGGTCATCAATGAAGGGGCCAAACAGATTACAGGGGAGGATTTTTTCCACAGCTGAGGTACAAGTTCCGAGGAGGGTCCAATTTCTCTTCTTCTCCCTCCAGGCCTGCAAGAGCTCTGGCCATGGTGACACATGCCCTAGTGACATCCTGGCTAGGCTAATGTAATGTGCTCTATGTGAGGCTACTGATGGACCGGGTCCAAAATGCAGCAGCCAGACTGTTGACTAGGGCAGGTACAGAGATCACATTACTGCCAATCAGCTATCAGGCACAATTCAAGGTGCTAACCTTGACCAGTTCAAGGTGCTAACCTTGACGGGTACTGTGGCCCTCTTCCCAGCTTGGGTGGGTCCGCCCTCCAGCTTGCGGAACGAGTTAGGAGTCTGGGCGTCGTCCTGGATCCGGATTTGTCCCTGGAATCCTAGGTGGCAGCTGTGACCAGGTCGGCCTCTTACCATCTTAGGCTAATCACCCAGATTCGCCCGTACCTCGATGGGGACTCCCTGAGGACAGTGGTGCAGGCACTGGTCATGTCGAGGGTAGACTATTGCAATGCTCTCTACATGGGGCTCCCCTTGAACCTTGTTCGGCGACTGCAGCTGGTGCAGAATGCGGCAGCCAGGTTGTTGGTTGGTGTGGGCAGGTTTGACCCCATTCTGGCATGCTTGCATTGGTTACCCATTGCCTCCCGAATAAGATTCAAGGTGCTGGTTTTGGTTTACAAAACCCTCCATGCCTGGGTCCTGATTATCTGGCAGAGCGTATCTCCCCACAATCAGAGCTGGCCCGACCCACCCGTTCCTCAATGGCTTTCTCTCTCCGGGTGGCCAACCCTAGAGAGGCCCGTAAAGTAGTAACTCGGAAACGGGCCTTCTCGGTGGCCGGTCCATCTCTTTGGAACAATTTACCGCAGTGAGATATGCCAGGCTCCCACATTGGCATCCTTTAGGAAGCCGCTTTAAACCTGCCTGTTCAGCGATGCCTTTGGCGATTGCTAATGCGGTACCAGGTTTTCTTCTTCTGTTCCCCCCCCCACACACATTCATGGTCGTCCAGTTTTTGCCTCTTGCCCGTGCCATTTTATATTGTTTACTGATGTATGTTTTTAACTTTTGTGTGAACCGCCCAGAGTTCCTTTGGGAAATGGGAACGGTATATAAATAAATAAATAAATAAATAAATAAATAAATAAATAAATAAATAAATAAATAAAAAGTACTATACAGCCTGGGTACTAGCTACCTCAAATATCAAATCTCAGAGTATGAAAAAACTCAGGTGTTAAGGTCATCAGGAGAGGCCCTTCTCTCCATCCCGCCACCCTCACAGGTACGTCTCGTGAGAACCCATGAAAGAGCCTTCTCAACTGCTGCGCCCAGACTCTGGAACTCCCTCCCACTAGAGGCCAGGACTGCCCCATGTCTATTGTCCTTCCAGAAACAGGCAAAGACCTTTCTCTTCAGGCAAGCTTTCCCCGAACGATGGTCTACCTATTATGTGTCTTTTATATGAATCTACAGGACTTTGTGTTTATAACTACTTATAACCTTATGTGATTACATTGACACTATGTTTTCAATGTTACTTTCCATCACTCATAACTTTACATGGAACTTTACTCCCCTTTAAGTGCTGGCATTCTCTTGTAGCTTTAATGTAATGTTACCTTTTAGTGCTGTAAGATGTCCCTCAATTCCTTGTTCTCAAAAACTCGAACATGTCTTAATTGTACTGGACTGCATATTGTCCCTCATTCTGTAAGCCGCCTTGGGTCCTTTTTCCAAGGAGAAAGGTGGGGTAAAAATACTCTAAAATAAATAAATAAATAAAAATGACCTTCCTCAGCCGGACTGCTTGGAGTCCTCCTGTAGCACAGGCAGATCCTGCTGGAGGTAGGTGTTCTGCCAGTAGCAAAGTCCCAAACCATTTAGAACTTTATAGCTTATAACCATCACCTTGAGGCTGGCTCAGAAACGAACAGGTAGCCAGTATAAAGCAGCCAGAATTGGGGTGATATGATGGTATTTGTTCACTTCATATACGTTGATAACACCATGATATACACCTATGAAGCCAGATACGTGACAGGAGGTAGTTTATTAAATATAGAACATATGCATGTCCAGATTGATTATATTCAAGCAGATACAAATTACTGTAGATGGTTCCTGTGTGTTCTGAGTTTGTTGATATTAAAGTTTTTCTCCAGTATGGGGGAAAATGTGGCAATTTTTGCAAAAAAAAATTCACAACAAGGAATATCAGACCCCAAAGGATAAGGGACAATTTATACACCCACCTTTGTCTAAACATGGCTGAACAAAAGTCTGGCTGGCTTCACATCTCTAGGCAGAAAAATTCACCTGTCTTCTCTCCTATCATCTTCTGATTTTTCTGGATGTCACCAGAAAAATGCAACCAGTTTAATTCCCAGTTGTTGTCATCTGTATTGGATTGTGAGGATACTGTCGTCATTTTGGTCATAGAACCTGACCTTCAACATGGTAGCCATCTGCAGGAGCATTGATTTTCATTGTGTCCATTCTAAGACATCAACAACACTGACTGGTGGCAATACCAAAAATTCCAGATAACAGGACAAGGTGCCTCTGTGTGTGGCAATTTGATCTGAGAATTATTCTTACTATAGGAGGTTATCCTGTTTCCAAGCAGGGGCACATTCTTTAGCAGTCAGTGACTATCAAACCTTGCACAGCAGGTAAGCAGCCAGTCAAGAGGAGTCAAGAAGCAGAGTGGGACAGGTAAAGCCCAGAAAGGAGATCTAATGCCAAAGTCAAGCTCAGGACAGAACCAATCTCAGAACAGCAGAGACATGGCTTCAGAGACTAGGACGTGGGGCAACATTCTCAAACTGCAGGAAAAGATATTCAATGTAAACATTAGGAAGAACTTCATGAGAGCTAGAGCTGTTCAGCAGTGGAATATGCTGCCACGGAGGGTGGTGGAGTCTCCTTTGGAGGTTTCTAAGCAAAGGCTGGATGTCTGTCTGTCGGGAGTCCTGTGATGGGGGTTCCTGCATGGCAGAGGGTTGGACTAGATGGCCCTTGAGGTCTCTTCCAACTCTATGATTCTATGAAAAGGCAAAGGCAATCAGGCACCGGTAGATCAACCCTAAAAAGCAAGAAGTGCAGGAAGGAGTGGCTTATACTGCTGGCTGATGGGGCCCCATCCAGAGCTCAGCTGCTAACACTTGGACTGCCTTCCTGGCGGAAATTGTCCATTCCTATAGGAGATCCCCTCATCTAAATGAGACTTCCTCTGGAACCAAGCTTACCCTTTGGTGGCTGCCAGGCAAACCTGTGCCTTTATACTTCATCACCCTTGGGGCCTAGAAGGATGTCCCTGGCCCCTATCTGATTCTGGGCCAAGGGATGGATGGATGCATTCTGAAATTATTTCACCCAGGAGCGTCCGACCAATGAACAGAATGCTGTGTTGCAGGTGAAAAGTTCTAAGCAGGAGGTGGTGCTGAGTGCTTTCCTTCTGCTGGCAAAGACAGTGCAGCGCAGGATGGATGCAACCCTGAAGGTCTGTGGGAACTATTGGTTCATCTCTAGAGATGGCCATGAACCAAAAACAAACCAGGATATTCATCAAAAATTTCTGGCTGGTTGGTGTGGGTTCATCAAGAGTGATGAATCAAGGGCATTGTCACAATCCATCTCCCAGTGAGCAACACACTGTGCCAGGTTCCCTGTGCCAGGTTCCCTGGAATGAATTGCTGCTGGAATTTCCCCCAAACCAGCTGCTAAAGGGCACTTTCCTGGAGTACTTGATTTGAGGGTGTATTACAGTACTCGGACATCCGAGGAGGAGGTGTAGAGGAGAGTCAGGGGAAGCATCTCTCTAATTTTGATGTCTCTGGTTGGCTGTTAGACATCCCAAATGTCTGAACCAAAATGAACCAAATAATGATTTGCTTGTTCCAAAAGTTCAAGAAGTCCGTGGTTCGTGATTTGTGGATTTCTACCAACAATGAACCATCACAAACTGCCGCTTTGCTGGTTTGTGCCCATCTCTATTCATCTCCATTTTCAGGCTGGGGAACGGCTCAAACCCTTACAGGGCTGCTCTCATGCTTCTCATTAAGAAGATGGACCTTCTTAATGAAGAGACTTTAATAGTTCCTCTCTGATCTTTCCTCCTTTGTAAAGGCCAAGAATAGGGCATAATAAGAAGAGTACATGAAAAGTGTGTGCTCTTATGAAGAGAAGTAAAGAAAAAATCCGTATTTTCATGGTGGGAGAGAGATGTGGAGAAGTTTTGTAATCCATGCATGGGCAACCCACAAGCTGTAGTTTAGATGTATTTTTTGAAGGTCTTTGACGAAGCCTCCTATGGGTTCACAAGCAATAGTCTGAAACACCAAATTACATCCATGCTGCTATTGCTGCTGCAGTTGTACTGGAGAGGATGGCATTCAAAGGAAAGTCATACGAGCATATTGTTTCCTAGTAGATAGCACAATTAAATGGGGAAGTTGACACATGGGGTTGTCACTTTTGATGCACTGCCTTTTTAGGCACAAGGAAAGCACGCAGCACCTTCTTGGAATTTTTCATCTGCTACACTGCCTTGTGTTCGTTGGAGGGAGACTTCTAGATGGAATAGTTTCAGAATGTGTGCTTAACAGGACAAAGACTTGTCGGGATGCATGAATTTATTTTTTCTTTCTATTACACTCACATTTTCCCCAAGTACACATTTACTGCATCCCATTTTTATATTGTTTTACAAAAAAAATTAAATACTGTGTGTAGTTTTGTATGCCTTTCCCTTATGTACATCTCTCAAAAGCAGTTTCTCCAAATACTGTATATTACTTTTTCTAAGCAATTTCCGCTAAGGTATGTATTTTTGCACACACTTCTCGAAGAGATAACTATACAGTACTAGAAAGTTTGGCGAAGTGAGAAAACTGAATGTGTGGATTCATTCAGGAAGGGTTTGGTATTCTGGTTTAAAATATGGTCCAAACATGGTTCCCATTTCTGAGGCACTCCCCAATATTTCTTGCTTCTTTTTCTTTACAGGATAATCAGACTGACAGTGGGATGGTTCTGGCATCTGAAGAGTTTGAGAGGATAGAAAATAGACACAGAAAAGAAGGTGCCTTCAGGTACTTCCTTATCTTTCTGAACTGCATCTCACCGTCTCCGATAACAAAGCAATACCTCATCCCATGCTCTTTCCAGCAGATCTCACTGCAGCCTCCTCTAAATGGGCTAGGAGGAGCACAGAAATGCAAGCACACCTCTCCTGTAGCCTGCTGCTGGCGACAGCCTTCCTGAGGGCATTTGAAACAAACCAGGTGGATTAAACTTAATGGCTTTTGAGTGAGCCCTGTGGAAGGGAAATACAAGGAGGAAGCTCTTTGTCCAGTGACATGATACCACAGGTTTTAATGGCCTTTGCAACCCATCAACCCACCAATGCAGATTTTACTCAAGGAGATATTCTATTTGGGAAATGCAGCATGTCCCCCAGTGCTCAAACTGCAATTAATGATGTCACTGGGAATATGCAATCCTTGCTCTAGCAAGTGGGATTATTTCAGTGCTATCTGTAAATCTTTATTAGGTTATGTGTTAGACAGTGAATGTGACACAAGTGATGAGTTTTTCCAACCTCCAGCATAGTGTGTTTGGGATTTTTAATAAGCGTGTTTAATTGTTAGAGGATGGTGTCAAATAGAGCTCTGCTGATTTCAGAAGTGATAACTCATCTGACTGTCACCTTGAAAGAAACTGCTTGATTTGGCTGTTTTGTGTCATAATTGTTGGTTGTTACTGCTTTAAAGCCTGAGCTTTCTAATTTCTGTTTCCCTGGAACACTAAATTATGAAGCAACAAATACTGGTGATACAGTACTATCTTCCCCATTGTATGTACTGTATATCTGTACTGTGTACTTTTGGGAAGCACGTGTATATGAAAGAAGATGTATTCAATGGTCAGAATTTTCCATCCCCATTATAGCATTATATAATCTCACTTATTGAGCTGACAGGGGAAAAAATGATTCATTTGAAACATGATGCTGGAGGACAATTTTGAGAATTCTGAGGACTGCCAGAAAGACAAACAAATGAGTCCTATATCAAATCAAGCCTGAACTGTCTCTGGATGCAAAAATACTGAAACTGACCTTGTCCTACTTGGGGACATCATGAAGAAGCAGAATTCTCTGGAGAAAATGAGAATGCTAGGAAAGCGGGGGGGGGGGATAAAATACGAGATGGACAAACTCCCTGAAGGCAACCATAGGCTTGAGTTTGCAGTAGCTAAACAGGTCTGTTGAGGACAGGACCTTTCTGAGATCCCTCATCTGTAGGGTTGACATAGGCGAGAGGCAATGTTACAGAGAGTAATAACATTATTTTTTTAAAAAGCAGCTAAATGCCCTCACTGCCCCTGTGCTAAAGGGTTTATTCCCCATTCCCGTTTCTCCTCACTCCATAAAGAAATTGCATGAAGACCAGATTTTGCAGTATTACTGCAGGAACAGAGTGAATAAAATGCAGCACAGCCAAGATATTCTGGGTCATTTATCATCTGGATTGGCCTGAAAGCACACTTACATGTTTTTTTTTTTTTTAAACAAAGGAGGACCATTTAACCCTCTGCCCAGAAAGCTCATTAAAAAAAGCAAGGCTCCGTAAATTGAAACAGATGAGCCTATGAAGCAATATAGCTAAAAGATTTCTTGTCCTACCCTAACATACACCATTAAATCAAAGATAAGCACAGCCTGCTGATTCTGCTCCGTGTTGCTATGTAAATGCCTCCTATCCCTGATGTATCTAGAGCTGAAAAACGGAACGGCAAGAAAAATGGTTGAGGTTTAGCTAAACTTGCCTTTCTCACAGTACCTGCATAGCACCTGTCCATACGAGAGCTCAGTTTTCTCACTTTAATCCAGATATTGGTTCAAAGATTCTACAGTCTCTCTGGGACAAATGGACCAAAATGAAAGGTAGGGGTTAAGTGTCATCTGGACGCTTCTGCCCACATGTCTAGATTACTTCCCCCATCAGGTGTATTTAAGCTTTAAAACATATAGGAGACCACGTGAAACCTTGAGGTGCTCCTTAAGTCAGAAGACTGTCAGAGGGAATAGCAAAACAACTCACAACACCAGCCTTGGGATCCTTTTTACCACATCTGACCACTTCTGTCAGTGTGAAAAGAAGTCTAACTTTCCCAACCTCAGAGGAAGCCGCGAAGAGCTGCCTAGATAGGAGCCTTTTACAGTATTTATTTGTTGAAAGTCCCAGAACGCCATTGTGGTCATGGAGGTCCAGACAGAGAAGTGTGTGCAGCCCCTGGACCTCTGGAAGTTGTCTGGCCCCCGCTACTGTCCATGGCTCCCCACCACACACACACACACACACACACACACACACACACACACACAAATGCACACACAGAGAGTAGAAAGCAGGCCTAGCCATCTCCTAAAGGCCTTGCACTTGTGGGTTGGTTTTTATGTGGCACAGAGATAATTTCTTGGTCAGAACTGATTCCCTTTTCCCATCACCTTCTTGCCCCAACAGCAGTAAAAGATCCAGTCGAAACGAAGACTCAACAGGGGATCTGTCCAATCCGAGGGGCCGCGGCCGGCCATCCTATCATTCCCAGCTCCGTGGGCAGACTTTTTACAACAGTGAATATGGGGAGCTCTCAGAACAGTCCGAGGAAGGCAGCTGCACTCCACCCACCGAGGGCCCAAGCCCCTCTCTGCTTCATGCTTCGTTCTTTTCCGACCAGTACTGAAGGGGGAACAGATGGTGGAGACACCATGCCAAGAGAGAGAGAGAGAGAGAGAGAGAGAGAGAGACCCTTCTCCCTTGGTATGGCATGGCATCTGTTCCATGGAGCCTTTCCCCTGTTCCTCCTAGAAGAAAGCGCCGCATGGAGGGCCCAAGAAGCAGATGGAGAACGCCTGGGATGTGAAGGGAGGTGCCAAGCATTTGAAGCAGGGCATGGTTCTGGCATTTGAGATGGTCACAAATCCTTGATCCGGTGCTGGTTTTTCTTTTTCTTTTTAATTAGGTCTTGGATGTCGCTCTCTAGGTGATATGACACGGTTCTGCCACCAGATGGGATTGTGCTGAGAGCTGCAGCCTTCACACACTGTTTAGCCTCCATTCAAATAGTTTGCCATAATACGCTTTATTTCAGGTCAGATAAAAATAGACATGTCTTAGCTGGGTTCCTTCCTGATATGCAGCATCGTTTGTTTCTGCTCTTGTTTTGCAGTAATTTGGCTAGCAGAAGGGCGGGGGAGAGCCCGGCGCATGGATCTGAGCAACTGAAGAGCAGCTCTAGTGCTAGAGAAGGACATGGATAGTTCTGACACAGGGATTTCCGGAAGACCACCTCCCTAATTCTTGTAGACTCTTCTGTGCTTCACATACATTAGAAGCCAAGATAGAAGCAAGGCTTGTATTTGGTTGTAGCTCATGAGCTCCCTGGACCCTGTCTTTGAGAGCTCCAGGAGCATCCCTCCAAAGCCACATTGTACACTTGGCCTGCCACTCTTTGGGGGGGGGTGCTGAAAGCAAGCCTTTTACTTCCCTCAGATGGCTTCTAACAGCTGGCCATATCATTCAGAAGGAAATGGGGAAACCCAGCTTACAAACTGGACTTAATTTGCTGCCCTCTATTAGCTGCAAACCTCAACCGTGCTGTTAAAGTGAGTCAAGGGCTTGTTTTAGGTTTTGTTTCCTGTTTCCTGCTTGATTTTGGTTTTTTAAAAAAGGTTCTCAGGTGTACTGCTGTTGCCCACCCTTATTTTATGTCATCATCACTGTGTTCTCACCTCTGTATTGACTTCATGGGCTGCTCAAAAGCATGAAGGAACCACTTCATTGGGTTCCTTCACAAAGATGGCAGCCACCCGTTCCATTGGGGAACTGATTTCCTTGACTCTCTACTGAGAAGAAGAAGAAGAAAGTACACCAATGCCAAAGAAAATAGGGAATAAGAATCCCAAATATAAAACATATTTACTGCATGTGCCCAGACTAAAATGTTTTTTTTTCCACCTAGCTGAGAAATATAAAATGGTGGTGGTCTGTATCAATGCAATGCCTTTCAGGTAATCTGACAGTTATAGCTCCTCCAACACATTGGCTAAAATCCAGTAATGAGTCGCAGCTACAAAGCCACCCATAGAATCACTGGGACCTTTGAAGGAGTTGGCTCACCAAATCATCACCGATTCAATGGGCTTACTCTGGCTGCAACCTACTGCCAGATTTCAGCCATTGTCTTTTACGCTGAAACGTGTGACAGCCAAAGCACACAGGTTATTTGAATGGCATGAAGCCAAAGCAGACCATTCTTCTGCTAACATTTTAATTCTTGGCAGTTGGTCTTAAAGGAATTGTTATCCATTATTCTTCATTCCATTGCAAAGGGTAGAATTTAATACTCCAGAATAGATCGGCATTATACTTTAGCATAGAAATACACCTCTTGCCCTTACAACAACAGACAGAAACCTGATGACCTTGAAAGAGAACCTGATGAAATTCTAATTGGTGTCTGAACTCAACCCCAGCCTATAACATTCCACTGAAATCTCACACTTGGCTTTCAGTCCCTACAGAGTTGCTTTTCTTGAAATGTCATATCCCATCCCTGATGACAAATCCCCAATTTTTCACTCCAAATAAATATTCCGAAATTTATTTATGCCATTATATCTAATTAGCACTATTAATACTGAGTTGGGAATTTGAGGGATACAGTATATCCGAAATGCTTCTGAACATATGCACATATCTGTCCCTCCCCTCCGAAACAGTTTTGATTATGATCATTTGTCTCCTTTCTACCTGTATGCCATTGCATTGGTGGGGCATTGCTGTTGTTTTACATCAGTGAGGGGTACATTTTAAGAAATGGATGTTGGTCAGGATACAAACTCCCTTTAGGATCCTCCTCTTGGTGTCAGAGGTTCCCCCTCTTATGTGTATCGCCACATCAAAGGATTTCTGCTTGCAGGCCAGGCTTCTGTTTATGGAACTGATTGTTTTGGTTTGTTTTATTTTTCATATCGGGCATATTTTTTTTCCAGATTATATTTTTCCCTCCATAAGAGGGCTTTATGCATTTACACGTTTGTAACTGTTGTTGTTCTTGCCTTTTCTATATTGTGTTGTATCTTGTGCGAGTGCAATGTCGTATCCCTTTTTGATTACAGTTCTTATCTATTCAAGTTCACAAGTGTGTTTTATTTATTATTGGAAGATGCAACGAGGAGGGCATTCTCTTACTGCACAGCTATATATTTTTGAGGTAATACTTTTCTGTCAAAAAAGAAAATGCAATTCTATACAGAAGATTTCTTTCCTCATTCCTGTCAGCTCAGTTTTACTGATCGAACAGTGACATACCAGACCACTTTCAAATATTTCCCTCTCTAAAGCCAGATATATTCAAATAAAATTTTACCTAATCAAGTAAAGATGCTTCTGTGCATATATGTGTGCACACAAGCCCATAGCTACATGCTGTGAGGGATCTCCTGCAGTCTGGGGAAACTAGATGACACAGTAGCTTTGCAATTAGAAAGTGGCAAAATATTTTCCTTCCACAAATGCATTCTTTCATAAATGAGCCTGCGTTTACTTCATGATGAAAATTACAAAGCAAAAATAAGCTGCCTTGCCGCTGTGAAATCTAGTACAGGACTAAGATTAAAAGCAAACCTCCAACTTTTTACAAAGTTTGAGGAAAAGGAAATATTTCTGCAGAGCATATTAGGAACCTGGTAAACGAGGGTGGGTGGGTGAATGGAAGCAGGACATAGTGTACTGGCATGACTTAAAAGGAGGACCTCAAGAAAAAGTAGCCTTTAATTTTAATGTTTGGAGAAACCACACCTTCTGGATTGAAGCCAGAATTCACTTCTCATGCTTTGTAATATTTAAACCAGAAGCAGTTTCACCTCCTTAAACATCACATGCCCCCCCCTTCCCCACGAAAACCCTGTCTTTTCCTTGTCTTGGTTTTGGCGGACTTATTATGCTGCTTCTGTTGACTTTTGTACACCTTCAGTTGCTTTAGAAATGAATAACATACAGCAAACATTTTAAGAAGATTTTTAAAAGCCTATCAAGCTACTATACAAAGTTTTGCCCAAGCTAAAAGTAACTCTAAAATACCACAGCCAGATCCTAATAAATTGGTATTATAAACTGCATTTAGTTTTATGAACAGTATTTTTTAGAATTAAGTATAGTATATTGATATCAGAGGGAGAGCATAGATAGGCACTATGCTCATAGCAGATCAGCTCTCCAGGTACATTAGAAATGGAATAATAGTTCCTCCTGTGAGATGAGATTTCTGAATTCCATTATTCTGACCAAGTCATGAATCCATTCACTGTGGGATGCAGGTGTAGTGTCGTTCATACCTGTTAGGTTACCAAAAGGTTGCACTAGAGTCAACTGCAGTAAAATTGCATGGCAACTTCCCAGCACAAATAATCTTTCTTTTATACATTATAGGTAAACTGTGGCTGTGGTTCCAAATTACACGTGTATACAATCCAGTATTTAGATTAACAGCAAACATGTAAAACAGGTGCATCCAAATTAAATAATTTGAAAAGCCTTGGCTTCAAAGATCCTTTTGGCTATGCCTTATATATCCACAGATTTGTAAGTCATTGGCAAGTACTCTTGAGTTTGTATAAGAAACAAAGAGGAGGGAGACACCAAGAAAGTCACTTTTGAAGAGCAGGCATTTTGGTAATTCGTTTTAGAGCTTAATGCAGCTCTGATTGTTTTCCATTTGGCATCTCTTCATCTAGTTCAAAGTCCCTTAGCATCTCCTGTAGTCATAGCAAGTCTCCTCATGCATCTGCTGCAGCAATGAACTCGGTGGAAGACAGGGCTACAGCATATTGTTTATGACTAGCCCGTGTGTCAGGCCCATCAACTATAAACAGGAACTCACTGATGGTCTTATAGCCTGTACTATCCTTGCCCAGTCTGCATCTGTAAACCCTACAGGTTTTGGGATTTCTGCTGATTGGCAGCCTTAGAGCCTGTCCACATTTCTCAGCAAAACCTACAATATTTTAATTTAATAACTTTAAGAAACTCAAGCCATGTGTTTTCTTAGTAATTTCCTGTGTTTCTACTGAGTAAATGAAATGCTCCCTTTTAAAAGAAGCTGCAAGGTTCACAATGGGCTTAAATGGTCCTCTGGTTGCTGTTTATTTATATACTGTACTTCTTAAGAAAATCAAACTAGTCAGAGTGAAATTAATACACACTTTGGAATTAATTATGTGAACATGAAACTCAGCACAGGTTTTAACACAGGTCAAATCCCAGGTTTTTTTTGGCCGTGTGACCAGGCCCATAGCTTAAATTCCATCTAGCTGTACTTTTAACAGCTGTCCAGTACCTTGTGGCCCTGTACTGTGGAGTGAGAGAGTGCCACAGACACACCAAATACTCGCCTACTTCTGGGTTTGTGTGGCGAAGACTGGCAGTGGCAGGAAAAATGCCTTTCAGAGGAGCAGGCTTCTCACAGGCAATGCTCCCTTTTCCCTCCACATGCCTAGAGATGTCAAGCTGTCAGTGTTTGTCTGTTACCTCCCCCGAGGTTATCTGATGTATTAGGTGGCTGGCTCGTCCCTTTCACAGGGCTTTTAAAATGATGCCACATCTTGCTAAATGTGTAATTCAAGACGCCCACAGAAAGTGCTGATTCATTGTCACCAAAAGACAGGACTCTCCCTGCTTCCTAGTTCCACTTCTCTCTGTTTTGGAATGCCAGCTATTTATGCACCCTTATCGTAAGCACATTGCAACTGGGTTACTGACAGAGCCACAGAGGGCGGTGGGAAGTGGGGAATTCAAGATGGGAATGCAAATACTGACAGGCACACAAAAGTGATTCTTACTTTTAATTCCTAATATGTAACATTATTACAAAGTCTGTAAAGATTCTCAGTCATCCAGGTGAGTTTATCTGGAAGTTGAATCATGGCTACTGGACTGCTTTTTCTTGAGATAGAAACGTTTCACTGCTCATCCAAACAGCTTCATCAGTGTGACTACAGCTAGTGTGAGTCCTCTGTCTTATAATAGCAGACAGATTACGCCTGAGGCCCCCACCTCTGTTGAGAGAGGGTTTTCCAGTGGCTTCCCTGACTCCTCTCTCAAACCACTTCTCTTCTCTGTCTAATATGTGTACATCCTCATCTTTGAAAGAGTGGCCTTTGTCCTTCAAATGGAGGTGTACTGCTGATTTGGTCCTGAGCTGTTACCCCTCCTATGTTGGGCCATCCTTCTGTTTAATGGCTGTTTAGTTCCTCCAGTGTAGAGGTCTGCACACTCCCCACTGCATTAGACCGCATATACTGTATTGCTCCTTTTTTGTTTTGGTATCTGATCCAAAAAGCCTTCACAACCAAGGGCATAGCTAACGACCAATATGGGTTTCAGCATCTTAGGCCATTGTTCACCCTAAAGCTATGGATACTCTTGTCTACCTAACAAGCCTATTCAGGCCATTGTTCATCTTATGAGCCTATTTCAGACCAGGATGACAAGAGGTCAAAGTGGACTATAAGATGGAGGACTCACACTAGCTGTATTGAGACTGATGAAGCTGTTTGGATGAGCAGCAAAACGTTTCTCTCTCTCAAGAAAAAGAAGTCCAGTAGCCATGACTCAACTCCCAGATTATTTCAAAGTGTACTTTTAAGTATTTTCTGATAAAACTCCACAGAATGCTACATTCAACTCAAATGTGTGGCTTGTTTCTTTCCTGTTATTTTCAGTTCATCAATTCTACCTATTTATAACCAGGAGTGAGTCTTTAACATGTTGCAATATAGAGGAAGGTGAAGACACTAACCCAGATGGTGACCATGCCATGTTCATGGGAGGGGTGTTACCCAGTCTGCTTCTGAATTCTGTTGTGTCGTCTACTCTCTGCCTCATTTGGCAGTGAGCTCTGCCACAGGCATTCCTTTTGCATCCTTGAGCACAAGTTCAACTCAGCTTAAAATCTTTCCAGAGAGACCGAAGGAGAACCTTTCCTCTGAAAACTGTCATAATGGAGTGCCAGGCATTTAAAGTCAACAGAAAGTCCTCCAAGTCCAATGAGTCTTAACTCCATTCCAGGTAAATGGGTCAAGGATTGCAGCCTAAATTATATAGGCATTCCAACACAGTAGGACCCTGGTATCCGCTGGGGATTGGTTCCAGACCTTCCTGTGGATAATAGAACCATGGATAAGAGAGAACACCAGAAATCCCCCAAACTGCTGTTTTGTGGCAGTGGCTTGCTTTACAGCTGCTGTTTTATGACAGTAGTTTGCTTTACGGCTGCTTTTTGGGACAGTAGCTTGCTGTATGGCTGCTGTTTTACGATAGTAGCTTGCTTTGCAGCTGCTCTTTGTGACAGTAGCTTGCTTTGTGGCTGCTGAATTATTTATTTTATTTTTCCCTCTACTATCCATGAATAACTGAATCAGTGGATATGGGGGTCTTACTGTATTTCCTTCTGACAGGCTGAAAATAGCTGGCAGCCTGCACATGTTGGCAGAACCTAGGAAAGTGGCTTTTTAAGGATTCCATTTTGAAAACCTTTCTCACTTCTGTCACTGGCCTTGCTTGCGACAAGTGCAGATTCGAGACCATCCAATCTTTTCCCAGGCTCTCAGTTTCTGAATATGCTGGCGCAGAGACATAGTAAGAAAAGCAAGCACATTCATGATTCGGCTGTGGTTTTTTTTTAAAAAAAAACATACAGTAGAGGTCATTGAAAAATATAGGCTTCTTGCATTGGGAGTGGAAGAAATTAATTGTTACAGAAAATAGCAGGACCATATTCACCCGGGACCTCTAAGAAAGACAAGGCGAATTGTGATCTGACAAAGGGCGGGGAGGAGAGATATCAAAATAAGCTTGTTAATTTCATGTGCGCTGGAAGGTCTGAATAAATTCTGAAGAGGCTGAAAGCCCAGGTACTTACCTAACAGCATTTTTACACATCATGCTAAACCACGGTTCCCGGTTGGTTGCTTAAGCCATCAATTGCCCAGCAAATTCAACAAACCATGGTATAGGATCCACACCCCTCTCTTCCTTCTTTTGTGTCGTCCGCCTGTCTCCTGCTAATTCCTTCAGCTCCATCCTATTATATCCCATTGCCTTTGTGGCAGCAGAGTACTAACATGGCTGTGCCAAATTGCCAGGGTGCCTAGGAATGGGGTACTTCAGATACAACAAGGGATGGAATATCCCTCTGGAAAAACCAGTTCCCTCCCCACTTTTCCCAAGACCCAACAAAAAAAGATAGATTAGCCCTTTCTCATATATGCTGCGGAAACTTACCTCTCCCGTCTGAAAAATCCTTTGTGCAAAATAATCAGCACGTTTCGCTTTGGAAATTTTGCTTTACTTGTGGACATGACTAAAATTTATTTAAGTCCAGTCCAAGCCTGACTTTCCTTTTGCTTTTCTGCCCCTCGTGTGACCCATCCCATAGCTGGTGAAGCCCGGGAAGTGTTAGCCTGGGAAGCAGAAGCTTGAATGTCTTGAAGGACTGTGTCCAGCTAAGTAACAACCGGTTTTATTTGGCATGTTACTTGTTAGCTTTGTGATCGTTCCCAGAGCAGAATAACAGGACATGTCTGTGTACAACCAGCAAGCAGTTGACAAGCGTGTTCGGAAGTCATGCATCAACTCCATTTTACCAGACCTTAATCCAAACATAATCTGCCCCATCAGAAACCTGCCTGGTTTAGCTGATAGGCTTAACACAATGTAATTCAAATAAATTCAGTTATAAAGTGCATAACCTTTCCCGGACATGTCTATTTTTGCTCAGAATTTTTTTAGAGACGAAATAAAGCATTCCCCCACACACACACAGCAAGTTCAGCTGAATATAGATACACACACAAATGCATGTGCATAGCCCAAATGCTTTCACTCCAGTTCAGTACTGGTGGCGGCTAAGTAATCTAGTTTTAGAGTGGATGGCATGTATGTTTAAAGGTGTGGTGTGAGACTTGTTGGCACCCCAGATCTAACACTCAGAACTGCCCTTCTGTTGCTGAATCCTTTACACTGGGAACCTTTACTACACCTGTCCCTGTTAGAGACAGGGATGAGTTGAAAAATTAATCATGTTTCTTTGACAAATTTGGCTGATGTGTCAAAATGCATCATAACATTGGGTCCCCAGATGATTTAGCAATTTTGATTAATGAATTCATCACCCCCCTCCCAATAAAATGGCCCCCAAGGCTCCAGATTTGGAAGGAAGCTTCCGCTGACTCTCCTCTACAATCCCTCTGGGTTTCCTGTGCACAGTTGATAAGGGACAATTTCCTAGGGCCCCCCACTCAGTGGGTGTATAACTCAGATGTCTGAAATGTGCCTTCCTATGAGATACAGTTTCTTAAGAAATGTTCTAAGATGCCTCTTCAAGCTCCCTGTTCTTAACTTGAATGTATCTTAAATATTCTATATTGTCCCTCATTATTTAAGCCACCTTGGGACTTTTTCCAAGAAAAGTGGGGTAAAAATATTCAAAATGAAATAAATAAAATAAAATAAAATCCACAGATCAGCCAGCTCTTGTTGGAAGGAGATGCTCTGACAGGCACCAAGGTCTTAAACCGTTGAGGACTGCCTATGTTATCATCATAACCTTGAAGTCGATGTGGAAGCAAATCAGCGTAGGGCAGACAGAGTGGGGGAAATACATTGATGTTTTCTTAACCCTGTTAATAATCTGGCCACCATATTTTGGACCAGTTGCTTCTGCATCAACCTCATGAGCCACCCCACGTAGAGACTCCTGTAGTAGTCTAATCTCAAGACTACCAGATTTGTGTAATTTGATGCAAACCCTCCAAAAATAACTTGCTGTGAGGATTATTAGAACTACAAAGCTGGAAGGGACCCTGTGGATCACCAAGCCCATTCCTTGTTAAGGAGGCCTTTGCTCAGCTACAATCCAGACACCTCAACAGAGAGAGAAGGAAGGGGCAACTAGTTATGAACTTTGGAAATGGCACCACCACACTAAAAAAAGAGAAGCTCACATGGTTGTGGAGAAAGCCCAATGCTATTGTCCTAAAATGAAGCTCTGACCTAACCACATGAACACATGGATTCATCCATATATGTACATGCAATCCACTGGTGGAAGTTCTTTACATTGCACCATGCCATGTGGCTGCTAAAGCCTGGTGACATCATTAAGAGTACTATATCTCCGTCAAACCTCAGTTGCTGTAACGGCCAGAGGAGACTGTGAACGTTATTGGAGAAGACAGCTGTCAATCTCTATGTCCTTTGATGCCAGCTCAGTCTTGCTGATATTTTTAAATAAGTTCAATTTCTTTTTCTCCACAGGGCATGTCTTTTCTGAGTCTTTTCCATATTTAATTCCCAAAATGCTGGACTGAACACAAGTACGTAATCATCATGAGCTATTTTCTCAGCCTTGTGGTTCCTACTTCCTAGCACATATATAGCCTTGATTCAACCCCTATTTACTTATAACTACATATTGTCCAGCTCCTGCCTGGATAGCCATTTGAATTATGTCTGGCTCCAATATAGAAGGGATAGAGAGGGGCGGGTTGGAGGTGGAGTGGCCATATATGTCAAAGAAGGGGTAAAATCCAGCAGAATGGAGATTGACGGTGGGTCTGACTCTGCCATAGAATCACTGTGGGTTAAACTACCAGGTCCAAGGAACAATATGATAGTTGGGTATGCTATCATCCACCAGATCAAAACCTTGAGGGGGACCTTGAAATGAGGAGACAAATCACAGAGGTGTCTAAGAGGGATAGGATAGTAATCATGGGGGACTTCAATTATCCCCACATTGACTGGGCAAATGCGAGCTTGGGGCAAGAAAGAGAAACTGGGTTTCTTGACATGCTGAATGACTGTGCCTTAGAGCAATTTGTCATGGAGCCCACCTGAGAACAAGCAACTCTGGATTTAATACTGTGTGATACTCAGGACCTGGTCAGGGATGTGAATGTCACTGAGCCTCTGGGGAACAATGACCATGTTGCCATCTCCTTTGCCATACATGTTGGGGGAAGAGTGTCAAGCAAATCAGACACAAAAACCCTTGATTTCCGAAGGGCAAACTTCCCTCATATGATGAAACTAGTTAGAAATAAATTGAAAGTGAAGGTAAAAGAATTTAATCTCTCCAGAGTGCATGGAGCCTGTTTAAAACAACAGTAATAGAGTCCCAGCACAAGTGCATACCACAAAGAAAGAAGAGCTCATCTAAGTCCAAGAGGGCGCCAGCATGGTTAATGAGTGGAATTAGAGAGGCTCTAAAGCACAAGGAACACAAATTCTGGCAAACGCAATGTAAGAAGATGATAAGAGAGGCAAAGAAAGACTTTGAGAAACGCATGGCTAGCAATATAAAGGGAAATAATAAAAGCTTCTTTAAATATGTTAGAAGTAGAAAACCTGCCAGAGAACAAGTTGGCCCTCTGGATGAGGTGGGAGGAAAAGTGGAGGTAAAGGAGGACTTGGAAATTACAGACAAATTAAATTAGTTCTTTGCATCTGTTTTCATGACAGAAGACCTTGGGCAGATTCCACTTCCCGAAGGGCCTTTCTTGTCTCTTCTCAAGAAATAAATCAACTACAGGTTAAAAGAGAGGATGTTTTAGGACTAATTGATAAATTGAATATCAACAAGTCACCGGGCCCAGATGTCACCTAGCCAAGGGTTATTAGGGAATTGAGAAATGAAATTGAGGATGTCTTAATGGTAATATGCAACTTGTCTCTTAAAACAGCCACAATGCCAGAGGACTGGAGGATAGCGGATCTCACACCATTTTTTAAAAAAAGGAAGGAGGGGGACCCAGGAAACTACAGGCCGGTTAGCCTTACGTCTGTCCCAGGGAAAATGGTGGAAAGCCTCATCCAAGAGAAAATCATAAAACACATAGAACAAACCTTGCTGAGAGAAAATCAGCATGGCTTTTGTAAGAATAAGTCTTGCCTGACAAACCTTAGAATTCTTTGAAAAGGTCAACAGGCATGTGATTTGGGTGAACCGGTGCATATTGTCTACCTGGATTTTCAGAAGGCTTTTGACACAGTCCCACAGCAAAGGCTGCTGAGAAAATTGCACAGTCAGGGGATAAGAGGGCAGGTCCTCTTATGGATTGAGGGTTGAGATCCAGGAAACAAAGAGTAGGTGTCAATGGGAAATTTTCACAATGGAGAAAGGTAAAAAGCAGTGCACCCCAGGGATCTGTCCTGGGTCTGGTGCTTTTCAATCTGTTCATAAATGACCTGGAGACAGGGATAAGCAGTGTGGTGGCTAAGTTTGCAGATGACACAAAACTTTTCCATGTGGTAAAAACCAGAGAAGATTGTGAAGAGCTCCAGAAGGATCTCTCCAAACTGGGGGAATGGCCTGTGAAATGGTAAATGTGTTTAAATGTAGCAAAATGTAAAGTAATGCTTATTGGGACAAAAAAATCAAAACTTTATCTATCAACTCATGGGGTTTGAACTATCTGTGACAGATCAGGAAAGAGATCTTGGTGTGTTGGTGGACAGTTCCATGAAGGTGTCTACCCAATGTGCGGCAGCGGTGAAGAAGGCCAATTCCATGCTAGGGATTATCAAAAAGGGGATTGAAAATAAAACAGCCAACATTATAATGCCATTATACAAAATGGTAGTAAGACCACACCTGGAGTATTGTGTATAATTCTGATCACCACATCTTAAAAAAGACATAGTGGAACTGGAAAAGGTGCAGAAGAGAGTGACTAAAATGATTACTGGGCTGGGGGATCTCCCTTATGAGGAAAGGCTAAAACATTTGGGGCTCTTTAGTCTGGAAACAAGGCACCTAAGGGGGGATATGATTGAGACAGATAAAATAATGCAGGGCATGAGTAAAGTGGATAGAGGGATGTTCTTCTCCCTCTACCAAAATACCAGAACTAGGGGACATCCACTCAAACTGAGGGTTGGGAGAGTAAGAACAGACAAAAGAATATATTTTTTCACTCAGTGCGTTTTTCGTTTGTGGAACTCCCTGCCACAGGATGTGATGATGGCATCTGGCCTGGATGCCTTCAAAAGAGGATTGGACAGATTCCTGGAGGAAAAGTCCATCACAGGTTACAAACCATGGTGGAGATGTGCAATCTCCAGGCTTAAAACCGGGGTACTCCAAGAACCACATGCAGGGGAGTGGTATCAGGAGACAGATATCTAGTCCCGTGCACTCCCAGACGCATCTGTGAGATACAGGAAGCTGGACTAGATGGGCCTTTGGCCTGATCCAGCATGGCTCTTCTTATGTTCTTATGAGTCCTCAAGGCCAGGATGTTGTGGAATGAGTGGCCTAGGTCTCACAGGCAGATGTGATTAAAACATCTGACCCAGAAGCTATGCTATGCCATTGTTGCCTTCTGCAGTCCATTGCAGTAAGGGTGATCTTTTTCCCATTCTCTTTCCAATGATGGGAGAATTTGGACCACTCCTGAGCTCTAATCAGCATATCAGATGTGAGGAGGTATGTGGAATGTTTAGTTCAACAATACCCCTTCCCACTGGATGGTCCCAAGGGGATTGGGGGTTCACAAATATTGTTTGTTTAATTGTTTGTATTTTTAATAAAAACAACAACAATACCCCTTCCCCCATTTAATGGAAACCCCGACTCTGTAACACTGGAGAACTACTGCCAGACAATAGTAGATAGAAACTGAGCTAAACTGGACACAGGCAAATTGCCACCTTCCATACATTGTTGCATGTCAGCTCCAATAAACTCTTCCCAACATGGCCAATTGCATTCCCCACTGCCCCCACCCAGGAAAAAATCAGTTAGCAAACCTTCAATCCTGTATCCATTGACTCCAGAGGGCCTTGATTGCCAACAATGGAGTTTCTTGATACAGGGAAATTGAGTGCAACAAGATCAGTGATGAGTTGGTTGTTCCTTGCAGGCTACCTTGCAAGGAGTTATCCAGGGATCCTCTCAGCAGGCTTAGTCCCAAACCTCCTCAGCACTCAGTACCCCTTCCAGCACCTCCTGGGCATCTCTCGAAGTTCCTTTCTCTACCTGCCTGCCTACCTGTCTCCCCTGCTTCATGTAAGAATCTCTCATCCTCCCTGGAACCTCCCTTGGTATCTACAAAAGCCTCATTTATGGTCCCAGCTGGAAGACATTTCCACTCTGCTGTTCCTTCCAAGTTGCCTTTGATCACCTCCTCCTTGCCCAAGGCTAGTTGGCCTTGCCCTTCACTTGCCTCAGACTCAGTAGTGACTTGGTCCAAGGACTCCACTCGGGTGCTTGGAGTGGGGGCTACCTGCCTGGGGTGCCAGCAGTGACCCCATCACAACTATATTTAGGAATTACATTAGTGGTAGTTAAGCAACACCTGAGGGGGCACAGGTTGCTCACCCATAGACTATATGGATGAATAGTTCTGTCTCACCTAAGAGAGCTTCCTGTAGAGCTAGAATAGGTACCTTCCATGCAGTCAGAAGTATTTTTAATTTAAAGTCCTGCTGGATGTTAACACTAACAGAGGTAGGGTGGGGTGGGGTAGAGGTTTCCCAGAAAACTGTTCCGGGTGTTATCTGTGTGAAAATACAGACTGTCCCCTAGCAGCCTTGTCTAGATTTCTGTCACAAAACTCAGAAATAAATTCCAATATTGCCCAGGGGAAACATTCAAAGTTATACAGACATTGTCTTCAACAGTGTCAAGCATCTCCACATAAAATTAAATCCCAGTCCCTCTGTTAGGCGTAGCAAGAGACAGCAGTCAATGTTTCCTATGAAGGACACGAGCGAAACGTGAACACTTGTCATTTCTGTTGCTGTATTGTCCCTTGAGGAAAAGATGAAGAGTTTTGCAAAATGCTTAGAAGCCATTAGTGGAATCATTGTGGTTCATCACCCAGCGTTTCCCATGCAAGAGAGGGGGGAAAAGTGATGTGAAAGCAGAACATTCAGCTACTGCTTCAAAAACATTTCCTGTATTGTATTGACATTTCTATAGAGCTTTTCATAAATGACATCTCTGAGGATTTTATAGATCTACAAGTTACCTGCCTTCTCTGGCCTCTGCAGGTCAATGTCTGCTCTCACAAGCACACACATACTGCACGGTGCATTTGTTGAAAGCTACACAAATTAGAATAAAATTGGGCCTTCAAATGGAAGAAAAGGAAGTCAACACAAAATGATCTTTGTCTAGTTATCTCACGCAGGTGAATCAGGGGTGTCACAAAAATAAATTAATAATCAGATGCTCTAAAAACAAATTTTTAACCAGACTGCATCCTCACAATAATCCTCTGGTGTCAGTGACTGAAAGTCCATAGCACACTATAAGTGTCATCACTAAGCAATTATTTGAAACATAGCCTCTGCCAAGCAATCCATACTGCTCCGTATAACATTCTTATGGTTGCTATCTAGTTTGAGAAATATTAAGAAACTTGGTGCTTACTTATTTTTGCACCACATGCCTGTCTCTTCTTGCATCATGCTTTTAAAAATACATTTATAGACTGCAAGGTGATGGTGACTTGCCAATAAAAGGATTTGGGTGTTTTATTGGAAAGCTTGATTCAAATATTAGCCCCATTTGAACCTGGAAGGGCTACAAGGAAAGCAGGAGATGTGATAGAAGTATATACAATTTATTTTATTTATTTATTTACAGAATGTCTTAGCCGCCTCACTACCAAATGGTAACAATGATGATAGGGTGCGTAATTTTTCTTCTCTCTTTCTTAATACTAAAAACCAAGGTCATGCAATGAAGGTGAATTGTGGGATATTCAGGGCACATCAAGGGAACCTATCTTCACACAGCAGATAGGTAGGTAGTAGAATTTGCTGCCCACTTGTGGGCATAATCTTGAACAGTTTTAAAGGAATATTAGAGAAATTAAAAGATATAGCTACTAACAGCTAGTAATCATGATGTCAGTATATACTGTAGTACCTCCAATATATATTACTTCCTATATGGGGGGGGGCAGGAGCAGAAGCCATTGTTGTACTCGTGTTCTACTTTTAGGTACTACCTAGCTGTCTGGGTAGCCACGGAACAGAATGTTGGACTACATAAACCTTGAGTTGATCCAGCAATGCTTTTCTTATTTTTGGTAGCTAAAATAACTGTAAGGCATTAAGTTAAAGAAGGCATACTGTGATTTGGTCCTGACACCTAAATCCATGATGTTTACAATAGAGACAGTTGTTAGACATGAAGGAGGACCAGCAGGGATGTTCTGACCCTGTTAGCCTCCATCAACAGGTCATTGTGCAGGGCGACCAATGCTGTACCATGATAGTGTGGCCTGAACCCCAAATGAAACAGATTGAGGGTGTCAGTATCATTCAGGAGTCCCTGAAGTTGGTCAGCCACCACCCTCTCCAGTAACTTGCTCATGAATGAGATATTGGCGATGGGCTGATAGTTGTCAGTTTGGTTCACCACAATGTTCAGTTTCTTCCAAATGGGCCTGATAAGTGTCTCCTTGAGGGGAGGAGGGATCTTGCCCTCTCAGTAGCCCACTCAGTAGTAACCAACCTGGCTGCTTTTATTAGCCAGGCCAGGCAAGGGCCAAAGAAGGATATAAACAAACAAACAAACAAACAAACAAACAAACAAACATACATACATACATACATACATACATACATACATACATACATACATACATACATACATACATACATA
>JAHTLZ010000010.1:61648036-61663565 GCA_023846285.1 Phrynocephalus versicolor | reverse complement strand
CATATAGAAGAACAAATCTTACTGAGGGAAAATCAGCATGGCTTCTGTAAGGGTATGTCTTGCCTGACAAACCTTTTAGAATTCTTTGAAAAGGTCAGCAGGCATGTGGATTTGGGTGAAACACTGGATACTGTCTATCTTGATTTTCAGAAGGCTTTTGACACAGTCCCTCACCAAAGGCTGCTGAGAAAATTGCACAGTCAGGGCATAAGAGGGCAGGTCCTCTTATGGATTAAGAACTGGTTGAGATCCAGGAAACAAAGAGTAGGTTTGAATGGGCAATTTTCACAATAGAGAGAGGTAAAAAGTGGTGTGCCCCAGGGCTTTGTCCTGGGGTCAGTGCTTTTCAGACAGGGATAAATAGTGAGCTGGCCAAGTATGTGGATGACACAGAACTTTTCTGGGTGGTAAAAACCAGAGAAGATTGTGAAGATTTCCAGAAGGATCTCTCCAAATTTGGGGCTGCCAAATGGCAAATGCATTTCAATGTAGGAAAATGTAAAGTAATGCATATCAGGGCAAAACAATCAAAACTTTATCAACTCATGGGCTCTGAGTTATCTGTAATGGATCAGGAAAAAGATCTTGGTGTGCTGGTGGACAGCTCAATGAAGGTGTGTACCCAGTTTGTGTCAGTGGTGGAGAAGGCCAATTCCATGCTAGGGATTATCAAAAAGGGGATTGAAAATAAAACAGCCAACATTATAATGCCATTGTAGAAGACAATATTAAGGCCGCACCTGGAGTATTGTGTACAATTCTGGTCACCGCATCTCAAAAAAGACAGTGGAACTGGAAAAGGTGCAAAAGAGAGCGACTAAAATGATTACTGGGCTGGGGGATCTCCCTTGTGAGGAAAGGATAAAACATTTGGGGCTCTTTAGTCTGGAAAAAAGTCTCCTGAGGGGGGATATGATTGAAATGTACAAAACAATGCAGGGCATGAGTAAATTGGATAGAGGGGCGCTCCTCTCTCACACACAAAATACCAGAACTAGGGGACATCAACTCAAATTGAGGGGTAGAAGAATGAGAACAGACAAAAGAAAAAAAAATTACCCTGTGTTTTAGTCTGTGGAACTCCCTTCCACAGGATGTGATGATGGCATCTGGCTGGATGCCTTCAAAAGGGGACTGGACATATTTCTGGAGGAAAAGTTACAAACCATGGTGGATATGTGTAATCTGCAGGCTTAAAACCAGGGTACTCCAAGGGCGAGATGCAGGGGAGTGGTATCAGGAGACAGATATCTAGTCTTGTGCACTCCCAGACGCATCTGAGATACAGGAAGCTGGACTAGATGGGCCTTTGGCCTGATCCAACATGGCTCTTCTTATGTTCTCATGGCAGCATATTCGATCGCCGAACAGCTCTAACTGTCATGAAATTCTTCCTAATGTTTACATTGAATCTCTTTTTCTGTAGTTTGAGACCATTGCCTTGCGTCCTAGTCTCTGAAGCCATGGAAAACAAACAAGTCCCTTCTTCAATGTGACATCCTTTCAAACATTTAGACATAGCTATCGTATCCCCTCTCAGTCTTGTTTTTGTAAGGCTAAACATTCCATGTCAAAGTCATTTGGCTGGTAGGAAAGCGGAAAGCAGCTG
Organism: Phrynocephalus versicolor; assembly: GCA_023846285.1. Taxonomy (NCBI): domain Eukaryota; kingdom Metazoa; phylum Chordata; class Lepidosauria; order Squamata; family Agamidae; genus Phrynocephalus; species Phrynocephalus versicolor. Next base: position 61,661,956 of record JAHTLZ010000010.1, on the reverse strand, counting down.
AAGGCTGCCTTTGATTGAGGGGGGTTGGGACAGCCTTCCCATAGGAATGCATTGAAAACCTATTAATCAGTTCCCTCCAGATTAATTGATTTTCAATGCATTCCTATGGGAAACTGCTGTTCGACTTACAATGTGATCAGCTTCCAAAGATGCCTTCTGAATGGATTAACTTCGTAAATCAAGGTACCACTGTATTATCTTTTAATTGTTGTAAACCACCTTAGATCCTCTTAAAGGAGAAAGGTGGGACACAAAGTCAGTCAGTCCATCTTGATGAGCTGTTTTACATTAGTGCTACATCAGAGGAAGGATTCATCCTAAATGTTTTGGGCATGGTAGGCTTTGGCAATAACATCTTGAAATAAATGAAAAATGAGATATCCAAATTGCTCACCCCAAGAGGTTCAGGATCCATTGTGGTACAACATGACATAAATACAATATGAATGTAGCAGTCCATAGAAATTGAAATAGTCAAAATTATAGAATTTGACAGCTTATTCAGATGTATGTATTTTATATACTGAGCTTTTTGTGGAAATGTGAAATAGCATAAATGGTATTTTTAATAAATGATTTGTATAAGCTTGACATTGCTCTTAAAATGCTTTTCATTATGTTATGGAGACTTTCCAGCGTATTTATCCAGGATCTCAGCTTGGGAAAACATGCATTACAAATCGATTCTAAACAACTGATCATAGATGACAGATGGTAATGGACAACTATTGACAATTAAACTTGCTGACCTAGTTGTCTGTGTCCCTTACAATGCTGATTGATATGTCTGGCACTTGAGGTGCAGAATAAGCTGCCTTGATTCCAGTAAAATTTGAAAGGTACAATGGGAATATTCTCCTATGTACTTTTCCTTCCTTTCTGTTACTTTCAAAAACAAATCTTTAATTCTTAGATTGCTAAAGTAACTTTTATAGGAATATTTCATATTTTTAGGTTCTGTGTTCTACCATTAAATAACTAATATGTTTCTTAAGTGTCTGAATTTGTATTTTGACTTCATTAAATAAGTCCTATGTGAATCATAGACTCATAGAATAATTGAGTTGGAAGGGGCCTACAAGGCCATCAAGTCCAACCCCCTGCTTCATGCAGAAATACAAATCAAAGCAAATCTAAGACCAGTTTTCTCTTGAATGTCTGCAGTGATGGAGTGCGCACTACCTCCTGAGCTAATGAGTTCCATTGTCATACTGCTGTAACGGTTAAGAGGTTTTTCCTGATATTCATTCAGCCTAAATTTGGCTTCCTGTCATTTGAGCCCATTACATATCCTGTACTCCCCCCCTCACCTTACTAAGAACCCCTCTGTTATTGGTCCCCCCCCATCCTCAAACTTCCCACCTTTCTTCCCCTCATTGTCCACCCCTCTCACTACCGGAAATAGCATGAACATAGCACTGTATCTTACCTCATCCTGCTTGGACATGGGAGGGGACAGTGGAGACCTGGGCTCTCCCTTCTCTGCTGAATTCTCCTCACACAAAGTTTTTTCAGTCTTTCTTCGTAGGGCTTGGTTCCCACCCCCTTGATAGTCTTTGTTGTCCTCCTCTGAACTTGCTCTAGTTTGTTGGAATTCTTCTTGGGCTGCTGTATCCAGAACTGGCCACAGTACTTTAGATGAGGCCTAGCCAGTGCTGAATAAAGGGGAACAGGATATGGAGATTAGAGTTCTGTCATTGCATGCTAAAATACCATTTGCTGTTTTTGGAGGCACAAAACTAGGATTTAGATAATCCATTCCTGTTAAGTCAAGGAGCTCTGAGACAAGCAGGGGAATCTAAAACCTTTAAAAAGAGGTTGATTTCTAACTCAAGCCTTGTGGTATTAGAACATGAAGAAGAGATATGATATAATAGTTAGGATAGATTCAGATATGGCCATTCATTTTTCATGTCATTCAAATGGTTCTGAACTAGGGATGGGCATGAAACAGAAAAATTGTGTTTTGTTTCATTCTGTTCCATCCCCCGGGTTTCATTTCATATTGTAAGTAACAAATGAAATGACTCCCCACAGCACCAGTGCTCTAATTGATGCGGTGGGGTATTCAAAAGTCTCCTTGCATCCGTGTCCCAGCTGATTTTGACAGCTCGATCCCTGCTGTGAGATGGGTGGATTGGAGGAAAGGAGCAGCCAGGCAGAAGTAAATTCCCTGCCTGACTGCTCCTTTCTCCCCCACCACCCACTCCTTCCAAGGGAGTGTTTTGGACAGAGAGTGCTGTGGGCAGTGGGGCCAGCCCCCACTGCCCACAGCCCTCCATGTCCAGAAAACCTCCCTGGGAGGAAGGGGGAGCACAGAGCTTAACTCTACCGCTGCTTCCTTCCTATTTCCTTGTGATCCCCGCCTACCAGCTGGGGCTTTTTGACAGGTCAGGATTTGGAGAGGGGGCATTCCTCACCCACCTCTATCTGTCAAAAAGCCCCAGCTGGTAAAAGGGTGGTGGGGTGGAAGGAAGAAGGGAGCAGCTTTCCCCCCCCTCGCTGCTCTGTTCTGCCTTTCACCTCTCCCCCGCCTCCCATTTTGGGCTTTTTGACAGGTTGGGGTGTTGAAGGGGATGGATGCCCCCTCTCCAAACCCCAACTTGTCAGAAAGCCCCAGCTGGTAGGTGGGGGAGGGGCAAAAGGGAGAGTGGAGCATTGAGGGGAGGAAAACCTGCTCTGTTCTGCCTTTTGCCCCTCCCCTGCCTACCACCTGGGGCTTTTTGATAGGTCGGGGTATGTGGGGGGGATTTTAGGGAAACGCTTGAAATCTAGAAAGATTTGGGGGTAAGGGGACTTAGTTATGAGCTCTAAAAGGGCTGGGGGTAGCAAATTGGCAGTGTGTGTTGGGAACGTAGAGGCAATTAGAGAGTTAATACTATAGAGTAAACTCCCTGACTTGCCTTCACGCACCCAGCACACTTTGCCTATTAAACTACCCCCAGCCCCCTTAGAGCTTCATAACTAAGTTACCTTTCCTCCAAATCTTTCCAGATTTCAGGGGGTTCCCTAAAATTGCTTCAGGAAGGTACCCCTGCTACTTTGGAGCCCCAAGGTAAGTAAATTTTGATTGCAGTTTTTTAAAAATAATTTTCATGTGCATATTTTTTAAAACATATGGACTCAAAAATTATTTATCTTGGGGCATCAAACCAGCAGGGGTACCTTCAGAAAGCGATTTTAGGGAACCCCCTGAAATTTGAAAATATATGGGATAAGGAGGTTGAGTTATGAAGCTCCAAAAGGGGTGCTCCTAGGAAAAAAACTAATTTGAATCATATTGGAAGCGGAGGTAGCTCTATTGCTTGTCCAATCAGCTTCTGATTCCACTTAGGTTTTTTCCTAGGGGCACCCCCTTTGGTGCTTCATAACTCAGCTCCTTGAACTCCAAATCTTTCCCGATTACATGGGGTAGACTAGAATTGCTTTCTGAAGGTACCTCTGTCATTTCCTCTAGAACAAATCATTTTGTTCCAGAGTGAAAATGGTGTTTCATTGCATTTGTAATGAAATGCTGCTTCCCCATTTCGTTTCATTTGGTTAGTTAATAAAATGATGAAACAGCGTTTTGCTTTTTTGTTAGGTGCCCATCTCTACTCTGAACTGTCCCACATTGCATATCAATTACCAGTTCTTGATTAAAATTTAGAGTTTTAGATTATAGTTCTCAACAGAGTAAAAGTAAAATGATATTGAAAGACTTTAGTGGAATAAGGCTTTTTTCTAATGGGAGAACTTCTTTTGCATGTAATGGAGAGCAGATATTGGAGTGATTTGAACAAATTCCATCTAGGTGAAAAGTGAAATATATCACACACAGAGATGAGTTGCAAGAATGAATCATAATTAAAATTGTTTATTCCGAGAAAACGATAAGGAATATATGGATATTTATGAAAATGATTTTAAGATAATTATTATGTGCCATTTAGCTTATTCTGACTTTTGTGGCTATTTCTAGGTGTAAAATACATAAAATGGTTTACCATTCACTTCTTCTAGGTGTACTTTAGGACTGGGTAGATTGCTCAAGAGCACATAGGCTGGTTCTTCTTCTACAAAACACAGTGCAGAATTGAACTTTTGATCCCTTGCTCTACAGCCAAATGCTCCTACTAACTGAGCTGTCTACGCAGGCCTGAAGATGTGTCTAAATAGCATAAACTGCTCTACTGAGTTGTAAATTAACATATCTAAATGATCAGATTTGCACCATTTGCACCATGTCTTTTGGAGTTATATACCATTGATAGTACATTTTCTACCAATTTTCTCTTAGAATTTGACATGCTGTGAATTTTATATTTTTTGTTCATAAGCTTTCCCATTCTTGGAAGGTAATCTCTTTTCCTAAGTTCTGTATCCACTTCAATGGGCTAATATTAACTGGTTCCATTTCTGTGTCAAATTTGAGTAGTAATTTATAAATATGTCATAGCATGGTTGTGACGCCTTCAGGGCGCGCGCACATGCCAAACCTTCGCTGCCACCAAAAATGAATAAAGTTTGGGGCTTGCCAAATGCCCTCCGGACTTTCCAGAAAGGTCCCACAGTCCCCTGGCAACACAGCTTGTGACAGGAGGGTGAGCAGCCGTCCCCACTGTGCTCCAGCCTAGAAGGGGGATTGTCACCCTGGAAAACCCATAGAATTCAACAAGAGGAAAAATGTGCTCACAGACAATTCAGTAGCGCCCAGCCATTAACTTAGGCACTGCTTAATTTAGCAACGCACTCCCCCTCTTTCAGGCACAACACATTCCGGTTGAAAAGTCAAGAAAATAACTTTATTTAAAGAAAACATGAAAAACACTATTCTCTCATTGTGATTGCCTGACAAGGCACTCTTTGTTACAAAAGAACAGAACAATATTCTTGTAACAGCATAAGATCTAAAAATGCAAAAAAGTTGCTAGAGTAAAAATACTGGTAGGGGAAAATACTGAAAAAATCAGAAAATATTGGAAAATATTGCAACACTCATTTTAAAACAAATAAATCTCATCTAGGCTACCTTATACTCACAAAAGGATAAGGTGTTGAAGCAAAGATTCCTTTGTTCCCTTGGCTGCAAAGCCTGCACGAGCTGAGATCCTACATGGCTGGAATCCACACTCCGCTCTCCCCCAATGGCTATATCGTGTTTTTAGAGAAGCTCCAGTTTTATAGGATAAAATAAAGACCTTCCCTTTGTTCCCTTTGACATGTAAACGTTAGAGCAGAGACCTGAGTGCTCTAGGCACCAATTTTCCGTCATTAGTAGAACTAGGTGTAAAGACTGCCTTTGATATGGACAGAGAGACTCTGTAGAGGCTCTGTATATCTGTTTATGGTAATTTGTCATTTTTTATGTAAATACTTTCAAATTCTGTTAAGTTTCTTAATTTTCCTCTGTTATCCTGGGTATCTTCTTTATATCTTGACAATAGTTGATTATATGTCAGCCAGTTTATCTCCCCCCCCCTCTTTTATTGCCAAGATTTAAGTTTTCCTTGAGAATCTGTCATATCCTGAAAGGTGATAAAGTCAAGGCATCATTTTTCTTTATTATTATAATATGCATCTGTTGGCGCCATTAGTGGTGATACTGTTGGGCTTATTCTAAGTTTCAAATAGTCACATGTTTTTAGAAGGCTGTCTCTAATTATGTTACTTTTATAGCGAAGCTTAGTTCTTTTTTGTATCCATAAAAGGTTATGTAAGCTTTCACATAGGTTTGCAGATTCCAATTTCATTAATCTATCCTCTGGGTTTTTTATCCAGTCTGAAATCCATACTAAAACTGCTACTTGGTAATACAATTTAATATTAGGAACTGCCAAACCGCCTCTTTTCTTTTCATCTTGCATTACTTTAAATTTTATTTTTGGCATTTTGTCACTCCATATAATTATTTATTTATCTTTGCCAGTCTTTTAAAGTCTTTTCTTGAATTAAAATTGGGATCATTTGAAACAGGAAGTTGATTTGGGGCCATATATTCACTTTTATAGCAGATATTCTGCCCAGCCATGAAAGTTTTAGATTGTTGCATCTGTTTAAATCCCTTTCTATTTTATCCCAAACTCTCCTATAATTATCACCAAATAGTATTTTATTCTTTCCTGTTATATAGATACCCAAATACTTTATTGACTTATTTGTAATTTCACACCCTGTAAGTTTTAAAATCTTTTCTTCTTGTTTTGTTTAAAAATTTATCATCTTCGTTTTTATTTATTTTAAATCCAGTATGACACCCAAACTGTATTATTTGGTCCATTACTCATTGCATTGAACCTAATGGATTGGAGATGGTCAAAACCACATCACCTATATAACTTATTAATTTAAACACCACACCCTCTCTATTCAGTCCTTTGATTTGATTATCTAGTCTTATTTTTATAGCAAAAAACTCCATTACGAAAATGAACAAATGCGGTGATAATGGACAGCTTTGTCTAGTTCCCTTTTCTATGGTAAATGCTTATGTTAGTTCCCAATTTATTAGTATTTTGATATTTTGTTTTTTATAAATTCCTTGAATCCAGTATCTGAACTTTATTCTGCATTTGATATGTTGTAGCATCTTGCTCAGGCAGTCCCAGGCAATATTATCAAATGCCTTCTCCGCGTCTAAGAACATGAATACTGTTGGTAGTTGGTTTTTCCCCACATGTTCTATTGCATCAATTATGACTCTTACGTTGTCTCTCATAAGTCTTTTAGGAACAAATCCCATTTGATGCAAATGTATTATTGGAATGTATCTTTTAAGTCTATTTGCCATTATTGAAGTAAAGATTATATAATCAAAGTTTAGTATGGAAATCGGTCTATATGATTGTGGTTGTAGTGCATCATTGCCTTCTGTATGGATTAAAGTTATATGTGCTTCTTGCCAAAATGGTGGTAATTATTTGATTTCACTTATTTGATTAATTACTACAGTAAGCCCCCGCCTATCACGGGGGTTAGGGACACACCCCACCCGTGATGTTGAAAATCCGCGATATGCGGATGCAGGTGGGGGGCACAATGTTTGTGTGCCGCTTGTCGGCACCCCGGGGGTGTGGGGGAGCAGCATGCAATGTTTAAAAAGAGCTCTCCGCAGCGTAGCCCAGTGCTGGGCTCTGCAGCCGAAATCCCCTTTGCAATCGCACACTGCTTGCCCAGACCTCCTGGGAGGTGCAGGTGGGTGGTGCGCAATCGGCCAAAGGGACTTCGGTCACAGAACTCAGCGCTTGGGCTCCGAGGCCAAAAGCCCCTTTGCAATCGTGCACTGCTTGCCCAGACCTCCTGGGCAGCGCGGGTGGGCGGTGCGCAATCAGCCAAAGGGACTTCGGCCACGGAGCCCAGCGCTGGGGCTCCAAAGCCGAAAGCCCTTTTGCAATTGCACACTGCTTGCCCAGACCTCCTGGGAGGTTCTGGCAAGCAGCACGCCATCGGCCAAAGGGACTTCGGCCATGGAGCCCAGCCCTGGGGCTCTGCAGCCAAAAGCCCCTTTGCTATCTCGCACTGCTTGCCCGGACCTCCTGAGGGGCACGGGCGGGTGGCGCACGATCCCCCCTCCCTCAAGCCCTTTCCGGGTACTGCGGTCCCGCAATATAGCAGGACCACGGTATGTGAACCGCAAAAAGCCGGGGGACCACTGTATTTTTAAGGGTACTATCAGTTCTTCCTCCAGCCATCTATAGTAGCTTGCTGTCAGTCCATCGGGTCCAGGAGATGTCTCTGCTTTTAAATTTCCTATAGCTTGGGATATTTCTTGAATTGTTACTTTTTGAATCAATATACAGTAACCCCCCGCCTATTGTGGGGGTTAGGGACCCACCCGACCCACTATCATTGAAAATCTGCGATATGCGGATCGCAGTTCGGGTGGGTGGGCACAATTCTAAACATCGCGCGCCACTCCTGGGGGGTGCGGGCAAGCGGTGTGCGATGTTTTAAAAGGGTTCTCGACCATGGAGTCAAGCACTTGGTTCCGTGGCTGAGAGCCCTTTAAACATCACGTGACGCTCGCCAGCACCCTGAGGGGGTGTGGGCGAGCAGCGCGAGATCTTTGGAAAGGGCCCCCAGCCGCGGAGAAAAGCGCTTGGCTCTGGCGCCGAGAGCCCTTTAAGCATCGCTTGCCGCTCACCCACACCCCCAATTTCTTCAGCATGTTGTTGAATTTGTTTATTTATTTCAGTTAATCCTGTTGTTAATTCTTGCTTAAGGGTTGAAATATCTGTCTTAATTTCTTCCTCCGTTTGTTAATTTGGTCTGATATATGCATTACTTTTGTGCCGATTAAATCTTGAATTTTTGCCACAAGTCTGATGGACTACGTTCAGAGTCCCCCCCCCCTTCTTCCAGGATTACTCCAGAATGTTATAAATTTTAAAAGCCACCCCTTTTCTATAAGTGGGTGAGCCAAAACCAAAATGATACTAGTCTTTGCTTCAGTAGGCAATGTGGCATACCTTATGGATGAAGAAGTTTTCTTTTTGTTCAAGAACTGTGACAATAAAATAAAACAAAACAAAATTGGAACTGGACTTTATAACACTTGTGTTTCAGAATTGGACTTCATGTGAAAGAAAGAAAGAAAGAAAGAAAGTGTGCATGGGACTTGCTGAATGGAACATCTTCTCATTAGTATTCCAGGGGAAAACTGCTTGAAATTCTATCCTTGAATGGTGATTGAACAAAACAGAAAAGCTCTGCCGGAGCTGGTGAAATTTGTAATTATTCCTGTGAGGTGATATTGTAAAAATGCAGCAGCTTCTTCCATTCAGATTAGGAATCCTACAGCATCACATCACTGAAAAGAGAATATGTTTAGTGTTCTTAATAAATGTGTGTTCTGTTATTCCCTAATCTGTCTGTCTGTCTGACTGACTGACTCTTCATTTTATATTCCACTCACATTAGTGCCAAGGCACTACCCTAGGTGGTTACAATGAATATGATACAAAACAAAAACATGAAAAGCACTATAGTTATTGAATGCAAGAATTAAATGAAGTACAAATTACCAATTTGAATTATGCTGTGAACTGTTCATATAGTTTCATGTTTGTTTACCACTGTCACATGGTAAAATGGCTCCGTTGGGGTACTCAAACCATGACTGGAACATTAAAAACCAGATAACCTTACCCCAATTTCTTTAATAAAATACTGATTTAAAATATTTCCTAGAATAGCTTTTTTATTTTTTTAAAAATCCCAAAATTCAGTTGGTTGGGTCCAGATTTGTACACATTTAGAAGAGACCAGTTCTTGAAAACATAATGTAACGTTTCTTTTCTAATCATGATTACATCTAGCCTAATAGTCCCATAATCTTCAACATAGTTGACATTTGGAAATTACTGCTTGGCTATAACACTTGCTCTTGTTCAAGTAAGCTACATGTAAAGACCCGAGAATAGTTTCACTTAATGATCAGGTTTTTTGGCTGGGATGGTGGTCAAACCTTTATGAGCAAAACTCTACTGGTGTTGTTTTTGGTTTTAGTTGCAGATCGCTTAGGCTGTGATCCACGAACTCGTTTTCAGGTTCCTCCAAGCACCAAACAGTGGGTTGCTCTAATGCAACGAGGAAATTGCACCTTCAGACAAAAAATATTGCGGGCAGCTTTACAAAATGCTTCAGCTGTGGTGATTTACAACAACATATCCAGTGAGGATCCTGTCACTATGACTCATCAAGGTAAAAGCTACGCTGTCTCATCCTACTTTCTTCTCACTTATTTCCTTTGTATTGCGTGGATTTTTGAAAGTGATTTTTCTAGAACCATTAACAGTACACAAAGTATGCAAATGTGCATCTTGTGCTCAGTAGGCATGTCAAAATACTTAATTATAGATAGTGAACAATGTGTTTCTTCACCATGGAAGTGTATTTTTGTTTGATTGTAAAAGATGCTAAATAAAGTCAGGTTCCTTATAATTTGAATTGTGATTTAAATCAGTCATCTGAAAGAGACTACCTAACCATGTGTTTCTGTCCTCTCTAAAAATGCACCCCTGCTTGCTTTCCACAATCTCTATCTCCATATTGCCCCCTTTCCAGTAATTCTGTACAGTATTGATGCTTCCAATAGCTGAACTTTCAAGAAAGGAAAAGAAAAGAATGGTTCAGCTTTGTCTTCGCAAAGTTCTGGAGGGGCAATAGCTAGGGTTGTCACCCTAAAGGAGTTAATCACTCAATGAAAGCAGTACTGGAGATTTTAGTAAACTTTTCAAGAATTTGCAACATTATAACAAAAGTATGTGTGGGGGGAGCTCTAGGGTTTGGAAAATGTAGCTGATGAGTTTTGTTATTTCTTATGACCAGAATATTTCTTTGGGCAAGTTTTTATCTACAAACAAAAACTCAGTTTGAGAACTGCAAGTTTTAAAATGGTGTCTACGGTATGAAATGAATACTAGGGGAGATAGAGAGATTACAAATCTATACAGAGGCCTGTTCCATGAAATTGACGTACCAATTCAACAACTGAGGGACCCTATTTATAATTTTAAAAGAAAGATTATATTAAATACCTTGTCTTCTAATGAAGAATTACAATTTAAAATTCCTGTTCCATAGTGAGGTCTTTGAGTTGTATCACACTTACAGTTAAAATATATTCATGTGGCTTGTTAAATTAAAAAAAAAACATTAAATTTCTGAAATTCTCATTTGAGTAAAAACATCTGAATTTTTAATGAAAAATTATAAAGAAAATGATCAATTTTTATAAACTTAGAACAGAATTCCTAGGCCAGTAGTCTCCACTGTCCGAATGACTATTTGTGTGTATTGAGTATCTGTTTTGTGTATGCATATGTACTCCTAGATAAGAGAAAATATGCTGAGATTTACGGTGAATAGACTGGGAAGCAGGGCAGACATTTGGAATAGTATGTAGGTATTTGTCTCCTTTGGTACATAATTGTAAAGTTGTATTAAGCAGAACTGAAACTTTTGGCAAGGCATGTAGGAATCTAGAGATAATGTTGTGGGACAGATTCAAATTATAGTACTGTATTTCAAAATACAAAGTTTGTAATGCTTCTGTTCCAGTGCTGGGTCCTGTATTGTACCATTAGTGTCAAATATCTAAGAGCCAGAAGAAGATCCCACTTGAATTTGCCACGGTCACAGATTTGGAAGTCTTCATTAGTTAGATTTGAGGCATGTTAACTGTGGTTGTGTGTATACAAACCTAATTTTCACTTCCATCTAATCAAACTCAGGCTTAGCTTGAGTGAATTAAAAAAGGATGATGTTGAACAAGAATATAGTTATTGACTTGAAACCAGATGGTCTTCAGTGTAGTATTCAAGTAAGCATATATTTGCATATGGATGAACTTTTAAAGTAGGCCATAAGCCTGTGGGCAAAGATATGGCTGTTTTAAAACAGTATCTGAATTCTAGCTGTCATCACTTTAGTGCCTTCTAGCCATGTTCATCTTTTTTTTGTTCTTTCCTGTTCTCTTTCCTATTGTCTTTTCTTTGTCTCCTGCCCTGTCCCTCATATTGTATTCCAATTCTCTGTCCCTGGAACTGCACTTATCTACTATGTTAACTAGAGTCCTGTGTTTTATCTTGTTGTGTATCTTGATTTCCATATTAGCTAGGAAGTACAGTATACAAGTTAGACATCCCCCATACTTAATATTGAGGCTTACTACCTCTGAAATCTAAAAGATGCACAGAGTTATCAGGAAAAATTCAGAAAAATGTTTTTTCCCCATTTTTTCCCTGAAGCCTTTTTGGTCCCCCCCCCCCCCAAATTGGAAAAATTTTAAAAAGAAAAAAATGATCATGGAATGTTTTACTTTAACATGATGAATTTTAAGATAGGGTGTTCACATATTTTCCAAATCATTTCTTAAAAATATGCATAGTATCAGATTATTCTAATTTCTGTGCACTGAGGACAAGCAATGTTCTCTGATGCAAGAACAAGATGCATTTCTCCCTTTTTAAAAGTTTAGGAGGTAGAATCATAGAACCATAAGAGTTGGAAGAGACCTCAAGGACCATTTAGTCCAACCCCCTGTCATGCAGGAACCCCATCACAATATTTCCGACAGATGACAGGTGCTGCTATTGTCATAAGAAAATGAAAAAGGTTTCACTGTTGCTTTTGCGTGTGGTTGGGTATGTTTTGTTCTGTTCTGTCCTCTTCGCTAGGCCTCAAAGCACTGGAAGAAAATACAGAGCAACAAATTTGCGAAGTCAAATTGAACGAATGAATAAATAGCTTTAATTACCGTCAAAGACCCAAAGCACCAAACAATCTGCAATAAACACATACAATTCAAAATTGGAATAAGCACAAAATTGTACAGTCTTCCATTAAAATAATAATAAATAAACCCAAGTCAAATTGTCCATAGTCATATTTTATGTTCCTAAAGCAACAGAGTTTTTCCCAAGTTTCAAAATGTCCAGGAAATTTACATCTCTACTTCTTTCCTAGACCTTGTTGGCAGACATCCCACTTGCAATCTGAGCAGTTTAGCTAACACATACCAAGAGGTCCCTTGATAATGTTCAAACACATTGCCACCTGTAAGTGAAGGAAATCACCCTTCAACATTAAACTCAGTTAGGTGGGGGAGCAATTAGAGGTGAGAGCGATTGCCTTCATACTCCCTTTCCTAGTGGTTTCTGTTTGCATGGTCCATGTGAAATATAGCATTCAGTGGTTGGTGGATATGTGTGTCAAATCCAGCAAAGTGTTGTGTAAATTTGTAATTGGGTTATAGAAAATGAGGTTCTTGATTATCCCTATTCATCTCTCTTTTGAGAAAATTACCTGGAATTTGCTATCCAAAGATTAAATGGAATTTAACCTCAGAAATATGTGCTCTGTTGTATCAGACTTCCTCTGATTTGAACATAATAATTAAATACTACTTTAGGACTATGGATTCAAAAAATATCTTCTTACACATATGTTATGGAGCTCAGTGGTTGAGCATATGTTTTGCCTGCATAAAACAGGCATTACAGCCTGGATGGACCTGTAGTATCTGATAGTTTCATATGTTCATGTGGTAGTGTTTGATTTTACACAGAATGTATAGAGATATGTTAAGAGATATATCTGTTTCTAAGTTTATATTCTAAACCATTGGTTCTCGACCTGTGGGTCCCCAGATGTTCCTGGACTGCAACTCCGAGAAATCCTGGCCAGTTCAGCTAGTGTTGAAGACTTCTGGGAATTGCAGTCCATGAACATCTGGGGACCCACAGGTTGAGAACCACTGTTCTAAACCAATGTTTCCTATATGGATTACCAGATAGTTTTGCTTTTAAAATTATGATGGCCTTTCAATCAGAAAGATTTATTTATTATTTATTTATTTATTAGGCTTATATCCCGCCCATCTTCCCAGGAGGGAACTCTGGGCGGCTTACAGTAAAAGTAGTAAAAACAAACAAAACAGAATAGAACATGAAAGGTGGCATAATCCAAGCAGAGATGGCAACGGGCAAAAAAAAAAAAAAGTAAATAGAAAGGTCGCCAAACGCCTCCCTGAACAGGTGGATCTTCAGGGCCTTTTTAAAGGCAGGCTGGGACTCTGCTAGGCGCAGCTCACTGGGTAGATGATTCCAGAGCATGGGGCTCACCACAGAGAAGGTGCGGTCCCGCATACACGATTTCCGCGCCTCTCTGGGTGTGGCCACCCTCAGTGAGCTGCGCCAATCTCGTGGGTCTGGCCCCAGTTGATCTCTGAGAGATACGCTCCACCAGATATATTATATCAGGAGAGAGGAAATTTGTGACCACATATGCGATTCTCCCATTCTTTCTCTGAAATTGTACCTTCCAGTGAGGAAAGTAAATTATGAAGTTAATTATGATTACATACTTTCTATGTCTGTAGCCTATTTTAGGGGGAAAGAAAGAAAGAAAGAAAGAAAGAAAGAAAGAAAGAAAGAAAGA
>JAHTLZ010000010.1:61623823-61648026 GCA_023846285.1 Phrynocephalus versicolor | reverse complement strand
AAAGAAAGAAAGAAAGAAAGAAAGAAAGAAAGAAAGAAAGAAAGAAAATGAGGAAGGAAGGAAAGAAAGAAGGGAAGGAAGGAGGTAGAGTGGGAGGGAAGGAAGGAAGGAAAGAGAGGGATGGAGAGTGAAAGAAATAAAGAAAAAAGAAAGAAGGGAGAGTGAGGGAGAGAGAGAAAGAAAGAAGGGAGAGAAAGAGGAAGGAAGGAAGGAAGGAAGGAAGGAAGGAAGGAGAGTGGGAGGAAAGAAAGAAAGAGGGAGGAAGGGAGAGAGCAAAAGAAAGAAAGAAAGAGAAGGGAGGGAGGGAGAAAGAAAAGGGAAAGAAAGAAAGAAAGTGAGGAGGGAGGGAGGGAGGCCTCATGTCAAGGAAGAGCGAAGGGTCCCAAGACCTCACGGCGGCTGGGTAGCCCCCGGGGGAAAAAACACGAGGAAGTAAAAACAGTGTTTCCTTGCAGTGATGCCAAGGACTCATCGCACAACACTGGCTCTTCGGCTTGAGTACAGAGATGAGCACCGCCCCCTAGAGTGGGAAACGACTAGCACGCATGTGCGTCAGCGGCCGGGGGGGGAGGCATTTGCCTTTTTTATCTTATTAAATCAAAACAAGCATTTACCGGTCCACGGTGATAAAAAGGTTGGGGAGCACTGCTGTAAAACAACTAAGAGCCAAAAAATTCTTTTTGCTCTGCTGCAAATAGCATTCAGTTCACAATAAACCATGATCAACCTCTATCCTACCACAAAAGAAAATACTTCTCTGGTTTTTTTTTCTAGGCTTCCTAAAATGTCAGGCTGTTTATTAAATTATATAGAATTTTAAATAACTCTGTTGCTTAACAATTAAGCTTGGCAAGCTTTTTATTACCAAAGTATTTGTTTAGATATGCAGTTAGAAAATTACCTTATAATGAATGTGTATGTAATTTTGAGTGTCAATTAATTTGCTTTTTTTTTTACTTTTTCATTCTCTTGGTAGGTACTGGAGACATTGTCACTGTCATGATCAGAGAACAGAGGGTTAAGGAGATCCTTAATTCTTTGGAAAAAAATATGTCTGTCCTAATTGCAATAGCAGTCGGAACTCGCAATCAAACCAAACCCTTTAGTCGTAGCTCCCTTGTCTTTGTGTCAATATCATTTATAGTTTTGATGATAATTTCTTCAGCCTGGCTAATATTTTACTTCATCCAGAAGATCAGATATACAAGTGCACGTGATCGAAACCAGGTAACTAAACTCTGATTTTCTATATGTATTGTCTTACCATCCATAGTATTTACAGAATTTTATTTGTATGGTTTTTAGCTTTTCTCAGATGGCTGAACACATAGTTCTTATCATTGAGTGGTAGGATATAAATCTCTTTAAGTATATGTTGTTAATTTTACTGACTCTGTTGCTAGGATGGTTAAAATTTATGAAAATCCTAATGATTTAGCAAATTTTCTCTTAACTGGCATGAACTGCTTGATTTAGACTGTTACTATATGTGTTTAATACAGTAATATCAAAAAAGAACTGTTGATAGATATCTGCTAAATATTTAGGCACTTCAACATTTAAGACAAAAATAATATTTTTGGATTTAGGAAGAAGCATATTTTACTTTTAAAAACCCATAGAATTCACATGCTTGTTTTTCTTTCAGCTGCTTCCCCTTATCTGTACTTAGTACAGTTTTTTAAAAAAAATCTTCCTGGGTGTAATCTGTACAGTAGTCTTGAGCTGTGTTTAATGGTATCAGCAGAAGATGTGACAGTGATTGAATTAGATTTTTTGGTAATGCTACTTACTGAAGGCAGTTTTTAGAAGTTTTTACTTCACCTTTGGTATGCAAACATGTTTCCCCTTTTTCAGAATAAATTCCAGGAGGACAGAATGTTAAGATGTTATTACCAAAAAGTGCTGACTGAAGTGAAACCAGCCGGTGGGAGGGAGTGAAGCCACTCTCCTGCTGCTTGCCATCACTGCAGGAAGCGAAACCATCTGGCTAAAGTGAAGTGGCTTTTCCCCACTTTGGTGGCAGCGGCTTTTAATTGTCTGCCCCAATGCAGGCTTTTACCTGCTTCAGTGGCGGTGGCTTTTTGCTCACTCCCACAGGGCAGGTCGCCGAGGTGCTAGGAGGGTGTAAGCCGCATGGCATGTCTTTTACCTCCTGGGTGCTTGCACTTATCCACTCCTGCAGGGCAGGTTGCTTCTCTCCTAATAAAAATTCCCAATATACTGGGACCACAATATATGAACTGCAGGCTGGCAGGGAACTACTGTAGTGCTGTTTGTGATATGAAGTTTTAAACAGCACACACAACGTTCACCTACCTTCAAGTCTTTGTTAAGGTAGAGTAAATGCAGTTCATCTTCCTGAAATACCCTATGCCATTTCATGGAGAACAAGGGCATCAGTGGCCATTACTATGATTGCCTAAGGACAACCTCTGGGTTGGAGAGAGAGGCAGGATATCTCTTGATGCCATTTGCAGGGAATCATAAGCAGGTGAAGACATCTGCTTGGGAAGACCCTGAAGCAAATGGTGAGCCACTGTGTGAGACAGAATGCTGGACTAGATGGGCTGTGGCCTGTTCCAGCAAGGCTGTTCTTATGTTCTTATTTGTTAGGGGTTAATTCAAGTTCGCTTCAGAAGTAACACGTTTAATTATCTGGATGCTGAAATAGCCATTCGAGTGTCATAATGTCACAAACTGATTTAAACATTTGTTAATGTGTGTCTTTGTACAAATTGTTCAGTGATTGTATCAGCATATTAAGGAAAGTTCTGCTTCTTTTTCATGGCATCTATGGATGCATACAAATGGGTATCATCTGCGACTGCGCAGAGAGCACTCAGAAAGTACCACAGCTTTTTTGAAAGTGTTAGGGACCTCCTCCTCAAAATGCACATGCTCCTTCCTGTGCAGACATAGCCTCAGTTCCTATTGTTAATGGAAGCTGATCAGAATAGCTTAAGTATGTTCTCTTTCTTGTGTGCAACTCATTTTTTGGCATAGCTTACTATCTCTTTCATCATGTTTGCTATTTATTTTCATGCCACTTTAATGTTATTTAAGAAGAGCATCAAGACTGGTGTAAGATAGACTTTTGGGTGGACACTAGAAATGTCTGTTCTTGGTTAATATTTCAGTATAGAAGGTTTTGAAAGGGACATTGCTGCATAGGCACAGATCCATGAGTGTGAATATAAGTGGCCATTTATGTTCATACTTTTGAATCTATGCCTGTGCAGAAATATCCCTTTCGGAACATTCATGACTGAGAGATTTGACAGTGCATACAACATATGTTTAGCATGCTTTTTTCTTTGTCGTGTTTCATTTGCCATTGAGTCAAAACCAAATAGAATTGGTTTGAGAGCATATTTCGAATTTTCAAATATTTAAAATCTTTGTTGAACAGCAATTTGTTAGATAGTTGATAGTTTTTGTGATTTTAATTCCTGTTCAAGATGTGTATGTGTGTTTTCATGAGTTAGATTATCTGGGAGTTGAGTCATGGCAACTCGACTTCTTTTCTTGTGCGATTAAAATGTTTTGCTACTCATCCAAGTAGCTTCTTCAAACAAAAGTACTTGGATGTGTAGTGAAACATTTCAGTCCCCCAAGAAAAGAAGTCCAGTTGCCATGACTCAACTCCCAGATAACCTCATCTGGATGTCTGAGAATCTCCACAGTTAGATTGTTGTTTGTTATTTGCTCTCAGGGCTTACACTCCAGTGACTGTTCAGCTATTTTGTGGAGGAGATGGGGAAGATTACTCTTACCGACTTCTATATTTTGCTCAGAAAAAGCCCACAAAACTTTTGCAACATTTGCTCAGACGTTTCTACTCAGATGGTTAAGAACAGAAGCAGAAGGTTACAATTTACTTCTTCAAGTGGGCATGATCATAATCGTCAGGAACCACAATGACCATAAACTCAGGACAGATGGAATCTGATCTGTTAGTTCCCAGGGACCTGAAGGTTTTGATACTCTAGTAGTTTGCCATGCTGACTTTCATTTCATCATTGTTATGTGTCCCAACTTAGCAGGTTTTGGCCATACTGTTGACACTGACACCATCACTGTTGGCTCAGCACAAAAAGGCATCATTACTACTAGTTCCAGCAATAATCAAAACTGAAGTTGGGCAGATCTGACGGTAATGAATCATTAGTCTAGCCTAGAAAGAGAAAGAATACATGTACATGTGCTAGCCTATGTGAAGTAAATAGTGAGAAGATGTAGGTAATTTCCTCTACCTAAGGAAATCTTGCAGCTCCAGTCAGATCACTCACTTCCTACAGTTGTCATTGCACGTCCTGACTCAAGAGGAAGAATACAAGAAGCCACTCAGACAGTGGTGACCCAGAGATATGTGCCTGGTTGCCCTGGCATTTTCATTCTAGGAATGCCTTGACTTAACTGTAACTACACTGGTTACAGTTACTGTTGCTCCAGGACATCATCCAACTACTGTACTGTTTGTCTCTATGGTTAACATACAAAGAACATTATGACTTTGAGAGTGCATGGTGTAACACCTATTGGTACTATTAATGGTTTCTACCTTACCACCAGCAACATCATTCATCTTCCTGTGGGCCTAGTATCACTCCCATACAGAGGGTGTTATGGAGGCTTACATAGTCAGCCTTAATGTATCCACATCTGGGAAAGACAATAGAAGCTTTCTGAAAATCCACCTTTAATGTTGATCCCATCTTCATCAATTAATGGTTGCTGTGTTGTCATTATCAGCCCTGGTAGCTTCATCTGTGACAGTTACTTCAACCACTTTTCTCTATTTCTTTCGCCTTACTGCTTTCTACAATACCAGTATGCACAATGGTTAAGCCATATGTGGGTCCTGAGACCCCAGTTAGACCCATGCTTGGCTGCTCAGCATTCCATTTGGAAGAGATTGAGAAATGGGGAAATGCCTAGTTCATAATTCACCAGCCTAAAAATAAATAAATAAATAAATAAATAAATAAATAAATTTAGACTAAAATAATTTAATATTGACCAAAATATAACAAAGCCATTATCACCAGGTACCTTGACACGCCAGACGATTTTCCTATGCCACTGGAAGACATCTTGGCATTTCCTGATATGCTCATCAGCTGAAAACACCTCTTCCAGAAATTACAATATTTGGTAATAATATCATCATTTGTGTGGAAGAAAACATCCTTGGTTCCTTCTGATAATTTTCCCATTTGCACCCTGCAGTTGTCTGATAGATTTTGGAAGATGAGGAATCTTCATTCTGTTTATATCAGATATTATTTATCTGTGGACTTTATTCATTAGGCTTGCAACCAGTTATTAAACACTCTTCTTGTTATATGACCTGCTTATTCATGGGTGCTTTATTACTTTGATGCTACTGTCTTTAAGACTTACGTTTTAATCTTTCAAAAATAGCTTGCATTTTTGTATTTGAAACACATGAAAAATAAGGAGCTGATTTGACTAGACAGTGATACAATGTATTACATATTTCTGTATCCGAAAAGACTGAAGGTCTTTCTTTCCTTCACAATTTTACAAAGGTCAGGGGCAACTTGATAAAAATTTTATAAGATTTAAAAAGCTCATTGTATTAAAATTTCATGAAGACGTAGCAATCACTAGAGTCCAGTTGGAAAAGTTTAGCAATCATAAAGAAGGCAACAGCAAATAGAGACAGGATAATTGCTTATTTTGTGTGCTGATGACTCCACACAATTGGGGAACAAAAATCCTTAAAAAAAAGAAAAGAAAAGAAAAATAATTAAACCTACCAAGACTGTGAATTTGGCTATTGTATTATACTTTTAATTTGTTTTATCTTTTCTTTTCTTTTACAATTGTGTTGTTCGCTTGGTACAGTAGTCCCCCGCCACATTGCGGTTCATATATTGTCGTCCTGATATATCACAGGTTTTTATTTGGAGAGAAGCGACCTGCCTGGCAGGAGTGGGTAAGTGCAAGTGCCGAGGGGGTGAAAGCTGCGCAGTGTGGCTTTCACCCTCCCAGCACTTCAGAGACCTGCCCTGTGGGTGCTCCTGCCGGCTTGTGCTGCAGACAAGGCACTTCCTACATGTGGCTTTCACACCCCTCCCGGCACCTTGTCCTCTGTGGTGTGGTCCGTCCCATCCCATGCGAGTACAGCAGCAGTCGGAGTCCAGGCTCTGGTGAGCGCCACCAGCCCCTGCCTGTCCTCGTCATCCTTGGGGTGAAAATAAGTGGTGGATGAGTTAGCCTGCAGTGGCTCTTCCACCATTGGGTGGGGCGGAAGGGGTTTGCAGGGTGGCACCTTGGAAGCCGGCAGAAACCCTGCACTTATCACGGTGGTGTAATTTTCTTACACCACAATTTTCAACCTTTGAATGCCCAGAAATGTCTCTCTCTCTTTTTTTTACTTGGAAGCAGGGAGAAACCCCACACTCATTGCTGCCCCAGTGCATTCTGTGCACAGGTTTCTCCCTGCTTCCAAGGTGCCAGCCAGGGCTGATGTCCAGATGACACCTTGGAAGCAGGGAGAAACCCTGTGCATCCCGTTTTAACTTTCTTACACCACAGTTTGCCACCTTTGAATGTCCAGAAAGGTTTCTTTCTTCTGACCTGGAAGCAGGGAGAAACCCATGGACTCCTTGCTGCTGTAGCACGTCTTGTGCGCAGGGCTTCACCTTGCTTCCAAGGTGCCTCCCTGCTTCCAAGTCAGAAGAAAGAAACCTTCCTGGGCATTCAAAGGTGGTGAATTCTGATGTAAGAAAGTTTAAAAAGGATGCAGTACAGTGGCAAAGAGTGTGGGGTTTCCCCCTGCTTCCAGGTCAGTTGAAGGAAACATTTCTGGACATTCAAAAGCAGCAGGTTGTGGTGTAAGAAAGTTAAAATGGGATGCTCGGTGGCAGTGAGGAGCATTGGGTTTCCTGAGTCCTTGTCCATCCCTCTATCTATTCTACCACACTGGTGAGGATCGCTAATATAGCCAGCTTTGAAATTTGATCTGTTATAGGACAAGGGGATATTTATTTAGTTATTTATTGAGATTTGTCACCACCCATCTCCCCAGAATGGATTCTGGGCTATTTACAATATAAAACTCAATAAAGTAATTGATATTAAAAATCTAAAAACTATCCAAAACTAACAATATAAAGTGGTGTCCCAACTTACGAAGCACCCAACATAAGAAAATCCTGACTTACATATGCTCTTCACCACTCCCCCCCCCCCCCGCCGGCTGCTTATGAGCAAGATCGGGATTCCGCGTCGTGTGAGCAGCAGGTATGTGTGTGTCGGGATTTGAATTGCCTTTCTGTCATCGATGCAAACACTGCCTTGGTGACTGGAAGGTAATTCAAAAGTGGTGCACCACTGCCCCCCCCTCCTGTGGAGGCTCTGGAAAAGCAGTGCACCACTTATAAAATCCCTTCCAGTCACTGAGGCAGCCTTTGCCTTAGTGACTGGAAGGGATTTAAAAAGTGGTGTGCCGCTCCTCCCCCCCCCCCCTGGGGGGCCCCGCAGAGAAGGCTCATGTCCTAGAACCAGTCAATTGAAATTCTCTTGCTGATGGGATCTGTAGCATGCCCTCCTGCATGATTGGTTGGGATGGGTTGATGCAATGGGGATGAAGCATTCCCTCAGGTAGCCTGGCCCTGTGCTATGTAGGGCTTTAAAGGTGATAACCAATTGTACAAGGGCCCTCCTGGCTACACCTGCCACATGCCCAAATTGCATACCAGGTTTGTCTAGGGCAGTGCAATCCCATCCAATACTAAAGATGACAAATTCCTGCATACAGAAGAGCCATTTACCCACATCTATTCCTTACTGGTGATTAAGGAACCAAAAGTGTGCATCAGTTGATTATATGCTTATTGGAAAGGGCTTAGATCTATATACTTATTATTTTTACTTTTGGCATACAGTTTATGCTGTAAACCTATGCCTTTTTTCCTTTTTGAGAATTTCACTGTTTTCTAAAATGCAGAAACATGTGCATATCAATCTTAGGGAGGGAAATATTACTGCAGTTTCACTTTGAACATGTTCTTGTTTTCTTTTTATCTCTCTTGTTATGGATAGAATCGAATCAGCTGCCCTTATGAATGCTCTTGTTATGTGCACCTTTTAGACTTGTGACTGAGGCAGCAGTGAGTTGTATGCAGACTAGTAAATTCTGACAAGGACTGGGCTTTATGGGAGAGAAGTTCTCATGCCTTGGAATTAGGCCTTGGATACTGAGTGGACAAGTACACAGAACAAAGAACTCAATAAGAATTACAGTTTGCAGCACTACCAATGATGGTACTACAATATGATGGAACTAAAACTGAGGAGAGGGAGTAGTGGGTGACATGATTTAGTAATAGTTAACATTTAAGTACAACAGACACAACACAAGATTCAATAATAAAGGGATCAAGTGTTACCACCCATTATTTTATTTTTGTACCAGATCTGAACAAGGGTTGTTCATAAACATATAAAGAGCTTTGACTAGTCTGCAATTACATTCATGAAAGTGATTGATATTAGAACATTTGTAGAGCAGTTAGATGGTATCAACCTTTGACTATTGTGACTCACTGTAGAATTGACCCAAGGGCATAAAGAAATGCTTACTTTATTAGAACAATCCTGTTCTCTATTTTTATGTGACAATCTACCTCCAAGAATTTGGGCTCACTACACAACACATGAACATAATACTGTTCTAATGTGATTCTTTAACTTTTACTATTTACAGTATATGTTTAATATCATAACTGAAAATAAGGCATTCCTTAAGAAAACTAACATGTCACTGTTTTAGACTGTGTGTATGTACGTATGCTGAATTTTTATAATCAACAGACTGTAATTTCACATTTGGGATGCTGAGATGTTTATATGAACATGTGTTTCTCTATAAAGCTGTCCTATATGAAGCACAAAAGCTTACCTTGCATAGATGAACTCACCATCAAATCTCTTTTTATATATTCTTGCTGATATTACTCATTAGGAAAAAATAATGGTGTCTGTGCCTTTAAGAGACTTCTGATTTCAGTAGTTTTATAAATGCTACAAAAGAAATATGACAGATCCCAGAAACATATCCTAAAACCAGAATCTTCAAAATAACTTAGAATATCGTTATTGTAGCTTAAACTGCAAACATAACTTGTATGATTTGCACTGCGTAAATCTAACTTCCTCCTGTTAAATAACTTAGTTCCTGAAGCAAAATAATGTGACCATACTCTGTTCAAGGCAAATTGCTATATAAGCAGTTTGTGTCTGGTGGCAGATGGTCATTCTCAGTTGATGGAACATTTCATTAAGCTGGTATTGACACTTGTAGGTTTTGTCATTCCTTGTTATTGCCTTGATGCTTTTGCTTTATTTCCTCACATGCTATGTAGGGTTCCCCTGGAATGTTGGTCACATTTTAATAAACTGAGAAGATGCCCTTTAGTATTGTAGCACCTCCCATACCCATGGTTTCACTGATCCACGGTCTGAATATATTATACTGTACATACCATGGTATCTCTCTCCCGCTCTCTAGTGGCCTGTTCTGGCAATGCATGTTAAAATGTTTTTTTCCTGGGTCCCTCCTTTACTATATGATATATTTAGCATTTGCTTTGTCTGTGGATTTCAATATCTATGGTGTGTGTGTGTGGAACCAATCCCCCATGGATGCAGAGGTCATACTGTATATAGGGGGGAAAAACATAACACTGTGGGTTCAGTTTATTTCAGTACCTAATCACTATGTCCATGTATATGTTTTTGCATAGCGCCGTCTTGGAGATGCTGCCAAGAAAGCTGTTGGTAAACTGACAACAAGGACTGTGAAGAAAGGGGATAAGGTATAATCATACAATGTTATCTGTATGCTACTGTACAGGAAAATGTAAAGTTAATTGTAAAAATGTGTAGGTTAGTTACTCACCTCTGTTTCATAATTTTCTATAATTACTTCAAGCAGGTTGTTGCTTCAACATTTTTGCTTCAAGTTGTCTTCTTATTGCTGTCTCAGTCTATAAGAGCTGGAAGGCTGTTTCAAGCCTTAATAATCCTATATGCTTTTCCTAGCGTTGAAGCACTATGGATGCTATCTACAGTGACCAGATCTTATTACCTGTGTTGTTTGTGTCTTGCACTCCTTTTATAAATGGCAGGCTGTAACTTTATTTAAAAGAGGTCTGGATTAGTAGTGGTTCTGGGGTTTGCTTTCCTCAGTTGCTTTTCTTGTGAGGGTACTAAATGGCTTCCAAGCTTTGTGATCCAAGACTCCCCTGAGTTTGTATATTTCCCTGAGGAGAAAACAGTAAAGCTTATTTGTATACACAGGGTGTTTTTCTTATTTTGTCTTATTTTTTATTAATCCCAAACATATTCAGTTTCTTGGAGTTGCCAGAGTAGAAATCCACACATGCACCAAGGGTGAAGCTGCTACCCTCCTTAACATAGTGATACAAAAGATACAGAGGTTGCTGTGGGGGAAGGAAAAGAGTAAATCTGCCATTCATCATTGTTGCTCATCAGGTTTTGTGTGTGGAATACTAACTCTCTGTAATGAACTAAGTAACTTCTCTCTTTCAGTGCTTTCTGAAGTCCTGGCCCGCAGTTTATTTTAGTTGGAGGAAATATAAATATTTGTGGAGGAGGGAGCATAGTTTTTGTGTATGCACATGCTCAAAAGGTTTTGTTACAAAATACAAATTGTAATTGTAAGTGATCACATAATTGAAAATCGATGATGCGGAACTTTAAATGGTCATTACATAGGTAGAGAAACTGGAATGATACCGTTGTTAGTAACTTAACTTCAGCAATTGTTTGCACATAAAGAAGGATATCTAGGAAGGATAATTATTTTGCTTTTCAAACAACAATCAAGGCAAACGTTTTTGTTTGACATGAACTAGTATGGAATCTGTGCCTGCATTGAGAAAAAATCTGAAATCTTTTAGAGACAGGTAATTTTGCTACCTGTTCTGTATAGTTGCAGAAGCTGTTTGTGTGAACACAGAGGTGACTATTTACAGATTCATAATTATAAGTAAGCAACCAAAACTGTCTTTCTGCACAAAACACAAAATCCAGTATGAGAAGTAAAAATATACAGAATTTACATGATAAATATATGATAAAAGAGTGATGGGGTGGTATATAAGTCAAATAAATAAGATCCAAATTCAACTGATTGCATAAAATAGTTAAAGCACACAAAATTGAGATTAATTGTTACTGAACGAGTCCAATAGTAGATTAATATTGCCATAATGTTCAATAGTTTTGTGAGAGTAAACATTTTAATTAGATACCAGAAAAACCTCTTCTTGGAAAGCATTTCACAAACAGGACAAACAACATACTTAGAAGTTATTTGAGTATGAGGACATACATAAAAATATACAGTATCACCATATACTCAGAAGTAATGGTTTGTCTGCTCTGATTTTTTTTGAACTCAGCAGTTCTTCAAAGTCTTAGACACACAAACTAGAATCCTATTATACTGTATCAGCATTTCTTATTTTGTGGCACCCTGTCATTTGTGAGAACAGATGAGCACTGATTGCAGAAGTGATTTTTATGACCAATCATGCAAAGAGGAATATGCTAGAAGGAGAAAACTTGAGTGATTTCTCTCAGATTGGCATAAAATGTACATGTGATGTTGGTTTCTTTTTAACATCACCTGATTCTCTAACTGGAGAAATCAAAAGTTGAATAGGATTTTGATATGCAAAGCCCACTCTTGGACTGTGACTCTCCCTCTCCCTAATGAAGCACAACAGAAGATTAACAACGGCTTTCTTTCCCTTATGTGTCTTAAATTTTATTTATTTATTTGATAGTTTGCTTTTTTATTTATATGCTACCTTTCTCCTGATAATGGAACCCTAGGCAGCCCACATTTTAAAAAGAATAGAATTAAGACATAATAAATTAAAAATTAAAAAACAAACTACTGTATATTCTAAAATACTGTTGAATAATTAAAAACAAGTAAACATTAAAAACTATCCTAACTTTATATGTCATTCAGGAACTCTGTCATGAAAAACCTTCCTGAAAAGATGGCTAACCTGATCTCTGGAGGGAATGCACTCCACTGTCTGGGAATTGCCACAGAGAAGGCTTTCTCTTGTGTCCCCATCAGCTGTGTCTGCACTGGCAGTGGGGCCATGAGGAATTCTTACAAACTTTTACATTTGAGCTATTCATTGAAGTTAATGCCATGAACTGTGTTCTGGCGATTAGCTGTAAAAAAAAGTATGATGTACACATTACATAAAACATATTTTAGTCGTTAAGCTCATATTTCATCCTACTGTTTTATCTGTTTTACAGGTTAACTCACTGCTAGTTCTTACCTTAATTCTCATTCTTTTCATTTTAGGAAACAGACCCAGACTTTGATCACTGTGCTGTCTGTATTGAAAGTTACAAGCAGAATGATGTTGTTCGTATTCTGCCATGCAAGTAAGCCAGTGTTTTAGCTTCTTTGGGGGAGAATGCTTTATCCTTGCAAATAAAGGAGCTAGAATTTTTAATTTTGTTGCTACCAACCCACCCATTCTTGGCTTGATTTTAAACTTGATTTTAAAACTTGGATTATTTCTGCATATACAAATGAAATAATTTTGTCATGAAAATAAGGTTTAATAGAATCACGAGTGTTTTTCTTTGATGGTAAAAGGACAGGACGGGGTGTTGCTGCATCATATATCTTTTGTCACCCTTTTTACAGAGGCATTATTTGTTCTTCACTTTGGATTAAATCTGGATTTAACTGCCAAAATATATTGTCAGTTATAAAATGTGTATGTGTTTCTAAATAAGTAGATTTCACCACTATAAACATGAAGTACTGCACAAATAACAGACATCTACATTTGGCTTAAGAGGAAGCCTACCGTTCAGACACATATGCGCTGTGTGCAGCTAATGCATTCTGTCTGTATTTTGCCAGATAAAATTATATATCCTCTTATATCAGGGTTCAGAAAAAGAAGATTGAATTTTGCCATCCTTGCCAGTTTCTTGTTTTCGTCCTGGAACATTTTCAGAATCTGATCTTGATTTATTGCATGATTTTTCCCTGGTATTTTCTGATTGTTCTTAAAACTCCTGAAACTGGCAAATAAAGCCTGGGGAAGTTGATTCTTCTTCTTTATGGTCTAAGTAATTTATGGAGCTTCTATGTCTGTGCCAACAATCCTCAGAACTTGACACAACTAAGAAATTTCACACATCCCCTTCCAGTGTGTATGCTTCAACCCAAGAACTTCTTCTCATTTCCCTCTCAAGCACCACTATAGCAGCACTTTGGGAGTGCCGTGGAGCTTCACTTTAGACATCACTACTGTAAATAGTTCTCTTCTCCTTACTGTCTTGGGAGTCTTGGACATCAGACACAGGACTGTCAAATCTGTAAAAAGTTTACCCGAGTAGACTTGGGAAATTACCAGTTCAGATGCAAGTGGTATTTCTGGAAAAAATCCCACAAAGCCATCAATACCATTGCAGAACAAATTGAATTGGTATAGACAACTTCAGTCTGCAACGTTCCATTAAAAAAGGCCCTGATGGCTGCTCTCCAGTCAGATTCACCTTTGGCAAGAGATAGAACAGAACAGTGAGAGCTATCTGCAGCACCAACAACTTCAGAACCAACAGCTTCACAGGTATTGATACCATATGCTTTGGTATTGACGGAAAATAAAAGGCTCCTTCTCATACAGATATGCCTAAGGAGAAAAGACCCAAAAAGAAGGATAAGGCACAGACTAAAAGGACTGTTCCATCTGTGGTGGTTCAGCCTTAAGCATCATATTCAACTACCTGTACTGTAGTAGCTCATACCCAATCTCACTATATTGAACCTGAGGAGGTTGTTTGCTTCAGATGACAAATCATTTTTTTATTTTTTTACCATGCCATCTAACCCAAAGGCTACTCTGGGTGGTTTATAGCATTACAGAAGAAATTTATAGATTAAAACAATAAATAATAACAAATAAATATAAGCTTATATGGGATTTTAAAATACTATAAACAGAATTG
Source organism: Phrynocephalus versicolor (assembly GCA_023846285.1). Taxonomy (NCBI): domain Eukaryota; kingdom Metazoa; phylum Chordata; class Lepidosauria; order Squamata; family Agamidae; genus Phrynocephalus; species Phrynocephalus versicolor. Next base: position 61,633,965 of record JAHTLZ010000010.1, on the reverse strand, counting down.
ACAATAATCTATAACAAAATGGAATTAAACTTGCAAAATAAATGAAAAAATAAATCTCAAAACAAATAAATATAGCAAGAGGTAGAGATAAACTTCCAGATACTATAGTATAAAGATCAAAATTCTGGGAAAGCAACTCTAAACAGCCATGTTTTCAGATGGCTTTTAAAGATTTTAAGTGAGGAGGCCAAACATATTTCATGGGGCAGTTTGTTCCATAGTTGAGGGACAATGACAGAGAAGGCCCGATTTCTAGTTATTTTACGAGCCTCCCTTGGTGTAGGCATCCTCAAGTGCCCATCTTGGGAGGAACATGTTGGGCAGTTGTGTTTGGGAAAAGCCACTTTGGCAGATAACGAGGTCCGACTCCTAAACCATTTAGGGCTTTGTATGTTGCATTAAAACCTTTAAGTCGATGCAGAAGTGTATTGGCAGCCAGGGCAGAGGGACCAGAACAGAAGTAATTTGTGGTATATTTTAGTACCTGTTAGTAATCTGGCTACTGTGTTCTGCAATATTTGCAGCTTCTGTACCAACCACATAGGTAGCTGCACATAAGTGTGCACTACAGTAGTCTAATCTCAAGATTATGAGTACATTGACAATGTGGTAAGGCCCCAATGTCAAGAAAGGCCCGCAGCCAGTCAATCCAGTACAGATGAAAATGTGCAGATTGGACCACCGACACCACCTGGGCTTCCATGGTGAGCACTGAGTCCAATTTGATACCCAAGTTGTGGACCTCATCCTTCATGGAGCGAGTCACTCCTTCAGTGAGCGGGAGCTTCCCAAACCACAGGCACTGTTGGGGGAGGTCTCGCCCAAAGGACTTCTGTCTTGCCCGGGTTCAACCTTAGCCTGTTAGATAATAAAGAGCATGGGGGGAAATGACTGAACCCTGTGGCATCCCACAGTTAAGGGACCATGAGGTGGGAGTTATCACACCCAGCTGTATTTTCTGGGGACAGTCCTCCAAAATGGATAGGAACCATTTCAAAGCAAGGCCACGAATCCCCAGTTCAGATAGCCTCTCCAGGAGGATGCTGTGGTTGACAGTATTAAAGGCTGCTGAGCTGAGAGATCGAGGAGGACCAGCAGGGATGTTTTGCCTGTCGGCCTCCCTCAACAAGTCATCATGCACGGCCACCAGTGCTATTTCCATACATGATATGGCCTGAACCCTGACTGAAACAGATCAAGGACGTTGGTATCATCCTTGAAGTTTGTTTGCCACCACCCTCTCCAACACTTTGCTCATGAATGGAATATTGGTGGTGGGCCGATAATTGTCAATTTTCTGCACTGCTATGTTCAGTTTTTTTCAAAATAGGCCCAATGAGTGTCTCCTTGAGGGGAGGAGGAACCTGCCAAAATCATCCTCTCATATGAACTTGTTTTTTTAAAAAACTTGCTAAAAGTTTTAAGAAGTAATACTACTGGGCCTGTTCAGCATCCAATGCTTTTCTGAAAGGTGTTTAGTTTAGTTTAGTTGAAATTTATATACAGCCTGCTTGCACAGAGGCAACTCAAGGAGATAAAACACAACAGCAAAAACAAAGGATAATTGGCAAGATCAGAAATGTAAATATTAGGGATATTTATAAGGCTGCAACATGGTCCCAGCTGGCAACTTTGATTAAGTAGTACAGTCTGGATGTCATGGTGAAATTAGATGCCTCCTTTGATCATGCAGTTCTATCTTCTCAACTCGTATGACTTCCCACCATCCAGTAACTGAGCTTTGTGTGTGAATCAGAGAGGCCATAATGGAGGACAGGGTAGTTTCTTATTACTAGTTCTTTGAATGGTCATCTGAATCCAAATAAGCCTCTCAGCCCCTCTCCCCTCTACCTGCCATGCCTAGAACTTGCATCATTGGCAGTTGGAGGGGGAACTAAGGAGAAACCATTGGCAATTGAAGCATGTGTGTTGGAAAGGGGATGAAATGAAGGCTTCTCAGCTCAAGAAAGTTACAAAGATTGTCCACACAGGCATAGAGAACCATTTGAAGATCTCCAGTAACTGATAAATTATCTCACTTTATCTATGAAATCTCATGTTAAAATGTTTTTTTTAGTCTTTAGGATGCCACAATACTTTTGTTTTTGACTTTTTGTTTATTCTGTTTTTTTAAATATATATTTTTGGAGATATGTTGAAATACCCCCATACATTACGTTGATAGCAAGATAATAATAGAAATTCAGTCCTACTCATGCACACATACATGGGCTCTAGCCTATTCATCAGTAATACATTAAGTTTACTTCTGTCAGCAGAATGTCTGTCTAGGCCAGTGTTGGTGAACCTATGGCATGGGTGCCAAAGGTGGCACTCGGAGTCCTTTCTGTGGGCACCCAACATCGTCCCTTCACAGCCACCTGTATTTGGGTTAAATTGCTATTGGCACTTTTCAAATAATTAGTGGGTTTTGAATCACAGTTTGGGCACTCTCTCTCTAAAAGGTTCGCCATCACTGGTCTAGGCAGAAGTACATCATGAATCTCCTTATATGATTGTTATTATTATATCTTTATATTTCATTATAGAATGTTTGAAATATTTCTATACTTTTAAAAAAATCAAGTAAAATTCATTTCTTGCTCTCTACATTTCATCTTATTCCACACAAACAGTGAAACGAGTTATGATGCTATTTTATATAATAGCATAAAAAAGATAATTTCAAATGCTTAACTTGCCAGTATAAAGAAATGAAACTTTTTGCTTTTAAAAGTATTATCCAATTGTCAATTCTGATGCAATCATATTCAGAATGCCATTGTAATATAATGTGCATTGTTTATTTTTATGTCTTCATTATTTAAACCATTTATTTGAGGTAGGCAAATTGAATACCCAACTCACTGGAGGGAAACAATATGCAGCCTGCATAATTAATTACATTGTAAACTGCCCAGAGAAAGCTTTAAGTACTGTTGGGTGCTATAGAAGCAGCACACTTTGCTTTTGCTTTAAACCATTTAAAAGACAAAAGGCATTATCCTCTAACATGTATTGCAAATCCCTGAAGCTGAAAGTCTTCACATCTTCTATCTCCCTTATACTGAATGTCAGCCTCCATTTCATGCATATCTCAAAGTCACATTCCAACTAGCAGTCCCTTTTAAGTCCCCAATATTATTATCTGACAGGAAACAACTACAGTAGTTCCATCTTACTTTTTCTCATCTTCCTGTGGTAAGATGTGACACATGGTCTTTCTGGTAGCCCCTGTATATATGGATATCCCACTCTTACCAGCTGCCTCTTAATTATCAGTCACGATCATCCAGTTGAACAGCTTTATGATGTCCTTGACCATGACCTGACTAGGGCAGTAAAGTCATGAAACACTGGTTGTACAAGTAGTTGCACCTTTTGAAGTACAGTGGACCCTTGTATAACAAACGGCTTGTATAACATAAAATATGTACAGCATAAACATTCCGGAGGTAGAGGAAATTTGCTTAACAGAATCGCCTATGGGGTGAATCTGTACAACAAAAATGATTGCAACTTGCAATTACTCTGTTTTCAATGCATTCCTATGGGAAATTTGTATAAAGGAAAATTCTAGCATCTGCGTAAATTTGCCTACTTATTGTTTTTCTTCTGTTCTTGTTGATGTTATACTGTTGGGCTTTTAGACTGAAATGAATTCTCAACTATGCATTTAAAACTGGGATGTGTTCATGGGGTGTGTTTTCTTCTTTCTACTTAGATTATTTGGACTGGTTTTCAAGGTTTAAGACTCAGAGGAGAGGAAAGGAGGGTAATTAGTTAGCCAGAAGAGATTTTGCTCAGCTAATTTTTTGTCCTACTCCTAAATAAACAAGTTTCCTACACTGTTTTAAAAGAAAATGCAAACTCTTAATGTATGAATGGTTTGATAATGTTTGCGTCAGGTAAGACTGGTTGTTTGCAGTAAATCAGTTTCAGGAAGTGTCTCATCAGATTAGCATAAAGTCTGTGAAGAAGTATATTTAGATTTTGATGTATTTACTCAATTCTGTATTTGTACCAATGGACCCTTGTATAACAAACAGCTTGTATAACATAAAATCTGTACAACATAAAAATTCTGGAGATAGAGGAAATTTGCTTAACATAATCGCCTATGGGGAAAATCCATACAACATAAAAATGGGATTACTCCATTTTCAATGCATTCCTATGGGAATTTGTATAAAGGAAAATTTGCTTAACATAATTTTGTTTGGAACGAATTAATTCCTTTATACAAGGTACCACTGTATTTTAAAATCTGAAATATTTCCTGAGTAGAAAATGATGGCTTTCTGTTAAATTCTGACTAAATTGGTCAAGTAGTGGTCTTCATGTTATGTTTACATTTTCATGATAGAATATTTTAAGCCCACATGTCTGGGATCATGTGGTTTTATAGGATTATTGAAGCTAAGTAGATGCAGATAAGATCAAAATCTGAATGGGATCTCCACAGAAGATGTTCTGATTTTTCCAAAAAGTCATGGAGTCCAATTTGGCCTTAGGTAAATTAATTAAAGTTAATTTACGGAAACCACTCACATACAGACAAACCCCAACCAGCAGATGAAGGTGTGGTACTAAACTGGTTCTCATCCTTTCAGTTAAGTTTGTATTGGTTTCATCTCACATTGCTTAGGTAGTGCATGTGAATTCAGTAACCAAGCAACACTGTTGCTTAGGGATGAGAAGAAAAACTTGGTAGGGTGGACATACATGAACATCTCCCATTTCATATAATTGTTCAATTTGTGCACATATTTAGCAGCAGCGTAAGGCACAGAAGTAACTCCTGTAAGTCTTATGCTGCTGTCTGAGCATATGTATATTTGGAAGTACAGTACTCTTTTCACCATGCCTTATGCACCTAGTTACTCATACTCAACATATACATGTCTTTCTGCCTTCCTTTATTTTGCTATACTCTTTTCTTTCAAGGAAATATTTATTTGAAAAAAGAAATACATATAAGCAGAATATGGAATAGGCAGTCTGTTTCTAAATGAGTTCACTATTGCTATTTATTGCATCTTCTCTATGTGTTTGTTATAATGTTTATAGACAAACTAATTGTTTCTCTATTTTTTTCCAGGCATGTTTTCCACAAAACTTGTGTAGATCCATGGCTCAGTGAACACTGCACTTGTCCTATGTGTAAACTGAATATTTTGAAGGCTCTGGGGATTGTGGTAAGCATATTTATACAATAGTCAGCAATATAAAGTTTATTTTTAAAAATCAGATCTGTATACAGATCAGTAAGCAAGAACAGAAAGTTGCAGGCATATTAGCTTTCCTATTTTGTGTGCAAAAATTGTAATGCTTTCCTTGTTGTTCTTTTTTAAAGTATTGGGCTCTGAACATTTCACATATTCTGGTATTGGGCTTGAACATTTAACAGGTCCAGTATCTGACTACTTGTTTGTTTGTTTATATTTCTATACTGCCCCCTTAGTGATTACTGATTAGGGAGACTAGTCTTCATTGGTTATGACTTTTTCTTTGGTTTGTTATTTGGTTATGGACCCAAAATATCTAGATTTTTGCATGCAAAATTGCAGTGCATCTAGATCTTGCATTTCACTGAAACTGTTCAACCTGTATTACTTTGATATGGACTCATGAAGTCTTTCGGCCATCACCTCAGAGGAGAAAATGAGCTCACTGTAGCATATTTATACTTGGTATCATAATGGAGATAGCTGGTAACAGTGGTTTAGTATCTGGGTGCAGAGCCAGAGTTTGGGAGTTCAACTCTCCACTATATTTCCTTGATAGGGGACAGACTTGATGATCCATAGGATCCCTTTCAGCTCTGCAGTCCTGAGATTATTTATTATTAATTTCTTAATTACACATGAACACAGATTTGTGCCAGCACAGACTGGCTTCCAGAACATTCTGGAGCAGAACTTTTACTCTTAGAAAACTGCCCTTACCACTATACTGAAGGGGAGTTGTTTCCAGCTTTGCAATCAACAATTGATATATAACATCAGCCTCTTTTGAACATTCAGTCTCACTCTTTCTTGATAGAAAGCATATTCAATACAGTGTATTTTAATTTTTAAATATTTAATTTTATTGTTTCCATTTTCCACCATAATCATCTGTATTCTTCTATGATTCCTGACCTTTTGCCGTATGTGTGCCTCTCTTTGGCTTACGACAGTGTAGGGACTTTTATTTCAAAAGTATAATTTGTGGGAGTACATTTCTCACCTGCTGGGCATCTGTTATCCCTTCCTTTCTTGGTTTGGCAAGGCAAATATGGGTAATATTTATCCTGCCTGTCAGAAGTTTATCAGAAAGACCAGACAAAATTGCTCCTTGCATTCCAGATCAGTCCTTCGAGAAGGGAACAACTATCAATCTTAGTCAATCAAGCTTCCTTACCTTCCTTGGATTCAGCTGCTAATTCTTCCAAGTCCTTGCTCAATCAGAACCTTAAGGGGCAATTGGGTCCACAGAACCAATTCTGCTATTGCCTACAGATTGAACATCCCATACTACTGCTGATACCATTTACTGTATTGGCTTGATATTGGTGATGGAACCTCAGTGCATTGGAGTCTCTGCTCCTGGCCTTGTTTGTGGGGAGTTTACGTACTGTATTTTCCATGTGTAAGACTATATTTATGTCTAAAATCATTAGGCTAAAAATTGTGGGCCATTTTACACATGGAAGTAACCCAAGGAGAGAATCGTGCAGTTACAAAATTGCCCATACCTTATCTTTGCAAACAGTCATCTTATAAATAGGTAAAGTTAAAGGTTCCCCCCCACACACAATTGCGTGCCAGTTGTGTCTGACTCTAGGGGTGACGCTCATCTCCATTTTCAAGCCAAAAGAGCCAGTGTTGTGCAAGTCCGTGGGCAATTTTTAAAAAAGGAAGGAGGGGGGACCCGGGAAACTACAGGCCGGTTAGCCTGTAAGAAGCATGTTGATAATGACTAAACATTACTCTTAACTGTCTACATAAAATAATAAAATTTACAGAACATTACCATACACATTTTAGGGGGCATTTGCTGCAGCAGGATGTAAATTAGCCCATATCTTTAGTAGTTGCTATCAAGATTCCCTTTAAGGTATAGGGCAGTGATGGCAAACCTTTTAGAGACCGAGTGCCCAAACTTTGATTCAAAAACCACTATTTTTCCCCCCGCAAAGTGCCAATACAGCCATTTACCTGAGTACAGGTGGCTGTGAAGGGGCGATGTCGGGTGCCCACAGAAAGGGCTCTGAGTGCCACCTTTGGCACCCGTGCCATAGGTTCGCCAACCCTGGTATAGGGCTTTTCCTCCCCTCCTTTTGTTCCAGTCACAGTGGAATCCACCAGGGGGTGTGTATGCATGTGTGCACATATATCAGCACTGCAAAGTGGGGATAAAGATTAGAATGTACATTGATTGGTATCAAGGCACAAGTACTAGTGTGCAAATAAAGCCTACCCTGCCTCAACATTGTAGTGTGATATGCTGTTATCCTCAGTGGAAACTGCTGCACTATTCCACTACCTGCTACTGATACTTGTGTTCCATAGGCAGAGTTTTATAGATACTTCGTATATTTTATTTTATTTCTGATTTTTTAATCAAATGGACATTACTGTACTTTCAGACAAATGTGCCATGTGCTGACAATATGGCCTTTGATATGGAACGGCTAACCAGAGGCCAACTAGGCAACAGGAGATCAGTACTTGGTGACCTTAGCAGTGACACTTCTCTCACTCTTGAACCACTGCGTACCTCTGGAATATCACAGTTTCCACAAGATGGAGAGTTGACTCCAAGAACAGGAGAGATAAACATTGCTGTAACTAGTAAGTGAAGTCCAGTTTTAATCTGAGAGTCAATAATTTTATTTGCTTATGATTTTTCCCCTTTAGTAGAACACACATACAAATGCTTTGTGGAGTTATGTATCTTGAAAGCCAATGTAAAATTATATTTTTGATACGATTAGGCAATTAATAGAATCATCATTGAACTACTGAACCTGAAAAAACTGTGCCAGAAGCTAGCTATTCAAAATAGTGACAAAACAATTAGGAAAACAAGATAATTGTTTAAGTGATTATTTGTTGAGGAGTTGAGGTGCAGGATATATCAGTGTAAGAATTTGGTCAATTGTTGCATTGTTTTCACATCATAACAGTTAACATCTAGAAATTTAAATAGTGGATTGGTATTTTTTTTATATTTAAAAGCTCATTGTATTCTCTAGAGTTCTGTTTGAACACTATTGAATACTTTCATTTAGAAACAGACTGCTTATTTCATATTCTGCTTATATATATTTGTGTGAATAGCCTTGCAGTAGATGAACTGTAGATCTAGTAGTATGCACACCACCAGCAGGACCCAGTAGTAGTTTGGTGGCATATGGGGTGGTGGGGTGGGGGGGTTCATAATAATTACTCAGCATTTGCTCTCTCTTAGTCCCCGTGTTTCCCTGTAGTTGTGATGTGCTATCTTCATTTGGCCCTGACTGCTATGAATTATACATTCATGATCTTTTGCCATGCTACTAGTAAATCCCCTGTTGCCCTTGCCTAGCAGTAAGAATGATTGATATGCTCCTTCTCCACAAGGGGATATCTATCATACTTCTGTCATTTCCCACTTCCACAGCAGATTTTAATACTGTTAGAGCAAATTATAAATATAATGTAAAGAATCCATATTTACACCAGGGTTAAATCTAGTGGCATAGATTTTCCAAGATGGAATGGAATAATCAGATGAGCGTATAAGTTGCTATTTAGCTCACTCTTGGTGCGGTTTGGCTTGTCCTATTTTCAGGCAACCATGTATTTTTTAAGTAATAGTGATCCATTCCTCCCCTTTTGTGAGCAGTTCTGCTCTTTTCTGGCATCGTGCTTGGGCTACAGTTTTATCTGATGTACTGTACTTCGAATTGCTCTTGAGTCTGTATGGTTGTTTACTTTGCACCCAAATACAGCTAAGGTTGGCATTCTGTTAGGTGACAAGCCTGGTGACAAGGTTCCCTGTAAGGTGCACGTGTGACTCCACTTCTATACATGAACTGATGCTCCTGCTCTGTGAAATTGTTTTCATCCCCTTTGGCTCTGCTCATGATGGGACTCCATGTGGGGGGTGGGGTGGGGCTGGAGTAGAACCCCACTCAAGTGGGGTTGAAAATCAGAGGGACTCTTGTCCTGTGATATATGCAGTGAGTTGTGACAGTAGAAAAAACAGTGGAGAAAAAAAAACCCTTCTATTTTCCTATTCACACAATTTAAGAAAAGCTTTTCTAAGGAATGCAACACTATTTCAGATACAAGGTTGTATCCATGCTAGGATGATGTATTGCTTTAGTTCTATGCCACTTCCTGAATTAAACATGGGAAATTGCCATGGCAATGACAGCCATGACAAAAGGTGGGAGAGAGGTTATCAGTGATGAAAAGGGGGAGAAATTGGAACAGTCTGAAGTGCTGCGTGGATTCTTCTCACGAGAGAAGAAAGTCTCCCATGTAAACTGAAGGATCAGGCAAGGGAGAGATAAGATAGATTGCACAAAAGATAAGAGCCTTTTAAACACAACTTGGGTTGCTCCATATTCCCCCATCTAGTTGCACCCTGAGTCTAATGGCTAAAATTTCAGTGGCAAATTTTTTCTAGTTAAGAAGTCAGCATTTTTATTTCATGTGGGATACTTGACTGGAGTGTGACAAGAAATACAATCATGATGTCTTAATTAACAGTAAGTTGCCACTGAAGTATACACTATTGGAGTTAAACTGGTGGGTGTAAGTAGTAGTCTGGTGCTGCAGATAAACTTATAAATGCCATTCTAGCAAAATGTCCTCATTTTCTTTCAGTGAATTAAAAATCGAGTTTTGGGATTTCAGTTCTTTCACAGAGTGAATGGTTGGACATATGTTACTGAATGCTGAGAATTGCTGCTTTAGTCGTGATAAGCTAAGGAGTACACTTCAGGCAAAACTTAACCCTCTACTGTATCTTGTTCTAAATACTGTATGAATATTACTTCTTATAGGGACAGAAAGTTCATTTCTGTTTCAGCTGAAGGGGGGAAAGTCCTCTTGATTTAATCTGCCTGCATTTCTTGAGGGGCACTATCTACCTTTCTGCCTTCT
>JAHTLZ010000010.1:61588997-61623813 GCA_023846285.1 Phrynocephalus versicolor | reverse complement strand
GCGTGCGTGTGTATGTACATACCTTTGGTATTAGGCAGAGGTTGTACAGTCCCATGTTTGATAGCTGCCAACAAGTGCTTTTTGCCTAGCACACCAGATAATATTGGCTGTTGTGTAGAAACTGCACAATACAGTTTGTTCTCTGTCAGACACAGGTCCTTGCGATCCTTACTTGATATACTCTGGTGTATTTTGGTAGCTGAATATATTTTACTTGCTAGTTAGATGAAATGAGGCTTCTCATTCTAACAGTGGAAGATAGAAATATCTGAACCAGAAGAACTTGCATGTTGCTTAACAAGGTACTAATTAAGAGATAATACTGAATTTTACCTAATGTAACTAATTATATCAGGGTGTCATTTGGGGGAAAATGGGCCCTTTCTAGACTTATTTTACTAACATTTCCTATAACTTGCATGCCCTGCAAAAGCCTAGGTTACGTAGCAGTGTTGGAAAGTTGGGTTTGCAATCTTGAAATACTTCCTATGTGGAAATACGATTTTTGCCATAAAATCTATAGCTTGAAAAATACAGACTTATTGAAGACTTCCTACATTCCAGCTGTAAAGCTTAGATTTCTGATTTTTTAAGATTCACGTATTACTTTATTAATAATTTTGTTCATATCACAAATTAGTCTTATTTGACTAGACAGGGAACATATGCTTAATATACTCAATCACTTAGCTTGTTATACACCAGAAGCTAAATCTCAAAATGTACAAAGAATTCTTATTTGGAGAAAGACACATTTGAACAAATACTTCTAAAAGACAGTAGATTAACTTGGCTTCAATTCTGTTACCTTTCTGGCCACTCAAAAGCAGAGTTCACGATATAGGGGAAATACCTATGAAATACCCTTTCATAGGCTCCAATGTTAAACATTTTCACATTTATTTTTAATATTTGGACATTGCATGTATTTCTGTGGCACACCAATGCATCAATTAGAAATACTATGTGAATACTGATTCGTTACAAGATAAAACGCTTCACTTATGTCTAATAATTGTGAACTATAATTATACATCACTTTGTACATTTTTGACTCGACACTGAAATCTATTTTCACAATGAAGTTGGTCACTTCTTTTGAGAATAATGAAGAATGATTCTTCGGTGTGGACTCTAGAATTCACACAATTGGGTCTGTGCCTGCATAAACACTATCCACAGAATTTTCCAGATCTCCAGCCTCAAGTTTTCTTTCCCTTGCTTTTACTGCAAATGCTCCGCACATTTAAACTCAATCCCTTGTTGTTTGCAGCGGCAGTATTTTTTAAATTACAGACAAAGCTTTTGCTCTATACTGTCTTTATTTTGCATTAATAAATGATTCCTCACTAATTCTGTGCTTTCAATATGATTGTATCATGCCTGTTTTTCTCACTTTCCCCATAACTTATTTTCTGGCCGTTGTTTAGTGCTTTCTACAGCTAACCTTCTGATCTTCTGTGGAGTTTCTGCTGAGTTTGAGGTGACTGTTGCCATGGATTTGACATAAGCCTTTTCCTCCCTTTCCTTTGTCAACAGAAGAATGGTTTATTATTGCCAGTTTTGGCCTCTTGAGTGCCCTGACACTCTGCTACATGATCATCAAAGCAACAGCTAACTTAAATACTAATGAGTAAGTAGATGTTCAAATTGTGTATCTGTGCATGTGCGTTCATGACAGCATTGCAGAAAGTGACAAATGGCGAATTAGATTGAATGAGATTTAAAAAACATCCAAAACACATTGTTCTCTCGCTGTTATGGTTCCAGTATGAACTACCCAGTTGAATCTTAGGAGAGGCTTTTCAACGGGAAAGACTTTAATACATTCAAATGACCTCTGTCTTTGTGCACTTTTGTGCCCCTTTGCCCTATTTTTATGTGTATGTATTTGTGGTGAAACCTGACAGGTACCTCATAAATATTCAAATGATATCAACAGGGTAACTAATGGAATAGCCTGTGGGCGGGGCTAAAGCATATAAAAACATATACTTGATGGAATCACTGGCAAACTCCATGGACATGGAGCCACAAAGAGTCGATCACGACTGTAACAACACAACACACACACACGGAATGGATAGGGTCTGGAAAGGTTTCTGATGACAGTTTAGAGAAAGGGGCTGGTTACAGTTTAGTTAGGGTCTGAAGAGTGAAACTAGCGTGTTGTAGAAGTGGTCTAAGACCTGTGAGCATATATAACTAAGAAAGTTTATATATATGATATTATTCTAAGCTGATTTAAAAGAACGTGTTCTCAATGTTTATTTAACTACCTGCGTGAAATCAATAAACACATCTACTTGTTTGAACTCTAAACACTTTTTGGCAGACCCCATTTTTAATAGAGGGATATTTAAAGTAATTTTATTGATGACAGCATTTAAAACCCAGGTCTGTGACAGTATTCACAAATTTCTTTTAGCTGAGCTTATGGTACCATATCTATAATCAATGGTCATTTGTAAGTGTCATTGTCCAGGTTCCCTCTCAGATGCACATGCCTCTACCCCCTTCCATGCAGGACTTTCCCTCCCCTGTGCTCCTCCATGGGTGAGGGAGAGGCACATGCATGGAATAGAGCCCCACACGAGGTGGGGGGTGGGACAGAAGTTAGAAGGGACATTGGTCATTGCCTATATATACCAACTAAGATAAGTGTGGTGGTACCTAGAAGTACTTGTGGATAAGTACCTTATTCCTTGTTTCAGGAGAAAATCTAGGAATCAGCATATGTCTTCCCTTAGTCTCTGGGGGTCGTCTATGCTTAGTTTAGTGTTACATGCAGAGTTGGAAAAAGACAATGGCTTGCTTATCCCACACAATACTAGAAAAGAATCCTGGATTCTTGGATTTGTTTCTCTGCCTTGGTGAAGAGAAATAAACTCTATTGGTTGCTTCCAGGTTCTGATTTCACACTAAACAAAATACATATTTTGATCTGTAGTTTTTTAGATGTTCTTGGAAGCATAATGATGCACAAGCACTTTGCCTGTACAGTAGACCTAGATCCCATGGAAGTTTGACCTACTGTGATGTACAAGTATTAATGGTCAAAAGTATGGGGAAAGAGGATTAACTAGATTTCATCACTTGATCTTTTTTTCTGAACCTGCCATTTTAATATTAATTCCAGATTATACTTGGTTCAAGATAATTCTGTGCATCATGATTTAGAATTAAATGTTAATAATAAAAGACAATTACTTATGCTCAATACTTTTATTTTCTTCTAGAGCTGAATGGTATTGAAGAAACAGAGCAACTTCTTCAGAGAGGAAACATATTTTTCTATATAATTTGCTGATCATGTAACACAACTGTATGTTTAATACATTCTATTTTCATAATTTGCTAATGCCAAAGCTTTGTACTAAGAATCAATAAAGCTTTAGATACTAAAAATTAGTCTGAGATTGAATTTTTATGCAATCTCATTGATAATGAAAGAGTATTTCTAATCCAGGAACCATTTCAGCCTGCTTTCATTTAAATTTGTACATGTGGATCGGATCGTGATCTGCTACGTCTTTGAGCACAAAGCCATCCTAGAAAGAGTATGAAGCAACGATTGGGCTTCGCTGAAACACTGTCTGGAGGAAAGCTGGTTTTACTTGCCCTGTGTCTGCGAGTTTCATCTTTGTTTGTCTTTGTATCACCTCCATCATATTCCAAATATTATTGGTATCAAGGCTTAGATTTTAAGAATGGTTTCTTGGGGAACTGAAGTAGCAAAGTGAAAATGCTATTCTGTAACGAAACACTGACCAGAATTTTTGCAAAGATTGTGCGAGCATTTCCCACTCATTGTGAAAAGGCTATCCCAATAGGGCTGGCTGACTTGATGGTTAGGTACCAACCACATGCCCAAGGATCGTGCTGTGCTCTACCCAAAATTGCTTCCTGATGCTGCAACATGGGCCAAATGCCTTGTCTCTCACCTTCTACCAAATTGGGTTGGTACTTTGCTGGCAGGACTTAATTTGTTTCAAATTATTGTGAGTTGTGTGCTGCCAAGTTGATTAGAATTTATACCGAATCCAGTAGAATTTCAAAGGTTCATGAGGTATTTAAGAAATAGTTTTACCAGTGCCATCCCATATTAAATTTTGATGGATCAATGGGTGTTTGAATCCAGGTATCATGAGTCCTAGTGCAATGTTCTATCCACTACACAAAATTATTATGCCTCTAAAAATACAAAATGAACATTAAAATTTACTAAAAGTAGACCTAAACAGATCAAAAGCTGACATTTGAAAGCATTAGATAATAAACGAAAAACATTCTCAAGATCGAAAGGGATGCTCACATATTGGAACAAATTCAGAGGAGGGCAACAAGGAAGATCTAGGGCCTAGAAGCCAAGCATATGAGGAAAGACAGAAAGAACTGGAAATGTTTAGCCTTGAGAAAAGGATGCTGAGGAGAGCTATAATAGCATTTTTCTCGAACATCTCATGGTGTGGGACATGCAAGAATGGGTTCAAGTTACAGGAAGCCAGATTTCTGTTATGGTAAATATCATCAAAAAGTTCTTGACTTGCTAGAGCAGTTTGGCAGTGGGATCAATTACCTCAAGAGTATTCCCAACACTGGAGGCATTCAAGAGTAATTTAGGCAACCACCTGGCAGATAATCCTATTAATTGTATTCCTGCATTGAGCAGTGGGGTGGACTTGCTGGCTTCGTAGGGCCATTCCAACTCAGTGAATCTATTCTTCTATACAAGAAGGCATAAACTGGCAAAAGCCAGAACCTTTCATTTATTTGTTCAAATTTTAACCTACTTTTGAATTTAGTGCTGTGTTTAATTAAAATAAGTTTGCATTTCAAGCTATTAAAATTGCTTTTAATAAGATTTGCTTTTAAAGGAGTATAACCAGTGGGGCTTAGAGGTACTTCTTGAACTTGGGGAAGCAGCCAAAATTTTATATTGAAATAGTTGTTTAATATTTAGTTGTCAAGAGGATTTCTGCTGAGAAGTCAATTTTTATGTACCTGCTACTTCAAAATGAGCTCCTGAAATGTGAGAGATGTCACAAAAAGGAGCTGTGAAAATGTTTGAAAAGTCAAACAGATTTTAGAAATGGAGAGAGAAATCTGTGAATACAGTGACCCCCTCGCCATTTCACGGTTCAAGTATTGCGATCCCACTACATTGCAGGACCACAGAACCTGCACCGTGGGGGGGGGAGGTTGCTGCGCGCCACCACCACACCGCACCTCTGAGAAGCCTCCGGGATGCGTGGGAGGGCGACGGGGATATGGTCGCTCCACGCCGCCCTCCCACGCACCCCCGAGAAGCCTCGGGGCCGTGCGGGCAGGTGGCGGCGGGGGGCAATCTGGGCGATCCACGCGGCCCTCCCATGCACCCCCGAGAAGCCTCGGGGGTGCGCGGGCGGGTTGTGGCAGGTGATCTGGTCGCTCCGTGCGGCCCTCCCACGCGCCCCCCAGAAGCCTCCGGGGTGCGTGGACGGGTGGTGGCGGACAATCCGGTCGCTTCACACGGCCCTCCCGTGCACCCCCCAAGAAGCCTCCGGGGTGCGTGGGCGGGCGGCGGTGGGCGATCCGGTCGCTCCCCACGGCCCTCCCATGCACCCCCGAGAAGCCTCGGGGCTGCGCGGGCGGGCGGTGGCGGGAGATAAGATTCCCCTGCGACTGCTGGCATGCCGCACAATCACCCCGCCCCCACCCCACCCGCTTCCGCATATCGCAGATTTTTGTGCATCGTAGGTGGGGTGGGTCCCTAACCCCTACGATCAGCGGGGGGTTACTGTACAGTAGTTTTTAAAGTATCAAGCTTTCACATGGTTTAGCTATCCAGGTAGCCACTGTGCAAAGTACCCAGAATTAATCACTTTAAGGCCACTCAATGAATTCATGGAGTGGGTGTTCCAGAAAGTTATAGTGACAACCTCTGGAAATAATTTGTACATTAAAATGTTATTTAGATAATTATTTGGTTTCTTGAAATTCTCAAGTATATTGAGATAACTTGTAGTGTCGCTGCCTAGGACAGCTTGAGAAGCAGAAGCAGAAGGTGTTAGAAGGGTGAAAATCACAAATCTATTTTTTCAGCTATTGTCACATACAGGCAAAGAGAACTATTATTTCAGTGATCAGTGAAAGAAAGGAAAACCAAGATATCTTTTCCAGAAGATGCAAGAAATCAAAGGTAAATTGATGCCTAGATTAGGAATGCTGAAAAACCAATAGGGAAGCACATTGCTTGATCAGGATAAAATAAAAAGAAGGTGGCAACAATATACTACAAAAGTATTTGCCAACAGTGCCCCTCTAGACTCTTCATAGGACCAACAGAATTGTCTGTACTCAAAATATTCAATGGACATAAATCAGACATCAGAAAACGACAATACACAGAAACCTGTCTCCAACTATTTCAGTCCTCTCAAGATAACAAAAGTTGCTATTCTGTAAAAGAAGCGCTACAGAACAAAAATGCAGAGGAACACGGCTGAGATAAAATTTTATAAGCATGATGAACACCTATGTAAATAGATTGAATATAAGCCAGGGTTTCTTAACTCTTTACCAGATATACCGTAATACTTGGGTTATGCGGTTGCTTACTGATATTTTCCTTCACAACTACCAGACCACTATTCATTACAAAGCTCAAAGGTAAAAGCTGTTAATATTCTCTATACTAACACATTGTTCTTCTGTTGTCTCCTTTAAACATGTTACTGCTCACAGTTGGCCTTTACAACACCACACCCACACCTTCCTTCCCATCTCTTTTTGTTCTTGCCTCATTTTCTGTTTTCTGTCTCTTGTGGAAATGTTTAGAAACCCAGACTAAAAAGCAAAGTTCTAAACACAAATATAGGTTATAAATTACTTGTAACCATATGCCATGAACTCCCCAAGTCTGCATGAATGTTTTACTTACGAATTCTGTATTTTAATGTATTTTATTTGTTCATGAAAGCTCAAATTAAAATATAAGTTTTCCTTTCGTTAATTTTTATTTTCCCCCCATTGGTTTTTGCTTGATTAATATACAGATATAGTATACAAAGAATTATACAAAAAAAGATAAAAGGATAACAGGCTGCTTTGAAGAGGAATTCTGTGATGAAGAATTTGCAGTGAAAGGAATGCATCTCTGAAAACACTGGGAAGAAATAAATCACTACGGGGGAGATAGAATACTGATACTATTTCAGACTACAGACACTGAATCTTCCCAAATCCTAAGAACATGCCAAGAAGTATGGAAAATAAAACAATGGCACACAAACTGGAAATGTTCAATATATATTTCTTGTCATGGTAAAGGAGATGCCAAGAAATTGAGTAACTATAGTAGGAGCTCCGCCTCTCCCCACTTGATCTTAGCCAATAAATGTGGCCTGTTGCTAAATTCATCCTGTGCAACTGTTTTCTGTCTTTCTGCCATGTTCATGGCCCTCATGCACCGTCCTCCTATCTTGTGGACTATTTTGTCAACGAAAAATTCCTGGGCGTTTTGATGGAAGGCTCCTGCACAGATATTGTAACTATCTGTAAAGTAGGGTCATCTCTCTGCTCTAGGCCCGAAACATGATCAAGTATGGGTTCCTCCACCACTTGCCCTGATTCTGTATCCTGGTCCAATTTGGGAAGAAGTTCAATCAGAGACATACAACCTTTAAAAATTGCCTGTAATCCAGCAAGCAGTTCCATTGCCAGCTGTTCCTGTGACATTTTGTATTGTAATTTACTGTAAATTCTGCCTCTCAGTTTCCAAAAGGGAGGACTATAAGACAAGCAAAGAGATTTATTTTCAAAACATGTCACGTCCATTAAAGGTCAGATAAGTCCTTTGGAAAACAGCTTTTCCCGTATCAGTGCAACTCTCCTAGTCTCCCATTAAAAATAAAACAAACCAAAGAAGGCTCCTTATATATTTTTAAAAAGTTCTTCATTGTGGCCTTCGTGAAGCCACACAGATGGGTTTCCCAAGCACCCGAGGTCGGACTTCCCTAGCAATAGGAAAGTTCATTAGTTTCCTCCCACTCGCACTGGGCATGTGTGAGCAGGTTCCCGGCTAAACGCCTCAGTTTCCTCTTACCGCCGTGCTAAGAGGTCATGCATCGTTAGTCTCCACTTGTTTTCTTCTGAAACCTTATTTTATGGCCTTTCAACCTCAATTTAAACATATTGCCTGCAGTGGGAAGATTCTGCACTCCGACAATCTGTATTGTCTGGGTGAGTCCCATCAACCCGATTCCTGTAATATTTGTAAAAACTTTGGGGCCCAGACTTTGAGAAACCATCGATTCCGGCTTAATGTTCTCTTCTCGAAAAGGCGTTAAGCTTCGTAAACTTCATCATCCACTCTGAAACTGGAAAAGACACCCAAAAAGGATTCGAAGAAACATCAGTCCTCGACTGTCCTTATAAATCGGCTTCGACATCGACCTCAGCTTCAAAACCTCGACCTTCGACATCAAAACACTCACTCAAATTCAAAACACACTTCGACTTCGGTGTCAACTTCGACTTTGACATGACATATGAAGACACCCACTGCAACTACGGCTTCCAATGTTATAGTTCTCAAACCCGACCAGCCCATATCTTCTCCTTGGCCTCATACGGGATACAAGCCTCTGTTTCCATCTGAGGCTTCTTCATCATCATTGTCGGAGTTCTCCAAAGTCAAGGAGCCACCGAACATCTCCTTGATGGCTGGTCTGTTCACTCAAGCAGAATCGGTGCCTGAGTTAATCCATCATGCCATCTCGGCTTCAACTCTGGCTTAGAAAATGGATGCAACGCCCGACACTGTGCCAACTCTATCGGCCCCTCTGCCTAGCAGAACGCCATCGGTGTCAGAGGGAGCTCTTCCCTTGCCATAACGGCACTTGCTCCTCAGCCAACTCCGGAGCCTTTTGCCCGGAAGGCTAAGAAACACCATTCGCATCAGAGCAGAGATCCTTCCTTGGAACCAAAGGTTTCCTCGGCAAAGGCATCCATACAATCTGACTTACCTTCTCTGGTACCTACTGTCCACTCTGATCCTGGCCTTTCTTTACAAGCCGACCTCTCCATGCCACCTGCTCCGCTGAGTACTTCGGTACTGACCATGCCAGCTTCATCTTTTCCTGCCTCGGTACCGACCATGTCAACAACCTCCATCCTGACTTCAATACCCACAATATTGGCTCTGTGCTACCCACCTTTGTCAGGCCCAGCTATGCAGCCTACCTTCGATACCTACACTGTGGTTCCCTTCGCGACTGCGTCTTCGGTACCAACCTCCTCAACTCTGACTGTGCCTTTTCCGCAGGAAGCCTATTTCCATCTGCCTCCTCCAGTTAACCCGACTGTTTTTCCATCAGGCCTCCTGCAACAGTCCGCGCTTCTGGCACCAGCTGCACCTGCCATGCCTTCGATATCGGCTCCTGTTGCTTCCGTACCAATGGTTGCCTCTTTACAGCACCAACCTCATCTGCACTCATCTATTCCACCCTTGGCATCAACCTCTCATCCTCCAGTACCAAAAAAGAAAAAGCACAAAACCTCACATCCCACTACAGCTTCGGCTCCACCATCGACTTCGACGTATACTTCTACGCCACTGCCACCTCTCCCTAAATTTTCGATCAAATTTGTTGGAATCCAGTGGCTACAGAGTCAGCTCCTATGACCTCGAGAACTAATACCATGTCCTCTCCTGCTTCCCACTCTGCTGCCTCATTGTGATCAGAGGGTGAGGGCGAGGCTGATTCCATCCGTTATGCCACCACCCCAGATTCAGATATGGAGGAACGAACACCACCATCTTCCTCTGAAGCTGTGCGGAATTACTCGGATTTCGTTTTATGCATAGCTAAGTTTATTTACCTGCCCACCCACCATCCTAAGCCTCATCATACTGACCATATCTTTGGTAAAATATCCACTGAAGATGCCTCTCCAGTACATCTTGCCATGTTTCCCTCAGTCCTCTCCATGGCAGAGGAATCGTTCAAAAAGATTTCCTCATTTCTGTATCTCGGCACATTGAGGGCCTCTAACGCGTCCATGATGACAATGTACCCTTTCTCTCTAAACATTCGGTGCCGAATTCTGTAGTGGTGGTATCATCACAAGTCCAATCCAGGTCCAAGCAAGTACTGATTCCACCATCTTAAGAAGGAGGTAAGTTGGACAACCTTGGCAGGAGTATCTATGCCTTCTCTTTGCTCCTCTTTAACATATCTAATTATCAGGCAGCCATGGGAGCTTACCAACGCGAGCTTCTTGCCCATTTACAGCCATTCCTAGTCCACCTAGCGGCCATTGTCGCTCATCAGCCAGAATTTTCTCCAGCTTCACAATTTTTTCACCATCCCCACCTGAAATCTTTCCTGAAAGGACTGCGTAATACCTTTCTCAATAGAAAACCTATTCCACCACAATGGTCCCTTACCTTGGTCCTCCAACGACTCATGCACACTCCACTCAAACTGTTGGCCACCTGTGACCTCCGGCTACTTACAGTGCCTACAAAACAGCGTTCCTCCTTGCTATTACTTTGGCAAGAAGGGCAGGCAAATTATGCACTTTGAGATGCGACCCACCTTATTTACAATCCTATAAGGAGAGGGTCCTGGCCTACCCGGATATCTCCTTTCTACCCCAGGTAGTCTCCCCATTCCACCTATCCCAACCTATTTCCCTGCCTACTTTCTTCCCTACCACTCCTCTAGAAAGGGACTTGCATTCCCTGGATGTTAGGCATGTTCTGGCCTTTTATGTTTCCAAAACTGCCTCGTTTCGATCCACTCAACCTTTATTCTTTTGTTACGGTCCTGGGTCCAAAGGATCCCCAGTTTTGTCACAGCATTTTTCACATTGAATAACTTCTACAATTGAATTAGCTTACCAGTTTGCTAAACTGCCTGTTCCTGCTCCTCTGCGGGGACACTCAACCAGGGCTATGGCATCCTCAGTAGCCTCCCTCAGGGGTATTTCCTTAATTGATATTTGTAACACTGCAACATGGTCTACTCCAACAACCTTCATGAACCACTATAGGATGGATACCCGTATGTTATCATCTACCTTCAGAAAAGCCGTCCTCTCCTTTGTTGCAGCGTGATTTCCCTCCATCCTGTGAGCATGCTTGCAATCACCCATCTGTGTGGCTTCATGAAGGCCACGATGAAGAAGAACCAGTTACTTACCTGTAAACGTGGTTCTTTGAGTGGACCTTCGTGAAGCCACACAGCACCCGCCCGCCTCCCCTTGACTCGTCATGCCGTGGCTGATACATACCCGTCACGCTGGCAGTTACGAGGGAACTGAGGCATTTAGGCGGGAACCTGCTCGCGCATGCCCAGTGTGAGTGGGAGGAGACTAACATACTTTCCTATTGCTAGGGAAGTCCGACCTTGCATGCAAGGGCGCTTGGGAAACCCATCTGTGTGGCTTCACAAAGGTCCACTCGAAGAACCACCTTTACAGGTAAGTACCTTATTCTTTTTCTGCCAGCTCAAAAAAGCAAGAAGGCAAAAAGAAAATCCAATCATTCCTTTAAGTAGCTTCGTCTTTTTACATATCTGGCTCCCCCACTTTGCTGAAAGCCACTCTTTTTAGACAGGGGAGGTGCTTATTTGAAGAAAACAGTTCCAAGCAACATCAAGATGAAACTTTGGATGGAGAAATAAAGGGAGAAGTACAGTTTTTTTTACTCATGCCAGCAGAGTGACAAAATATACAGCTATAAATACTGCAACAAAACTTTTCAATGTGTGGATAATGGGAAGCTGTGGATTGGATGTGCCTGAACACTTTATTGTCCTGATGCCTAATGTGTATTGTTGACAAGTAGCTGTTGTTAATGCAATACCTGTACTGTATATGCAGAACTTCTTTTACCTTTTCTGAATTCAATGTGTCAGCTTCTATGTGTATTACCAATTTCTGCCATTAACATCGATAGTTCAAATAAACCATGATAATGTGAGAAAATATACTTAGCTAATGGAAATGCCTAATTTTTCTCAATTTCATAACAACTACCGTATATAGTTGAATATAAGTAGAGAAAACCACCCTCAGCTTATATTCAGGTGAATACGGTAGCCGGCTTGGGGAAGGCAGTAAAGGGCATGCCGGCTTGTTGAAGGCTTGGGACCTAAGGGTCCGATGCAGCCACCGGGGACTGAGCAGTGGCACGCTTACGTTGCAGCACAGTTCCCACCCGGTGTTGAGGTCCAGCACCCGATACATGTTTTCCTGGTCAGCCAAGGATGCACGAGGTAGCCGGTGAGAACACTGAGGCCTGGGTCACTGCCGGTGCTGGGGCGAATAGCTGAGGCGGCCCTGGGGCTCCTGACGGTGGGCTGGCGGGATGGGTGCGCAAGGCCTGGGTCATTGCTACCGTGCCACGGAGTCTCAATCGGCAGCAAGGCAGGTGCACTTGGCGGCAGTGGTGTCTTTGGCCATGGGGCCGTTGGGCAAGAACAGGCATTTGGCCAGGGTTCTCTGGCAATGGGGGCTCCTCCTCCAGCGGTGGCAATGGACTCCCTGCAGGTGCAGGAGTTCAGCAGGGCAGCAGGGCTCCAGCTGGCAGCTCATGGGAGCTGGATGGTGGTAGCGTCAGCAGTCGGACAACAGAGGGAGGTGCAACCTCCCTGGGTGCAGTGGTGCTGGCTCGGCCACCAGTGGGGCTTCTTCCCCTCTGGGCACCCTCTTCCATGCTGCTGCTGCGTTGCTCTCCACAGATTTAGCGGGCACCACCAGTGCGGCCAGTGAGGGCTGGACAGTGCCGTCCAGGCAGTTGGGCATGCCCTCCTTTTGCGCTCAGCGCAGGACTGGAGGCACCCAGAAGGCCTGTAGGGCCTAGCATGCCGGTGATCAAGGCCTGGCCCCGCAATATACGGACCACCCCCCTGCCCATGTGAGGCCTGGGTCAGTACTCCCACATGGGCCCTGGGCAGACCAGGCAGCGGGTGCCTGCTATCCTGGGGCACGTACATGGACCCCCACACCAGAAGGGCCCTTGCCCAGCGCAGATGGGCCCACCATACCCCAGGCGGTGAAGCAGGAAAAGTGCCTGGGAGGCAAAGGTAAATGAAGTCAGTAATCAAATGAAGAGGAGATCAGAAATCAATGTCTATAAGAATCACCTTGTAAGGGGTATGTTGCTGCCTCTCCCCTGCTATTATCATGAACAAGAGCAAATATTTTCCCTTCAAAACACTTGCATCGCACAAAGATTTTAGCTACAGATGCCAGGTATGTTTGCTTTTTCTGACAATGATATGGATGCACAGGGAAAAGATGTTTACTTAACAAATAACTCTCATCAACAAACTCAGAACTGATAGAACTCAAATCAGCCCCTGTATCAAGATTACCTGGTATCTCACCAAACTCTCATCTTTTAACTAAAACAGAGACTCCATTCCCGCATTATTCCAGTTACTTGAATCAGTCCTTCACCTGCCTAACACACCAGCACTCTACCTGTCCACTAGGCATACAGTAATATTCTCATACAAATTGTATACAGGTATAATGAATTAGAGACATTTGTACATAGAGCCTCAAAGTGTGCAGAATCAATGTTTTGAAGGAAAGCAAAGAAGCTGATGTAAAACAGTTGCACAATCATTCAGCACTTTTCTGTTACAAAATGGCATGTGTTTACGTTATGGTGTATAACCTTTCAAAGTTCTAGTCTATCTTCAGTAGTAGAAATTCTCACTGGTTATTCTAAAAAATAAGATTGGGCCCCATTCTGTGTAGTTTTAGAGGTAATTAACAAAGTTCGCATCTTGTATCCTAACATGATTTCCTGTTTAGGAAATGTGAAGGAATGATACAGATGTTGGGAAAATGATCAACTATACATGTAAACCTGTTCTCTTTTTTGGGATCTTCTCGCAGAGATAAGGTGCCTAGATTAGTTGCAACCATTCATCTGGATGATCAGAGTGTCAGGAAACAAGGCTCTCAGGATTGCCAAAAACTTGGTGCCTAGGCAATGTACACAAATTTTTAATTCTAAGGTTCTAGAGAGAGTCTTGGAAGGCTTGTACTGCTCAGGGTGAAAACTAGGTGTCCCTTTGGTATGAAAGGCTTTGGCATTGAGGTATAGTGCAGTGATACACTTGGGCAACATCAGGGGATAGCCATAACCAGATGCTCATGCAATGGATTAGTGAGCATCCATTTATGTGCCACATGTGTGGACAAGGGAATGTGGGAAGTTCAAGAAGTAAAGATTCTGTTGGAAATACGGTGAGCTATCTAGTCAAATGTGATGCAGTCACAAGAGGATGATAAGGTCATAGGATATCATTGACAGATACCTCTTGTAGAGACCTTTCAGCATATCGGGCAGTTTATTCTGTCGCCTGTTTCAATGGGGAAATGTTCCGCAAACTACCTCATACATCCTTAACAGGAAATGATGGCCATTTTCTTCTAAGTCATCCTTTTATGGATTTTATGGATTGAACACTTTCTCTGCTTCTGAATTTAAAAAATTCTCTTTCCTTCTCAACGTCTTAATGCTTTTTTCCCTAAGAAAATATTTTGAATTTTGATGCTTTTAACGTGCTTCAAGGTATTTCTGCCACTATGGAATAATGCTGTAAACCAACTTCTAGTGTCTTAGGAGTCTTTGATTTTTTTTAAAAAAAATGCTCTTTTACAATACAACTACACACTGTTACTTCATGTTCATTCAGCTAATTATTCACTCTAGTCTGAATGTTGCCTACCAAGGCATCATCATTATGGTTTGTATCTTTGTAGTTTGGATTGTACAATCTTTTCCATTTGTCATTTTTAAAATTCCCTTGAAAGAGGGAATTGAGAGAGCTGGGCAAATTACCTCTGTTCTGCTTCTTTTCAGTGTTTTATCTGCAAACTCAAACATGCTATCTGTTCCTTTTGAAGGTGTTGTACAGCATTGGGCCTGATAGCTTAATGAGTTAGGTACAGTACTTGGCTGCAGAGCCAGAGATTATGAAACACATTAGAAGAGCTGGCAAGCTGCATGATCACAGGGTGTATCAGAAGAAGGGAATGGAAAAGCAACTACAAAACTCTGGAAGGGTTTTCCATAAGTCTTTTGACTTACCAGCACATAATTTTCCCTTTGAAATTCCTGTTCGATTAAAATACATTGTTAAAAGGAGAGGGGAAATCCACAAGCAAACATAAGGTGGTTGTACCCGTGCTCAGTTCAAATTTCTGTTCATTTATCTACATTTTGGCCATGATCCAGCACAAAATTTTAAATCCATCTTTCTCATGTTGAGCATATTGAAATCAGTGGGCTTAAGAGCAATCCCATAGTTGGGCTCTAAACTCCAAAGTTTTTGTGTGTATGGAAGCTATTGTGGAATTATAATTAGAGATGGGCACGAAAGAAAAATATGGTGTTTTGTTTCATTTCTTTAGTAGTTTCGTTTCATTTCATTACTAATGAAATGTTTAAAATTTCAGAATGAAACAAAACGAAATGAAATGCTATATAATGCCTTCCCTTGGTCCTAGAGGCACCAGAATCGCAGGGTAGCTTCTTTGGGCTCTTCTCCTCAAATTTGGAGATGTTTGGGGTTCAGAGGG
The DNA here is from genome assembly GCA_023846285.1 of Phrynocephalus versicolor. Taxonomy (NCBI): domain Eukaryota; kingdom Metazoa; phylum Chordata; class Lepidosauria; order Squamata; family Agamidae; genus Phrynocephalus; species Phrynocephalus versicolor. Next base: position 61,608,222 of record JAHTLZ010000010.1, on the reverse strand, counting down.
CTAAGTTATTAAAAGGGGGTCCCCTTAGGAGAAAATTATTCTAATTGAGTTCGGAAGCCACTAATAGCCCCCCATGGGCGAGTGATTAGTGGCTTCCTGACTCAATTAGAATGATTTTCTCTAAGGGGGACCCCTTTGGAGTTTAATCACTCAGCCTCCTTAAGCCCAAACCTCTCCAAACTTGGGGGGCTTATAGGAAAGAGTCCAAAGAAGCCACCCTGCAATTTTGTTTCCTCTAAGACAAATTGTTGTGTCCCTACACGAAAAAATGGTGTTTTGTTTCATTTCATAACGAAACGCATCCTACTATTTTGTTACGTAACGAAATGACAAAATAGCATTTTGTTTTTCGTTTCCTGCCCATCTCTAGTTATAACATATGATGTTTTCCTTTGTTCCTCTTGCATTTATGCATGTCCACTTTGCCCATACTTGGGTGGAAATTTTGTATAAGATTGATAAGGTGGTACTCAGATTGATATGGTAATATATCATGGCTACTGAAGCATTAAATACTAAAGTATTTAGAAGAAAATCAGTTTGTGCTTTATAGATTACAGCAAGCTTTGACTGTGTACTGTATATGAAAACCAAAAGAAACATGTATGCCACAACATTTGATTATTCTGATGCCACCTTCTACTCCAAATAGCAGGTTACCTTTTGTATAGAATAGGGACTATGGAATATCTTCTGATGATCTTAATACCTATTCAGGCTCATAAAAGGAGACACAGTCCTTGAAATAGCTGGGATCCAAGTCATTTATGGCTTTTTAGTTGAAAGCCAACACTTTGAATTGAGCCCAGAAACAGATCAGCAGCCAGAAATAGGTTCAGATGAAGGAGTGAAAATGGATGGGGGGAAAAACATTAGATTATACCATATTGCTGGCACAAAGCAGCAGTGTCTTAAAATGACTCCTGAGCAGGATTAAAGAAGAGACTGCAAAAGCTGAGCTACAGTTGAACAATATAGGAGAAAATGACTAGGAGAAATAAGTAACTTCATTGTTGATAACGAAGAAATCAAAATTGTTAAAACATGCTCTGTCCTTTGGTTCAGTCATAAATATAGATAGGAACTGCAGCCAAGAGGTCACAAAGCTGAAGGGCATCTATGAAGGAACTAGAAAAAATCCTGAAGCATAAGGATATGTTGCTGAAGGACCAAGGTCATGCATATTGTGTACAGTATAACACAGTATTGATATACAGTATTACCTATGACCTTACCTGGAAAGAAAGAGCCTGAATCAAGTTCAGTTTCTTGCTTATACTATTCCAACATTATCCATAGGACTTCTTTTGAAGATAGTCTAGATAGACAGAAACGTCATTGAGTAGAGAACATAGCAATGAAGCTACTTCATGCGATTGGTTGTTTTTGAACATTTTATCCCAGGATTGTGTCCATTGTTCTGGTTACTATCCAGTTTCTAGGCCAATCAGAAGTCTTGTTGCTGATGTTTAAAATGCTTCAATGTATTGAAATCACTCTATTTGAGGGAATGCCTTCTCATGTATATTCTTGCCTAAGATAATATTTGGAGACAGGGCTGCTGGAGAAACAAGTGTATCAGTAGTGACCAATTATCTCTGCAATGTTTTAATGTTTTGATATTGATTCAGTTGTTGCTTGTTTCGGTTGTAATTTTGTTTAGTGCAGTGGGTTTTTGTGCTTGCAAACCACACATAGGGTATTTGCCAGTTGGGCGGTGTAGAAATTAAATAAATCAGTGAACAAAAGACTTCCAGTGATAAGGTTTGCTCATACCCTTGCTTGATTTCAGGAAAGATCATTGGTAATCGTGAGTGGCTTATATGGCCACACAATAAATTTGTTCCAATAGCACCATAGATGTAAATTTGAAGGGTTCTTATTTGTTCTGGGAAGGGTCAGCTGTGATCTGTGTGGAGGGAATTCTAGTTTTAAAAACCCAGTGGAAACTATTTGAGTTCTACAGTTATTTCACTCGAAAGGCTGTTGGATCTTTCCAATTTGATTCATTTGATGATCTCATGTTTGTCGAGGTTGCGATGAACATACACTTTTTGAAAATAAACATTCTAATTAAATAAAAAACTTTTTTGCGTGCTGAATGCAAGGGAAATTCTTTGTTATAGGAATATGATTCTGAATAGTTTAAAATAGTAAATCACCTAAAGTAGGCCCATGGATTAAATTGGGATTTGGTCATTCTCGACTCCCCTATAGCTTCCATTGATTCAAATGAGCCTACTCTAGTCATGGATTATTAGACTAAGGTAAGTCAAAACTAGAATGCACCCAGTTGAATAAATGGAACTTAAAGATGACTTGATTCACCAAATCTCCACTCATTCAGTGCCTTTGCTTTAGTGCAACTTACTATACTAAGCAATGAAATTTCAGCCAATGTCTCTGATTTAAAAAAACAACTTTTTTAAACTTCAGAGTACATTTATACTACACAGAAAGCTTGGTTTGTGTGCTTATTAGTTAGCCCATAGCTGCCTAAAACAACAAACTGATTCAAATGAGCCTACTCTTGTCATGCATCAGATTTGTGAAAGATTTTAGAATGAAAGTGCAGTTTCAAGTGTATGCATGTAATCTCTTAATCAAACATAATGTAACTCTACAACTAATATTTCTTTAACCTGATATGCTAATATGAATGTCCATAAAGATATTTGAGATTTTATCTGTATGCAAAAGGGAACAGGAAACAATTTTATCTTTTTAATGTTTTTGGTGATTTCTGTAATTCAGTAGTGCTGATTTAATGTTGAATACGGAGGTGAATTCTGCAATTTTATGATGATCTTGGTGTATATGAAAACAAATAGAAGGCATGGGCCTTCACAGATAATTGTTAGCAAAGCTCTCTTTGTTTCTTCCGCCTTGTTTCTAACTAGTTTTTTTTTTTACTTTCGCTTCTCTTTTTAGGCGGCCATTTTTTTCACCGCAGTTCTCTCTCACCTCGGAGCCTGGTCTATGAGAATGACTTCTCTTCCATTGAGCCTGTCTTGGACATGTATGATGAAAACAAGACCTGAAGAAGATCTTCATTCTTCTTGCTTTGCTCTCTTTCCCTTGTCCCTTTTCCGTTTCTCATTCTATTGTTGTGTACTCCTTCCATGGGTGTCCTTTGTCTGAAGAAGAGCTCCCTTTACCAGAACATCTGCCTGGCTGCCAGGCTGCAAAGGTGAAGTTCAGCTGAGGCAATATCTGAGGATGACGTCTGTGAACGGATGAAGTATGTGCACAAAAGTCGGCTGTTGGGAGGTTGCCGAGTGACAGCATTGTCATTAGCAGTGCCAGCGTGATGGTGTCGGTATGCTAGAGGCTTGCCCTACTCAGTTATGATTTTGTACAACAGTCACTTCTCTTGAGTAGGCACATGGTATTACTCTTCCCTCCCACCCAACAAAAATAAAAAAATTGCAGTGTTTTGCAAGCTTAGTTGCCTGATGGAGGAGTGAGGGGGCTAATTGCCTGAAGTGCTCCTGTTACTCTTCATTCTCTCTTTAATCTTATATTGAACATCCCTATTCTAAAGGAATCCGAGAAATACATTCATGTTCCACATTGCCATATAACAGGCTATGGCCAAATGGGCCAATACAGCAACATTACACCCTGCAACGTCCATATAAGATTTGGGGGATTTTTGTACTTCATTGCTGAGCCTAAAATATGGACAAAAGCTGCTTAGAAAGAATGCAAAAAAAACCCAACAACGAACAGACAAAACAAAAAAAACAGAGCCATTTTTCCATCCTTCTGCTGAAGGAATCTCTGACTTCAAAGATGCTGCTGAAATTTATATACCCATACGGCTCTTGGATAATTAAGACTTCTTAAGGAGAATCCAGGAATTTACAAAAAGGGTATTGCTTGGTTTTTAGAAGATCTGTTCTTTTTCACTCTGATTTTTAAAGAGCCAGTTTCTGTTGGTATTCCATGTTGAAAGAATGGGAAGCTTCCTTCCTACATGTTTTTATCTGAGATGACTGTACTCAAGAAGCAACAAACAACCAGTTCCAGTGAACTGAAGCTGCATCAGTTCCAGTGGACATCAGTGTTAATTGACAGCAAGGGAGGGAAGGAGCTGCTCTTTTGACATCCAAGACAAATCAATTGTTGCAAGAATGGGATGTAATCAGTAGGAGATGGATGTGCTGATGCAAAAATGGACAATGAAAAACAAGAACTACAACTTTTTTAAAGCTTTCAAAAACGATACTTAAGCAAAAAAAATAATATACTCAGATTTGAAGTGTGTGATTGTGCATCTGAAGTGGCTTTTCCATCTGAAGATGCTACATAAAATATGGACAAATGTCTCCCCTCCCCCCTTGCAAATCTGAGCTCTATAGAGATAGATATTGTATCCTTCTAGTGTGAATACAGGTTTAGTTCTGTTTGAACCTTGATTGTTGAAAAAACTGAAAACCAAATGAAAAGGTAAGGAACGTTGTGTCCTGCTTAAGCTAGGCAGATGGAAACTGTCTAGTTAATTTCATGCAGAAACTGAGCTTTCGCAGATTTCTTCCTGCCTTGGAATGTAGTGTTGCAGAAACTTTGGTGCAGAGATTTGAAAGGAGCTCTGGGAAATGAAGTGATTATTTGTTACCAGGAATGCTGAATCTGTTTTTCCACAATGGCCATATTGTATATCAGACCACTTTTTCTGACTAGATAATACAGAGCTTAGAAGCAGCCTTTTCTTTCTTTCTCTCTTTTCATTTTACTATATGCCAGGTGCATTTTAATATATTTCACTAACCAATAAATTCAAACAAAATCTTTTTAAAAGCACAGTCATTGCATACTTAGAAGACCAATTATTATTACAAGACAACAGTGATATTACTTGAATGGAAACATACAGAAATTGAGCATTCATTTTTCCTTTTATGAGCTACTCAGTTTCGTTTAGACGTACTCGTCCAGTGGAAAGGGATACTGTATTACTTTATGGGAAGAATGTTCTTATGGATGAGTGTTTAGCACATATCTGGAACCATGAGAAGATAATCCTGAAACAAGTCCTTCCCTCCTTTATGAAGGATAAATGTGAAATTATTCCTTAAGAATCATGTTGTCAGAAGGGCTAATTGGGGAAAAATACTAGCTGAAGTTAATTTCAAATGATGAAGTGCTGACTACTCTGGACTTATAGAATTACGGAATTCTTATGACGGAGTTTGAAACTACTATTGCATTTTCAACAGCAGGTATAAATGTTCAAAGTGACTGTTTGGGTAGTCCATATTTTGAATGAACATTTATTGGACAGACCTTGAAAAATATTAATTGGAGGAAGAAGACAAAATTAAATTCTTTTATGCAAAGAAACCAGTGTTGAGTTAGGGGGGGGGATGTACCCTATCTGAGCTCAGTCGTTGGTATTATTTATTGTGGCTAATTTCTTTGCGACTGGGGGTGGAGTGATTTTTCTTGGGAATGCATTTGAATGAATTGTAATATAGAAACACAGACCTCCGTTCTTACCATAGTTGTACAGTTTTTAGCAAGATTCCATGTGTTTAGTCTTCACTTTCTCTCTCCAAATCAGACAGAGGTCTGTGGCCTGCAACTGCTGGTACCGGGTCAGACCATGCTGTCTCTATTCTGACTGACACTGGCACTCCAGAATCATGAGCCAAAGACCTTTCCCAACTTTTGTACAGGAGATCACTTTGGCTGTAGATGCCAGAAACGGAAGATTGGATGTCTGCATGCAACCCACTGCTTTAATGCTGAGTATGGCAGTCCTTCCCTGGTTTCAAATGGGTGAAGCTGGTGACTCAGTTTTCAGTGGACTTTTTTGTTTTGTTTTGTGTTTGTTCTCCTGCCATCTATATTTCTGGTCTGAGGCAGTGGTTCCTTCTCTTAGTTTATCTCACTATTTTCTTCAACATGTTTTAGCACGCAAGGGATAGTTGTATGAACCTGGATCAGTCTCTCCCAGTCTGGTGCCCCTCCCCAGATGTTTTGGTCTACAGTTCTTATCATGGGCCTACTGGTTGTTCTGGCTGGGACTGATGGAGGTTATAGTTCAAGCAGTTTCAAAGCGTCTAGAATGGGAAAGTTTACTCCAAATATTGTCAGATTTTCTGGCAGTTTTAACAAAGAAGAATGCTCAAAAGGCATTTTGTTTAGTTGTTAATAGGTTACGATTTTTCCATCTAAGGCCTAAGCCAAGGATGGGAATGTGTAGCCTTCATTAAGCAGCTCAAATTTGGGCCCTCAGTATCCCAGGAACCCTCAGACACCCATTCTTCAATTTAAAAAATATAAATACTCCAATTTATAATTGTTCATGCTCCAAGAGAATACAGTTCAATGATCAATGGTTAACTTAACTTTTATGAGGGCCCTTTAAAAATAAGTTGTTATATCATGTGCTTAGGAGGGGATAATTATTTATACAGGTATTATGAAACATCATTCACTCATTTCTTCTACTGGAGGTGACTTTTCCAAAATGCAAGACTTCTGCCCATGATGGGAGTACATACTGGTGCAGTCTTGAGAATGGAATGCATGGACATATCTGCCCAAGGATGACAAGCAGTACTTACCAGTTGGAGGATAGAGGGAAGGGCCAATCTGGACTTGTGAATCTGTTCTCTAGTCGAATATAATAGTATGGGCAACCATATTTTAAAGCAAAAAGAAATGGCAGACAAAGTCAAATCGTAGAAATTCACAAGTTGGGTGCTCCTCGGACAGAAAAACACTGGATCTCTTTTTTTAAAAAAGTATTTAAAATTTAATATTAAAAGATAGAGCAAACATAGTACAATTCACAAAGTGTGATACACATGTTTCCTGTACAAAAATTGTCTCATATGGGGCGGGTTTGTGGGGGACATACATAGTGATTCAGAGGGATGGGCGTTCCATCACTGTGGCCATCCTCTGTGAAATGCCCTCATCAAATATCTTGCTTTGGGGGTAGCATAACCTAAACTTGATACATTCAGCCAGCATACCTGACCAGCGATGGAGCCCCAAACCAATTGTAATTATGGATTTTATGTTACAGGACTCAAGAAGCATCACTTTTTGTAGACTGCTTTTCCCATCAGGAACCGAGATTTGGTTGTGGTGGATGAGAGTGTTTGTTTCTAGTCTTACTTAGTTGAGAAAGATTTCAGGCAATTCATCTGAATGATTAGTTATTTGCCATTATCTTTGCTAGATGTTATCCCACAATGACTGAAATAGCTTAGTTTAGTAGGTTCTACTTAGCATAACAGATGGATGAGGCCCATTGAATCAATTATATATACAGAAGTGTTTCAGTATGAATTGTAATATAAAATGATTCATCAGTTCCCTTCTAATTTAGTGGGCCCATAATAGGGCAATTTACTAAACTAATTATCAAGATTTCAGGCCATATAGTATATTTATAACAGCTAACTGTTTGAGTAACATTCTGGCAGATACAGCATTGAATGATCCTGTTATAATATCTCCGTTTTGTAGTGTTTCAGAACTGTACAAGTGTGCAGAGCATGGCTAGAATGCATCTTCCCTAAGTCACTGCCAGCATAGTTAATGGTAAGGTGTAATAGGAGCTGCCTTCCAATGTTCCCCATCACTGGTATAGAAGACTATTTTGGCAAATTCCCTATAAACATTCAAATAATGTCTTCTGATTATTCCAGGGTTTATTACTGGTGCTGTAGCAAATTGTAGCGTAGGTGCACTTTATGCTGGATTGATGGATAAACATAAATACGTACAGTTGTTCATCCGCATGCACGCACGCACACATGTACACTGGAGGAGCAGGCAGGCATTCTTCACCCCCAATCACATCACACTGTGTGCAGCAAACACATGATGCAGAGGCCCACACAGGCAAATTGCATTTCATGTCTTCCCATCTGTGCATAAAATCACCCTTATTTCCATGCAAACTTGGGAGAGAGTATGAGTCACCTCAACTAGTAGAATAAGAGTGTCGCTGGCCCAGGTTTCTGCCTGCCTTTTTGTTTTTGAAGTGGACTTAATACAGAGAAAGCTTCTTATATGCCTTTAATGTGTGCATGAGTTACCTGTGCATTCATGACTAAACAGCCCTAAAGGAGTTCATTTAAATATATACTAATGAGAAAATGTGAGTAATGTAAAAATGGTAACTGTACACAACAAATCTTTCTGCTTGACTTCCTGCTGCTGTATGTCCTTCCTAAGAGTATTGTAACTAGCTAAGGAGTAGTTCATTTAGGAGTTTTAAGTTGTATGTGTAATTTATATTGAAATAATGTAGTGGTTAAGATGATCTCTGTAAAGAGCCAAACACTAGTTAGTTTATGTTGGCAAAGATAATTGAAAGAGGCAATCCAGTAACTTTTTAGAAATACAGTATTGTGTTGATGGAGGCTGTAGGAGGCATGAACATTTTTTAATCTGAACCATAGTGACAAACATGAAAATATGTTTTATTTGTCACCATGATTTCCCCAAAAGAATTGAGGGAACATGTTAAGTGAGTGCTGTGATGGCAAGTCCTTCCCTACCTGGCATTTCCTATCAGAAAAAGAAGAGTTGATTCAGCCTTTTGAATTAAAACACAGATTAATTCAGGCTGTCAGTAATATATTTGAAGAAAATAGTTAAAGGAGGTGTGTCCCACTTTTAAAGATGAAACATTTCCCTTCTTCTTGGATTTTACATAGCTCCATTAGGTTCTTGTTGCCAAAGAGAAATCCCACACCACTTGACGTTGGAGCTATTATGGCTCATGACCTAGTCAAAGCCTCAATTATTTTCAAGGTGGATATTTTAAGTCTGCTGATTTACTCCAAACAATAATATTTACATATTACTGTACTAAATATACTCTTCTTACCTTATTTTTTAAAGTCCTGTTTTATGTATTTATTTATGTATTTATTTACAGCAACATATGCAAACTACCAGTAAAACAATACTCTCAAATAGAATAAACAAAACAAACACAACTAAAATAAAAATACCAGCAAGGCATATTTTTCCTAAATATGTCTTGATACTATGTATTCCTGCTACAGTACTTCAGTTTTAACATGCTCACTTGAAGGCATCATATTTAAAAACAGTTAAAATGCATATTAAAAGGTACAGCAATTGGCCTTTAATGTCCCTGTCTCCCCTCCACCACCATCACATATATGTACCTTTCTAAGCCTATGGCTTAGAACAGGCCTGCCCAAAGTCTGGCCCGGGGGGGGGGGCAAATCCAGCCCGCCAGGCCATTCTGAGTGGCCCGCAGCTGGCTGTCCCACCCCTCCCTCCCCCTCCTTCATCCCATGTTTTTTAAAAGAAAGTGGGTGGGGCTTGCAGTGGGGTGGCAGGGTTGGGGAGCAACCGGCCCCTGATACATTCTCAGCCACCAAATCTGGCCCTCCTAACAAAAAGTTTGGGCACCCCTGGCTTAGAATATAAAATATCGAAGAAAGATCTCTTTGTCCTTAAAACAGTCAGGCACTCACAAGGACACACATTTATTTTGGCCTATTCCAGGCCACCCCCAGAAGAAGGTACAGTAATGATAAACCACTTCCTCCATATATAGGAAATCCTGAAATGAGTTCCCCTAAGTCAGAAATGAATTGACTATGCATTTTAAAAAGAAACTGACCTGCAGAGGTCAGAGAATGGAATGAAGAAGCTATGCCTATATTGTCTGCTGTTTACAGGGACATCTAGCGGGAACAAGGAGATCTTTTCCAAATCATTCACTTAATGCAGGCCTGCCCAACAGGTAGACCGTGGGCTACTGGTAGCCCGCAAAGGGTTCAAAAGTAGCCCACCAGTCATCAATTTTAAAAGTGAGGGGATAAGTTCTCCACCCCTCCCTCCCCCATCCCAAGGACCAACACTGCCCCAGCATATTTCTGGGTCTGCCAGCCCACTGTCTCAGCTGAGCGGGGCAGTTCAAGGGCCATGGCACATTGAAATCTGTTCCTTCCAGAATGGATTAATTGTTTTTAATGCATTCCTATGGGAAACCGCTGCTCTACTTACAAAAGTTTTTACTTACGAGCATGTGCTCGGAACGGATAAAATTCCTAAGTAGAGGTTTTAGTGTAGTAACCCTCAGGCACTTTGGGCCGGAAATAGTAGACCTTGGCCTGTTCAAAGTTGAACAGCCCTGACTTACTGTTTTAACACAGTGGCATTGTTAACATCTCCTTGTTTAATGCCTGATTAACTCTGATAATAGAATACTGTATTTTCCTGGTCAGCAACCTTCATTTTCCAGTTAGATGCTGTCAGGGTAAATGGAGTGGAGCTCTCCATGTAGAACTTCACAGCTAAGAAGAGAACAGTTTGATTTTATAGATAGAAATATAGCAGGCGGCCTAACTCTAAGTCAGGTCGTGGACCCTGCCAACACTGATTGGCAGCCTTCTTCCAAGGTTTTAGGAAGGAGCCATTTCTAATCCTTCCTGAAGATGCCAGTGATTGACCTGAGGACCTGCTCAATGCCAAGCATGCGTTCTACCACTAAGCTAAGGAAATTAGAGATAGTAATGGAAGGACAAGAACATGATGTGTAATACTAATTGAGTTAATCAATTGGTATTATACATTAATCCACCGCACACAAGAGAACCAGATTCACGCAGCCAGGATATTTGCTCTTCTTCTAAACAATAAATTTGATCCGCATTGCTACTTTTGGACTGTACTCATTTGATTAAGCACATCCTGATACACAAACAACAAGAAGCTGCATCTTTTGAGTTTCCATCCCCCCCTGGTCTATTGACAGCCTAGATATTTTTGTGCAGAGAGAATGAGCTGAAACCCAAATTGGCCTGCAGTAAATTAGCAACCCGCAAACCCAAATTTAACAATGTTCTAAAAGGGGTGTAACTAGAAGAATGTTCTAGATGTATTGCAATTTGCAAACCTGTGTGTTTTGCATAGAAAGGCCTTTGGCTCATTTTCCTATCAGGTCACTAAAACAAAAGATGACCTGGTGTGTGATCTACATGCACCAGAATGGGAGTTAGGGAGTTTTTGAATCTAAGTCTACCACATGGTCTAAAGTTACTGTTCAATGCCTGTTTCCTTGTTTTTGCTAAAGTACCTACCTCACATTAATTGTGTGAGACTTCATTAAGATGTATGAAGAATGGCAAGCTCTTTGCATGGATGGTATTATATACATGCTTAAAACGTTTGTCTGCTCCTCTTGAAGATCACCACTAGTTTGCTTATGTCTACATTGCCCGGTTTTCCTTGTTGGTATTGGGCATTCTAGGATGCTGAACCATGTTGGATAAAATTTTGTGATCTGTTTCTGTATATTCGCACTGATGGTTGTCTGCCTTTCACTTTATTCTTCAGTGTCTGTTAGGTTATGCTTGTTTACCCCTGCTTATAATGCTTGAAATCTTATTTTTGTGTATCCAGACAAGAGAATATTGTGGAACATCATTTTAAGGGGGTGATTTTCTGACTTATTAAATCAGAATGTCTATACTGATGTAAGGGGTCAAAAATGCATCCCTTTAGAAATGCCAGCTTTTTTTCAACAATCGAATTTTAGCAATGGTTAATTACCCCAAATTGCTAAAAACCACATGTTCTTATTGCCCTGAAGAGTAGTGCTCAAATTATGGGGGATGATAATAAATTCACAAGCCACTGGTTCTGAGAAAGTTTGAACAAAGTCATTGGGCCATTGGGCCCCCTCCCCAAAAAAGGGGGACAAGCCCTCTCTGCTTGCCTTATAATTTCAGCACTTCTGAAAAGGGTATAAGAATGTCATGATATGCAGTTATCACATTGTTAACAACAAATGAGGTTGATCTGCAACAACAGAAAGCACATGTAAAATAGCTGTCACTTGTCCAGCTTCGTAGCTTGAGGGAAAGGGTTGTTATTCTTCCAGCACAGAAGTGAATCGTGTTTGTAATAGCTTTAGATGCCATACTTCCAAGATAATTACAATGAATTCCAGTTATGGGAACTGGGGTTGGGGAGATGTTTGCAATGTGCTAAATTAGGCTGTGCTGCTTCGGATGTGGTGGTTAGCAAGAGAATAATGTTTGCTTTAGGATGAATGACCCTTCCACCCGGGCTTATCCATGCACTGTACTGTATATGAATTCCCCGCCCCCCCTTACTTCCTATGCCTTTAAGAGTTACACACTGGACTAGAATTCAACTTGTACTGCTCACCTTGGCATAAAAATACAATGAGAAAAAAAAGTTGTGCTTGTTTCATCCTAACATGCCGTAAGTAAAACCATGTGAGTCTTGTCAGGAAAACAGTCAGATGAATGACAAAGTGACCGTCTCAGGATATTTTTAGAATCAACCTTATGGATTTAAAAGAGGAAGCGCCACCACCAGAATGAAACATTAGTCATGCCTTCCTGTCTTCTCTCCATCTGTATGTTACTCACTGTGGTGAAAAACTCACTACTAAGGTTACTAAGTCTTATATGTCAGGAAAAACTATTTTCAAAAGTGCACAAAGCTAGTGGTATCTCTCTTATTTGGCCAGATTAAAATGGATACCAGATAGATGCCCTTTTTGTGCAATTTAAGGGCTATGCATGCAATCCTTAGATTTGTGGCTCTTAATAGGATAGATTCATGTGGGCATTCTGTTACAAGGATAAATTGCTGATTGAGGGTGTCAGCACCCATTTTGAGGCGTGCTGTATTGTGACTTGAGTGTATGTAACTGTAGTCTTGATTCCAGACTGTAAACCCAGATTGAAGATTAATTGGGTAGCTGTTTGCTAAAAGATTATGCATCTGCTCAGGATTTCCAGGGACAGGCCAAGACCAACTATGCACAAAATGCAGTGAGAATCATTTTTAGCAGAAGGTTTTTTTAAAAAAAGGAAATTTGACAAGCAAAAGTAATTAAATATCAATGGATGTGTATGTGAAATACAGTGGCAGGACCTATGTATTTGAATTTTTCATTGCCATACTGTGAATTGTACCATTGTGAGTGAAATAGTTGAAAGATATAAATAAGCTACCAGAGGCCTGGCAAAGTGAAAAGGACTATTTGCCTTGTTTCTAACTTAGACATGTGCAAGCAGTGTGCCACCCTCTTGACAACAGGAACTCTGAGATTCATGTGATAAGCTGTAGCTTGGCAGCCACAAAATCTTCTTAAGTCTACATATTTTGATGTAAGTATACTATATTGTAACTGTGTGGTATATGCTGATAAGTTCATAGTATATACCTTTAAGTTAGGGTTTGCTAATGTAATACATTTCAATAAAAAGCTGTTGAAAAACATTGTCTTTGACTTTTCAATATTGTTCAGCAGGCTTCACATTTGTGAGAACTTCAAAGCCTGGCAAATCACATATCACCGATGAGACTTGATAGATGACATTTCATTGCCATGTGATCACCTGGCTGATCTGCAGGGTATTCCTAGATATTCCTCCTCAAATTTTCCAGCTTACTCTCTCTTTCTTTTTCACAGTACATTCATAAAGCCAATTTTGTTTAGCCACCTGACAGCACACAATGAAGATGGTGATCAAACATATCAGTAGGGATACGGGTATCTGATGGAATTTGGAAGACTAGGGTTTTAACTTCCAATCAAGTATTATAGGGAGGATTTCAAATAATGTAGAGAGAGGTTTTGCTTTGTAAGTCAAAGAAGGCATTGTGCAAGAATAATTAAACGTGCAGATTCCTCTACCAGTTCATCATTGGTTACAATATTATACTGCAAAGGTAATTTATTATTTGTCATTTCCCTGAAAAAATGATCATGTGATGAAGAATGGAACTGTGGAACTTTCCAAACAAGGAAGTGCTATAGAAATGGATAAATTACTTCAAGAGGTGGTGAGTGCTACAATACTAGAGGCATTCAAGAGACATTTGGACAACCTCCTGGCAGATATCCTTTGGTTTGAATTCCTGCACAGAGCCCACGGTTGGACTTGATGGCCTTATATGCCCCTTCCAGCTTCACTATTCTGTGGTTCTATGAATTTCAGTTACTTTGCCATTGACTGGGTAAATGTGTACTCTGGTCATGGAAAGAGCTGAGGTTTCTAGATACCCTAAATAATTGTGTCTTGGAATACAACAGCCTTTAAACTGAACAGAAGCACCATGGACCCATTCTTAGCAGGGTACCAGCATGTAAGATGTTAGGGCAAGATGGAACATACTAGAAATACAACACAGTGTGATATGTTTAAATTTTATATAACTGGTAAGGTATTTGCCCATGTTGAACAATCCCAAAAGTCCAGCAATACTCACTTCATTTGAGAAAGTCTCAAATGTAAGAGGATTTAGGAGGGGACAACAAATTGGAATAATAGATCAAGGAGTTAAAATTGTCAGAACTTTTTGGGATTATTCAAAATGGAACTTCATTTAGAATGTTCGCTGCAGGTCAAAGAAAGTCGAAAAAGTTACTAACCGGTTTAACAAGCCATACATTAAAGAAAAAGATGCAGAAAGGAAAATAAGTATTCATAAAAAATATAGGTCAGCCTTTAATAAGGGATGCAAAAAGATCTGGGCATACACATCAGAAGCAGGGAGCCTGCTAACACAGCTGTTGGCCACTGAGTAAGAATGTTGTTAAAGGAGTTCTAAATAAAGATATGGGAGCTGTAGAAAAGCTGAGGAATTATTTGTGTTTGGTTTCATTGCAGAAGAAGTTTGCTTTAACTAAGGCAAATATCGGTGCTGACAAGAAATCGGGTTTTTATAGACACAAGAGACTTTGTTCTGAACACGGGTGACATTTCACTTTGGCAATTGCGAGTACAAGCCTCACCCTCAGACCACAGACTCTCTGTGTCTGTAGATCTTGCTGGCAAGATGAAAATGTACAAATCACTGGGTCAATGGAATGTGGCCAATATAACACTTTTTAAAGTTTCCGAAGATGTAGCTGTGTGTTAGAAGTCCACAAAAGCTCACATTAAAATATAGCAGTCTTTAAGGTGCCAGAATGTTTCTGTCTTTATTTTTCGTTGTGGTTTTGCCTAATAATTTTTTACGGTGGCATTTAGAACAACCAAAGAAATCATAGATCAGTTAACTTATATTCCAAAGAAATTCGTGCAAGGCATTATTAAGGAGTAATGTTTCATACAGCCAGAAGGACAAATCCTGCTGAAGAAGAATCAGCATTGTTTCCACAAAGGTAAGTGCTTTAATTCATCTTTTAGGATAGATCATTCTGAAGTGTTGCCCATTAAGTGCCTACAATCATAGTAATAGAAATTATTCAGTAGACATTCTGATTTCATTTCATTTTTCCTAGTGGATCATTTTATACTCGCTCATAATAAAATGCATCTGCTACTTCCAAGGCCCACTCCCAATTCTGAGGGGTTTTTTCCTGGAACTAATTTGCTTTTTTCTTTGATTAATTTGTTGTCATCAACAATTTGGCCACCTATCTGATCACTGTGATTCCATGTTATGGATGACCAACATTTTAAAAAACGTACTGGTCATAATATGTATACTTGGCATAATATTAGTATCTACTGGGGAAAAGGAAAATGAAGTTAAATCCCAATTTCACATTGTTGTTGTTGGAGTAATCTATTAAGATAGAGATCTTGTGAAATACACCCTGTGTTTCATGTACGGAGCTCAAGACAGTGTATATGGCTCCATTTTACCCCACATTATCATCACAGTAATTCTCTAAAGTAAGATTGGAAAAAGGAGAGAGAAAGAGAGGCCCTGTGTCACCTAGTGAGTTTCACATTTCAGGAGGTACTTAAACGGAAATCTTCCCTATTCAGGTTTAGCACTCTAACCACACTAGGAACCATCAGTTGTGCATGTCCTGATGAAAAAAGCATTGATTTTGCATCTATTGGGGGGGTGAAAAAAGTCCATGATGGAAATAATTAATAAATGAACTAATAATAAAACTGCCAATATCATACAAACAAAATGGCAAATAATTTTTATTCATTTAAAGAAAATGAATTGTAGCAGACAAAACGTTAAATATTAGGACTGGCTGGCTAGATCTAGGGCTGCTTACAAAGATTTGTAGTGTTTTTCAATATTGAACACTGCATAAATTGATAGACAGCATTTAAGTGAAATATTGAATAAGGTGTATTATATCCCAGGGCAGAGAATACAATTACAAAGGAAAGTATTTAACCCATCTACTGATTTGTTTTGGGAATTACTCGGACAAATACTGTACCAACATTCTGGCAAAAAGCCCTTTTAAGTAAGCTCTGGTAGGCATTTTTCAAACAGGTCACTCACAGCTTTTTTATTAGACAGCAAGGACTAAAGAAATCACTTATGTTTTCAAATACAGTGATTAGTGAAGAAATCCATTATGTTTTCATGAACTGTAATCTAGTCTGGAAATAACATTAATGAAGCCATGTGGCCCCCCAGGATTGCACAAATTTAAGGGTGGGTGATACCTTTTATTGGACTACTGAAAAATATCGCAATGTGAGTTTCTCTGTGTGTGAGAGAGAGGGGGGTGGGATGGAGGGAGGGAGGGGAGAGAGAGCGCCGGAGGGAGGGAAGGAAAGCAATCACAGAGTAACTGGCAGTCTTCTGTTCTTAAGAGTGGGGAGTAAAAGGTTCAAAATCATTCTGCAAGATACTTGAGACCACAGCCTCAAGAGGATCCCTCTTAGACATGTACTATACCATCAATTTGGGGGCTCTTGTTTACAGTTTTTCTGCGTTGTCCATGATGGGCCTGTGCTATGCCTGAAGAGAAATTTTATCCACAAAAGCCTGACATTTGTATGGTTTTTCAGCAGTTCAACAAAAGGTGTCACTCACCCTCACATTTGAGTAATGTAATTTACTAAAGACCTGAAAAAGAGCTGATCTTGTTATTGTTCAAATGGTTCCCTGAAGGACGTGACAGAAAAATGTTATGCAGATGCTGTCTTGTTCTGTGAAAGCATAATTTATTAATAAGGATTGCAGTGCTCTAAAATAGGTAAAGGCTCAGCAGGACTTCTCATATGTCCTCGACTCGAGTCAGTTAGTTCCATGCAGGTGCTTTAGCTCATGTCGGTAGAGATATAGTAAAGTTAGTTTTGGTGACTACAACTCCCATCATGTCATAGCCAGCATATTGCTAGTGCTCTGCAGGCTGGGGCATTCTGAGGACTGCAGTGCAAAAAAAAGTAACTATACTATAGACAGGGATGACTGTAGGGCAGGTTTTCTCCTGATTTTTACAGCAGGGATATTCTGAGGGGTAAAGTATTTCCTTGTTCCACACATATATCTCCCACACTTCTCCATCTTTTATTTCTGGCTGCAGCATCAAAAATGAAAAATGTACAGGCCAAGCTGTTGAAGAATAAATGAATAAGACACACATTGCTGCAGTAGGGCTATCAGCAAAGTGGTAATCCTTAGAATGAAAGTATGTTTTGCGTTCCTGTTTTCAGCTGTGTTGATGTTGTTCCTTCCACAAGACAGATCAGGTAGTCATTTCCTTATTGTAGAATGTGGATTATAAATCTATTAAAATTAAAGCATTTTACTTGATTGCAAACTCAGTCTGGAACTAGTTTTACCTGCCAAGGTTCCAAATGAAAAGACAGATGTGCTTACTATGCCAGGATTAAGAACATTGATTCCCCTGACATTACTGGACTAGAATTTTGATAATTTCTCACTGTGTATGCTCTCTATGACTGATAAGACTGCAGTCCAGCAACACCTGGAGGGCTATACATCCTCCTTGCCTACAGTGTGCCTTGCTACTGTTATCGGGCTGTCAAGTCAATTCCCACTTCTAGTTTTCCTAGTAGGGGCTTGAAGGCATGTGAGATGTTCAAGAAACAG
The DNA here is from genome assembly GCA_023846285.1 of Phrynocephalus versicolor. Classification (NCBI taxonomy): domain Eukaryota; kingdom Metazoa; phylum Chordata; class Lepidosauria; order Squamata; family Agamidae; genus Phrynocephalus; species Phrynocephalus versicolor. The sequence continues at coordinate 61,590,399 of JAHTLZ010000010.1, read as the reverse complement.
TCTGTCATTGAGACCTGAACTCAAGTTTCCCGATCCCTAGTCCCAACATTTTCCAACGACACTGGTTCTCGAGCTTGCTTCTTGCTCCCATCGCGCTTTTAAAGATTGTATTATCGGCAAGACCTCCGTGGGTCTTGAAAACTCAAGTTTCTGTATTCATTTATTGCAGGCATGTCCAAACTTCGTCCCTCCTGGTGTTTTGGACCACATCTCCCAGAATTCTAAGCTGATTGCCAATGACAAAGGACTGTGGGAGTTGTGGTCCAAAACATCTGGACTGCTGAAGTTTGGACATGCCTGATTTATTGGCTCCTTTCACCCTTATCAGCCCTCCAAGGTAGGCTTCCAGGTACTGGGCGACTGTTGCCCTCAGTCCTGGCCGCTGGCTATCTGGTTAGTCGACCATTTAAACAGAGGCGAGGAACAGGAGCCACAGCCTTGCAGATTTAGGTCGGAACCTCGGTCCTCCTCGCCCGGGGCTTTTCAGGCGGGCGGGCGACTGACTCATCCGGCACCAAAGGCCAGGCGCCTGACCCCCCCGAGCCGTGAGCGGCGCATTCACACGAGGGCGGGTTTTCGCCGACGGAACGCAGCCACGCGCCCGCCTGGCTAACTGGCTGGGCCACCTCAGCGCCGCCGTCACGGGTCGTCGTCTCGGCCAACCGATGTTCCGCCCACCACCACCGCCCCCGCCCCCACACCACTACCAGATATCTGTGTCATGATTTATATAGCCACGGGGCGAAAGGGGGCTCTTCCGCCGGCGTCCAACCGTAGGCAGGCGGCCGGCCTTGCGCGCGGAGCGGGGAGGGGGTGGGGGGGGAAGGTGGTGGCGAGAAAAGATGGCCGCCCTGAGGGGAGCCGCCGCTGTGCGCCAGCCGAGCCGTCAGAGGGCGCCGCGGAGCAGATTTCCCCGCCGCGGCTGCTGCTCGGCTCCGAGCGCGACGGGCGCAGCCCCCGTGACCCACCTGTGACGGCCGCCCGGGCCCCGGGCTTCGAAGCGGGGACGGGGAGGGAGGGGGGTTAAGGAGGGAGGGAGGGAGGGAGCACCGGCCCGTGTGGCGGCAGTGGCGGCAGCGGTCGTCGTCGTTTCCCCCACACCACACCACCACCACCGCCAACCCCACCCTCCTGGGTCGTGGCCCCGTGGCCGTGGTGGTGGTCCTCCTCCTCCTCCTCCTCCTCCTCCTCCTCCTCCTCCTCATCATCATCATCATCATCATGTGGCTGGGCCCCGAGGAAGTGCTGCTGGCCAACGCGCTGTGGGTCACCGAGAGGGCCAACCCCTTTTTTCTCTTGCAGCGGCGGCGGGGCCACGGCAAAGGGGGAGGCCTGACGGGTGAGTGGAGGAGCCGGTGGGAAAGACCCAAGGGGGGGGGGAGGGAGGGAGGCGGGGAGAGGA
>JAHTLZ010000010.1:61570358-61588987 GCA_023846285.1 Phrynocephalus versicolor | reverse complement strand
GGGGCCGCCGCCGCCCTTTCCTTTCCGGTGCCCCCCACTCTCTCTCCCTGCCTTCCTCCGGAGGGAGAAGGGCTGCCAAGGGGGGGGGGCGGGATGGATGGTCTGTGTGTGTGTCTTTGTGTGTCTCTCTCTCTCTCTCTCTCTCTCTCTGTGTGTGTGGCCTATATAGGCTCCACGGCAGCGCCGTGCCTGGGGCAGGCTTGGCTTGCTTTGCAGCCCCGGGAGGGGGGCCGACCCTAATAAGCACTGGGTTGTTTTTTTTTTAAAAGGCCTCCCCACGTCCTCAGAGTCCCCGCGGCTTGCCTGAGGATCGGTCCTCGGTGTTGTGATATATCTCAGCTGGTTTGTCTCGTCAAGCCGCCGCCGCCTCCCTCCCTCCCTCCCACACACCTATCCATCCACCCTCCCACACCCACCCACTGATGGCGACCTGCAAAATGCCCCATCGCCTCTCAACAGGCCTGCTTAGCTCGGGCAAACGCAAGCCTGTGGCTTCCTGGAGGGAGTCAGCCCCTCTGGTGGGTGGGATGTGGCCTCTTCCTCCTTTGGAAGGCCGTCTTGCTGCTTTTGGGAATGCCCATCCCACCCCCACCCCGGTGTATCCGAGGGGATCATGCCCCTGCGAGGTGAAAAAAGGTTAATCCCTAAAAGGCTCAGCCTCTCTGGACTGGCATGCGGTTCTTCACTCGGTGACCCCAAGGTCCCTTGCTCTCCAAGAGGATGCACAGGGATAATGAGATGCCCTCATTATCCCTGTACATTTGAAAACAGATACATTTGAAAACATGTCAAATGAAAACTATTGAAAACATGGTTTTGCAGAATGGCCTTCCCTGACTTCTTAAATACCTAACAAGACACTATCCTTCTTTTACTGTGTATCTTTAATTTTTTTGTGTTAATTGTGCAATTACTTGGTTATTTCAATTTTTATTTTAGTTTATTGCTCTTGATTCGGTTATAAATTGTTTCATTATGTTGTTTGTATTTTTGTTATTTAACTCTTTTGTTACTGTTATGTTGAGATTTTATGTTGTAAACGGCCCAGAGTAGCCCTAGGGCTAGATGGGTGGTATAAAAGTCAAACAAACAAACGAATGAATGAATGAATAAACAAGCAAAGAAACAAACAAATAGGTACATTTGAAAGTGCATTAGGTTTCTGCCAGAAAAAAAGTTACAGCCAGGGTTGTGTGTACATTTTTGGATTTGCACGTGGAGGTGCAGCATTTTGTGTAAAGGCAGAAACCAAAATATCCAGAACAATCTTTTCTCTCTCTCTCTCAATGTTTTATATAGAAAATAAATGATTATGCTGTTTTAAAGACCTACATAAACACATGGACCAGGTAGTTTATGTTTTTGCATGAACTCTGAGTGGGTAGAAATGTCTTCAACAGCTTAGTGGTAGAGAAATTATATTGTGATTATGATTGTAAACAAAAGCTTATCTCTTTCACCCTAATAACAGTGTTGTGGGGACATTAGTGCAGTTTAGGCCACCCATAAGCAAGGTCAATATTATCCATGGAACAAGCTGGATTTGTTCACATGACAACATGTTTCCAAATTCTTGAAGCCCAAATTATGACCTGATCTTTGCATTCCAATACTCCTGTTTTACAGTATTGATGCTGCACTTGTGTTTGGATTCATTGGGTGTGTTGCTTCCAGTTGCTGAGAGCTGTAGGACAAAATACTGTACAATGGTAGATCACCATTATCCATTTCTGCTATAGACACTACAGTACCTCTGTTGAAATAAGTAGAGTATTGAAATAACATTATCTTCTCCCATGTTGTTCTTGTAAATGTACCTTTTCCAGTATTATTTGTCTTCACCTGGAACAAAATTATAGAGGATAATTCAGACAGGCATCGTATTGTCCACACATAATTGTGATTTTTGTATTGCTGAATGCCGAACGCCTTTTCATTTAAGTGCATTGGGTTCTTTTAAGGAGAAAGGTGGAGTAGAAACATAAATAAATGTTTATTTTTACGTTATGCTTCAAGTGGGTTATAACAAAACATGACTAAAACATCAGTTAATGTTTATTCATGCTGTATTAGAGATAGAGTTTTAAAATTACTTATAACAATTTTTACACAATAGCTGAGTTCAATGAAATAAATTCAGGCTAATGGCAACCCTTGTTATGGATTTCTTTCTATGGAGTACCTGTACTGTACTCAGAAATGGTTTACCATACCCTTCTTCTGGGGACATCTTTGGACTATGTAGCTTGCCTGGTACTATGCAGGCTGGTTCTTCTGGGATTCAATTGGGAAATCCAAATTCTAACCCCTGACTTCACAGTCAGATACCTTAACTCACTGAGCTGTCCAGTCAGCATTATAAGTGTGTCGTGTCAATAACCAAAGTTTCAAACAGTAGAAAATTATGTGCCCCTGTTATAACGCTTGGGTTTTGTGGTTTCTTTTGTTAGGTTCAAGAGTTATAGTGGATCCCCCCAATCTTACAAGGGCCACACCGGCAGGGAAGAACGATAGATTGGCTCAAGTGGTATGGCTTGCTGTGGCACCAGTTTGGGAGCAGCATGAAGGAAGTGCTGGGAAGGACAGAAAGGGAATTTAGAGGATTTAGTGTTGCCCCTCTAGGAAGAGGTTAGAGAGTTTGTCTGAGAGATTTTTTCTGGAGCTGAACAGATTCAAGTACATGGCTGTTTTGTGCATGTTTTCCAGAACAGCTTAGATACAACGACTGACATGTTCTCATGTTGCTGTTTCTTGAGCCCAGGGATGGGTTCTTTCATCACTGTATCAAAAGGAAGCTGTTAGCAGGCTGACAAATGGCACCTGTGCTTCACATCTGTTTGGCTGCTCAGCCTAAGAGAGGAGGACAGACTAAGGCAGAAACAACTAATAAGAACTGTGTCCCAAAAAAAGCAAACATGGTTATAGTAATGGAAAGACATTCATATGATTATGTTGCAAGAGTTCAGTAATGTTTTCCATTTACATTACAGTGTATATAGCCCAAGTGTTTTTAAAGCAGTGAATACATAGGGGGATTGCAATGAAAACGGCTTGATGCCCCCCTGGTAGGAGGTATTCTTATTCCAGGGGGGGGGGGGGGGGAGATCCTCAAACTCAAAAGTAGTCACCAGTTTCTCCTTTTTCTTTTTCAGAATTCACATAAAGTGTAACATTTGCACTGATGACAATGCTAACCAGTTTAGGCAGCAACAACCAGTTGTTCAGAAATTCTGATGGTAGCTATTGTTAGTGTTAACCTTGGTTCAGATCTAACTCTTGTGAAGATGTCCTTTAGGGATTTTTAGAACAGCTGGACTACCAATACCATAGTCCTCCATTTGGGGCGTTCCACTTATCTTACTAGTACCTCATGAAACCTAAATGTGATGTACATGGGAGACAGGCCTAAACTAGGAAGCTTTGAGGTTTGGCTAGGTCAAGCTTTGTTCATACTTTCTCTGCTCCTGTTCTTTTTTCTAGCTGGAAGCTTTGTTTCTGCTTAGGAACCTGGTCAGAGCTTGTCCTAGCTCTGCCTCGGAGCCATACAGCTTGAGCCTTTCTTCCCTAGTCATTTGTAAGGTATCTGTAAAGTGCGTGAAACTCCCAGAATAGAGAATTATGGTATTGCCCGTCCTGGAAAACCCATCCCCAAACACCATCATCATTCATGAGAAAGGAAATGGAAGGGCAGTCTCAGAAAGAGATTGTCAGCCTTATGGGTGTGTCTGATCTGTTATCCACAGCTAAGAAATAAGGACATGTTTACAAATCCATTAAGATGCTAAATTCCAGAGAATCTAGACAGTAATTTAATTTTATTCTTAGTGTATAAACACTGTCAAAAATCCTTCCCCATCTCCACCTCCTGCACTGCCTGCAATTCTTTTCCTTTAAATTATTTTACATTATTAAATAATTATTAAATCGTTTGATTTTATTGCAGAATTTTACTTCTTGCCAGCTAGATAGCTGACAAATATTCTTGCCAACTAGATAGCTGTAATAATTTACTAATCTAGTATAGTAAAGAAATAATGTGAGAATATGCAATCCCCCTGTCTAGCCCAAAAACGTGCTGCAATTTAATTATGTTACAGTGAAACTGGTTTTCAGATGGCTGTCACAAGCGCTCCGTAAGGCTAAACCATTTGAGAAAATCTACTCATGCATCCATAGACTCTATGTTTGTTTTTTAAGCCATTTGGGACTATACAGTATATCATAATATTGTTTCCTATATGATCATTAGGCAGAGACTAAATATTAGTTAAAGAATGTTTTCACTGATCATCTTGATAAGGACATATGATGGGCTATTCTTTTCTGTTGGGGCGTGGTGAGAATTAGGGATGCTCGGAACTGGCTGATAGCTGCTGATCCAATTGCTTTACCTATCTCTCTGCCAGCATGGATCTGAGCTTCAATGAGGAAGCACGCAGCGATGTCATCTGTGCTTGTTCTATGACGCTGGCCAATCAGAGAGGGAGGAGGGATGATGCCTGTCCATGCACAGCTCCTGATTGGCCAGCATCACAGAACAATCACAGATGACAGCGAGCTTCCTCATTGGAGTTTAACCCTATGCAAGACAGAGAAAGGTAAAGCATTTGGATCTGCATCTATCAGCCGGTTCTGAGAACCACCTAGGCTCACGTGGTTCATTTCGGAACCTACTGGTTCCAAAACGAAATGCCCATCCCTAGTCAGAATTCCAAATGCTCCTGGAAAGTCGCACATGACTATTCTGCTCTTACCAAAACTGTGATGCTGGCATATCTACACATTCTGACTCATAGTTTAGGTACACAACAGAACATCAGAATGATTGCCTTACAAAGCAATCAGTCAGTTTGGAAGAGAAAAGTCAATGTCTGTGCCTGAGTATTGTGTGATTTACCTTTAAATGCCTATTTCCAAGTATTCCTTTTAAGTATAAACAGCTATTTTTAAAAAATCTGGAAATTTAGGACAGATATTGGCTAATACAGTTTTCTCTTACAGAGTGTAAAAGCTCTATCAAGGTAATGCTTCCTTAGATCTCCAGTTTGTATTTGCAAAGGCTAGATATTGTCCTGTTGTGTCTAGGACTTAAGCTTGTGCATGACGGTATTGGAGGCCCCATAGCACCTCTGGGTGCAACTACATGGGAAATACTTGGCATCTGTTTAATTCGAAGTCTCTTTTGTTACTGCATTCGGTTAATTAAGGTGACCACACAAAGAACCCATGATGAGGTTTGTTCTTTGCCTAAATCCTCCCCTACCTTAGATATCACATTCCTGCCAACCCCCAACTCTCAGTTTGTGGTCTGCCCTCAAACCACTGGGACTGTTGAAAGGGTTGCATGGCGGTAGGGGAAAAAGATACTGTAGTTAATAAAACTTCTCCATGTGCATACACATATATCATAAAGACATTGTGGACTGCCAGTGTTCATCAGAGTTGCTTTGATTTTATATCAGAAAAACCTAGACATTTGTTGTTTTATGTTTGCTATTAAATAAAATAGTGTAATCATGGAACAATCATTTGAATAGACTCTTGCCAACTCTGGAGCAAGGTGTGGAGTATTTTCCAGTATAGTGAACACTCTTAAAAAGACATATAGCTCATGAAATAGTCCGTTACATGCGCACAGACTAGGGAAAGGTTTTTCTGGTACTTGTATCAGTGTGTGTTACACATACTAAAATAAATAAACAGTATTAAATTTATATTGTGTGTTTGGTCCCCATTTTAAGTGCTTAAGCCCCTCATTTGAAAGGTTCAGGATGGGTAGCAATACATATGTTTAAAAAGCATCATATTGGTTTATTTACCAGCTGTCTTTTTTAATTTGGCTCTAAACCAGGAAGTTTTATGCTGCCCAGTTCCTTAATTCCAGGCTGGCTGAAATTACAGAAGTACCACCGCATAATGCTTTGTCTCTCCCCCCCCCCCACCCCAGCCACCATTTCTTCTGTGTTGGAATGCTAGCCTCAGTTGTGACATAAACATCACACCCAGTGTTTCTGGGTGAGTAGTGAACCAAATTTTAGCTTTCAAGGTGATCTACTACCCATTGATTGTTTGGGACGCTGTACCTACAACTTTTACATTAATTACCTTTAGTTGTGTTAGTATAAATTGCTCTTGTGGTGTAGTGGGTAGAATGATTAGGACTTGGGAGAACAAAGTTCAAATCTCCATTTGGCCATGGAAACTCACTACTATTCACTACTATATTTAAATATCTCACTTACCTTGAAAGCTCTATAAGGGTCACTATAAGTAGGTTCTGACTTGATGGCCTAGAGAACAATAACATGATCATGTAATGAAGCAAAAACAGCAGCCTTCTGGCCCCATTAATTATTTATTATGTATGTGCCATAATAAAACAACTTGGGTGGCCTGGTTAAACATCATGGGTGGCCGGAGCATCCTTGTAAGAAGTGACTAAGTGTATAAACCTATTGGATGTAGGTGGTAGCTGTGTTTTTAAAAAGTTAACTAAATGCTCCCTAGATTCACTATCTTTTGATGATTGTACTCTTTCCCTTAGGTGAGGCATACAAGTGGTGTATGTGGGATGCACAGTTTTCCTAATGATTACTAATGCACACTTCCTCAGTTCTAGCGTCCTTCAGCATTTATTATTTGCCATCTACAGCTCCTGTGTATAAACAGATTATCCATCTGTAACACGGCTAATCCAGCATGTTAGTAGTAACATTGGATGCTCAGTGTGCATTTTAATTTCCATTTTCCCTGCTCAGAAACATATTGGAAATTATAAATATAATGACAAAATATCTCTAAATATATACATCTTTTAATGGGAGGAGGGCGGGCTCTGTAATATTGCGACTTAATTTCTTTGGTAAAGTGATTGGTAAAACTACAAATCACAGCACTAGATCAGATCTATAAATAGCATGTCCTTTTTATATAACCCCCAAGTTTGTAATATTGGTGGGGAAATCTTTGTCCTTTTGCTCCTTGCCACATCTAAATTATGGCACCATTAGGATGTTTTTTAAAGACACTCATGGACAGTGAGGGCCTGAGGCAGCATTTCCTGCCTAGGTTTCCAGAATGTGGAAACTGACCCTGATTTCTGAAGTGGCAAGACATTGACCTGACTGTGTACTTTTGATGCAATCTTCTTGTATTCATCTGTGTTATCTCTATTTGATCAACATAGCATGATGGCTGGCTGGCTGGATTATTTGATTTGATTTGATTTATATACCACCCATCTGGCAACAGGGCCACTCTGGGCAGTGTACAGCTGTGTAAATAAATAATTTAAAGCAAATAGTACTGAAATTAACTACAGTGGACCCTTGTATAACAGACAGCTTGTATAACAGAAAATTTGTACAACATAAAAATTTTTGGAGATAGGGGAAATTTGTTTAACATAATTGCCTATGGGGAAAATCCGTACAACATAAAAATGGGATCACTCCGTTTTCAATGCAATCCTATGGGAATTTGTATAAAGGAAAATTTGCTTAACATAATTTCATTTGGAATGAATTAATTCCTTTATACAAGGTACCACTGTATTTGCTTTAAATTATTTATTTGTTAACTAAAATTTAACAATTAATCGACAAGAGCATATTAGATGCTATTTAGTGCCAATTTTACAGTGAAGGTTCTTTAGATACATGCATTTTTAAGACTTGAGAATTCTGGCTGTAGGTGGATAATTGGTGGCACAGGTTATACCAGGAATGGGACACCTTTATCACCCAAGGACTGCAGTCTCTCAGGAGATATATTTCAATTGCACAGTGGAGGGTGAGGCAAAATCCCTTAGGATTAGTTTCTCTTTCAGTCCCATAAAAATTAAATTTGTAATCTGATTATTTACAATTTTAGGCATGGAATTCAGAATGTGAAGCTTGTATCTACATGAGTAAGGGTGCATGTAATTCTATTTTAAAAGAGTGAAATTATTTTAAAATTATGGTGAGCACATTCTTCTAATCTTGTATGAAGAGGTGTTTCCCAACTTTGTATCCCAGTGTTCTTAGACTGCAATTCCCAGAAGACCTCAACACCAACTTTGCTGGCTTGAGTTGCTGCTGCAGACCAAGAACGCCTGGGTTACTCAAGATTGGGAAATGCTGCTCTAACATGTCCTTCCATTCTTCTCTCTCTTTCTCAGGCCACAGTTGTCATGTTTTTCTCTGTGTCCTTTGTGTTTTTAGGATTGCTTGTGGGAACATTAGACGTTGTTTTGGACTCCAGTGCTAGAGTTGCTCCTTACAGGATTTTACACCAAACACAGGATTCTCAAATTTATTGGGCAGTAGCGTGTGGTAAGTATGTACTCTTCTACATCCAAGCAAGTGAGAAAGGAAAAGCACATCCTCAGATTGGGTTTGATGAGTATATAGCAGTAGGTCCCAAAGTTTTCCAACTTGTGTCTCCCTTAATGTATTGGTAGTGGCTCTCCCGATATAATACTTTGGGTGAATGGGGTGAAGAGAGGAGGGAGGCCGGTCCGAGTAGTACTTTCGCAGAAGTAAAAAATGTTTAGGAACCAAAGACTTGGAAATTGAGAAGGAAGGAAGGAGAAGAAGGAAAGGGAAATGAGGGGTGAGGAATACAGAAGATTGCCAAGGGAAACCAAGACCAAGGTGAAGGTAGAGCCAAGGGTCCAAAGGAGTTCTCCTGACCTAGACCACCTACTTCAGTTGGTGAGAAGATGAGATCCCCTCTCCTGTACGAACCTCAAGCCATGTCCCCTTCTGGGCTATGGGACCCTTGGTGCCTGTCCCCTCTGGCCAGGTGTAGCTGGGACACTTTGGCAGAGACGCTCCCAAAAGAGGAGAATGTGGGAGGGCAAGCATGCTATCTTGACTGGGGGGGGGGGGAGAAGGGGACCTGCAGTGAGGCTTTCACTCCCAGAGCAACCAATCCATTACTTTGTACAGCAGGCAAGCTGGCACCCGCAGGTGCCAAGGCAAAGGGATTGGTAGGATCTGGGCTGGGACCTGGAGTGGATGCTGGCTTGATACCCAGAGACAGACGATTGTGTTCAAACGCTGCAGCAGCAGAGGTGAAGCTGCCAGCGCGGGGCCCACATGGGGCTGAGGTTTAGTTTGGTTTAGTTGAAATTTATATACAGTACCACATGCTTGCACAGAGGAAACTCAAGGCGGTGTACAAGTTCAAGGAGATAAAACGCAACAACAGTGACAAAGGATAATTGGCAAGATCACACGTAAGCGCACACACACAAACATAAACATAAACATGCATCAGGCGAATCTCGCTGGGGATGGAATTCCACAACGACGGGCCGGCCACAGAAAAGGTGACAGAGGCAGCAAGGCTGGCCCAGACCAGGAGCACATCTCCTGGCAGCTGGACTCCTGAAGGGCACTGCCAGGGACCAGGAGTTGGTGACGGTGTTTAGATATTTGGCTAAGGTCCTTCTCTGTTGGGAGAACATGAGCAAAAGCTGCAAGGGCAGGAATAATATAAAATAACAATATAGACTGATAGGAAACATATGCAGCACACAAACAGAGAAGATAACGGTTTAGTTTTAAATGTATATGGTTGAAGTTTACCTTTGATATCCATTATACCATTCTATAGACTAGCTTACATACAGTAGTGCCTTAGTTTACGAGCATAATCTTTTCCAGAAACATGTTCATAAACCAAGATACTTGTATATTTAAATTTGTTCTTATATAAGAAATAATAAAAACATACCCAATTCATTCCATGTCCACATGCCCCATCACTGTGGATGCCATCCTTGCTGTCACCCTCTCTCTGTGGCAAGGTGCCTGTGGCGGCAGGGAGGGCCTGCCTGGCCACAGCGGTGGTGGCAGTCGAACCCTGCCCGGGCACAGTGGAGATGGACAACGTGCATGCGGCAGCAGAGAGGGCCGGCCTGCACTCAATAGCAGTGGCGGCAATGGTGCCCTGCCCAGGCGCAGCGACGGGAAGGACCTGTCTAGGGGTAGCGGTGGCGGCAACAGCAATGGTACCCTGCCTGAGTGCAGTGGCAGACGTGTCCATGTGGCAGTGGGGAGGGGGGTGCGCCACTGCAGCGGGTGAAGGGCCGGCTGGCAGCCACCGGCTCCTTACCACATCTCGTCGTGCTTGTTTTGCAAAATGAGCTTGTTAACTTTGAACCAAAATGTTCTGAATTTTTCGCTCATCTTGCAGAATGCTTGTAGACCGGGGAAAGCAGCAATAGCAGAAAAAAACATTTTAAGGAGAAAAGCAGAAGGGTAACTTCTTGAATAGGGTTAGCAGTGTTTGTTTTCAAAGCTTCTGCAGTTTTACAGCCATTTATTATTATTTGCTTCTTTTTAGGTTCGTCACGCAAAGAGATTACAAAACACTGGGAGTGGTTAGAGAATAACTTGCTCCAGACTCTTGCCATCTTTGACAATGAAGAAGATATCACGACTTTTGTCAAGGGCAAGATACATGTAAGAGACACCCATTCTTCCTGCATCCTGCTGTGATTGCAGAATAATCAGACAGCCCTGGTAGTTCCTTGCCATGAATCTCTTTTTAAAGCTCCATGTGGGTCAACTGCTTCCAGTATATGCTGTGAGAAAGACATGGAGAGCCATTTATGTAGATTCTTCCTGATTTTACCTAGAACAATAAATCAGGCTGACGAGTTTAACACTCCTCTGTGTAATTAAAAGCAAACAATACAATGAGGCTGAAGTTCAGTTTGAACAACTTTTTGAGAGTTTAGCTCAGTGACTTGCTTCTGCTAAAGTAGTCTTGTCCCTTGTTCTCTCTTTCTGCTTGCATGTCAAACAAAGTACATAGGACTTTGCACATGGTCAGTAGAAGAACCTCGAGTGAATGTTAAAAATGTCCATATGTCCACATTCCTATTAGCGAGGTGAGGAACAACAGATGTGCTGTCATATTCTTCACTATATATTGAATATTGAGTGCTTGGCAATTACAGTGTGTCCATACCCAAGTGGATGAGATGAACTGTGCCTAGCAGATATACAATCCCACAGACATGTTTGGTTGAGGAGACTTCTGGTTTTCCTATGTTAATCTTTCTTCCTTTTCTTGAAGGGCATCATTGCTGAAGAGAACAAAAATCAGCAACCACAGGGAGAAGAGGATCCTGGTAAATTTAAGGAAGCAGAACTGAAGATGCGTAAACAGTTTGGAATGCCCGAAGTTGAAAAACTCGTCAATTACTACTCCTGCAGCTACTGGAAAGGTCGTGTCCCTAGGCAAGGCTGGCTGTATTTGACGGTCAACCACCTTTGTTTCTATTCCTTCCTTTTAGGCAAAGAAGGTAAGCTATCAGCCTGTGGGATGTCACTACTGGCCTTGCTGACTCGGGTCAAAGATTCTGAGAGTTATAATCCAACATCTAGGAATACAAAGTTAGGAACTGTTCATCTGACATATTTAAAATAAATTGATATCATTGTTTTTGAACGTTTCAGATCTTGGGGAAAACAAGATCAGTACTTTTTTGTTAGCAAATTAGCAAGAGAAAACCCCCCACAAAGAATCCTGTGTTCTTTGCCAATCAAATCTTGTATAATGCACCATTTTGGTTTGCAGAAACATATATGACTCCTTTTGCAAAAAAACCTGCCTAAATTTGACAAATGAATGACAACTCTTGCAATCTTGTTTTACTCCTATAAAACTCTTCCTGATACGGAGAAAGCCTTGAAATTTTCATGTTCTTCTATTGAAATTAAAGGAATGGTGCTAATATTGGCAAAGTAATGTTCTACCTTCTTTGCTGCTCACTTGTTTCAGCAAACATGTGCATAAAACATTTCTGCTCACTCGGTTCTCTGTCTGATAACTTGGTTGAGTCAGGTTAAAAAGAGGCAACTTCTTGAGACTGAGGTCTGTCGTTGCTTGAAGTGTCTCGGTAGTAACTGGTAGTTTCCACTTGCTTTTCTCCATAGTGACTCTAATAGTCCAGTGGGTGGATGTAACGCAGCTGGAGAAGAACGCCACCCTTCTCTTCCCCGAATGCATCAAAGTGAGCACGAGGGACAGTGAGCTCTACTTTTCGATGTTCCTCAACATCAACGAAACCTTCAAGCTGATGGAACAGCTGGCTAACATTGCCATGCGGCAGCTCTTTGACAATAAAGGGTTCACGGAGGACGTGTTGCTTCCCAAGCCCAGCAAGCCTCTGAAGAATATCTCAGCACTCAAAAGGTAGGCGTGGGCTTCTGCCTGCCCCCCCTAAGCTTGGGAAGGAAGGGCGCTGAGGAGAGTTTGTACTATACGGTATTTATCGTGCAGTGTTTGTGTCTAGCATTCTTAGAAGGCTGCTTAGTTCCAACAGCAAGGGATCATTTTAAACCAACTCTTAGGTGTCTTCATTGTACAGATGGCGGTGGGAGTGGCCCCTCTGTGTTTCTAATTGACAATCTTGTATCTACATGCGATAAACCTTTGTTGTTGTTATTTTTTTTTCTGTTTGTTTTCTTCAAGGAAGAACAGTTGGCCAAGCTGGCTAGGAATTCTGGGGGTTGTTGGGTTATTTTAAAAACCTTTTATGAATTTCTCAACAAGAGCGTATTTCAGATTCCCAGGATTGAAAATAAACAGCAGATAATGAAACCAAGCAGTTGAGGAAGATGTAGGAGGGCAAGATTGGTCCTGCGGATTTCCCTCAGATCGTTCTGTCCCTCCCTCTTTCTCCTTTAGCCTGACACTCCAGGACAGTCCTACTGCTAGAAATCACAGAAATAGCATGGGGATGCTTCCTTAAATCCATCGATCTGTTGCTAAGCAGACACAGAAGTCATAGACTTAGATGTTGCACTGGCTATAGAAAAGGCCTTGAAAAAATGTGAAGCTCATCTAATTGTATTATTTCTAATGAAATATGCTAGTTTTCTGAATTTAGAGTATACTTCATTATGGGTGCCATTCCCTGTTTGAAGAAGTCGTAACCAAGCCATGCTTTTCCCACTTTCTGTACTGATACGTTTATGCACAAGCATAGACGTTCAGCATTGCCGACTATTATAGGGAATGAGAGGTCTATGCTTGTCTCTACAAATTCCTATGCTTGAGTCATGGAAAGGGCCGTCAATGGCATTTACAGACTTTCCATGTTCTTCAGTGGCCTTTGTAGAGCACCTGTGCTGAGCAACTGTACATGGACTGATGGGGAACAAGGTTGTATTTGTACCTTGTAGAATTACTGTACCTTTACATGCATTGAAACCATTGTGGATTTGCGATACAGTTTGGACATTTATTATCACTTTCATTCTTCTCCAGTGTTTAAATTGTCGGACTGTTTTTTCATTTAATTCTTTAAAGCACAGCATGTACTACTTGGAATTAGAAATTAACTCATCTCTCTGCCAAATTGGAGGCCTGTGGTTCTGATGAGCATTGCATCTCTGCAGTGCTCCTCATTGTTTGCCTGTGGCTTAAAAACCTGCATTGAAGGACACCTCGTTTTAATTCTGCTACACTTGCATTGAAAGCCTTGTGGCTGTACTAAAGATTTTTGCCAGCCCTAGGTCGTGTATAACAATTTTACACTTGAAAGAAGGAAAAACTTCTTCAGAGACTATTTTAAATGGACAAGGGACATTCCCCTAATAATTGATTACTAGAAAGCATTGTTTTCCTAATAAAAGCCTTGTATATGTTGCTCTTGTTTTCTTCAGAGATCTGGATGCTCGAGCTAAAAATGAGTGGTACAGGGCCACTTTTCGCCTCCCTAAAGATGAACGACTGGATGGGCATACAGACTGTACTTTATGGACCCCTTTCAACAAAATTCATATCCTTGGTCAAATGTTTGTTTCCAACAATTATATCTGTTTTGCAAGCAAGGCAGAGGAAGCTTGTCATCTCATAATTCCCCTCAGGGAGGTGAGAATCTTTTTTTAAAAAATGATTTTATTGTTGTTGTTGTTGTTTTGTAATTAATTTTCTTAATATCTGTACAGTTTGTAATGTTAAGAGATATTTTGAAGGATGTAAGATTTTAGGTTTGAGTCTCAGTTAGCTGGCCCATTGATTAAATAAATGTTTTGCCAAACTGATGTAAGAAAGACACCATTTTACCTTACAGAGCTACATAACCTTTCCTTTTTGCATGGGAAGACTGGAATCTTCTGGCCATATTCCATCAAAGAGGCAGCTGCGCATGCATAAGAGAGATACGTACCTAAAGTACTGTTTTCTTTTAAAAAAACACTTCTTCCTGCTTTTGTTCAGAGCCAAATTGGTATTTACTTCAGCATGAGGATCTGAGGAGATTATTAGGTGTCTAAGAGAAAGGGTTCAAACTGTTTGATACTTGTATTTCTCTTTGTTTCTCTCACACAATGGCATTTTCTTCTTAGGATTAAAACCCGGTCTTTGGATTGCACAGACAGCCATGTGTATTGGCAATGGGGATCTCAGAAAAATTGCTGTTGAATCTGTCAATTATCTGTTAAATGTCAACCTTAGATATTGAACCTTGTATTAGAAAGAAGCCGGATATATACAAACTATTTCTGCATGCATTTTGCAGGTCACAATTGTTGAGAAAGCTGACAGTTCCAGCGTCTTGCCTAGCCCCCTCTCCATTAGCACCAAAAGCAAAATGACTTTCCTTTTTGCCAACCTGAAAGATCGAGATTTCCTGGTACAGAGAATTTCTGATTTCCTGCAGAAGACTCCATCAAAGCAATCAAGTAACAATGGCAGAGGGCAGAAGAAGAGTGACCATACACAGGAGGTACTAGAAAGGCGCTCTGGAAGGGGAATATTAGTATTCTGTAATGGCTTTCGCATATTTTGAATGCTTTTAAACATGGTTCCTTCCATGTATTTCTTCTCTAAAGCTGGATGTTGCACTGAGATAATTCATTTTCCCAGAGAGATGCATAAGCTTTTCTCTAATTTGTTTAACCTGGTATAAAAGACCTGGACATTTCTTTATTAATTTCATTGTGCCCTGCTTCTTTAATATTTATCCTGCAGTAAGTTCTTATCAGAAAGAAAAAAAGTGCTTCCCACTGATACAGCCCACAGTGTATTACTACAAATTTAAGAGAGAATAGACTAGGCTGAATTTTATGCTACAGATGCTAGAGCAATGGTTTGAGATCTGTGTAGCTAGAGGATGGATCTCATTTGAGTGGCAGAGCGCATGCTTGTGAGTGGATTGTCCAAGGTTCAGTGCCTGACATTATGGTAGAAAATGAGAAGGTAATTGGAACAACCTCTGTTGGAGGTCATAAAGAGTTAGTCTGCTAATCAGAGTAGATAATACTGAGTTAGATGAATAATCTGTTCTGATACCAGTCAGTATCCTGTGATGTTTTCCTCATATGACATAATCTCTCTGCAGGGGGAAATACAAACCATTATGAGTTTACTCTGGGTGATCATTTGGTCATGAATGCATGCCAGTCAAACAGTGTATACTAAGGATCTGCAAGTAATTGCCAGTGGAAGGAGGTTTACAAATAATTGAATCAGTTGTCCCATGCTGTTTGCAACCTCTCCACCCACCTCTGTTGATAGTAGAACCCAAGAGCTTTGTGGCACAGTGGTTCAAGTGCAGTACTGCAGCCAAAACTCTGCTCATGACCTGGGTTCAATCCCAGGTAGCTGGCTCAAGGTTCACTTGGCCTCCATCCTTCTGAGGTCAGTAAATTGAGTACCCAGCTCACAGGCGAGAAGCAACATGTAGCTGCATAATTAAAATTGTAAACCACTTAAGGAGTGTTTTAAGCACTGTGGGACAGTCTATATACAGTGCAACACTTTTTAAAATGGTTGTTCCTCAGATGAAAAATCCCAGTGATTGGGTTAGGGTTAGGCTATACACAAAGGAACCTGGATTTTATTTGGCATGTATTATTTTTTTGCCAGAAAGAAAGTGATCTAGGAGAATGCCAGTTAGATAACAAGAGCTGCCTTAGATGCTGACATACAGTATCTCATTAAATTCTCTAAGGGAAGCTTCCTAACCAAATCTTTTCCACACAAGATAATGGACTAATAATTAATTGCCATTCCACTTATTAGTAGTTAGGCAAATGACAGGAGTGATGTGAGATGGCCTGAGGGTAGAGAAATAAAGAAAATGAACTTGATTTCAATGCATTCCCCTGGGAAGGTGGCGCGGGGGGGGGGTGTCAAAGGGCGAGAGCCATGGCAGCTCAAAACCCGCGTGCTCACCACTGTGACCCCTTCAGTGCTTGCTGGCATGACTCTGCATGCACGCGCCTCCTTGCAGGCAGGTGGAAGGGGTGAGACGCACCAGCATGCACACACCTCCCACCCACTCGAGCCGAACCAGCATTCATAAGACGGGGGGGGGGGAGAGAGATTTTCAGCCCGTAAGTCGAGTTACTCATAAGTAGAAGTGGTCGTAAGTAGAGGCACCACTGTATTGAATAAAGCTGACTCAACAGAAGAGGTTTAAAATATGTTTCTGGAATTAAAGAAGAATGTAAGCAATACAAGGGACACGTGTGTTTTTCTTGCCTCCCGTGACTAGTGGACTTGCCCAGGGACAGTTCACATCAGTTATAACTGCTGAATGTAGAACAGTATTTGATTTTATGTCCAATAATTTGGATATCTGTTGAGAGTAGAGGGAAGCATGTTGGTTTATATCCCTCTTGACTAGTGCCCAGTGCACCTTCACTGGTTGATTTTCTGAGGCACATTCAGAAATGTATTGTAAATGTGGCAAATGTGTTTCTGTCTAGTCAGGTGTTCTGAAGCTGTACTCATCAGGAGAGCTTCTAAGTCAGAACAGATCCATTAGTTAATAAGGGGCTATTGCTTGGTAATATATGAATTGACCTCCATGTTGCATCTTCTAACCAGAATTTATCCCAGAGCTATAATTGCACTTAATAATGAACTCAAGAACCACCAGTAGTGAGCACTTGGACAGGATTACTTAGCCTGTTGTGTAGATGCTTGTGTTTTTAGGGGTGGGGGTGGGGGGGAGTGTTCAGGGATTTTTATGTGTGTTGAAGGGTTTTTTGTTTTTGTTTTTAATGTGTGTGAGAGTGTTTGGAGATTTGTGTGTGTGTGTGTTGAATCTGGTCTCTGTGTGTCTGAATTTCGTTGTATGTGTATACTGTGTATATACACACAATGACAATAAATTATTATTATTAATTTCAAGAGGAAATCTGTGCATGTTATGGGCAGTCACATAACAGGTTCTTCTCTCTGCAGGTTCTCTTTCGTGTGCTCGGTTGTGTGCTTAGTTGTGTGCTTGATTTTGCAGTCACCGTGTGAACAGGAGAACCTACAAGAGGGAGGGAAATGCTTGCATGACTCCTCTTCTGTGGTCCCCTCACCGCCAAGGAATGTTTCCTTTAAGAAAAGCTATATTGAAATACAATGAATGTGTAGGATGAAGAAGTTATCCATTCTGTTGTTTTTGAAGTACCTGTAGTTGTCTTTGGACAGCAGTCGGTGGTATGAAAAGTCCAAAAACTGCAACAAAAGCCTGCTTGTATCTTTATGATTTTCAGCTAGTCTACTTGTTCCTAGGAAACTCCAGAATTGTCTCCCAGTGGTCCGCTTTCATCCAGCCATTCTTCTCCTCTCAACAACCAGCTGGCCAGTTTTTGCACCGAGAAAGTACCAACAGCATCCCAGGGATTGCTGAAACTGTTTGGGCCTAACTGTGATGAAATCCTTGGATCCAGAGGGGTAAGATGGGAGCTGTTTGTCAGAGGGCAGCGGGGAGGGCTATTGAAGAACAGAGATGGGCCAAATGTTAAGGCTGTTTGCTTGTTTGCCAGCACATTTCTTTAAAAACTTCCTGGTTCATTTTTTTATTTGTTCCCATCTCTGTTGTCCAATAAAGTACAATATGAGCCCAGTGCAAAGCCATATATCATAAAGACAACTCATAATTACAAGAGGAAATACAATCAGGTACAATTAAGGGTTGGGGGAAGTAACCACAACTGCACTTTATATCCTGAAAACAGACTCCTTGTGACAATGGGTTGGCCATTGTATTAAGAATGTGCACTGGATTAAATAGGCTGGTCGTGTGGTTGAGCTGGGGGTTCATATTGAAATGTATAAGATATGTCATTCTAAATATTAAAGGTATTAATTATTTAAAACAAAATCACATTCTTTTCTAAAAGTCATGGTGCAATGTCTATGACAGGAAATGACAGGAATTTTGAAATATGAATAAAATCAGTGCGAAAAAAAAATTGTTGGTAGATTTTCTGGAAATATAACCTTCCCAAGGAATGGAAAACTAAGCAAAGGCCAATATATTAATTTTATAATGCATTTACTCTAGGACACAATGCACTTGCATTGTAAAAGTTAGTCTACTTGAAGATAAATGGATTAGCTACTATTTTTTTAACTTTAGGCAAGAACAAAGTCTGCTTCTCTGTGTTATGAACCAAGTTCATTTTCCTGAGTTTTTATTAAACTAGTCCAGATAGCACACTTCAGAAAATATCCAGCTCTCTCACATACTTATCTCTGTTCCTCACTCACTCAGGATGCTATTCCAGACCATGTTTCAGTTTTACCCTTTTCTATTGCAATATATTTGCAGATAGTTATCATAAGAGATAGATAGATAGATAGATAGATAGATAGATAGATAGATAGATAGATAG
>JAHTLZ010000010.1:61541185-61570348 GCA_023846285.1 Phrynocephalus versicolor | reverse complement strand
AGATAGATAGATAGATAGATAGATAGATAGATAGATAGATAGATAGAGGGGGGGGTTGATACAATGAAACATCCTTCATAGGAAAACAAAGAAAAATGCAGTGCTTGGGTTTGCCAAACTTTCTAGTAAGTTGAACTCTCCCCCCCCCCAACCAATACTTTTTTTCCAGGCAAAGGAGACAATGAAAGAGGAGTCATGGAACATTCATTTCTTTGAATATGGGAGGGGAATGTGTATGTATCGAACAACCAAGACCCGTGAACTGGTATTAAAAGGGATCCCAGAGAATCTTCGTGGAGAGCTGTGGCTCCTCTTTTCAGGTGAGTAGTGATTCTGTCTACACAACAGTTTGCCCTGCTGAAGAAAGGTTTTTCAGTTTATCAGCTGTGTCCTGATTCCACTGTCTAGACTGAAGGACATCTCAAACTGGAAGCAATTTTCAGTGTGTCCTCTGTAATTTTCAGTCTTAAGTTAATTGCAGCCCACTTGACCTTTTTTTTTCCATGACATTTTTTAAGGTCATGCCCACTTGAATTTGTTAGCTAAAGCATCACTTCTACATATGTTATGCGTATTACCAAATTACATCATGCTTTTTTAGTCACGCATCTAAAACAGTGAAAAGGGTTTGATGTCGATACTTTCCAGAAACATACCCTGCATTTAGAACTCCAGCTTCAAAGCCCCTCCTGACTGTCACGAGGAAGAAAACTCATTTTGTTTTCTTTTGTTTGTTTGTTTGTTTTGGGTGCATCGCTGCAGGAGCCTCAAACGAGATGGCCACTCACCCTGGTTACTATGCAGACTTGGTGGAACAGTCAATGGGTCAGTACAACTTGGCCACAGAAGAAATTGAAAGAGACTTGCATCGTTCAATGCCAGAGCATCCAGCCTTTCAGAATGAGCTGGGGATTGCTGCACTCCGAAGGGTCCTAACAGCATACGCTTTTCGGAATCCCACAATTGGCTACTGCCAGGTAAGAGGATCATGGATCGTGGGATACCTCAGACGTGGATAACTAGACTCATTCTAGCTTGGTGATCTGTCCTGTTGGGGCTGATGGTACTTGTCAAGTGGAGTATGTTCCCTGAGTAGCCAGCTGCACTTGGCAAAGTTCCCACTCTGGGTTGACCAGAACAAGAGAAAAGTCCTACTCTGATGGAAGTCATCAGCAGGTGAAAAATGAATATCCCCTCTTCTGCCTCTACTGTTTTAGAGGGAGAAGGAATAAGGAGGGGAGGGAATGGCAAGGTGTGGGCACCTGTTAGAAGTACTCCGTGTTCCTTGCACTCCTCCACTGAAGTCATGCAAGCCCTCACTTAGCTTCTGATAAAAACTGGAGGCTGGCAGCGTGAAACCAAGAATGAGGTCCTAAGCTACAAAAGCTGTTCTTCAAGTGTTCACATTATATAATTTGTGTCTGAGGCCCTGGCAATAGTAAATCACAGTTAATGCATCCTAAATATGATCCTCATCTGATATGAATTATTCTCTTTGTGCATCTATGTGTGTGTGTGTGTGTGTCTCCCTGCTATCAGGCTATGAACATTGTGACATCTGTACTGCTTCTGTACTGTAACGAGGAAGAAGCTTTCTGGCTCCTTGTAGCCCTTTGTGAAAGGATGCTGCCAGATTACTATAACACCAGAGTGGTTGGTAAGTCTTCAGGTTAACTGAGAAAACTAACATGAGTTGTGGGGCTAAATAGTTCAGGCATTGTTGAAGAGGGATTCTGTTAGGAAGAGCTGGATAGTTAGCACAGGTTTGGTTTAACAGAAACATCTTTTTTATATGAATGTTTTTAAATCTAGGTTTGACAGAGCAAAATGAACTCTTTCATCTAAAACATGGCATTTTCAAGGTGAAGCATGTATATGTGGTCTTTGCTTGAAAACCTTCAAGAATAGAAGACTTAACACTTTCAAAGTGAAACCATTTGAATTCTGGAATTTCTCTTTTGTTTAGAAAAGTTTATCTTACCATTGGTTTTCTATAGAGTGTTTTTTATATCCAGTAGATTTAATTATATCCTTGGTGCCTATTGCAAATACATATCCTTCAAGAAAACTATTCAAATATTCTAGAACTGTCAATGTAGCTCAACACTTTTGTGCTCTTGACTCATCCTTGTATGTTTCCTTCTGAGCACTGCATGATCCTTTCTGAGCAGAACCTAAGCCTGGAGAACACTTTTTGCTTTCAAAGTTTAAAATATTCCATTTTATTAAAATAATTTAGAATCTAGAATGATGAATACCTCAGTGCAAAAAAAAAGGATAGTGCAAAAACAACTTAAGAGTTTCAGCAGTGCTGGTGGAATGCAGTAAAATATTAATTTTTAAAAAGCATATATTTAACAGTGAGGAACAAAGTGGTAAGTTCTGTGCTATAATAGCTGCATTAGTATAGCTTTAGAAATTTAAACTAAATATGCTGGTGTTACATGCAAGTCACATTCAACTCAATGACCCTAGTAGGGATTTCAAAGTTACTCAGATATTTAAAGAGCAGTTTTACTGTCACTGCCTCTGAGTTTCCCTGGCCAAGCAGAGATTTAGATCCATACCTGTCTCGGTGTTAGGATTCACTCCAGTGCATCGCATTGGCTGTCTGAACAGAACAAGGAATCCATCTAATTATTAATCAGGCCGTACAGTTCTTCCTTGCAGAAGCAAGCAAAGTGTGGAAGGGATGATTCACACAAATGTGCAGATGCCGATTTCCCACAAGACCATTTGCCACTCAGCCTGAACATTTCAAGCAGAGCTTTCAAGCCTAATTTATTTCATTACTTTTTAAAAGAGGAGTTTTCAGTGAATGTAGGTCGCAATAGTTATCTGAAAAGCAAGAAGTGAATATGCATGTATAAACTTATCATATGCTGAACCACTTTTTATGGACTATCTGTTTTATTTGAGCTGTACCGAAGTCCCTGATCTGGAATACAGTTATACTTTATATTTACAGTGACATGCTGTGGTTGACACTTTTCCTGTCTCTGTTACCCATGCAGGCGCACTGGTGGACCAAGGCATCTTTGAAGACCTAACACGGGATTGTCTTCCTCAGCTGTCTGAGAAAATGCAAGATCTAGGAGTTATTTCCAGTATCTCCCTCTCCTGGTTCCTCACTCTCTTCCTCAGTGTCATGCCTTTTGAAAGTGCTGTGGTCATTGTTGACTGCTTCTTCTATGAAGGCATCAAGGTCATCTTGCAGGTATCTCTGGCCATCTTGGATGCCAACATGGAGAAGCTGCTAAATTGCTCCGATGAAGGAGA
Source organism: Phrynocephalus versicolor (assembly GCA_023846285.1). NCBI lineage: Eukaryota > Metazoa > Chordata > Lepidosauria > Squamata > Agamidae > Phrynocephalus > Phrynocephalus versicolor. The sequence goes on along the minus strand of JAHTLZ010000010.1, from coordinate 61,567,069 downwards.
AGCCATGACGGTCTTGGGCAGGTAGCCTTGGTTTGTTTGTTTTGTTGTTAAATGAATGGCAGTAGGTTAAATAATACTAATTACGATCATTCATCTTCTTCCCTTTTCTTATTTAGTTACAGAAGCTTCTATTTCTCAGTATTGGGTCTTGATTAAGTAAGAACTGCATATTCACAAGGGTAATTAAATCAGTCTGCTCAAAACCAGCCCTTTGGCTTCAGTGTAGGGTGTTATAGATAGTATAGATCAGTGGTTCCCAACCTTAGGTCCCCAGGACTTCTTCAGTTAAGACTTCCAGAAGCCTTTGTTACTTGTTGGGCTGGCCGAATCACTGGGATTCGTAGTCCAAAAAATTCTGGGGACATCTACTTATAGATAATAAAAATTACTGCACCTAAGATCAGAAGTGCGTAATCCATTTGGTCAAAGTCCCTAATTTGTGGCAATCAGAATTGATATCTCCCAGCTCCATAGAAATGCAACTTAAACATTCACCTTTGGAGAAGGGTACAAATACATTCTCTTCAGTTCTGACCAAGTGATTTCTTGAGTAAAGAAGTGTATATTTATAAGGCTGAATTTGGTCATCTTCAAGTAGTGAGAAGTTGCAAGAAAATTTGATATCAACAAATAGTTCATTTCTGTTAGATAATCTGTTGTTAGCACAGAGTCCATTAACAGCTCGCCATTGTATAAAAGGAAAGGAAAAAGGTTTCTTCTGTTGAGCCACTGGGGGTCAGTTGCCTTACAGCCTTTCACTCCTCAGTTTCAACAAATGAGCATCCACCACCAAGCTAGCTGATGGTTTCCTCTAATTTCCTGTGTCTTGATTCCTATAGCCCATCTTCTAGAGCAGGTATTCTCTGTCATTGGCAAATGGAAAAAATAGAGGAACAAGTCTCTCTTCCCTTGATCTCTTTTGATGATTTGTTTTGGTTTGAGTTTTTCTACTGAAAAGACAGACAAGTTATAAATATGACAGAAATAAAATCTCTTTTTCTGCCAACTATCAGAAAAGTGTTCAGTAGGTGGGTGGAAACAGCCATGGAATGAATCCACAGAAACAGAGTTTTGGTTTAGACCAGTGGTTCCCATCCTGGGGGTCGGGACCCCTTTGGGGGTCAAATAACCATTTCACAGGAGTCGCAATGAGCCAGTGAAGAAAAAGGCACAAATGGCTTGGGTCTGGAGGAGGGGGGGAGGAAGGGGGGAAATTACAGCTTGATAGGTAGGTGAGGATGTCAGTCAATGGCACTGGAGGCTGCGATTGGCTGAGGGTGCCTGTAGAGCAGGCATGTCCAAACTTCGGCCCTCCAGATGTTTTAAAACACAACTCCCAGAGTCCTTTGCCATTGGAAATGCAGCCTTGGAATTCTGGGAGTTGTGGTCCAAAACATCAGGAGGGCCGAAGTTTAGACATGCCTGCTGTAGAGGGAAGTTCTCTATGGCGCCTGCAGCAGTGGCCTCCCAAAGGGGGGCTTTGTGGCCTCTTCCAGTTCCAACATGAGGAACTGTATTAAAGGGTCACGACGTTAGGAAGGCTAAGAACCATTGGACATGCCTGGTTTAGACAATATCTTTATTGCAGCAGCACTGATGTTTTTAGCATGATAAGATTAAACTCCTGTTTTACTGATGTAAAGGCTGTTAACTTTCCCCATTGGGAAATAGGCGGTATAAAAGTGCAATAAAATAAATAAATAAATAAATAAATAAATAAATATTTTTCTACTCTGACTTTAGAAAAAGGTCTGTGATCCTCACCTCTAAGGTAATGGGCAGTACTGTACTATGGTGTCCAAGCCAGGCTTTTTTTCTGCTGAGAGAAGAGAGATGTATTTGACACTTTGGTCTCATGTTGAATCTGCAAATCTCCATCTGGCCTTACGTGACAGTGTGACTTAAAAAGCCATGGGCATCACCCCTTACCCAGTGATAAACCCCATATTTATTTATGCCTTTGCCTGATTAAAAGATCTCGGCCACTTAAAAGATCACCCTATCTGCAACGTTAATAATAGTGATGGAAATCCTGCTGCATGCATTGTGGTGATGATGTCATCAGCAACTGCAGGTTGCCATAGATTAAAGGCTTCCTTTGAGGACTTTGGGGTGCATGCTACTTTGGTACATTGTGTACACATGTCGCACATTCTGAAATCACCTTGAATCGCTGAGGATTTCTTTTTAATCAATTTGCCACTGCCAATGACATCATCTCCGTTGCTCATGTGGAACTGCACAACATAATTTCAGCCACTGATGTGTATATATTATATCTGTCTTGTGTTTGTATATAGTTGATGCCTTTGTATTGTGCAAAAATGTTTATTCATCTATAATTTCATTCAGATTTTAACAGTGCTTGACAGGTTTATGGGACACTGGAAACCACAATAAATTAGATTGTACTGATGGGAATCTTTCATCAGTAAAACACTTTGGGCTAGAAATAAGTATAAGAAGTATTAATAATTGTACTAACTTTCCTGAATCTGATCTTCATATACACTACTTCAGGGTTCTGATCTGATTTGTTGTTTTTTTTTGTCATAGATACCTGGACAATGTAGTTAATGGACAGAGTGTTTTACCACGTATTCCCCATCTCCATGCCTTACTGACAAGTGGGGATGATCCACCAGAGGAAATTGATATATTTGAACTTATAAAAACAGCCTATGAGGTCAATAACTGTCTTACCTTTTGTAACTCCTATTCTTGCTAATTTAGTAAATTGTATTCTATTGCATCTCTCACTAAAGCAAAACTGTCTTTATTATTAGTATGATGCATGAACAAATTCAAGGACACCAGTATCTTGCCTGGATGCCAATATTTTGGGTTTGTTTTATTGCACATTGTCTTTGGGCGCTCTTGGTTTTTGTGTTGCTGTTTGTTGTGTATTTCTATCATTCATTTTGTTTTTTGTGCTTTGACTTTGTGCACTGCCTTCAGTTGTTTATACAAGCTGGCGGTATATAAATAGTAAATAAAGTAATAAAGTAAAGAAGTAGCTCTTTTGCCAGTTTCATTAAACCTATAAACAATTCAGCCTGTAATTTTGGTGCTCTCACCACTTCTTTCTCTCTGTGTCTTTCTTTTTCTTCTTAGTTTTAGTTCTTAACTTCTTACAATTTGCATGCCTGGCTAAGGTCAGAAGTCCCTCTGTATTAGCTTTTTGGTATTCACGAGGTGACTCTTATTATCACCCTAACGCCCCTCTGTGCTTTCCCCTCTTTTTGTGTCTTCACCTTCCAAACATAGCTGCAAGGGGTGTAAGTTGATCACTGTTGCTGCAGAATTGCTACATATTATTGCTTGGTACATTACCTGGTACCTTGGAGTATGTTATCAAGGCATAGCATTTCTCTGTGGCTTCATTTAAGAACCTTGTCTACTTTTTCCAATACAGAAATTTGGCCATTTGAAAGCAGATGATATTGAGCAGATGCGCTTTAAGCAAAGATTGAAGGTGATCCATTCTTTGGAAGACACAGCTAAGAGAAGTGTGGTATGTGGCATTCACTTCTTAACAATGATGTCTAATGAACTGTTGTACCCACTCACTCCTTGTTTACCTGCTCTTTGAGGACTGGCTAAGTAACTTGAGCAGTGGAAATACCTAACTCAGATAAGCAGCTGACTGGTATTTTTCAGAAGTACATTTTATGGTATGTTATTGTAGGAAGTACTTGAAGAGAGAGAGTTGCTCTCTGGCAGAATTGGGTTGCAAAGATTTAAAAATGAGTGAGATTCTGGGATGTATTCACTGCATTTGCGCACTGCCATCTACCCCTGTGCTGATATCAATAAGTTGGGATGGAAAAGTAGTACAATAATAGGTATTATGGGGAAAACTCAGCAGGCCTTGTTACAGTGTTCTGCTGGTTTGCTCTGCTTCTCTTCCCACGTGAATGCGGGGGCAATAGGAGATGCTGACCTGTTCCATTCTCCAAACTGCTTGTGCCTGTTAGTCCCCAGGGAAGAATAGCTTTCACAATTTCTTGCTGTTGCTTCCTTTTCTCGTGTTTTTGCCGTGGTGGTGTTCGTTCCCTCTAGATAGCATCAGATGTCTCCTGCAAATGCCTTTAATGCCCTTGTAGATGTTTTGACAGTGAGTGGATTAGATAGATAAAAGCTGAAAGGCATAAGGAGTTGACATATTTCCTTTTCCTACTCTCAATTACAGTGCACTGAGAGCAGGTAATGCATTTAATGTTGTTGACCAGCTTTTTGCTGTGCTTACCCTGCTGACTTCAAGGGAATATCGCTATTCTTCTTCAGCTGTCATTGGGTTTTTGCATCTTCCTATCTTAGAGATCAATAACTCCCAAACACAGCCTTTCGTGTTCTGTTCAAAATCGTTACTTACTCCTTCCTTTCTCCGGTCAAGTCCCCAGACCTTGAAAGTCATTTATTCATGCTTTGTAAAGTAAAACCTTCCTGTTTTTCCTGCGATTAACTTTTTCAATTTCACAGCTTATATAAACACGCTGTCTTTTTCCCTCCTCTGAATGTTTGTAGGTTCGAGCCGTATCGGGTGACATTAGCTTTTCTATGCAAGAATTAGAAGATCTTTATGTGGTATTTAAGGTAGGACTGCTTGCAAAAATAATCTCTTTATATTTGTTTTTGCTAACAGCTTTTCGCTTTCAAGTTTTGGAGCCCCATGCCCATGCCCGAGCATACAGGGAAGATTTAGGGCCTTTTCACACGACCCCTAAGATCCGCTGGCCACTTAAATTCGGACCAGAGATCTTAGGGGTTCGTTGCTCTTTCTTCCTCCCCACCACTCCGCACTTCCTTGCTCCTGTCTGCGTGAGGGGAGGGAGGAAGAAAGAGAGGAAAAAATGCAGCTCACCTCTGCCCGGAGCTCCGTCGTCCTGATCCTTCTCTTCTGTTTGCTTTTTTTTCCTCCCGCCCCTTCTCTTAAAGGGGCGGGAGGCAAAAAAAAAAAAACAGAAGCGAGGAGAGCCCCGCACTCACCAGATTAAATCCGGACCTGGCGATTTTCACCCTCCTCCAGCAGGTACAAGAAAAGTGCGCTGGGACGCGCTTAGGTGGGCGGGGTCGCACTTAATTTCCTGCAAACTCCGGAGCTGGTGGGGAAACAATTGTAAGCTCCGGAGCTTGCAGCCATTTGCGGCGGAGTTTAGGGGTCGTGTACAAAGGCTCTTAGAGATTAGAAGAAATGCCTTTCTAATTTACTGATACTGTCTTTATCATAATTCTTTTTTACTGACCATGAGTCTTCTAGATGGAGGGGCAATATACATCTTAAGCCTTTTCTCAGTTTCTGTCAAAAGATACCTGTGTAACAAATTTATTCTCAAAAAGATAGACCCCCAGATTTTGAAACAGATGGTAGAATATTTATTTATTTGACTTGTATACCATGACCACTTAGCCCAAAGGCTACTCTGAGCAGTTTACAACATAAAAATTACAGTTGTACAAATTATACAGAATAAATTTAAATAAACGAACTAAACAAGATCCAACATAACATAAATCAAATAAAAACCAATAAGCCAAAATGATACATTAATTACACATAAAAGTCAAATTAGAAAGACAGCTAATCAATATAAGAGAAGAAAATCACAATGAGGTGGAAAAAAGAAGAGTAGTGTTATTTGTTAAATGCTAGGAAACATCTACAAGAGATAAAGCTTCCGCCATAGTCATCAGTGGAAATTGGCGAGGTGGGGGCTCTGCATACAAAAGAAGGGGACTTCTACAAAGCCTTGGAATGTGCTTGTCCAGTTTTGTGTTGTTGCTCCAGCACAAATAGTAACACAATTTCAGAGAGAACAGGGGTTAAAATGTTTCACATATTTGACTGCAGAGATGCTTACTGGAGTGCAGCAATAGATTCTCTCTTCCTTTCAATCAACTATTTTAAAAAATGGGATGCAGCAATGATGGTGGCAGTTCTTTTTTTGTTTTTAAATTAATGTAAAAACAAAACATTTATTATATTGCTATGTCAGAATCAGTTGAGGGGCATTTGGGGAGAGAGAAACCTGGCTTGAGCACCAGCATAATGTTGGTCATGTAGTTTTGATATCCATCAGAGCAAAGAAATTGCCTCTGTCCCAGCCACCACAAGCATTTTTAGAAAGCGGGGGGGAATAAAAGTTACCACAAGCAAAAAGTTGCATGAAGGCAAAGCAAAGTGCTTCAAGTGCCACCCCATAGCACTTGAAGCACTCTTTGCACACTTTACAATTCATTTATGCAGGCTACACATTGACACCCACCCAAGCAAGTTGGGTACTCATTTTACTCATAATGCCGGGCATGAGTAAATTGGATAGAGGGACACTCTTCTCCCTCTCACAAAATACCAGAACTAGGGGACATCCACTCAAACCGAGCGTTGGGAGAGTGAAAACAGATAAAAGAAAATGTTTTTTTCTAACAAGTGTGTTGGTAGTCTGTGGAACTCCCTGCCACAGGATGTGATGATGGCATCTGGCCTGGATGCCTTCAAAAGGGGATTGGACAGATTCCTGGAGGAAAAGTCCATCACAGGTTACAAACCATGATGGAGATGTGTAATCTCCAGGCTTAAAACCAGTATACTTCAAGGGCCAGATGCAGGGGAGTGGTATCAGGAGACAAAATATCTAGTCTCGTGTGCTTTCAGATGCATTTGGTGGGGCCACTTTGAGATACAGGAAGCTGGACTAGATGGGCCTTTGACCTGATCCAACATGGCTCTTATGCTCTTATTTTACTGACCTCAGAATGATAGAAGGCTAAGTCAGCCATGAGTCGGCTACCTGGGACTGAACCCCAGGTCGTGAGCACAGTTATAGCTCAAGCACAGCAACTTAACCACTGCGCCACAGAGACCACAACATGCAACAAGCTCTCCTTACTCACCATGCAGTGACGCACCCTTTCCCTGCTAACTCTGAATCCATTGAAATAGCCATACTTGTTGTAGCCACTCAGGAAACGAGTTGGTGACTATTTGTGGGTGATTTGGGGGGGGGGGGGTATTTTGATTCTGGCTTCTGCCCAGTTGAATGAGGAACCCATTGGCAAATGGGTGTCTTGTGTGCAGTTCAAGTCCCTGTTGCTGCAGCTGAGCAAAAAGTAGAAATTATCTTGTGTCAGCAGGTGAAAGAGAGGAAGCAGGGGAAGGATTTCATGCACATCCTGTCCTCTCTCTGCACGTAGCAGCTCAGTGGAATTATTTATGTTTGAAGAGCACTGAATAGGCACACAGTTGGACCAAGGTTGTTTCAGGAAAAAAAAACACCTGGCGTCGAATCTCTTTGTGTTCAGCAGTCTGGATTAATTGAATGCTATTTAGGAATTGACAGCATGTTATTTATTTACAGCATGCGTATTTACTAAGAAGTAGCTTGCCCTGATTTTAGCGGCGCATGCTTCCTGGCAAATATTTTGTGAGCTGCAGCATTAGAGCTGTTCCAGGGTTGTTCCTTCTTGGCCAACTCCTGTTGGGGGTCTTACTTTTCAACTACCAAGGTTTCAGCCACAGGTTCTTCTTACCAGTAAACTGAATGTATTCATTCAGCTGGGTGTAGCAAGGTATTAGTTAGGGATGGGACTTTTGGATTTTGGGGGGCTCCCCATCTCAGGATTCACCCAGAATTCTCCAAGCAGAATGGAGGTGGGAGCCCAGAAACCAGTGCCTTTTCCACACCTCCACTGCTATCTGTGTTCCATGGGAATCCCAAGGCTTCGTGGGTGGGGAAGTCTTGATTCTCGCTGTGTTCTATAGAAGGAGCCTCTCACGACACTACCTCATTCTTAAAGCCAGAGACTACCAGCAGTCACTGGGTATTCTTCAGAGGAGAAACACACAGGCGGCAGTGGAGGTCAGAAAACTCCTCTGCAGGCATCCATTCCTGGATTCCCTCTCCCAGAATTCTGCCTGGGAGATTTTCGGCAAATTCTGGGGGTTGGGCTCAAAAGAGTCCCATGTTTTGTATTAGTAACAGCATTAGTTGCATCCTTTCCAATTAACTGTTTGCACAGGGCATTATTGTTAAGGTTTACAGTCACACACCCCTGCCGATCGCAGGAGTTAGGGACCCCCCCCACCCGCGATGCATGAAAATCCGTGATATGCAGGAGCGGGTAGGGTGGGGCTTGGGGGGGCAATCGCGCTCCTGTCCGAGGCTTCTCGGAGGAGCGCAGCGGGGCGGCGCGGAGCGACCGGATCACCCCCCTGGCGCCCCCCGGCGCAGCTCCACGGCTTCTCAGAGGAGCGTAGGGGGTGGCACAGAGCGACCGGATCGCCCCCCGCCACTCCCCGCGCGGCTCCGAGGTGCAGGTACTGCGATCCCGCAATGTAGTGGGACCGCAGTACCTGAACCGCGAAATGGCAGGGGGTGACTGTACAACATAATTGCCAGTGAAAGACCAATTTGTTCTCGAAGTTTCTGTTCAGTTTGTTGAGGTATTTCTGCCTTGAATCTGCATCCCACTGAACAATTTTCCTTATTGGCAGGTTGTTGTTTTTTTAATACAGTGGTACCTCGTAAGACGAATCCCCTGTAAGATGAAAAACTTCCAAGACAAATAAAATTTCTGGGAATAGGTATGTTTTGCAAGATGAGTATTCCCTATGGGATGCCTGGCAAGACGAAAATCCATTCCGCATTTTGAAACAAGTTACCCAGGATGCACTGCATCCCCTGTGTTTGTGGAGGGGTGGGAGGAGTTTTTTTAATTTAGTTTTGGAGCCATTCTGGACATTGTTTTGCAGCAGTTTTTGGACTTTTAGAACTTGGAAAAGTAGGGAGTTGAGGTTTCCTTGCTTTGTTTTGTGTTTTTGCATTGCTTTCCATTGCAGTTTTGACAGGAATAGGCTGGGGGTTCTTGTTTGATGTTGCCTTCTTTTCCCTTGCAGTTTTGGTGGGAAATTGCAAAGTGCAAACAAACAGTTTGCAGTTTTCCCTTTGTTTTGGTGCTTGCTTTTGCACTCTGTGTGTGTGTGTGTGTGTGTGTGTGTGTTGGCTCTGCATGCCTTTAAAGTGAACTTTATAAAAAGGTCTGAAAAAAACAGCTTTTTTGCCTTGTTTTCTGACCTTTGGAACGGATTAATTAGTTTCCCATTCATTCCTATGGGAAACCATGTTTTGTCAGTTAATTGTTTTTGTAAAGCGAATTGACATGTAGAATGAATTGCCATATTTTTTGCTTCATAAGATGCAACGGACCATAAGACGTACCTAGCTTTTAGACATATGTATGTGTGAAAATAATATTCACACATATATACTGTGGTCGTGGTACATCTCCAGCCCCAGTTTACTCTCCAGCCATGCTGCTCTTGGGAAGCTCAAAGCAGCATGGCTGGAGAGTAAAATGCAAAGACAACGTCCCACCACCCCAGGTCTCCATGCTGGGAAGCCTCCAGCTCTTGCAGAGGCCTCTGGACTTGCTGGAGGACCCAGACCCAGCTGCAGCGCAAGCGGAGGCTTCCCGACCCGGCTGTTTAAAAAATTCCCTTGCACAATTGATTTTTTCATTGAATAGAAGAGGGAGAGTAAATGGACCTACCGCAGACCATAGAGATGAGAAACAGGCTAAAGAGTAACCACACACCATAATAATCATAGAGCTGCTCTTCAAGACAGGCTAAATGGGAGAGCTTTGTTCTCTGGATTCACATTTGGTCCATCTTGAAGAGCAGCTCTATGGTAGTTATGATGGATGGTTAGTCTCTAGCCTGTTTCTCAACTCTGTGGTCTCCAGTAGGGCTATTTACTATCTTCCATTCTATGGGGAAAAAATCAATCATGCAAGGGACTTCTTTTTAACAGCCGGGTCAGGAAGCCTCCACTGGGGCAGCATCTGGGGCTGGGACCTGCACCGGGTCTGGAGGCCTCTGCAGCAGCTGCTCCGGAAGCCCCCGGCAGGGGTGTATTCACCCTATAAGATGCACAGACATTTCTCCTTGCTGTTGAGGGGGGAAGTGTCTTATAGAGCAAAATATACAGTAAATTTGTCTTACAAGGTACCACTATATAGTCTTTTTTTCTAACATATTGTAGAATTGATCAGATGCCATGTCTCAGGATGGAAAAATGTAAAAAGTAAATACCACAAAGATGCAGGAGTATTCATATCACCGTTTCTGTCCGTCCCAGCAGTTTATGCCAGTCCCCAGTCCTCTAGGTAGGTCTTTAAGTCTAAATGTTTCATAGACGTGCTTATTGTCTTAACTGGTAACTCCTTCTATTAAACAGGCAAAACACCTAATGAGTTGTTATTGGGGAAATCGCACTGCAGCTGCTCACCGAGACCAGAGCCTTCCCTACTTAGAACAGTACCGCATCAATATTGAGCAATTCAAAGATTTATTTGCTTCTCTTACTCCTTGGTCCTGCGGCCTTCACACACCAGTGCTTGGAGAAAGAATGTTTCGACTCTTGGATGAGAACAAGGATGGGCTTATTAATTTCAAGGAGTTTGCAACAGGGATGAGTAAGTTGTTTTTCTGCAATATTCTGTTGGATCCTAAAGTCAAGGTCTTCTGTTCGCTGGTTGATGGTTGTGAGAATGATAGAACTATATGTTTATAAGTCAGAAAAGCTGTCACAGTTAGCGTTAGAAATGTTACCACCTACATTAACATTGGGGAAAAGTTAGGAATGTTCATTCTCACTGGGATTCTCTGCTTAGAATTACCAGAAAAAAGCAGACAATAGCTTGTTTGCATATTACAAATTAAATCTGACTAATCAAAACTTGAACTATTGTAGTTTGGATCACTAGTGAGATTCGAACCTCTTGTTTTCTAGGGACTTCTCAGCCACAATTCTTCACATTTCTAAGCTTAGAACATGTAATAAACTTCTAGGCAGCCACATAAGTTATTTTTTGGATCAATAAGAAATAGAGGGGGAACAGGAAAAAGTTCATATGCTAAATGTCTTGTACACGTTATGCTGTTATGTCTAAACATCCTATCAAGGGGGGAAAGGAGGTTAGCAGGCGACCATTCATTCCTCACGCTGAGTGTCCTTTCTCTTCCTTGCTGTTCTTGTCAGGTGGAATGTATCACGGTGATCTGACGGAAAAGCTAAAGCTTCTTTACAAACTACACCTACCTCCAGGTGAAGCACCTTTTTCTTTCAAACATTAGTTGATAGGGATGTCAGGTTGCCGGGAGTTAAGGGTGTTTATATGCTGTTTCAAAAACAGGACACAAATGGTAAAAGGCTTGATGTGCTGGAATAGCTTAGCCTGTAGAAGCAACGGCGGCGAGGGGGGGGGAGAGAGATAGGGGCTAGGAGTTTGAGTCCCCACTGTGCCTCCTGGGAGAGATATCAGCCAAAGCCAGTGTGCTGATAGCATTGCATGGCCTGCCTGCCACCTGATTGACCTTGGACAAGCGGCAGAATCCCCGAATACCATTAGAAGGACATCAGATCTGTGTTATAGAACAAGTTCATGGTGCAAGTCCTTGTTGCTTTCAGGTATTTTGGATTACAACCCATCAGCCCAGCCATCATGGCCAGTGGTTAGGAATCCTGGGAGTTGTTATTCCTAACATTTGGAGGGCCATATTGGAGAAAGAAGACTGATGGCTCGGTCCTTTCTCTCTCTTTCTATAGCTCTGAGCTCAGAGGAAGCAGAGTCTGCTCTAGAGGCTGCAAGTTATTTCACAGAGGACAAGGGCCCAGAAGGTAAGAATGGCTGGTCTCATCAACGGAAGGCACAAACACTCATACAGGGAATGGAACTAAGATAGAGAACTGAACATCCGATTCTGGTCCATTTTCTTAATTATCTTTTCTTAACAGAATGGTATCACAGAAGTGCTTTAGCTAGGCACAGATTCTAGGAAGAAGGGCTGTTTTCCATCAGCCTTTCCTGCTTAATCTTGTAATCTGCTCAAATCCTGTAACCTTATTTAGGTTTTTGTATTTTCCTTTCTTACCTCATTTTTGTTACTTTGTATTTGGACTCTCTCTGTCTCTCATTCTGTCCTGAGTTTATCCCTTGCCTTCAAAGCTTCTATTTTCTTTCTCTCTTTCTTCTCTTCCCTTCTCTAGTATCTCCTTTTGTCTCAGAGCTGGATCTCTTCCTGCAGTGTGATTCCCAAGGTTAGTCCTACCGCCTTCACAACTTTGGGCTTTTATTGGCAGGAAGCCCATATGAAATCATTTTAATATTGTTTTCTAGTGCTGCTACCATGGTACACCAGCCAGATGTAATATTTTGTTTTCTAAATCTGCGATCAGTTTTAGATAGCTTTGTCAGAAAGCCAGTCACTAGATCTTTTTGCTCAATACGTATTTGTGTAAATTCACTCTACTTACTACAGAATCTTAGAACACTGCCTGGCTTAGAAGAAGCAATTATAATAATTTAATTGGTAACTATAAAGAATATTCATTCCATAAACAGCAAACTTAACTTATACTGCTGGACAGTCTCCAAAACTGGTCAAGGCAAAACCATTCTCCATACCTTAACAATGGTGTGGCCATGTGTTATTTAGTGCTTGATAATGCCAATACTTTTTTTTTGTACAAAGTATATCATATTCACGTAATGGCCAGAATCCTATCACTTGTTCTTGCTGGTGTAAGTCTATTGTTACAAATCTGTGATTAGTTAATTATAAATATCACTATATTTGACCGTTGAGCTTTGCCTGAGCTCAGTAATGGGCTGGGTGAACAAGTTGAAATTAAGTCCTGACAAAATGAGGATATTGCTGGTCAGTAGAAAATCAGATTTGGGATTTGGGATTCGACCTCTTCTAGAAGACGTTGTGCTTTTCCTGACAGGTCACCTTTGTAGTGTGGGAGTACTTTTTCACTCGGCATTATTCCTGGATTCCCAGCAGGCAGCAGTGATCACGAGTACTTCTGCACAATTCTGCTTAATGCACCAGCTAATATCTTTCTTGAACCAATCCTTCTTTAGGGCAATACAAGGTGCAGTGTGTGATCACCTTGTTGTAAAGGAGAATTGCTAGTCCTGAAGACTTACAGGACTGATGATTCTTCTTTTTGGAGAATTTACAGGAAAAATAATTCTTATCTAAGTGGATCATAGGGAGCTATAAATAGGTTAGGGTTATGTACAACCTACGTGCTGCCTATCCTTATATTAAATTGGGGGTGTGCAGTATTTTTACATGTATGAAGACTATATTTTTGTCTAAAATTGTTAGACTAAAAATTGAGGGTTGTGTTATAACAAACATAAGACAGAAGAGAACCATGCAGTTGTGGAACTGTAGTTTTGGGTTGGGAAAGTGTTTGAGGGGGCCTTCTTATAGATGGGGGGAGGAATACGTGTTTTAGCCTCCCTTTTAAAAAAAAGGACAGAAAAGGATTAGAATTAGTATTTTTTTAAAAGCCCAAAAGACTGTTTCTTGGAAAGCAAGTTAGTAATCATCATTTTGCAGCAATCATCATTTTGTACAGCCACACACAGTTGGTTCACTATAGCTTTATTGCAAAGTTCGTACCTCTGAATTAAACATGATGAGTGTTGCATCTTCAGTAGGTTCATTGCTCAAATTATACGGTATACGGACCCTTTGCTTTGTTTTTTTTTTCAAATATACTTTAGTGTTTATTGTGTTTGGGTAGGCTCCTTTTTGCCTTGCATTTCATGCACTGTTCCTTAATGTCTTTGTTTTTGTAGAAACAGCTGTGGATGAAGACAAAGGAGCAAGAGAAGGGAACTCCAAAGACCAAGGCAATGAAGTTTTCTTTGTATTGACACATTCACACAGTAGCATTCTCTTATTTGTATAACTAACAAAGAATGTATTCTTATAGAACTGCAAGCTGCTTCAGTTCCAAAATTCAAAACACCTTTTTTCGATCCAGCAAAATGGCATCATTAGAATAACAAGCATTAGTGGCAGGCAGAAGTGATAGCTTTAACTTTCAAGTCCTGGCAAAGTTTATTTTACTTCTAGTACAATGTAGCATGGTGGTAAGCATCTGCTGGGTTAGTTGACGTTTTTAAAGGAGTGTTCTCTTGAAAGAAATCCCCTAATGTATGTCAAGTTCATCAGCATTCTGGCATATGCGTGTATTTTAAAATGTTTGCTTTTGTCATGCTATCTTTTAGAGGAGAAGAGCACTAGCCCCCAAGATTACAGATATCACCTGCGAATGTGGGCCAAGGAAAAAGATTCCAAAAAAGAAACAATCAAAGATCTTACAAAAATGAGTCAGGTGAGAATTGATTTGAAAGTCTGCTTTGCATTTAGAAATGTATCACTGAAATGCCTAGTGTTTTTGAAGCTTTAAAATACTGAACTGAGCCAAATATTTCACTGTTATAATGTATTTTTGTGGCCTGAGGTCTGCTCTGATTCCAGATGATAACATATCTTAAAACTGGAAGATCAGAAAAACTGGAGAAGGATAGAAGAGCTAACATTGTGTCAGCTTCATACAGTTCAGCCCTGCACAGAATACTGTTGCTGCACTTTCACAGGCAGAGGGTGCAGCTAGATGGCCAGATTGGAGCAGGCCAGATGGTGCTAAATAGGGTTGCTTAAGGTTACATGGGGGTGTGGTGTGCCCTTTTGTGCGATCCTTCCATTTGCAGGCAAGGATTGGTGGTGCTAGTGAGGAAACCATGCTGCACCTAAAGTGATCCCACACCACTTAGTCTTTCCTCATTATCAACCGGGGGGGGGGGAGTCTCCTCCCTTGTTCCCTTCCTGTCATCTTCTCCTTCAAGGAGGAAGCATTCAGGTTTTCGAATTGTTGTGGTTTTCCTTAAAGGAATAGTGCATCAGAACTGCCTTACACATCTTTTTGAAAAAAGCTTTTCTTCCACTGTGTCCCCCCTCCATGGAGGAGCAGAAGGAACTTTTGTGTGTCCCAAGATCATGGTTTAAGCTTAGCGCTTAAGATGTCCTCTTTGGTTCAATCCAGTGATTGCATGTGCTGGAAACACACCAAAACAAAGCAGTGTTACATAAGAAGAGCCATGCTGGATCAGGCCAAAGGCCCATCTAGTCCAGCTTCCTGTATCTCACAGTGGCCCCACCAGATGCGTTTGGGAGTGCACGAGACTAGATATCTGTCTCCTGATACCACTCCCCTGCATCTGGCCCTTGAAGCATCCCGATTTTAAGCCTGGAGATTACACATCTCCATCATGGTTTGTAACCTGTGATGGACTTTTCCTCCAGGAATCTGTCCAATCCCCTTTTGAAGGCATCCAGGCCAGATGCCATCATCACATCCTGTGGCAGGGAGTACCACAGACTAACAACACACTTGTTAGAAAAAACATTTTCTTTTATCTGTTCTCACTCTCCCAACACTCAGTTTGAGTGGATGTCCCCTAGTTCTGGTATTTTGTGAGAGGGAGAAGAGCTTCCCTCTATCCACTTTACTCATGCCCGCATTATTTTGTACGTCTCAATCATATCCCCCCTCAGGCGCCTTTTTTCCAGACTAAAGAGCCCCAAATGTTTTAGCCTTTCCTCATAAGGGAGGTGCCCCAGCCCAGTAATCATTTTAGTCGCTCTCTTCTGCACCTTTTCCAGTTCCACTATGTCTTTTTTGAGATACGGTGACCAGAATTGTACACAATACTCCAGGTGCGGCCTTACTATGCTTTTATACAATGGCATTATAATGTTGGCTGTTTTATTTTCAATCCCCTTTTTGATAATCCCTAGCATGGAATTGGCCTTCTTCACCACTACCACACATTGGGGAGACACCTTCATGGAGCTGTCCACCAACACACCAAGATCTCTTTCCTGATCTGTCACGGATAACTCAGAGCCCATGAGTTGATAGATAAAGTTTTGATTTTTTGCCCCAATATGCATTACTTTACATTTGGCTACATTAAAATGCAATTGCCATTTCGTAGCCCATTCCCCCAGTTTGGAGAGCACCAAAAGTGGCCCCCAACAGGGACTCAAAAGTTGCAGACAGGTAAGCATCAGGGATGGGCTGATGTGCATGTATGTCATGTGATCACTAGAAAAAAGAAGCAAATCGGTTTATCCCCGGACTAGACCAAACAGCAGGGCAGATCCCCATCTTACACCAAAAGAGTTTTTAAGGCCTAGTTTCAGAGATCACGTTGTGATGTATTTCTGTATCAAAAACTGGCTGTGGCAATCAGAGTAGTGCTTTACCTTCAAATGGAGTACCATATCAAATGGTCTCTGTGATATTTCAGTGGTTAAGGAAGGCAATGCATTGTCAGCTGTTTTACATCTTTTCTGTCTCTTTGAAAGCAAATCTGAGATCAAGCAAAAATTCAGATTCAGTACATATTGTGTGTTGTCTGTGTGTGCCAATTTTAATTAGGATGCTTCAGCTTTCATTGCTTGCCAAATCAATTCTGGTATTGCATCCACCAAGGGCAAGGGGAGGAACATTTTATCTCTTTTTTTCCTGTAAAGGCTGCATTCTGTTGGAGAGTAATGTGTTCAAAGCGATATAAAAGTGGTGGCTTATTGCTCACTGCTCCACTAAACACACTAAAACACACATGCACGAGGATCCTCCAAAAATATTTATGGTAAAATAATTACTTGTGATTTGATTCAGACATAATGCCAAACCATCCATGGTTTAATGTTACACAGATGCCTCGGGTTCATTTCCATCTACACCTACATGGCTATTTAAAAAATGGAAACTTTAATTTCCATTTATTCATAGCACATTGTTAATCTAAAGTCAAACTTGATTAATTTTAACTGTGGTTTCGGGGGGGGGGGGAAGCCATGTGTATAAATAATTGTTTAAAGTTGCACTGATTCCCGATATCATAGTTGAAATTAACTGTAATTTGAATATAATGGCCAGAATCCTATTGGTATTTGCAATAATTTGCTGTGGCTATTGGCAGCTAATTGACAAGATGCTGGTGTACATCTCAGCCATGCAGCAACGTATAATGCACCCACCTGCACAGCTGTTTTAACACCTTGTCAGTTGGCATCCACTTTGCATCTCCTGCCACTACTCTGATTCCCTCTATTGTGGACCTGATTGTGTTGCATACTGGGAAACAGCTGATGACACACACCCCACTGGAGGAAGACTTCTTTAAGGATGGAGACTCAGTAGTCATTGTGCTAATCTGTCAAGATAGTTTGGGGGTGGCGGCGGTGTTGCTGGTGACCAAGTATAGCACCAGACTCCAGAGTTGAAGAATGAGCAAAAATCTTTCCTGCACCTCAGTTTGGAGAAAGATTTGGAGAGTGTGGATGAGAAAGGTGTAATCTCTTTTTTAAATGGTCTGCCTTATATATAGCAGCATATGCCACCTTTGCTAGACTTAAAGTCCCCACCAAAGGGTGCTTCTGCCCTTCCCAGTCTTTGCGGCATTTTTCCACTCTCCTTCCTCAATTTTTCCTTATTCTTTAATCCATTGAGTAATTTGATATCATAATTCTAGGATCCTCAGATTAAGCAAATGACCTTGGCGGTGATGGGAGAGGTTACTATGTCTTTCTACTAACCCCTTGTCCATCCCCATTTGCACCAATTGCTTATCAACATTAACAGGATTGCCAAGCTTGTGATTTTGCCTCTAAGTGTGTAGCTGTTTCCATAATGTGCCTCTCTCTCTTTTGAAGGAGCAATTTATAGAGCTATGCAAGACCCTCTACAACATGTTTAGTGAAGATCCTGACGAGCAAGGCCTGTACCACGCCATTGCCACCGTTGCCAGCCTCCTCCTCCGCATTGGGGAAGTAGGAAAAAAGTTTTCCCACCACCCGGTTAAGAAGGCCGATGACCTCAAAGCATTCAGCACTCAGGACCCAGTGGGTGAGGTCGAGTCTCCAACATCTGACCAGAGTCAGAATTCAGCGGTGGAGCAGCATTCCCAAGCGGTTCCAGAAGACAAAGCTTCCGGAGATGTCAAAGTTGAAAAACGCCAACAAGAAAACCAGATATTTGTAGACGGCGGTGGCGAGGGTCCAGGATCGCCCATTCAGCTGTTTTCAGATGATGAAACTAAAGACGATATGTCCATGTCTTCTTACTCCATGGTCAGCACAGGCTCCCTTCAATGCGAAGATATCGCTGACGATACCGTGCTGGTTGGTTGTGAGGGAGGCAGCTCAGCGGCACGATACGGCAGCACCGTTGACACAGACTGGTCCATCTCCTTTGAACAGATCTTAGCCTCCATACTTACAGAGACAGTCCTGGTAAACTACTTTGAAAAGAAAGTTGACATGACCCAAAAGATCAAAGAACAAAAGAAAGTGGAAAGGCAGTTCAGTTCATCCAGTGATTATGAACTTTCCTCAGTGTCAGGTTGAATTCAAGAGAATAAAGCAAAGCTTTGGTAAATAGTGACTGGAGGTTCAAAACTTAGCAGATGCCTGGGCAATTTTGTTTTCTTTTGTTTTGCTTTAACCAACACCTATAAACTACCCATTAATTAAAGTAGCTTCAGCAGAGAAAGGGCTTATCACTGTGACTGTTTGATATGGATCTCTCTCTGGAGGATACCTTGCTTGCTGGATTTGCATTACATTCTCAAAAGCATGAAAGCCTAGAACCTAATAGCCTCTGCGGCCTACAGTTACTGCAGTAAATTATGCATGTGTGCCTCTGTCTTTCTTTAAGAAGTTTGATTTCAGTCAGACTATGTGACACTTTCCTATGCTTTAGATTCCTCTCTAGTTATTCACAGAAAATGCAGCACAGCTAGAATTATTTCCTCTCTGTCTTTTGGCTGCTTCTCTGCAACCCAATATAATGTATTAACATGCTGTAGAGGTCCTCAGTCTGCCAAAGAGAGTCTTGTTAGGAATCTAGATGCTATGCGGTAGCCTGTCAAATGTAAAGATGTTATAGTCTCTTGTTCCTGACATCTTACAGCCAGAATGCACCACGCTCTTAGGATAGTTGTTATGCCAAGTGAGCTCCTAAACGTGTGGTTTTCAAAATCTGACGAAACATGCACACTAATATCATTTAGGCCAGTTTTAATTCATCAGTGTCATGTATCTGGTTTTTTTTTCATCTCCCAGAAAGAAGCACTGAGAATTGCAGTACTCATGGAGACTGGGGGTAACATGAGGTGAATGTAATCATATTGAGATTTAAGAGGCAGTAATAACTGTTGCAACTCGAAATGTAATTGCATCCTTCATCATTGCAGATGGTACAAGAGCACTAAGCAAATCTCAGTATATTTGGAATTTTTCAAATTCTTCAAATATTAATAAGCAGACTGTGCTAATATTCCTGTCTGCTAGTTATTTTTAAAGAGCTGCATTATTGAAGAGACTGCCTAATGGATCTGTTTCTCACCATGATCAGAAATGGGTCTATAGGTGTTGGGTTTTTTATGTGCAAGACTTAGCTGTACCTCCACAGCCTAATGCAGATATGCACACAGTTCAGGGTGGGGGTGGTTGGATTAATCATTTGTCCTTTTTACCTAAACTAATCTGCAGACTACATCATGGTCCAAATGTTGTACATCACAGGAGTTTCACTGTTGTACTACAATTCAAACACTTTCTTTAACATGCTTAAACATTATGTGATGTTAAGACCATCTTTTATTGTAGCTGTACAGAATGCACAGTTATGGGACCTACCCTCTGCAAATCAGTGGTGGACCAGAGGAAAATTGGAGCTCCATTTTGGGATTGGTAGCTTCCCTATGGGAACTTGTTTACTCTCCAAAAGCATTATTATATTTGTTTATATCTGTATAATGTTCATTACACAAGTGTATTTTTCAGTCTCATTAAGATAATTGAAATTGTGTGACTGTTAATGTGGGTACAGTGAGTGTGAGTGGATTTGTCAGTTTAGAAAGAAAGAGGTCTGAAGAACTTGAGTAGATGTACACAAGGGATGCATCGCTTGGTGGAATACAGTGTTACTTGGATTGTGTGGCACATTATCTGTGTTTAAGTCTCTGCCTCCTCATACCTGCGCCTAGAAAGTGAGCAAGATAAACTCACTTTTACTAATTTTCCAGTAATTTATTGTACTTTTTAAGATAAAAATCCATGTGATTTTACATAATTTTTGTTTGCTTGATCATGTAAGTATTCAATAAAATGACCAGAATGATATATAGCCATAGATTTACTACTGCTTTATTTCATTATCTTCAGAACAGCTTGTTAAAATACATATACAGTGGTACCTTGTATAAAGGAATTAATTTGTTCTAAATGAAATTCTATTAAGAACATTTTCCTTTGTATAGATTTTCTATAGGAATGCATTGAAAGCAGATTCAACCCTAATCGCTATCGTTTTTCTGTTGTATGGATTCGCCCCATAGACAATTCTGTTAAGAGATTTTCCCCTATCTCCAGAATTATTTTCCTTTAAGCAGATTTTCTGTTAAACAAACTGCTTGTTATATGAGGGTCCATTGTAATTGTCTTTAACACAGAACTTATGTTCCATATGCATAGCAAGAATCCATGAGGGAAGATGCTTGAAAGGAATGGATTATGTGATCACAACCAAGCTTGGCTCTTGTCCTTGCTCTCTTTTGAATGTAAACAAGTTCATGCCTGAGACAAAATATTTATTCCTTTAAGAATATGTTCTTTTTTCCCTCTGTCATACTTCTGTACTTCACTCTTCTGGCACTTGGGCAGTCATGTTCAACGTAGCATGTGCAAGTAGTTTTCTTTTCTTCAGCTAGCAGGTTCATTGCTTCACTCCCCCCAAGAGATGAATACTGTGGTTTAAATGGTGAGTGTAAAGTTGACAGAAGACACTTGGCGCCTGCACAATACTTATAATAGGGAGAACACAATCCCATCCATAACAGAGGCTGGGTCCCTATTCCCTGATCTGCATTTTGCCTGACCAGGAGCACCTCTTTCTTGCCTGCATTATGTTTCATCATCATCTAATCCATTACTGGCATCTGACACCAATTTAAAACCAAAACTGCTTCCTTAGATTTAGATGGTGCAGTGGTGGCAAGCCTTCAGCACTCCAGATGTTTTGGACCAGAACTCCCACATGGAATTCTGGGAGTTGTAGTCCAAAACATCTGGAGTGCCAAAGGTTCGCCGCCACTGTAGGGTGTCATCCACATATTGGTGACACCGAACTCCAAAACTCAAGGCAACCTTTCCTAGCAGTTTCATATGTATGTCAAATAGCAATGGGTAAAAAACAGAACCCTGAGAGACACAAGCCAAAAAGAGTTAGTTCCCCAGACCAACTTTCTGCGTTCCCCACTCCAGGAAGGACTGGAACCACTTTAAAACAGTGCCTCCAAGTCTCATCTTAGAGCTATCATGCCATGGCTGATGGCACTGAAAGCTGCTGGTAAGATCAGCAGAACCAATAGGGACACACTTGCCCTGCTTAGTTCCTGATGTCAGTCATCCATTAAGGTGATGAAAGCAATTTCTGTTCCGTTACCAGCCCTGGAGACAGACTGAAATGGATCTAAATTCATCTCTTTCATTAAAGAATCTTTGGAGCAGAGAAGCAAATGGCTATTCCAATATCTTTCTCAGTGCAAGTGTTTCTAGTGCTGCTTTAAGCGTGCTGGGATCATTCTTCCAGGAACTCTCTGGAACTGAGCAGCTTGCACAAGGTGGCATAGATGGGCTGTTGCTCCAGGACAGTGGTCTCAACCTGTGGGTTCCCCAGATGTTCCTAGACTGCAAATCCCAGAAGCCTCCACCATTCGCTGTGCTGGAAAGGATTTCTGGGATTTGCAGTTCAGGAACGTCTGGGGACCCACAGGTTGAGAACCACTGCTCTAGGAGATGAGAGTGGAGAATTCAACTCTTGACTCTGCAGCCAGATTCCCAACTCATTGACCTAACAAAGATGTAGAAGTGGAAGGGACCCCAAAGGTTGTGAGGTCCAACCTCTGATAAGACAAATCCACTGAAGTCATCCCTCAGAGATGACTATCTTCTAACCTCTGTTTAAAAATTCAAGTAAAGAGAATCCACCACCCTCTGAGGTAGTCTAGTTTACCGCTGAACATCGCTGCAGCTCTTTCTGATATATGGTTCTTCCTAATATATGGCTGACATTTTGTTTCTTAAAACTAGTTTGAGGAGTTACCAATTGGAGCGGTAGAAGACAAGTATATTCTATCCTGACAACCCTGTATGCATCTTTTTTTTTTCAACCAAAAATGCACAGTTCCCTCAGCTATCCTTCATGGGGCTTTTCACCAGGCTCTTTACCATCTTGATCACCCTTCTCTAGACATACTGTATTCCACTTTATTGCTGGGATGTCCTTTGCCTGAGGCAGTGGTTAAATGCCTGTACTGCAGGTAAAACTGTGCTCTAAAATAAATAAATAATAGTTTTTATTTCTTAGAAGATCCGCTGAAGTCCAAGGGTGCTTAAGTTATTATAAAAACGTCAGACTAATTATCTCCTGCATTCCTCTGACTAGAGATGACAGGGGTAGGGGAATCTACCGCTTGTGCAAATGTTTCTACTGTGCAGGCCAAGGAGGGGTTTTTTTTTTGGGGGGGGAGATCCCGGTTTGTATAAAGGCATGAGAGGCGGGATCCTGCCTGACTGCACCAGCCAAGCTTTCAACTCAGCAGAGGTTCAACAGCCCTTAGGGAACTACAGCATTCCCTGTTGTTTGTGAGGCAGCAGGATTAGCAAGGGCACTCTTCGGGCACAGGTCCCGTGGTTTCTAACACAACAACCAAAACTGGAGTTTGCAGCCCATGAATTATGGCGGGTGTGCAGCCTACTGGGCAGGCCCCTGAAGGGAGAAGGAGAGCGATCACCATGCCTCCTCCACCCGGGAGGTGGGTTGCGTTTAGGAGTGTCATTTGTTATCATGTCATCTCGCCCCTCTTTATTCTTCCCGCCCGGTCCCCAGGATGCCCCTGAATCTCTGCCACGAAAATATCCCGAATTTCCCGCCATCTTCTGTATTTCTCCTTCTTAGCCCCTCCCTCAGCGATGGAAAGCGTAGTAGGCTTTTAAAAAACAAACAACCCCCAGAAACCACGCAACCTATGCGCTGCAGGCAAAAGAGCAGTCCTCCCCCCCCCCCGCCCCACAGCCATCTCTGGCGGAGCTCTTTTTCTATTTCAGGGGCGCTCGGTTCCCTCCGCGGGCCGGCCTATAAGAGGCTCCCGGAGGAAGCAGGAAGCCAAGCGAGAGGCGGCGGCCGCGCGTTCCCGCCAAAGAGTTGGGCTCGAAGCCCTTCCAGAAAAAAAGTTAAGGAGGGCGGGCTGGTTCTTATAGCGCTCTTTGCCGGCCGGATTCTGCTGGTCCCCAGGAAAGGGGGAAAGGAGAGGAAGCCTAATATAAATGGCGAGTTAGCCGAGCGGGATGGCTCCGCAGTTTCAGGTGCTGAGGTGCTGCTCCTGCCACGTCTTCCAGGTCCACCAGGTGAGGCAGGCAGGCAGGTGGAGGGGAGGGGTGTTTTTTGGGGGGGGGTGCAGGGGGTCCTATCAGTCCAGAAGGTGACCGGGCGGCGTCAGCGTCATTCTCCTTGGGGCCTTGGGACCGGGGTGGAGGGGGGTTGGAGGGGCCGTAGCCTCGCATCCCCCCCCCCCGATTTTGAGGCTGAAGCCCCGTCACGCCGCGGTGCCTGGCCTTGGGACTAGCAGAAGGGCTTGGTCCACAAATATCTTAGGGCGATCGGGGACCCCAATATAATGGGGTGGGTCCCGAAAGCAAGGAGGCGACTCTTCTTTTTCTGGAAGAGGGTCGTTCTGGAGAAATAGGGGAGCTGCTGTTGCTGGAGAGGAGCACGAAGGGAAATCTCTTCTTAGCATCCTCCCCCCCCCACCCCACCAACAACAAAGATGTGCTAGAGCACTGAAAACGGTCGGCTGCAAAGTTCGAATCCCGGGCGCCAGGCAGGGGAGTGAGCTCCTGCTGTTAACCCCAGCTCCTGCCAACCTAGCATTTGGAAACATGTAAAGGATGCAAGGAGATAAATAGGTACCGCCATAAAAAGCGGTTTTATTTTATTTTATTTTATTTTATTTATTTTTTTATTATCCCTTGCAGCCATGCCAGCCACATGGCCACGGACTTGCACAACACTGGCTCTTTGGCTTGAATACAGAGATGAGCACCGCCCCTAGAGTCAGAAACGACTAGCACCCATGTGCGGGGGGGGGGCTTTACCTTTACCTTACCAGATGGTAGCTTTCCTGTCTCTCTTTCAGAGACAGATGCACAAGTGGTCTTGTAACTTTGCAGTTAATTCCCCCAAAATTTTGGGTCTGTGAAATGTGAAGAAAGTACTGTGAGGATGTGGCTTGAAATAAGTACATTTGCAGGAAGTCCTACCCAAATGAAGTATGACAAGCCATGCCAACTGCTGAGAATGTCAAAAGCCATCCTTGAAATTAATCACACTAAAAACCCTGATTTATAGTAAAACTGTGACATCTGGTATTTTATTAGGTTCTGAAAGGAAAGCTAGTTCAGGTACTGTACTGTATTTGGACTGAGGAGCCTTTGAATGGTGGGTGGCGCTGAGATGGGGCTTCAAGAGTGTTAGCAATTCATTGGTAGGTTTGCAAACAAATGTATGCTGTCCAGGTGACTGTGTTTTAAAAGCTGTATGCAGTTAACTTAATGTGCATGATACTTTTATACCTTTTGGGAAAAGGCATGTATAAACTCAGCATAGAATCGCACACATATATAGCAAGTGTACCTGGTTTATTCATGTTGCCATTCATGTGGATCCAACTGGGCATCACTCAAAGGTGATGAGAGGCCTAGGAATGAAGTGCATACTGTATCTCCATAACAAAACTCTAAATATATTTTGAGTCTGCGATTAAAGGATTTTCTCCCTTCAATACCCTTTCTGGTTATCAAAGGTTAAAATACTGTAGCTCATAAAAATGTCGTCTGTTGAGTATTATGGGTGATTCTTCCTGGTTGTAACTAAGTCAGATTCCTGTTTAAGACTGCCTAGAATATCAAGCTTGGAAACTGTCCGTTCCTTTTTCACATGCTACTTAGCTCTTTTGTTGATCATTACTAGTGTAAATCTCAATCTCTATTTTTAATTAGCACTTTTCATTTAGCATTGAACCTACATACTTTTGGCTACACATGTATATACATGTATAGATTTCCCTTGATTTTGTTCCTGCATTGAGCAGGAAGTTAGACTCAATGGCCTTCTAAGCAAGCCCCTTCCACCTTCATTATTTTTATGATTCTATGAATCTATGATGTTGTTTTCATGCCAGACCACACTTTCACATTACATGGTTTGACCAAGAGAAGGTAAGGGCAGTTATCCAGTGATTGTTCATACCTATTTTTTTTGTGAATAGAAGCCTGATTCCTTCAGCAAACTATACTGGATTATACACATACCAATATATTGTACAGTTTTAATTTGCATTTGGGCAAGGGTTAAGATCTTCTGAAGACAAAGTAAGTTGATGCAAATCAAATTGTTCCAGCAGGTCTGGAACAAAACTATTTTTGCAGTCCTCTAATAATTCAGCCAACCATGGGTTTTATTGTGAAATCATTAATGAGCTGTTTGTGTGCCATTAAATGGCCAGAGGTTAGGCAACTTCTGGTTTGCCTTTCTGTGCAGCATTTGCTTTAGTTTTTAGCCAAATCAAGTGGAACACTCAGTTGTGCCATTTTCTCTTTGCACATTCCATCTCCCAGCTTATAATTAACTGACCAGTCTGTCATTTAACCTGCAGGTTAGGAACAGAAGTATCTTCCTTCCTTTGTTCTCCCTAGATTGCACTTAATTTGGGGGTGGGGGTTGGGGTGGGGCAGGTATTGTATGAATGCTCTGATCCCATAATTCTTCTGCAGGAGAACTATTTGAAAAATTCATCATCCTTGGTGATCTGAACCATGTTTCAGTATTATGCATAATTCCTGACTCATGATTAGTGGAAGCTAAATGGAAACTAAGCAAATAC
>JAHTLZ010000010.1:61525775-61539185 GCA_023846285.1 Phrynocephalus versicolor | reverse complement strand
CCCCCCCGCTGGATTGTGTGTGACTGTCTGGAACATTCTGTCTCAAGAAGCCTCCAAAGCAGAGGGAGGAGAGAGGAATAGAGGTCTCATTTGCACCAGCCAGGAACGTGTCGGTTAGGGTTTTACTTTTCTTTATATTTATTTATTTAATTTCTTTTCAACATTCTTATTTTTTCAAACAGTTTCTAGTCATGGGGCAGCTGGTCAATTGTGCATAGGGCTACAAATTGTACTTATTCTTGTCACATTAAAAATCCAAAGAAAAATCCAGTTGTTAGTTCCAAGCAGAGCAGATTCCACAGTCAGGTACATAAACCACGGTGTGGACATGGACTTCTATCCAACTTCTTTTGTGAGTTTTGGCATTTTGTGTGTACAGAATGTAGTCTATGGGACCTCAAAGTGAATCATCTGAGTTTCCATTATTTCTTATGGGGAAATTTGCTTTGATATCAGTGTTTTGGTTTACAAGCATGTTTCTAGAACAGATTATGCTTGTAAACCAAGGTATTACTGTATACATGCAGGGTTCATGGAAACTTGAGAATCTGGGATGTACTTTAAAAAGCTTTAGGATCTTTGTGTAAATCTTTATCTCTCCTTGTGGCCAACAAAACCAGAATGTATTTGTTCTATCTGCACAGTTTATATACAGTGACAGAATTTCTCTTTCCTTGGCACAAAATTTGGGATTACCTGGACACATAACTGCAGTATTATTATCAAAGATAGCACAATACACATAGGCTTACATACTATACTATTTAATTTTTTCATTATTATGATAATAAGGAGCGTGGTGGCTCAGCGCACTAAGGCTTCGAAAACTGTTAGCTGCAAAGACGGCAGCCCGCCAGTTCGAATCCCTGGTGCCAGGCAGTGGAGCGATTTCCTGCTGTTAACCCCAGCTCCTTCCAGCCTAATAGTTTGAAAGCATGTAAATGCAAGTAGATAAATAGGTACCACCGTAAAAAGTGGGAAGGTAAAACAGTGTTTCCTTGCAGCCATGCTGGCCACATGGCCATGGACTTGCACAACACTGGCTGTTCGGCTTGAATACGGGGATGAGCACCACCCCTAGAGTCACACACGACTAGCACACATGTGCGGGTGGGGGGTACCCCCCCACACACCTTTTTTATGAAAATATATACTTTTTAATGAAAATATATACTGTAGTTAAAATTAGTTTTTCTGGGATTTGGAAGGCATCAAAACATTTGGTACATTCTCTAATGTTTTAGAAGAAAAAATCTGAGACAGTGAGCCGTTGGACTAAATATCTGGATGGAAGGTGTGAGGAGCAAGAAAAGGAAGATGGAGAGGAAGAAATGGTGCCCACAGAAAAGCAGATTTGTTCTTTCAAGGAAAAAACAGCAAAGCATCCGAGGTGATATATATGAACTTCCTGTGACTTGGAACTCACACGGTATCCTTTTTGATCAATAGGCCAAGTTCAAATATGATAACAACGTTCATCATAGTTACTGGCTTTCTTTCTAGTAGGGGGGTCTGTGTGATTAAACTGGATAAGGTGGGTGGTATATAAATGGAAATAATAAATAAATAAATAATCTCTGGTCTTCATTGTATCTCCCAGGAAGCGCAAGAAGACCAGCTTTTGTGTTACTGATGGCCTGGGACAGATGGAACAGAGTGTGTCTGGATTTGCAGATAATGTCAAAAGGTTTGAGGTAATGTTCTCCTCCCTCCCACACACACACACACCAAGGATGTGGGTTTGTATTTTTAGCATTGTGGGCCTTTTATGTTCCAACTCCCTGCTGTATTTCCCAGACTTTGGAAGCAACTAATTTTAAATAATGATTTGCTTTTTGATAACTAATCATACTCCTTAAATGGATATTTCAATTGCCTTAGGTCCTTTTCCAGGTGGGGTAAAAATAATTTAAATAAATAAATAACTGCAACTGGGTTTTAGTTATTTTCATGTATAGAGGATGTCATCTCATTTAGGTGTGTTTTGGATTATAAGGAGTGTCTTGTAGCAGTCTTGTCTTTTTAAAAGTAACCGTTGCAATTTCTTTTATAAGTATGATAGGATAACTACTTATTTAAAAGTACTGTAGTTACATTTAGAACTGAAACTGTAACTAAGTAACTTTCCAAACTCTGCATTTGTGGTCTCACTCAGAAAGAAGAGAGAACCAAAATCTGCATAACTTGCCAGATTCTGCTCTTCAGAACACACCAACAATTGAGTAGAATATACATGATCCAAAAATGAGGATCATCTTGAAAGTCTCTTTGAAGGCACACAGTATGGTTCACTATATACCCTGCCACCATATTGTTATAGCTGATGAAGGCTTTGCAAGTTATCTCATCCATAGAAACAAACGGTAGAAACTGCTTTATTAAAGCAATCTGTCACTTATTTTTTATAGTTCTACCTCTCAATCCAGTCACGTTTTGGAAGTCTTAGGGCGCTTTTACACGATCTCTAAAATCTGGTGTCAACTTAAATTCGGACCAGAGATCGTGGGGGCTTGTCGCTCTTCCTGTGTTCCCACCCCTTTGCACTCCATTGTTCCTGTCTGCATGAGGGGAAGGAGAAAAGGGAGGAAAAAAAATGCAGGCTCACCTCCGTCTGCAGGTCGAAGCCACCCCGAGCAGCCCCGTCGTTGTGATTCCTGTCTCATAAAGGGGCGGCAGGGACAAAAAAACAAACAGAAGGTGAGGGAGCCTGGCATTCACAGCTTTACAATCCGAATCGGAAGATTTTTTACCTCCTGGAGGCCAGGTACTTGAAAAGTGCGCTGGGACGCGCTTAGGTGGGCGTGGTTGTACTTAAAATTTTTTAAGTCTGGAGCTGGTGGGAAAACATTTTTAAGCTCGGATCTGGAAGCCCTTTGCCTCGGATTTTAGGGGTTGTGTAAAAGCGCCCTTAGTCCAACACTATTCACTAACTGGCTCTCAATGATACTGTTATGATCGGTTTTCTAATAGTATCAGCTAAGCAGATCACTTGACTTCCTAATTTTAGTTAAGATTAATTGACAAAACCTCTGGCCCTTTTTCATTACTGTGCTAAGGCTCTAGGTTCTACAGGGTACATTGTTTAGCTTCCACTTAGTAACCCCACTATCCTAGTGATGGGACAGGGTGTTATTTTGCTGTCAAATCTCCAAAGGAACTGCCAGGTAAGTTAGCTAAACATCGAGAGATCAGGAACAAAACAGGATACAGTAGAGAAGAGCTTCATCAAATGAAAGAAAAAAATAGCCTCCAATATTTGTCCGTTTGTAATCTGACCCTGCCACTTGCATCAGTTTCTTTTCATTTTATTATAGAACAGCCCAGATTCAATCACAATGTATTCAGAAAACTGTGGAGATGTTCCCTGGAAAAGTGTGTTTATTCCCGCTGTTGAAGAGCACGTGCCACGCAGAGAGAACAAAGATCCCGGGTCAAAAGGAGTTGGACTGTCCAAGCAGAAGGCCTTCCTTTTATCTGGTAAGAGTGGTGCCCCTAGTGGCATGCGGCAACAGGGACAAATCTCAACATTTGGTGCGGGTGCAAGAAGTGAAAGGGGAGTCAGTTCCAGCCTCTGGAACGGGCTTCGCCCACTGGAGCAAACAGCATCCATTCGAGGTGAGAGAGTGCAACGAGCCACTGCTACCGATGAAGCTACAGTCACTAACCTACCTATGGGAAGCAGCAGACCGGCGCCACTCTTGCCTAGTAGTACCCATCCTCAAGAAAGGCTGCTAGACAGATTGCCTGAAGAAACCAACCTATTTCCTTCTAAAGGTCCTCTTGCTGTCTCTAATTCAAATAACCTGTACCTGAATCTTTTCTCTACAGATGATGATTTTGATGATGACATTTAACCTCTTCTTTCTCCGTCTCACAATTTGTGTTTCCGTAGTAGAATCTTAGTTCAGTCTCAGAGGCAGGTCACATCAGTCACAGCGCTTAGGTTTTGTTTTAATAAAAGGAGCTGTACTCCACTATTGCTCTTGCCTTCTTCAGCAAAGCACAGAAGGGTTTTTGTTTTTTTGACACAGCTTTGTATTCATGGAGGTGCTTTCCATCTGCTAAAGCAGCAGTAGTGTATTTATAGTGAGTGGCCACTGTTTATTAAATTTATACTCCAGGCACAGGATGCAGAAACCCTTCTAAGTGTATTCTCTAAGAAATCCCAGTTCTAATGTATTTCATTTCCACCCATACAAGAATTAGTTTCCTCTACACTCTGTCTGTATTTTTTAAAACAGTGTTCATTCACATTGAGCTGAACAGGGACACTGCTGATTATAATAAAACATTTGTTGCCATTTTTATCCAGGAGTGAATGACGGCAATGAAGCTTGATGTCAAACAAGTCTTGGAAGCCACTCTCCCTTCTATTTCTGTGTGACTGCTTTTTTCCAGCTGCCCTTTTTAATACTGACGCGCAGCAATGGAAAGGGGACTAGATACTGACTACATAAAGAAAGCAAATGTTCCTTTTACCCTTTAGCAGTGGTGAAGGCAACTTCATCTAAAGTAGGGGCAGGCACCTCTGTTTTTTTTTTCTATCCTTGGGACTCTGGGAGCTACACAGATCTCCAAAAGCCCAAACCCTGGAAGTAGCTTGACATTTCCAATTAGAGCAGTGGCTCCCCACCTTAGGTACCAAGGGGCTCAAAGCCTTCACAACCAGCATTAAAGGTTGGGGTCTCTGGGGAGTCCAGGAATGCCTGGGTAACTCAAGGTTGGGAACTAGAGGCTCCAGGAGTTGTAATTTATCTTCCCCCACCCACCCACAAACACCAAAGGCAGTAGACTGGGGAGGGTTGCAAAGACAGCCAGAAGACATGCAGCTCTAGGGCCGAACTACCTATCTCGATCTGAACTGGGCTACTGCCATCATAATTTGTCCTATGTGTACACAACTGCATAACTTTTACCTGAATCTAGAAAACACTGCAAATAGCATCCTGCGCTTCAAACCTTGAACCAAGTTCCAGAGCCATTACTTTCAGTTCACCACACGTTTACTACTTACCCTATTTTTTGCTCTGTAAGACAAACTTCCCCCCACCTCAACAGTGAGGGGAAATGCCTGTGCGTCTTATAGGGCGAATACACCCCACCGGGAGCCTCCAGAATGACTGCTGCAGAGGCCCCCGGAATGGTGCAGGTCCCGGCCCCAGCAGAAGCTTACCAACCCTACTGTTAAAAAAAAATTACCTTGCATGATTCATTTTTCCATAGACTAGAAGAGTAAACAGCTTGACCAGAGACCGTAGAGATGAGAAACAGGCTAGAGAGTAACTGTCCACCATGATGACCATACAGCCACTCTTCAAAATGGGCAGACTGTGAATCCAGAAGAGGGAGCTCTCCCATTCAGCCCATCTTGAAGAACAGCTCTATGGTCATGGTGGGTGGTTACTCTCTAGCTCTCTTGTTACTCTCTGGTAGGGCTGTTTACTATCCCTCTTCTATTCTATGAAACAAATCAATCATACAAGGTAATTTTTTTTTAAACAGCCGCATCGAGAAGCCTCTGCTGGGCTGGGACTTGCACTGGGTCCGGAGGCCTCTGCAAGAGCTTGAGGCTTCCCAGCATGGAGACCCGGGCAGAGGGGCAGCTTGTCTTTGTATTTTACTCTCTAGCCATGCCACTCTGAGGCTCCCAAGAGCAGCATGGCTGGAGAGTAAACTGGGGCTAGAGCTATATCAGGACCACAGTATGTATGTGTGGACATTTTTTTACGCATACATACCTCTAAAACAAGGTGTGTCTTGAGGTCCAGTGTGTCTTATGGAGCAAAAAATACAGTAACTTAAAAACCTAAGATGGTTGTCGTAACTTTCCTCCTGGCCCTGTCCATGGTGTGAATACTAGCACTTACAAAGGGCCTTTCTAGAAATACCAGTAGGAGAAAAGATGACACAATAGTGTAAGCTGGAAACGCTAACAATAACATTTATTCTTTTAGTATGAATTGAGAATATGGAAATACAATCAGATCATTACAGGAACAGAGAAAGTTAAAAAAAAAGTAGGTTACTCAGAAGTAGTAGCTTCGGCAATCGGCTTTATGGATTATGAGTTGCCCACGTGCTACTGGGAAGCCCGTGGTTGCTTGGCATATTGGATGGCATCCAGGGCTGCTCCAATGTCGTAGTTCTTGGAATGCAAGAGATGAGTGAGCCAGCCACCTTCATCAGAGAATCCCATGGACAGCATCTGGGACAAGGACTCAATCAGACGGGGATCTGCTTCTGTAGAGGTTCAGAATTTGAATTTTGTTACAAAGCTGGTCATAAGGAGGTTGGGGTTTACCATAATATGTTTATTTTCTGCCCAGGATGGACATTGTTAGGCAGGCTGCTTTGCCCACTTGTTCACACAGGCATGAATAGATTGCTGTATCTTTCCGTCTATAAGACGACATCCACTTTTCCAACCCAAAATTATAGTTTTGCAATGGCGTGGTTCTATTCTTGGCATACTTCCGTGTATAAGAGAACCCTCAATTTTTATTCTAACAATTTTAGACAAAAATGTAGTCTTATACATGGAAAACAATTCAGCTTCAAGGACCATTCAGATAGAGAAGCAACCCACACAGCTAGGCCAAAGGAAGACATAACCTTTTATCTAGTGGATGATTAAAAATAACTATCACATTCCTGCTTTTTTGAATGAATGGGGCAACCCATCCAAGGACATTTTCTCTCTAAAATATCTTAACAATTCAATTATATTGTCTACTTACCATTCCTCTACACAGTTTGCAAAATTTGCCTTTTATATGCTTTATAACTGGAAAGAGGAAGTCTTTCACCTCCCAAATACTTCAGACTATGTCCCACACCCAATCCCTTGACACTGACCATGCTGGTAAGTTGTCAGCACAAGATGGTGAAAGCTGTTAACCAAATCACTTTGGCCCCTTAAGATTTCTCACTCTCACTCCACAAATCAAGATAGCAGAAAACAGCTAATAAATGAAAGTGGTTTTAGGCTGCAGTCCTTCTAATTATCATTCAAAATAGCAATAAAAACACAATTCTGTTCTTTAAAGAAAGAAACAAAAACAAAATCTAATAAACATCTAAATATACAGTGCCCCATGAGACCATTTGATAGGATCAACAGTGTACCCTTGTGGTGTCCAATTTCTGTTCCGGAATTTTATTTATTAGTAAAACTGATCAACCCATCCCATATATCTACATTCAGACTTAACTGTTACACACATCCCTTTATATTAGATATAAGCTTATCATTAATAGTTCTATTCTAACTGGAAAGTATATTTTTTTCCAATTCTTTGTGATCTTACTGCTCTTATTATTTGTCTAAATATCTTCCTCCTTTTGAAATACCAATGTAACTGATGTATTTTTCCATGTATAAGACTATATTTTTACTAAAACTTTTAGACTACAAATTTAGGGTCGTCTTGTACACGGAAGTAAGCCAATGAGAACTTCACGGTAGAGAAACTTATTCCGGGCTGGAAAATCGGGGGTTGTCTTATACATGACGACATCTTATAGATGGGGAAATATGGCATTTTAGAACAGACAATTTAGGACAGATAATTTTAGTTTACTTATTTCCTTTAAAATCAGTTAACAAAATTCCAATATATTCTCACATTCTCATCACATATAAAATGTACCTACTGTCTGGTACCCTCTCCAGCACATCTTAGAGCAATTGCCATGGCCATTTTGTACTGCCAAACACTCTGGAAATATTTAATACCTGCTGTCCCACATGAAATGTGATTCACACCAGTAACTCCTACTTCTCCATCCAGTCTGTAAGAACAGCATGTTCCAAAGTAGCCCTAGTCCTCCCTCTCCTGAGTAGCTATTCAGTGTCTTAATACCTGGTGGAAGGTGTGGGTAGATCGCCGCCTCTCTCAGTCCTGTTGGTCCAGCGCTGGCAGGTGCCTGAGTTGGGTCCAGAGAGCTTGGGTTGTCACTCTCTGGCTCAAGCAAAGACTGCACCTCGCCCGTTGACGGGTCTACTTCCTTTGGAGATAAATGAGTCCAGTCCTCATCTCCTGCTGAACTGCTACTGGATTCACCTTGTTCCTAGAAGTACAGACAGGGAAGCTAAATGCACTTGTGTCTAATGAGAATGCGACACACACACAATTGCAGCCAGTAGCGTTAGGTCACATTTCAGGCTCCAAGCAGAAAGGGCAAGGAAAGCAAAGAACCTATAGCAGCTTCATCATGCCAGCAATTAATACATTCTAGCAACAACAATAATAATAATATCCCCATTCTTACACACACACACACACACCACTTCCCCATGGGTTAGAGGCTGGCTTCATCCTACAAACAATTCAAACAGATACCTTCCTTCTCCATATACTGATGTTGCATATTCATGCCTTTGCTCACATTTCATTATGCCCTTGGAAAGCTTATCATGGGTTTTCCAGGTCAACTGTAAGCTGTGATGCTTCCAAAATGTGCTGCAGTTTTTTCTGTTGTTTTGCTTTGATGTTTCTAGCTTCACCAAGATTAAGGCCGTGCAAGACCCAAAAAGCAAAGTGTTCTGCTTATATACCACCCCATTCCACTTCAAGTACTCTCTGGGCAGTTCACAGTTTAATTATAGTAATGCAGGTTACACATCCCCCCCAAGCAAGCTGGGTACTCATTTTACCAACCTCGGAAGGATGGAAGGCCGAGTCAACCATGAGCCGGCTACCTGGGATTGAACCCCCGATCATGAGCACAGTTTTACCTGCAGTACAGGCATTTAACCACTGTGCCACGGGCTAGTTCAATATGATCAAGCTAGAGCTCTGCTGCCAATAAGCAACACTCTGCTGGAATAAACTGCTCCTCATTAAGGCTAGTTGACTACCAGTATTCAGAAACTCTTCCAAATGAAATTATACAAAACAATGGAAATGTGCATGAAAAGAAGTTTGCTTAACAAAGTATTACTAACAAAAGCATGTATATTCATCAGACATCTAGCAGGAGCTACATATGTACATCTTTATACTAGACTACTAAGTGGACGTTCAGAACAGATTATTTGTACCTGTGGCAAAAGGCTCCCATCTTCCATCTGCACAGAAGGAGAGCACACCTTCATGTCCTTGAGCTGGTCTGAAAGAGCCTCCTCCTCTGCCTCAGTATCTGGTTGGCATTTGTCACTTGCCTCTCCCTGGGTCTGGCCAGGGGAACTGCTAGGGCGAGGGCTGCCCTTGTCAGAGCTGGGTTGCCCAGGGGCCACTTTGCTTCTTTGCCCCTCGTGTTCCACATCGATGTCGACATCAATGCCTGAGAAAGCAGGACAAGAGACGAAGGTCAGAGTCTGTCTCTTGAATTTCCTAACATTTCTTGGCCCACAGAGAAGGTTAAGTATATGCGTGGATGTTCTTTTCAAACGGCACTGTCTTTGCACAATGACATCAGTCCAGCATAATTCTGTCCAGCAGTCAGGGGAGAGAGAGATGCTGGCTCCTGCTGAGGAATCCTTTATGAGAATGTGAAAATGGACTCCTTGTTTACATGGGAAAGGAAGAGCCAGTCATCTGTTCTGCCGTGTCAGGCCAAGTACCCTGCACTCGAGAGATCGGCAGTCTTGCAGTGCCGCCTGTGCCAACTACCGTGTTTCCCCAAAAATAAGACAGTGTCTTTTATTAATTTTTGCTCCCAAAGATGTGCTAGGTCTTATTTTCAGGGGATGTCTTATTTTTCCATGAAGAAGAATACGGTATACATTTATTGTTATCTTATTATCGGGGAGGCTTTATTTTTGGGGGGATGCCTTATATTTAAGTGAGAGGCAAAACTGCAAGTCTTATGTTTGGGGGCTGTCTTATTTTCAGGGAAACAGGGTACCTCATCGTTACCATTACTCTGTGAGAGCTTCAGGCATTTATATCTTGCCCTTTGCCTTGTACACTGGAAGCACTGACAACTTCCCTGATGATAAACTTCATACAAAGGATGTGCCATTTAAAATACTGAATGAGATGCCCGCTATTAACTCTGCAGTTATGTCACTCGTTGGTGATTGGGAAGGCAAACTCTCAGAATACTAAGAACTTCTAAATGAAACAGCTGGTGGAGAGGCAGAGGAGAGGAAGTAATGTATGCTGGATGTACATGCTCATAACCAACCTCGCACTACTCCCCTAACTCCTCATAGGCAATGAGGGAGCGCAATGGAGAGGAACTACTATCTCGTGTGTATGTGAATACAACCCAAAAGACACAAAGGAACGGCAAGTGGCACCCCTTAGCTAACTATTCTGTGGTACATAGCTGGCCAACATCAGTAAAGAGTCTAAGTTTTCATTTTCCCAGCAGCTCCTGGTGACTGATAGCAGCAGGTCTGAGGCTTGGACTTCCTTCAGAACTTCTGATGGATTCATCCCTTTCTTCTTGAACATCAGCAGCCAAGTAGTGAGAGAATCCTCATTGACTACAAAGATCCCCTGCTTCCGTGTTATGCGTTTGTTGGAGAGGACAGAAATTACTCATTATGAAGATCACATCCCCATGGCAACTGTTCATTAGGAGAAGGGAGTCTGCTGATCACAGAGGTCCCGTTCCTAGTTGGCTTATGGGTAGGTGTTTGGAATTGAAGGGCAGATATCTCTGCATCAAAACCTTTTGGTTCCTTTATGTGAGAGCACAGATTACTGAATCCACACCCTACTAGTTTGTTCGAGACAGAAAAAAGGAGACTCCCTGCTTGACTCTGGGTGAGGAAGAAGTGGGTGAGCAAAGTAGTTACCTTGGGTTTTGTTTTATTTTATGTTTTCTTAGCTAGAAAGAGAGGGTGGGAGAGAGATTCAACAACAGAGAGCCTCTGCCTGATGTGTTTGTCGTTAGAGACATGAGTGAGTGTGCTAACACAGAGTTCCCAAGTGTCTTCTATGATCTATTTACTTTTAGTTTGTTTGAGAGATCTGAATACACAGTCCAAGGTCCTGTTGGCTGCTTTTTCCTTGAGGCTGGGCAAGCGGCACTTTGCCTGAATGTGAGCTGTGTACTCATTTTACTGGCCTCAGAAAGATGGAAGGCTAAATCAACCATGAGCTGGCTACCAGAACCTACTGGGCTCAATCTGAGGCCATGAGCACAGAATGGACTGCATTGCTACAGTTGGATTACTGTGCCAAGATCCTGAAGAAACACTGGGCCAACTAGCATGATCCAGTAGGTTGCTTTCCTCTGAGGGTGAGACTGTGATTTTTTTTCATATTAACCCTTTTGTTTTGTTTATTCAAGAAATTAACTGGTTTGAACAGGTAGCGCAGCCTGGGAGAGAACAACAATGGCAATATGAATGTTTTGTTACACTCATTTCCACCCAAAGCCTTTTGTTCTATTTTGTTGTAGTTGCTGTTCTATTCTTGTTCTGTTTTTCTTAGCCAACTTCTCTATTGGCTAAAAACAGAAACACGATTCTTGATCAAAACCATATTAGGTCCATGGCAAAATTGGAGTCAAATAATACATTTAATGGACAGTGTTACTGAACCGATTTTTGTTTGTCCAACAGACTGCTTTTCTTTTTCCCCACATACTCTGCATATCTTCTTTATGATGCAGCTTGCCTATGGATTTTTAAAAAGTGCTTGTAAATGCATTGCTGGGTGTAAGAATATGTGAAGACCCATGCTGGGTCATACCCAAGTGACTGATCCAACATTCTGCTCACACTCTTGCCTACCATTTGCCTAGGAGAAGCCCATCAGTTGGGCAAAGGTGCAACCACACTATTGCCCACATTGCCCAGACCTTAACATCCAGAAGTGTGTGGCTTCTAAAATGGCCATCTTAACTGTTGGCCACCAATGGCTGTCTAGGTTAATAGTTTGCGGCACTGCATCTGTGAATTACAGTTTAACCCCTGTGTGAAGGACTTCTGGAAGCTCCCACTTTCAGTATTAAAGGATAGGTTTCTCCCTGCTATTCATTACTGGGTACACTGGGTACACCTCTACCATGTCTCCTCTTCTAATAAAATGTCCCACATGCTGTAACCTGTCTTCATAGGGAAGGTTCCAGCTGACTAAGGCCCTGGTGCCCCCTCCTTACGCCTCATAACTCCAGTGGGCGCCCCAGGCCACCAACCACATCTCAAAGGGTGAAGCCTTGCAGATATATTCATGTAGGGTCATGGCATGCAGTACTCATCCCTTCAAAAAAAGGACAACAGAGGGGCTACTCGAGCCTAAAGTTTCCCAATCCCAGCAGGTGCTGTGTAGAAGCGCAACAGGGGAGGGAGGGGATAATGATGGCAACAGCTTACCAAGTGGACTCAGGAAGGCAGCAACACTTTCTCCAACATTCTTTAGGAACATGACATTGGGATCCTGAGGTTGACTGTCAGAGGCTTCTTTTTTAGAGGGGGGGAATAGGTCAGTCATTAATACAGCAGGCAAATAAGGCATTTTTTTTATTAAAGTTCCCCATAAATATTTTAAATCCCTTTGCCCCTTTCATCTCTTGCATATAACATGGTGCAACATTTTAGGATGAGATCTTAAAACACATTCAAAACATATCTTCTGAAACAGCGGGTCTATCTGTGTAATCCACATGTTCCTGGTCTGCAATTCCCAGGAACCATCCCCACCCTCTGCGCTAGCTGGGTGTTTCTGGGAATTGCAGTCCAAGAACTAGTGGATTAGCCCGAGTTGGGAAACCGTGCTGTTTAAAACAGTTGCTTGCCTCAGAATTCATGCATCCCCAAAGCCTAAGCCTAGGACGAGGGTGATGGGTTTGTCCTATTAATTCATTAGGCCCTTGCAGTTCGTTTCCTGGACATCAGAAAGCAAAATATGTTACCTTGCTCGGGAGCAGCAGCCTGAGATGAGGTACCAGCTTCCGCCTGGTCAGAGTTTTGTGGGTGACGAGCAGGACAAGTCTGCCCCCAGCCTTGCATCCAAGCAAAGGGGGGAGCACCATGTTTCATCTTACGAAACCAGCGACCACGGGGAAGCCACTATAGGGTGAAAGGAAAAATGTCATTAGGTGGCTATTACTTTCAACGAGCTGTGATTATTATTTTTTTACCCTTTCCTCATAATACTTACCTCAAATGGATGGATCAGTGGGCTTGGAAACATGATCATGTTGTGTTCCTTATGGACACCTTTCCCCTCACAAGTGTTGCACAGGTCATAGTTTGGACAAACCGTGCACTTGAACCTGGCACCCACAACTGGGCCATCGCAGCCATCACAGATCACGTTTGGATGCACCAGATTTGCAGGACGTTCCTGGCTGCATGACTGGCGGTGCAGGTGTTCACGCTTAAGTTCCTTTTTCTCTGAAGGACACAAACAGAAACTGTTGCTTATCTACAGCTCTGCTAAGTAAGCCAACACCTGTCATTAAAACGCCTCCATGTTGTAATGACAGGGCAACAGCCGGGGGGGGGGG
>JAHTLZ010000010.1:61501400-61524275 GCA_023846285.1 Phrynocephalus versicolor | reverse complement strand
AATAAGGAATCATTATTAGGCAGTTTTTATTCTATGTCCTATGAGCATGTCATTCATTTAAGGTTTCTTTATACAGGTATTCACATTATTTAAAGATGTGCTAATAGAGCAAAGATGGAGATACAGCTTGAACACTAACATCTAGCCCAAGACGACCGTTTCCATGCCACTTTCCAAGGGAGAGAATGTACACACAAAATAATCTTGAAATGCAAGATCCAAAAGCTTGGATGTCTGCTTTCCCCCCTTTTAATTAAAATTAGACTCTTATATCCCTAGGAGTCCTTGTCTCCTAGATGTTGCCGGTTAAGTCTCTGGGCTGGTCGTCTTAAGTCTAGATATTTTAAATGTCCTCCAACGGGATGCACTGCCGCCACATCCTTACTTATGAGGAGCAGCAGGAGCCTCCCTTCTGCATAAATTGTAGACGTTAAAGCCAGCTCATGGGGTAAGGTAAGCTGACTTTAGAATCTACCCAAAACAGACAAGTTAGAATATTAAACATAGCAAGCATATGTTTGTGGAATATAACATCCAGAGTAAATAGTCTTATGATAAAGAATAATTGTGTTTGTATCTAATAAGCTAGAATCATAGAATCATAGAGTTGGAAGCAACCTTAAGGGCCATCTAGTCCAACCCCCTGCCATGCAGGCACCCCATCACAATATTTTCGACAGGTGGCCATCCAGTCTCTTATTAAAAACCTCCAAAGAATGAGACTCCACCACCCTCCATGGCAACATATTCCACTGCCGAACAGCTCTAACCATCAGAAAGTTCTTCCTAATGTTCAAATGGAATCTCTTTTCCTGTAGTTTGAAACCATTGCCCCAAGTCCTAGTCTCTGAAGCCATGGAAAACAAGCCTGTCCCTTCTTCAATATGACATCCTTTCAAATATTTAAACACAGCTATCATATCCCCTCTCAGTCTTCTTTTTGTAAGGCTAAACATTCCCAGTTCCCTAAACCTGACTTAGCATCACTGGTGCTGGGTCTTCTGACACACTTATCTTCTTACTAACTTGGGTCCCTAACTCTATTCATTGCCTCACACCCTATGTGGCCACTTTTTGCTTGTTTTATTTTACTTCCACAATCCCATCATTCTTTTACATAATTCAGTTATTCAAAATACCCTCTGGTTTATGAATGTGTGTTATTGTGCTTCTGTACCCACAATTCAAAAAGCCAGGAAATGTGCCAATATTGCTTCTGCTTTGCCAGCCGGTAAAAAGGATGCCAAGCTTTAAATAGCAAAGGGCAGCCTGAACATGGCCGCAGTCAAGGTGATGTAAAGGTCCATTCTTCTGCTCTCACACATTCTGATCACATTCACAAAGTGACACCACACAAGGGAAAATCTCAGAAGTGGACTCCTTGTTTCATCAATTAACTACTTCTTTCCTAACACAATTGTCATAATGATGTTCCTGCTTCCCACTAAAACTAAGGAAACTAATGGGATGGAAACATTACTTTTTATACACAAAAGGGAAGCACGTGATAGATGAGACTACAGAATATTGTCCCTGCCAGCTCTGCAGTTCTAAGATTATTATTGTTATTAAACAGAACACATACATATTCTTGAGACAAGGGTCATAAGTGATGGAAATAATGCAATAAAATGAGGTTATTTTGTTTAATCATAAAGTCTTGTGTGTGTGTGTTGTGTCATTACAGTCGTGACCGACTCTACGTGACTCCATGTCCATGGAGTTTTCTTGGCAGGAATACTGGAGTGGCTTGCCAGTTCCTACTCCAGGCACCTACAGCGCCTGGTATTCCCTGGTGGTCTCCCATCCAAGTACTAACCAGGGCCGACCCTGCTTAGCTTCCGAAATCAGGCGAGATCAGATGTACTTGGGGCATCTAGGCAGCTTATAAAGTCTTAGGTGAGTGTTAATATGTTTTAATTCATACCAGTCAAGAAGCTTGAGTGGAGAAGTGTAAACAAGAGAACAGATTGAACTAGATGTGAAGGTGGGTGCCGAACATAATTTCTTCATGAGGGAATAATATTTGGATATGTTCTTAGTGGCACCATCTCTAAGATCAGCATCAAATGGAAGTAATATTGGGCCATTACCAACTTTGACAGTTTTTGAAATTAATAGGGAGCACCATTTGTCCTCCTGTCTTAAAAATTTAACTGTGAAGTTTGGCATCTTGTGTATTAAATTACACTACTGAAGATTAAATGAGGACTGGCTAGAGCAGTGGTTCTCAACCTTCCTCATGCCGCGACCCTTTAATACAGTTCCTCATGTTGTGGTGACCCCTTGCCCTGCTTGGAAGAGGCCACAAGCCCCCTTTGGCAGGCCACTGCCCCAGGTGCCCTAGAGAACTTCCCTCTGCAGGCACCCTATGCCAATCACAGCCTCCGATGCCATTGACTGACATCCCCTCCAACCTATCAAGCTGTAACTCACTCTTTTCCCCCACCTTCCTCCCCCTCCAGACCCAAGCCGTTTGTGCCTTTTTCTTCACAGGCTCATGTCCCGACCCCCAGGTTGGGAACCACTGAGCTAGAGCCAAGCTATGCAGTGGCTACCTACAGTTACAATTCTAGCAGATACCATTTTACAGGGACAGAATTTTTTTTCTATGAGGAACAGTTCTTTGTTATATATTTTTGTCTGTTTCTCCTTATGATCTCAGCCTTCGAGAGGTTTCTAAGTGGAGGGGGGGAAATCAATTTGCTCTCTGCTCTCTGTTTCCCCTACTGGGTGATCTAAACAGAAACTAGCTCAGCTGTTAATGACTCAGCTGAGTCTCCTGATCACTTTACTTTTAACTTGCCTCTTGCTGTCTTATGGGCCTAGTAAGAAAGTACTGTCTACCTGCAGAGTCATTGCCATACATTTATGAGGGAAGACAATGGAGACTGTAACTGTGCAGACATTAGCTATCATACCATTACTGTGTTCTAGAGACCCTTCCTATTATATCCCTGACGGAAAGGACTGTCACTAATCTTGTATTGCTTGGAGAGTGCTTGTATAATCAACATAAGGAAAAAGCAATGTTACCCACCTATAGAAACTAAGTTCAAGACGATATAATAGCTTTTTGGATCAGTTAAAATTTAATTCTTTATTTGGCAAAGGTTGACTAAAACTTGGGTTTAAAGTCCATGGTTTAAAAAGTCAGCCATATGTAATAACCTTGGCCAGACTGTCAAAAAGCCAAAGTGAATTTAGGATGTAAATGACAAAGGTATAAGTTCCATTTTCTGAAGACTGCCTCTCTGTTTATGCAGGACTACCAGTTGCCGTGGGTGAGAGCCCACATGCCTCGTTTTAGATTTGAAGTAGAGGAATATGAATCAAGATCCTATCTAGCCTTTCTCATCAACAAAGGAGAAGGCTCTTTGATATCACATTAGGGCTCGGCTTAAACATCTATTATGGTCACTTTGGTGGTCATAGCTAATGAGTTGAAGAAGGTACAATCCTTATTAAGTTTCAAGAAGGCCTCTTGGCAGCAGGAATTCTCTCAATTGGAAGATTGGGGTATTTCTGAAGGCAAGTGAGAAAAGGGGGTCTGTAACCTATTCACAGAGGCAACGTTTGTGACTGGGCAACACTTTTGTGGAATCACCAAAAGGCACAAATAAGATAATCTGTCAGGTTCTTCAGAATTCTTCCTCAGGTGAAGATGGTGTCAACCTTTGGATCAAGGCAAATAGTTTAAAATCTGAAGGGGAGGGAACAGGAAACCCAGCTCCCACTGGCAATCTCAGAGCCAAGGGGACACAAGGTATTTTCCAACAATGGTGTGATAAGTGGGTTCCCTTCCCTCAAGGAGAGAATGAAATAATAGAATCACGGAATAATTGAGTTGGAAGGGACCTGATAAGGCCATCAACTCCAGCCACCTGCTAAATGCAGGAATCTAGATAAAAGCAAATTGGGCAAGTGATTATTCAGTTTTTTCTTGAATGCCTCCAGCATTGGAGTGCAAATATTTTAAAATATTTTTGGAGTGTTCTGTATTACCTAATCCGCATGCCCACCTACCCAATTTTAGAATTTTTTGTGCATATGTTAAATGGCTGGCTGGATTTAGTGACTTAAGCCATTCAGGTTGCTTATCTCTGTCTTGTCAAAGACTGGGTGTCAATTTGCTGTTAAGATTACTGGAGCACAACATGGAAGGAGGAGGAGGGAATTTGAGAGAGGGGGCAATCTTGCTTATGGAGAAATATGTCCAATCAGCACAAGATACCATGCAGCTCTTCTCCCCTGCGTATTTTGTCTTCACACCTACCCTGTGATGGTGGGCCAGGCTAGGAGGGATTGTGTGAATGGCCCAAGATGATACAATGGGTTGAATTGTATTGAGTCCAACTTTTGACGCACCATATCCCATGGATGCTTTCATGCCTGCTCTGTGCCCATAGTATGAACATGCAAGTGGGATCCAGCTTCTACACAGGGGTGTAGTAGGCATAGCAGGTAATGGTTGACACAGCCTAGGATGTTAGGAAAAGGTAGCAGCACAAGTAGGCATTCCTATAAATATGCCCCTACATTCCCATTCACTCAGACACTGCCTCACCCCATTCATGCCACAACTCAAATGAGTAAAGAAAATAACTACTTGTACCAGATTTGGAACAGCCCTGTACTGTACCTCCTGCTGCTTTCATCTTCTTTCCCTTCATCTCCCACACACAAGAATACGAGGCTGGGAATCACAGGCAAGGCCCTGAACTGTTGCGAAAGAGGCACACGGGAGTGGGCTGACTAAAGATCGGCCGAGGTGGACATTTGCTTATGCTGCTTAACAACTTAGATGAGCAGACCTCCACCCACCGGCCCAGCTTGGTGTCTTTCTTCCGACCTTTTGCCCCAGCCATGCTCCTTCTGCTGCTGGGACAGAATGGAAACGAAAGGAAGGTGCCTGAAGCAACTGTGAAGGCTCAGCTCCCGCGTCTTGTTTGCTGTTAAAAACAAACTGGACCCCATCCACTCACAGGTTTTAAGTAAACAGATGTGTGTTCAAAACATTGCATGGGCACAGAGACAGGCCCATCTAATTTTGCCTCATAAACTGCATCAAGAATTTCTCAGTTTGAGAATGTTTATTTACTTGTTTAATATGTATACTGCCCATCTGACAGTGGGGCCACTCTGGGCAGTTTACAACACATACAAACAGCAGAAACTGTAATCAATGTAAAAGAAGACCAACAAAATAAAACGACCTACATTAAATAATGTTTACCATGTGCCTATCAGATTGCAAGTAAAGGTTTAGGAATTGGTGCAACAGAAA
Organism: Phrynocephalus versicolor; assembly: GCA_023846285.1. Lineage (NCBI taxonomy): Eukaryota > Metazoa > Chordata > Lepidosauria > Squamata > Agamidae > Phrynocephalus > Phrynocephalus versicolor. Next base: position 61,518,988 of record JAHTLZ010000010.1, on the reverse strand, counting down.
CCATGGCAATTACTGGACAGTTAAAAGTAGCTATCCTTAAGGTTGGTTTAAGGAGATTGTACTGAAGGTCCTTGTTTTTGGACATCAAAGAAACAAGTGAAGAGAAGGATTGATTTGTTTACCTTTAGGCTGGGGCATGATGTAATTGTTTGGACATGATATCATTGTGCTTATGGTTCCTGACTGATAATTTCAGCCACAAAATAAAAGGCTCCCCGCAGAACGAAAAAGTCCCTTTCGGGCTGCTTAAGTAAGTTCAATAGTTATGACTATGACTCAGCAGAGTCCCATGATTGTTTTATTTTTCTCCCGAATCCTAAAGAGGGAGCTCTAGGCTGGGATTATATAACACTTAAATATTTGCAATCTGTATTTTTGTATTTTATCTACTTGCCCTGTCATAGTGATTCAGGTACTGGTGCAATCCAGGCAAGGGCAGGATAGAATTGACTGGAATAAATCCATAATGTGCTAGAGAGTGATGGGAAATTATTATACTTTGTTTCTTCTTTTTTTAATGAAATCACCATTATACTAAGAATGGTATGAAGAGCTGGAACAGAAAGCACAAATTGCAGGGCTGCAATGTCATTATGTCAGAACTGGCCTGCAGTGTATGTTCATTTAATAATTAGGACATTTGGGTAGTGATTCTTAAAATTAATTTTTTTGTTATTATGTCAGAGCAGCTATGATAAAGAAAAACTCCTTTTGTAAAACTGCAAATGGAAAAGATTTTTTAAAAGTCACCAAATTCTGCTTTATAACAGGAAATCATGTTCATATTTAGCTATGGTACGTTGCATAGCATTGTGACTTATACGGGTCTACCCAAAACATCCTGATGGAAATCAAGGGCTGTAGGACATCTTGTGTGATAATGGCAGCCTAAAGAGTGAAAACATAATTTGCAGATAAAATCATAGATTTAGAAGAGGTCTGAAGGGCCATTTAGTCAAACTCCCTGCCAAGGCAGGAATATACATAATAAGGATTCCCCTGCCCCAAAACATCAATTGAAGCTTGGGAAATCGAGTGTAAGCTTTTTGACTCTCCAAACAAGAGGGAATGGAATAATTCCTCTGTGGCATTCACTTTGGAATGCAAAGGTGCTTTTTCCTGAAATGTAAACTATTCTAATGTTTTGCACTACTGCGGGAAGATATTTTTATTATTTTATATTTTCCTGTTTTCAAAAAGCTGTTTCCAGAAATTTCTATTCTTACACATTGGAAAATTAGCTGTGGCCTGGTTTTGTCCAGACAGCATGTAGAAAGCAAACAGGAAATGAAATAATGTCCATAATCTTACATGTGTTGACATAAGGACTGTGTATTCTGCCAAGGCTAATTACTCATACATCTAACTGATGAAGTATGAGTATCTCTGTAGCAACTGGGCACCTGGTCAGGTATGTGACTGAGACACACTAACACCTTGTCAGTTAATCTCAGCAAGTTGTTTTAGATGAACACAAATGCCCTTTTGGCCAACATATCTAAAACATACCTCAGTTAGTAGGGATGGAACATCTGCCTGTGGTTTTATTCTAGTTTCATTAAATTAAATATGGAGAGCACCAAGATGGATAGGAAAAACACAGCTAAATAGAAGACAGTGAAATGTATAGCTATACAAGACCTAACCTTTGCCCCAGAGCTGTACATTTTGAGATTATTCAAAACTTTTTAAAAATGTGAACACCACCCAATGTTTGCATCCTGTACACACCTATGGCACCCAGTGCATAGAGTAGGAACCCTGTATCTGGAGGGAATTAATTCCGAGCCTCCCTCAAAAAGCATGGATATTTGCTAATCCTCTATCTATCTATCTATCTATCTATCTATCTATCTATCTATCTATCTATCTATCTATCTATCTATCATCACAGGCTCTTCCTGTACCTTTAATGCCAATAACTGATGGTAACTATCAATAGTTATACTGTGGAAGGTAGAGGGAGTTGCCTCAAGCTGCCAGAAGACTAGGTGAAATGGCAGTGAATTACCTACATAGCAAATTTCTTGGTTCCCTCTAGTAGCTACTTCTGGTAATTACATTGGTTAACCATATATTTCTGAGTTTTTAATTTAATATTTTCAGACCACAGATAAATGGAAGCATGGATACCTATCCTGGAGATATAGGGGTCCTGGATTTACTAGAATTTGAGCTGTATTTAACTTAGTGGGGCTTTCTTCTGAGGAAACATGCACAAGATAGTGAGAGAACCCATAGAGTTTTCCTTCAGACAACACTACTGCTATTCCCACATAGACTTTCCTTGCTTTTATCCTATTAGATAAACAGCTAGCACTTTGTGAAAGAAGCTGTCTTCTTTATGCACATCATGGACATACTGAAGCACACCTGTACACAGATACAGACTGACTTCTGTGCAGTAATGCTGATGTATTTTGAACAAGAGTTGTAGATGATAGGTGCCAACATTTCTTCTTTTTCTCCTGTGTGCACACATTAGCTGGTTCTAGTGACCTGTGTCAGGAGAGATGGGTATCAGTGCCAGCATGATGAAGCCACAGTGGGTACAGTATTTGAGGCCATTGTAGCTCTTTGCCTCCATGGCTAACAGAAGTGTTACATCTCCCCTGTTGTATTATTCAGTGGCTGAACTCCTGTTGCACTAGAAGAGGCCTAATTAATTAGTGGGGGATTTAGCTTCTCCATAAGTGTAACTGATTCAATCAGCCAGTGTGCCCTACTACACTAAGCAACAGATATACACTGTGACCCGAACCATTCTGCTTAATATGTTGGAGAGGCTACCATTTTAAAATGTTTTATCCTGGCAAATTGTTTTATCCTGACAAATTGATATTTTGGTATTCCTTGATTTGGTTAAAAACCGTAAATAAAGATTCATTCATACCACTCTATAATACGTTTTTTCTACAGCTGGAAATAAGTCCAGTGACCCTGTTGCAAGTGACGTAGAAATGGCTTTCGTGTTGTGAGTTCTGAATAATTTTAATGGCACCTGGAATGGCACATAAAACAAGTAAGATTGTTTGAGACCCTATCATGTGGAGTCTTACCAACTAGGTTGCAGAACCTGTAAGTGGCGTTGGATCAACTAGTTGCCACCAGTTCCAGTCACCCTGTTTAGTGATTTAGGGAATTGCTGGTTGTTAGCATCTGAAGGCATCCAGGTTCTCCACACCTGCTTTACAGGATATGTAATCTAATCCTGTGGATATTTATTCAGACAGTCTAGGTGGCCAGCTATGAAAGATGCCAGAACAGCTTCATGGTTAATAACATATAACAGACTTTGACTTAAGCCACACCTGTTCAAATCTCCCCTCTTATGTGACGACTGATATGTTGGCAACACGTCTTTTCTGCAGTCTTGACTGCACTAGAAGGTAGAAGCTGCAGGGAAAAGAGCAAAAGGAGATGCCAACCATTAAAAGCTCAGGAGCCCTCTCCTCTTTTGCAGCTGACAATCCTAAAATAGTCCCATTGAGCTCAGAGGGGCTTCCTCCCCAGGTGAGTGCCAGATGTACCAATAATAGCTGTGAACAAAATAGTTTAGGGTTATTGTTTTTTAAGTGATTTCAAAAGATGGGATGAATGAATTTATATGGAAGATTACCCTTCCTATTTGGAGGCTATGAATAGAAATGGGGACATGCAGGCAATACTACAGTATGTACAAGGGATATTAAAATACCAGAGACACTGTAGTGCAGTGATGGCAAACCTTTTATAGACCGAGTGCCCAAACTGCGATTCATAGCCCACTAATTTTTTGCAAAGTGCCCATACATCACTTTAACCTGAATACAGGTGGCTGTGGAGGGGCAATATCGGGTGCCCGCAGAAAGGGCTCCGAGTGCCACCTTTGGCACCTGTGGCATACGTTCGCCAGCACTGCTATAGTGCATACTATTCACCACATACTTATTATTTTGGTGGCTGATTACAGTCCTTAGAATTCTAATAAAGGAGAAGAGAAAAATAAAAATTTCTATCTCTGTGGTTAGAATAATTCTGTCCTTCATTTCATTCAGTTAAAAACTGCTTTTGCCGCATTGTCATGGTACCATAAATGCCATTTCCTATGTTGCGTATCACACTCCTTTTTCCTCTTGCCTCGGCCCTTCTCCAAAGATTCCTTCTCAGTAAGAACAATTGTTACTCAAGACAGACTTTTTCCCTTCTTGGGTTATTAAAGAAAGTAATGGGACAGATAATATTTGAGTGGCACAAAATGCAAATTTTATACAGAAAATCCAGAAATAAGTGCCTGCATCCATGGAACATTAATAGTGTGGGGGAAGACCTTTCTCTGCATGAGACTTTAAAGAGCGGGTGGTCAAAAGAGATGATTTCCTTATAAACCCTCTTATCTGTCCCCAGCAAGGTACATGTGTCACACTCTTAGAGCAGTTTTCAGGGACCTAGCTTCTTTGCTGTGCTTTTTGGAATAAACTGGATTGAAAATCCAGTATACAAACCTAATGTCCACATTTGATATTTTGTGTGTATCGAGTGCTAACATAATTAAGAGAACTATAAGAATTACAACCCGAAAAATGTATATTTTCATAGAAACATACTATGGCTGCATAAGCACAACCCAGTGTGTGTAATGTGCTCAAAGTCTGAGTAATATATTTTATTTTCATTGATTTTGACTGTTAAGAACTTTGATATTTTGAGTTTGTCTTTTAAGTCTATAAGCCTTAAATATTTTGTCTGCAGGTTAGATTTTGCCTTCATATCCTTTTGAGTGTTTTTTTTTAAATGTTCATAGTTGCAAGAAGTTTGAATGACTTTTACGTGATTTAAGCATCTGTACCTACAGTACATTTCCTACCTGTCAGATCGAATTGTATAAGACGAAATAATATACCTATAACTTCTCAAAAGGTTACAGGTTTCTGATTTGGAAATAACATTTTTATGCATTTGGAACAGAGAAACAATTAAATGTCAAGCTGACGTTGCCTGGCATATTTATTCTACCTGGGGAAAAGTGGAATGAATATGATAAGATTATAGAGGAACTCTTACTTCACCATGGATGATGGAGGTTTTTCTCACCCTATGAAGAGAAATGCAGCATTTAAACAATGAAACAACAGATACCTTTATGCCCAGATGAACCTTGATATACTTGATAATTTTAAGAGTTTTTAATATCTTGTATGGTGTTTTATGTGTTTTGTATGGTTCCTTGTTTAGAGTGTGTAGTGGAACAGCACTCTAATTTCGTTGTGCATATCTTGCATATGCATAATGACAATAAATACTCTATTCAATATTCTCTGTTGAAATTAATCCTGTCAAGGAAAAATGTCAGATGTGATGACTAAAATTACCAAAGAATGCTACTGCATATAGTTTTATTGTCCTAAATATTGTATGTTTGACATTGACACTGTATTGCATTACGGATTATGCAGACACAGAGTTTCGGGGTGCAAACGTCTGGTCTTCAGGCAGCATCTCTGTCTGTGTCTCTCTCTGAGCTGCGTGCATGCATGTGTGTGAGAGAGAGTGTATGAACGTGTGTGTGCGTGTGTGTGGTGTGGTGATACTGCCTGAAAGACCAGTCTTTTATTAATAAGAGAAGAACAATAGTCACAGGAAGACATTCCTTGGTGGGAGGGAAATGCATGCCTATCTCGAAGACCATATTGGCTTGTTATTGATGAAGACCCCGGGGAAGGAAGCTATGGGGTCAAGGGTCACAGAGCAGATGGCCCTGATGTGTCCTGATATCCTTTGGCCTTGCCATCCTGTTTACTGGACATCCTTGCCATCCTGTTTTGCTGCCTTCTTGAGCTTAGCTCAGTACATGGTACCTTACTGGCCCTAGGACTTCTGGGAGTCCGGGCATCGCAGCTTCCTTGTGCAGGGTGCCACTTTGGGGGTTCAGAAATATGGGGGAATGGAATTCCCACAACACTGTACTCTTACTTAAGTGTCCAGGGCTCTGCATCCTCAAAGACTATCTAGGCCTGTATTCGCTTAGGAATTCTGAAGCCACCATTGACCCTGATATTTCATAGACCGGCTGGGAGGGAGAGCCATGACAATCAACCCTTATTAGACTATCTTGGGTTTCCCTTTTCTCCTACAGCCATTCATACTTTTTTCCATCTACCAATTCTCCTGATCAATACTACGGACTTGAATATTCTGAGCCAACTTAGAATCATAGAATGAAGGAGTTGGGACAATGAGGCCATCAGTTCCAACCCCCTGACCAATCCAGGAATCCATATCGCAGTACATTTGGCAGATTATTGTCTAGTTTTCTTTTGAATGTCTCCAGTGTAGGAGTGCTCACCACCTCCCAAGCTAATTGCTTCCGTTGCCATGCTGCTCTAACAGTGAGAATTTTTTTCCTGAAATCTGGCTTCCAGTAACTTGAGCCCACGATTACATGCCCTGCACTCTGGGATGATCAAGAAGAGATCCTGCCCCACCTCTGTATACCTTTCAAGTATTTGAAGACCGCTATCATATCTCCCTTCAGTCTTATTTTCTCAGGGCTAGTAATCACATCCAGTTCTTATGGTTTTCTTATAGGGCGTCGTTTCCAGTCCTTTGATGATCCTTATCACCTTTCTCTGAACTTGCTCACGTTTGTTGGCATCCTTCTTAATGTGTGGTGTTGTGACCTGGACACAGTGCTCAGTAGAGGGGGACTAGTGTATCTTTGTAAGGCTAACTTGAGCACAGGGGGATTGTTATATGATGCTATGGTGAAGGAGCAGACCAATTTTCAGTGTAATCTAATCTACACCTCCCCAACTTCTTCCTTTGCCTACGCATTACAGCCACTCCTCAAACTGCCTCCTGTAATGCTTTCTCAAAAATAGAGCAGAGCTTGGAGAAGGAAGACTAGACTGGAGAAACCAGCTTCTGCTGGGGAGGCAGGGGGAGGCATCATTTGGCCTCGGCCTCCTAGGCTGGGGGAAGAGCCAAGCGTCTTCAATATTGCTCTCCCCCCTTTGCCTCCATCTGCCCGTGTTTTCCAACACTTGAAAGTCTCTGGCACACTCTGGACATCACAAAGGCACTGAATGCTTAGAACTGTTTCTTACACATCTACTCATGATGACAACCGGTGGCAATGAAGGCCTTCATGGCAATAGTGTGCCAGGGGAATTTCTGCCATGATCTTTCTTTCTTTTTTAAGTAAGATGTTTATTATATTGCTGCAGTCTTCTTGCAGAGTTGCCATGTGTAAGATTTTGGGGTGGTTGATTGTGTGTGTGTGTGTGTGTGTGTGTGTGTGTGTGTGTGTTTTGATACTTTATTACAAGGTGTCATTTATTATCTTGACATCAATGGCTACAGTTTCTCATACTACAACCGCCATGCCAAAAAATTCCTCTTGCTGAGGGCTTCCAGTTACTGATGCTTGTTGCCCAAAGGAGGTTAATTGGAACAGAAAATGTGAAATAAAATTAAAAGAAGATGAATATCAATCCTATGCTTGTCCAGTTTTGCGATATACAGCACCCCTGTGATATAGTGATGCCATAGCTGAGCATAAAAGATGTCACTCAGCATTCTTGTGGAGCTGGGCTCTGCAAGACTGAAACACTAAGACATCTCTGCCGGGACAGTGATGTCACCTGCCACCCCTTTCTCTGAGTGGCTTTGTTCTGTCTGATCTTAGCAGTCATCACAGATGTAGGAGAAAGTGGGAATTTTCAGCAACATTATACTGTTGTGAGCTGTCCCTGTGTAATGCAAAGCATTTTAGGGTGACATAAGGACACATATGTAGGGATACATATAGATCAAAGCAGCTGCCTGCCTTTTGGGGGGTGGTGGCAATCCATAGAGATGTGACAGTGGGGACTGGCACAATGAGCACATTATCAGTAGAGCACTGATCTTTCTGTTATGTGCAGCCCTGCTCTGCGTCTGGAATCTTGGCTCCTTACACATTCTATTTTGAAACAGGTACCGCCTGTTCTAGTTTCCGAAGTTGCACTTCAGTCACCACAGATACCAGCATCTGAAACTGCCTTGAACTGAATGCTGTGACAATGGCTAACTTCTATCTAGATTATCAAGGTCAGGACAGCTGTAGGTATGAAATCTGTATCATAGCTTGGCTGACAATTATCATTCCCAATTGTATCATTAGACCACGTCTTAAATACCAGTTTGCCATCACAGGAGCTCATTTGAGCTGTAATGTTGCAAATTGAAATTACCTGGTGTGAATCAATGCTATGGCTTTCTGCATACAGATAGAACAAATAAGGGGATATAATGCACCCTTGTCTGACACCTTTGCCTCTCCATATTCTGTACTAATGGTAGCTTCTTCTCCACAATACAAGTTATGCATCAGAACAGTCAAAGAAAAAGACATTTTTTCAAAACAACTCATAGTTTCTCATGATCCACACAGTCAAAGGCTTTGCTGTAGTCTGTGCAGGATCTTCTTGATCATCCCAGAGTGCACTCCTAGCCACCAAATATTTGCAATATGATCTCAAGTGCCTCTTCTTTTTTTTAAAGAACATTTACAAGCTGGTGTTTTCCCCAGAGGGTATTGGAAAAGGTGCTGGGTTTCCAAGGCTGTTCCAAGTTGTGATGAAGGGCCAGCATGCGACTCTTGGGGCACCTCAAGGCTTTTGGCCCCTCCTCATATTCCCTTTGAAGGTGACAGAACCCTCCCACTTATTCCCTGCATTCCAGATGATCAGCTGGACTTGAGGTGAGGATGCCCCCCTCCGAGGATTTCCAAATATGAAGAGATACAGAAATATCCATGCAGATTGCTGAGGTGTAAGAGCATACTGAGTTGTGGTAGGTTGAAGTGGGTGTCTGCTTCTCTGGTGTGTACATTCCAAGATGTATGTGGACAAACCTCTGGTTCCTGGGGAGAGAGCAAACACTAGATTCAGCTCCTCACAAGGTGGGGTTTTTTTTGTCTTGCACAGCCAGTTGTTCAAAAAAGCTGGCTTTTAAAAATAACTTTTCAAAATTGTTATGTATGTGTTTTTTTAATAGTTCCAATATTTTGTTGTTCATCACGTTGGGACCTTTGTGGTCTGGGAAGGAATAAATGCAGGTTTCTAACAAATAAACAACATGATAGCTTGGTATATAATATCAGGTGACCGTGAATGCTTGAGTGTAACACTGGAGTTCTTATACAGGTTTGCTTAAAAGTATGTCCTGCTGCTTTCAGGGCTGTTTTGCTCCCCCTGAGTAAACTAGCAGAGAAATTACGGCTTCCTTAGCAGAATTATCCTCATAGGTCTCCAGGAATACTTTAGAATACTCTGCCAGATAGAGTAACAAGCACTACATGCTGACCTGTCATGTCACCTGCTTTCTTGAGAAGACAGATTTCAAAGTGGTAGCTCTGATGAGGTGTTTCAGCATGCATAAGAACAACAGCGAGACTGATAGACACCCTGGTTAGTTGGTGCAAGGGGAAATGCTTGGGATGGTTTTGATATGCCCATTGCCCACCTTTTCTCCTCTTTGGAAAATCCAAAGGAAGACCAGCAGAGGGTGCTCTTGTCTCAGCTGAAGCTTTTCCATTCTCCATCCTCAAACACAATATAGGTTTGCTGCTGGTCTTCTTTTGAGCTCCGTTGTCCAAGCCCTCGTTTCTGTTGAGTAGAGACTGTATTTCAACCAAAGCTTTTAAAACTCATATAGTGGTACAGCATCTTTCTCTGCTTTAACAGTATCTCTTGGCAGAAAAACATGTCGACCTGGTGCTTCCAGGATGAGAGGCTGAGCTCCTTGGGGCCGGCTGAATGGGTTTCAGAAGCGGGGGAAAGCAAATACATGTATATTGTAACATGTTCCCTTTATTTAAGAGATTCTGATATGCCCACCCAGCCACCACACCCACCGCTTCCCCTGGTCATTGAACTGTATCAGAACTAGGAAGAAAAGCAGGGCACACTGCCCATATGTATGGCTGCTGCTCGCTGCTGCTCCCAGCTGGAATATTTAAGACTAAGGATGACAGCAACAATTGACTAACAGTGGTAGCAACAGAGAGAGGGATTAAGGCTGGTTGTCATGTGATTGTTTTCGGACATATTTGTGTTTGGGGCAATTAATCCTAGCTAGTATTAGTAATTAGTAAGAGAGAGATTGTGTGTGAGGGGCTGAGGCTGTTAAAGACCTGAAATTATAATTGCATAGCCATATATTTGTGGGTAAGCATGTTATTACACCATGATAGAAGCCTAAAAAATTGCAAAGCCCCGGCTGTCATCATTGCATTCACTGCCCCCCACTAAAAGGGTGGCAATCACAATCTCCAGGTCTAGACACAGCAGACTTCTATCTGACAGGAAAGAGATTCCCTGCCCCTCACCAGACTCTCAAGATTTATCTGCAGACAGATGATATGTCAGAACTGGGCGCTATTATGTATCTTGTTTTGCACTGATGACAGCTTCCATAGCCTGGACACCGCTGTGCTGCTGTTGGATGTGGTCACTGCTTATGCCTACACACATACACACCTGTTTTCATTCTGTGCACTGGCTCATTTGCTTTACACTTCCTATAATGTACTTGAAGATTGTTTTCTAAGGGTCCTCTCCTTTGCAAGAGGAAGGAAGGAAGGAAGGAAGGAAGCCAGCTATGTGATAATGCGTTCCAGCAGCATATATTCTGTGCATAGCTTTATATGCCCATATACCTGATACAGAGGTTGGGAGATGAGTGAAGAAATGACCCGTGTTTTCAGTATAAAGTGTGGAAAAGTTACTTTCAGAGATGACAAATCCCAGCATCCTCCAGCCAGAAATGCATTGGACCATCCTGGCCTAAAAAGCGACTGGGAAGCTTCAATATAGTACTCCAGAACTGTGGCAGGTCTAGACTTCAGTATTATGTCATGCCAGTTCTGAAGGAGTTGTACTAGCAGATTATTCGATAATGAGCCCTGCTTAAGGTACTGGTCTTGATGTTGTAGGGACTAAAATGAAATGAAACGAACAGAAACGCCAGAAATTTTGTCGTGCGTTTCGTTTAAGTTACTGCAATACAAGTGAATTGCTTAAAATCCTTTAAAAAATCGCAAAAAATTGAAATAAATGGTAACGAAACGAATGAAAACGAAAACGATTTTTTTGCAAAAATTCACGAAAAACAGAAACGAACCGAAACGGACCCTCCAAACGACAAACGAAATGCCATTTTTTTTTATTCGTGCCCGTCTCTAGTAGGGACTCTGCTTTCTGTATGAACACTTCTCTCTGTATCAGCCTTCTCTCAGTTAAAATTGCCAAGGGAGGCTCCCCCCCCCCGCAAGTAGCTCAGTTATGCTGTGAGTGAGCAATGGATGGAAACCTTGTTGGCTGTGACAGTCTGGCAGGAACCATGACTTGGGCAATACTGCTGTCAATTTGGCACCAGCTTTTGTTTGCCAAGGCATTTAAAGTGGCAGAGTCTGGTATGTTGCCTCAATTTGCATTAGGAATGGGCTGGAGCAAGCTAAACAGGGCCACCATGTGGTGTGAACCTTGCAATCAAAATGGCATACAGACCCCAAATGACCCTATTTGGCCTCCAGCAGGCTGCTGTCAATTTGACAATATCCTCAAGTGCCGTAGGTGAGTCTCTTTACAGTGTTAGCAAATTAAACATTTCCTCAGCTACTTCCTCAGGACGCTTTCCTTGGGGTCAAGGAAGTGGGGGAACAGGACAAACAAGGGCAGGAAGTGGGGGGAGCAGCAACCCTGGACTGCATCACTTGAAGTAAGTCATTCATTGAAGTTTCCATGTTCATCTTTTGCCATGTTTTAACTTGTTGGTGCAGCTCTGAAGAAGAGGGATTTTACCCTCAAAATATTAGCAACTTTTTATCATTTTTCTAATAGCCTAAAGTTATCACCTGTTCTACTTTTGTATTTGGTTTTTGTAATGGCTATACAGCTCCTCAACATTTTTTTGCTTAAGGTGACTATTGATTATAATATTTATCCCATTATTGAATTACTAAGCTTTTTACCACGATCTTCCACATCTGCAGAGAGAAAGAGAGAACTATTTCAAACATACATTAGACCAGAGGCCTCTCTAACCTGATATCTCATTTCGACAGAGATGCCTAGAAGAAACTCACAAGCCAGACATCAAGGTAATAGGAATCCGGTGGGTTACATTTCTATTCCAAAAGCAACCCCAGCTCTTAAAATCTGTGACAGCTATATGCAAATGAAACTGCCATGCAAGAAGCTCAAAAAGCCATTATTAGTTAGCTCAGGATATGATGCACACATTCTGTGAAGCCACAGACACCGATTCCTAGCTTTTCACATCTCGGTGGAGTGCAAAAAACATGTCTAGTTAAGGGCAGGCAACAGCATGTGGGTTTCATGCTTTCCCCTGGAAACATAATATGCTTTCTTGCCACCGAGGCCACCGAGATCATCAGGGGAGGCCTTCTTCCCAGTCCCATCACCCTCAGGGGTGCATTGGGTGGGGCCACAGGGGAGGGCCTTCTCTGTCACTGCTCTCAGACTCTGGAACTCCCAGGCTGGCTCCATCTTTGCTGTCCTTCAGCAAGTAGACAAAGACCTTTTCTCTTCAGGCCTGTTTTCTCTCAGTGACTGGCTGTCTGAGTGGTTTCCACCCCCCTCGAAACATGGACTATTGAGCATTGTTGTTTTTCATTGTGTTTTAGTGTTGATTTTACTAACCATTTAAAATATACTATTTGTTTAATTTCTTTAAAATATTTGTTTACTGACTGTTTTTATCTTTCAAATATTGTCCGTTTAATGATGTAAGCTATCTTTGATCATTTTTAAGGAGAATGGAAGGATATAAATATCTTAAATAAATAAATACTGTACAATAAAGGAATACATGAATAAGTGGTGTAAACCAAAGTCATATTAATTTGTAATACATATGTAAAGGCCAGAGTAATTTTCTCCCTCTGACACACTCCCCTTCAGACAATTAGTTGTGGGATTGCTAGTGCAACCCATGCTGCCTCCGGTCTTGTCTATTTGCATGAGGGAAAGCCTACTATTTTTAATTTTATTCATATTTTTACTAGAGAGGAAGAAACACTTAGGTGATCGTGTACTGTAGGTGACCAGGATTCAAGGCTTAATTTATAATTTAATTTATTTCTGAATTAACTCTCCACTCAAATAATCCTCAGGGCAAAATTAACAGGTGAACCTCTTTCTTTTTACCATTTGCACCCTGGACTAATACATTAGGAAGGGGCTGGTCCACACATGCATGTTAATTCTCATTGTTGGCAGCCCTCTGAGCTGACCCAGAATTAAGCGGAGAGCCATCTGGCTGATGGGGCAAAAGGCATATGAAAAAATAGTGGCCAGACACAAAACTACAGGTAAAGGGGGATATTAATACAAGCACACATACACACAGAGGCAAGCAGGCATGCTAGTACTGTAGTGCATTTACCTTCTGTACTTATTTATAAACATACAGACATTCTAGTCCTTAGAAGCATTATTGGCAGGCTTGCCGTTCCTGGGCATGTTGGGATCTTCAAAAGTTGCTTCCTTGCTTTCTCACTTCTTTTTTCACACATGCACACACATGCGTGCATGCACAGAGAGAGAGAGAGAGAGAGAGAGAGAGAGAGAGAGAGAGAGAGAGTACAGCCAGCCATTCATGTAATAATCCTTCATGCCCCCCTTCTGTTTCAGGAACTGGAAAAAACAACCCTATCCTCAAATTCTAAATTATCACTGCATCTACTTCCCTATATGCTTGTCTCAAAGCTGAGCAGTTGGCTTATTCATTAACATTCATTACCCCACTCTCAGTCTTACACCTCTCTCTGCAGATCCCCAAGGGCATCAAAAGAGGAACAGAGGAAAGACCTGATTTCCACCTCTAGTAAAGAGAGAAGCAAAACTGGGCTGCTGGGTGGGGTGGGGTGGAGGTGAAATCCTGACCTTGAGGCGGGCCAGAGCTTCATTTGCCTTCATGGACCACCCTTCCCTGTGCAGGGCCACGCTGCATGTGAGTCTTAGTCTAAGAAGGCAGAACTGGAGCATCAGTGCGAGTCATGATCTAAGGACAGAGAAACACTCCCCAATGAAGGAAGAGCTAAATTGGCAACTGCCTTCAAATTCTTCTTGCCCAAGAGGATCCAGTGGCCTGTCAGGGTAGGTGAGGTCCATCCACAGCCTCAGGGTGTGGACAGATCTCATTATCTAGGTTGGGAGTCAGCAGATCCTAGCCCTCCAGAGATGGTTGGAGGGTAACTCCCACCTTGTCTAAGTACTGACTCTGTTACTGATGGAGTCAGTACTTAGCAGGTTGGTGTTTGCCTCCTGAAATATTTCTATGGCAAGGCCAACAATTTCCATGGAGCAACCGGGTGTCTGCTTTTGGGCAGAACTCTCTTGGTAGCAGGAGAGGGAATTAACGCCTTCTTCAACCCATTGACCTTCAGAGTGGGATCATGGAACTTGTAGACCCCTTTCCAACCTTGGCTCCCCAGATGTTCTTGGACTCAAAGTCCCAGAGGCCTTCAGCACTAGTTGCGCTGGCCAGGATTTCCCAAGGTTGGAAAGCACCTTGTAATGTAGACCGACACTCCTGAGAAGGGAGGAAGATTGGGCTCCCATGCCGACAAGGAATGCAGAGCACAGGTCCCAAAGGAGGGCTTGGCGCCCATTAACTGGTACATCCTGTTCCCGAAAGCCTTTATCTGTATTCTGGCCTGGAGGAGAACGTTCTGTGAGGGAAGTTGGGAGGCTGTCCCATTTGTCAATCCCAAAAGGTATTTTTAGTTGAGGCACCTCCCGTGACCAAAATGCACGTGTGAACCGGCCTAGCCCGAGAGCAAAAGGGCGGTGGCCCTGGCGGTGGGCATCCCCGTGGCTTTCCACACGGTTTGCGCCTTCTGTTTTCCCTCCGACCAGGGGAAGGTGCCCAGAGGCTCTGAGGACTGGAAGCCTCGTCGGCAGAGCCCACCTTCAGAGGGACTCGGGTCCTTCCTCGGTGTGGGGGGCGGCCATCTGACCTGGTGGTTCCCCCCCCACACACACACACAGTGGTGGCGATCCGCTCCGGATGTTTTGCCCCACAACTCTCAGCATTCGGAGCCGACGTGGCCAACAATGACCAAGGACTGTGGGAGTGCCGGTCCAGAACATCTGGAGGGCCGAAGGTTCGCCCCAAGTGAAATGCATGCCCTTTGCCCTCAAGAGCAGCCCGTTTAACCAGAGCTTGTTGTCACCCCAAGCCCGAACCTGGCTAGCGGCTCCCGCCCTTCCTTGGCCGACTTTGACACCGGCCGGGCGGCGTGACGGTGGGGCCGTTCACACGTGCCCGTGTCGCCCTGGCACTACTAGGCGGCTGTTGTTGGCGGCACCCGGGCGGGCGAAGGAGGCGCGGGAGGGGGGTGCGCGCGGCTCCTTTAACACGTCGGTGCCATCTCCGCCCCCTTCCCTGCTCTTCCCCGGCGATCGCCCGGCAGCCCCCCACCCTCCACCTCCCCTCCCCTCCCGGCCCGGGGAAAAGCAAACGGCGAGGCGCGGCGCCTGGGCTGCCGGCTGGCTGGATTCGGCGGCCCGGTGGGGCGCGGCCATTGCATGAGGGCGGCGGCGGCGGCGGAGGAGGAGGCAGCAGGAGCAGCAGCAGCGGGCGGAGGAGGAGGAGGAGGAGGAGGCGGGGGCGGCGGCGAGTGGCTCCCGCCCGCCTGGGCACTGGCAGCCCCTGCCGCCGCCGCCGCCGCCGCTCCTTCCCGCCGGGGCCCAGGAGGCTGAGGCCGCCGCCTCGTCGCGCCCGGGACATGCGGCCTCTCCCGCCGCAGCCACGGCCGAGGAGAGGGAGGAGGAGGACATGAGGCTCCGCAATGGCACCTTCCTCACGCTGCTGCTGGGCTGCCTCTGCGCGCTCTTCTCGCTCTCCTGGTACGGGGCCTTCGGCGGGCACAAAGGTGGGTAAGGCGCGCGGCGGGCGGCGGGGGGGGGCGCCTCGCTCGCAGCAGCAGCCCTGCCATGGCAGGCAGGCAGGCAGGCAGGGAGGAGCGCGCCCTCCGGCCCGTCTTGGCGCACTGCGCCTGGCCGGACTGGAGGGGGACCCTCGGCAGACACCCCACCCCACCCCACCCCACCCTTCATGAGCCCCGTTGGGAGCGCCTGGCGCGCCGGCGGCTCCGGCCGGTTGGGAAGCACCTGCTGGAAGCCGCCCCTCCCCAGGTTGGGCGAGGAGGAGACCCCCGAGCCGAAACTTCCAAGGCTGCTCTGCTTTATGAACGACCCCCGCGGGCTGGTGGGGCCGATGGCGAGGGAGGGGTCGGGAGGGGTCGTTGGAGCTCCTCCGCCTGGCATCCTTTTCCCCTTCTTCTCCCGGCACTTGGCGCTGCCTCTCGCCCCGCCCGTCTCTCTCGCTCCTTCTCCTCCTGGGCTGCTGCCTTCGACCCCTCTCGCCCTTCGTCCAGATCGGCGTCAGAGAGGGGGAAGCAAGGCCGTTGAGCGCCGCGGTTCTGTTAGTGATCATGGTTGCAACTTGTGGCTCTCCAGAGGTTTCTGGAGGATGCTGCAACTCCTCCATCAGCCAGAGCCCACCGAGCTGGGGACAATGGGGAACAACTCCTCGCTGGCTGCCTTCTGCCCTGCCTCTTTCTGCACTTCTGCATGCAAGAGGTAGAGCACATTTGCCTAACAAATTACATTTCCTTCCCTGCCCCCTGTTTTTGCAGGTTGCAGCACCAGTATTTCGGTAGTATTTCACTCCAACAGAGCATCCACCCCTCCTGGTGTTATTCATGTATGCAGGACACTTCTTAATGTGCAGGCAGTTTAGTTTAATGTTGAGCTAAATCTAATTGTGAATTCCAACTAGAGTAAGTCCCAGTGAACAGAAATGTTGATTTAGTAACTCCAGTTCATTCAGTGTCTGTTCCAGTTGGGTTTAATAGGTGGATCGAAGCCCTGGGATTTACCCAAAGTGATCTGGTGAAAAATGCACCACTCTCCTTGTGCTTAAGCTGTCTCTGAAATTTACACTAGTAAAAATTGAACAAGGGTTGGAAATAAGAGTTCATCATCCTCATCCTGTGCTCCTAGTACACTTGCTGCATGACACCTGATAGCTGCCTGCTGCTGGTGGACACTGGCTTAGCTGGACTCGGTGTGGCTGCCAGCAGCGACTATTATGTTTGCTAACAATTATTTTCTGCCCAATGTTTATCAAACAAACAAGTGATGTTCCTAGTTTGTTATCTGAGGGTGTGTATCTGTTATACACTCCACACCTCTTTCTTCCTTCTTCCTTTATCAGTTAGTGCAGTCTGTCAAGCATGGTTTCTAAACATCTCCCAAGGGATTGTGTGTATTTTAAATAATGCTTAGCCAAATTTAACACTTGTGTTTATTACGTGGTTTGTGTTTTAGCTATGCATATCTTATTTTCTGTTTTATTTACTAAAAACTGGTTGTGTGATTTCATTTGTCTAGTTGATTTTGCACCCCACAGTGAGAATATTATATAGTGAAAAGTGGGCAACATCTTTTTTTTAAAAAAAATAATCCTTAGCTCCCTTAAAGCAAGGATAGATAGATAGATAGATAGATAGATAGATAGATAGATAGATAGAT
>JAHTLZ010000010.1:61487973-61500400 GCA_023846285.1 Phrynocephalus versicolor | reverse complement strand
CTGGAAGGTGAGTCGTGGCTACTGGACTTCTTTTTGAAAGATAGAAACGTTTCGCTGCTCATCCATACAGCTTCATGATGAAGCTGTTTGGATGAGCAGGGAAACGTTTCTATCTCTCAAAAAAGAAGTCCAGTAGCCATGACTCAACTTCCAGGCTATTTGGCTTGTTCAGTCCTTATGATGAGGGTCCAAAAGTCATTTGCTTGCTTTACTTTTGTCCTGCCTGGTGACATAGGAGCAGCTCCGTTAATTGGAGGCTTTGGCTATTTTCAAATGGCTGTGTGCTTCCTTGAATGTATTTATTTATTTAAATAGATAGTTTGGACATTTTCTCCGTGAAGCACCTGGATGGAAATGAAAAGGTGTGGAAGGGATGAAAAACAAACCAGCTAAGTTTCAGCTTGCTTTTTAATACACAGAGGTAGAATGTTCTTTAAATCTTGTTTTGTCAGTCACTGCCTTCAAAAAAAATGGCTGGGCAATGCTGACTGAGGAAAACAGTGAGTCATTGAGGGCTTTTATTTTGGTCTGTTCCTTGATTGCTGAACATAACTTGGAAGCAGGTTGGTGGCTTCCTGAAGTCAAAACCTGTTCATTAAGAGGCGGACTGAAGCTATTTATTTAGTAACACGGCCAGGCCCCACTGCCTTCTGCCTGCCTACAGTAGTGACAGGACTGAATGATGATATAGAAGTGGAGAAATGCTATGGGGAGGCCAGGTAACAATTAAGCTGTTGAACCTTTTCCACAAAGAAGTACTCCCCCTCCCCCTGTTTCTGAAAAATATCTGGGAAATAATTTATCTGCATTAACACTCAGTCAAAGGAGAATTGTGCTTCAGTTACTCAGTACACGCTTCTTACTGTCGTACGCTTGAGGTATCGGCAACAGCTACCTCTGTGTTTGCACGGGCTTACCTCTGGTGCCCAATTTAAAAAAAAAGCTTGATACTGTTATGCATCACCTAGCATAATGTCCAGGACAGGTTGTTGACAGTCTCATGCTGGGTTTTCTTGGTATGGCAAAGACTCTGTTTCTAAAACATTCTCAACTTGAAAAGAAAAAAAAATCATTGAAATCCATAGGAAATGAGTTGCCTTTTGATGATGGCAACATCTGCCTCTCATTTCCCCCCTTCACTTCTCACCCCATTTACCAAAAAGTATGGAAACGGAATGACTGAGGCTCACTCTTTTTTTTAATGTTTCACTGCTTTTACAAGGGAGTCTTTTGGCTGGTTATAGCTCCCTTGTATTTCCAGAAGGAAAGCCTGAGTTATGAGGAGGTACTGTCAGCTCTTTTGCAGTGAAATTAAATTTACTGCATGCACAGGGCTTGCTTAACTGCATTTAACTTTCGCAGTCAATGTCATCTTTGTAATGAGATTTCCCGTGGCCCATCATCACTGTGCAGAGATTACCTTTAGAGTGAATTAAGAGACCTTCTCCTCCTGCATTAGCAGCTTGCTTTTCAAACAAATACAAATTCTTCTTTCTTCAGGCTGACCAGAGCCATGGGCATATTCAAATTGGGTTGGAAGCAGAGAAAATAGAGGGGGGTTCACTTAATTTTAACTTCAATCTTAAAACTGAAGAGCTGGAAGGGACTCGGTGGATCATTGGTTTCCATTTCCTTTTAAAAAAAATCAGCAATAAGAGCCTGCCATTTTACCACCTCTTCCTTTCCCCATGGAATTGCCTTTACGATGCTCTCTTCAAGTTTGAACGCAGTTTCTGGAGGTTGGGATACAGGAAGAATTGAATGAAGGTGGCATTTTCTAGGACATCTTATTTTATGATAGAAAGAAATTAAGAACTATGGAATCTCCACAAGACATTACTAGTCAGGACATGACAGTGAGCTTACGGAACTGAAGTGTCTGAGAAAGATTGCAGCCAGACTATAAAAAAAAACTGAAAGGTAACAGATATTAACTCTACATAGCTGCCATTAAAGATACCCATTCCCTATTTGTATGAGTCTGTAATATGTGGGATATTCCTTATAACGAGCACTTCAGACTCCTCTTTTGCCAAATTGGTATTTTGCTCTTCATACCATGAACAGGCCCTTTCCAAAACCAGTTGAAGGATTTCGGAAGCTAAGCAGGGTCGGCCCTGATTAGTACTTGGATGGGAGACCACCAGGGAATACCAGGTGCTGTAGGTGCCTGGAGTAGGAGCTGGCAAGCCACTCCAGTATTGCTGCCAAGAAAACTCCATGGGCATGGGGTCACGAAGAGTCGGTCACAACTGTAATGACACAACACACACAAAGTACAAAGTCAAGCAGTTCTCCAGGTGTTGGGAGTGAACGGGCTCCCTTTCAATACTTGTCATACCTTGATTTGGCATTTCCAGGAACCACAAACAGTGCAGCCCAGCCAAGTGCAGCTTTCTAAGGAACTTTAGAGGGAAGGCTCACAAGCAATATTTTCTCAGCCACACTCTTGATATACAACCCTGGCTGTGTTTAAGGTGTCAGATGTGTAAACCTCACTGTCATAAAATGTCACTCTTGTAAGTGACATTTGAAGTCTCAGTAGTAACAGCACACTAAACAATGTGTGTGATGGAGCCCTAAAGAAGATAAACAAAGTTTTATAGTAAAGTTGTTTCCTTGGCTTGCCTTCAAAAATGTGGGTGTGATATTACAGTACTGCTCGGTTATACATGGAGATGCATTATTCGTTTGGTTGTAACTCTGTTGCACTAATTGCAGAAAGGCAGGATACAAAAGGCGAGTAGTTAATAAGTGATTATTTATGCCAATAAAGGTGTCTGACTGACTGACTGACTAGTTAATAAGTAATACAGAAACTGTCAGGGCCCCAACTTGGAAAGGTTATCTTTTAAAACCACAACGTAATTTTCCAACTATGATGAACCCAGGGAAATCCCACTAGAAGAGAAGATGGTGCAGGATAGTGTGGTACTTCTTAGCTGAGGCAAGAATCCCCGCAGCTCTGTGTGTCCTGAGATACAGCCAGAGGCAAATGTCCTAATGATCCCCTGTTCAAGAGGACTCCCAAGAGTTGAGAGTGGACTATTGTGTCTCATTCTGATTCTCATTCCCTGGCTGGAACTTCTCTTATTACCCCCAGTGCTTCAAGCACAAATCTAAAGGCAATCGGGTGGGTGGGACTTGGATGCCCACCTCTGCACACTTTCTGACACCTGAATGAAGCTCTCGTCTTTGTGAATACAGACAGCATGTCCGTAAGAGGCCTGTGCACAGAACAGTGCATCTGCTCATATGTATTGTACGCCCTTGGTAATGGAGAACAACTGCAACCGGGGTCACTTTATGTAAAGGCCAGTTCTCACTGTTTTCTGTGTTACTCTTTGCTTCTCACAAATTGGATGGCTGCAAATTAATGTCCAGATAAATGCCGCTTTTTTTCTCCATTTCCCAAGGAAACAAACTGGGCAGGCATGTTGTTAGACTAGTCTTCCCCAAACCCCAGGGCCTCCCTAACTTGGGCAAGGAACCACAGCTTTGGGGGGGGGGGGATTTGGATATGATGCAACAATTCATAATGTTTCTGCCCATTGGGTGAGGTCTAAAATCCTTTCACAGCTTAGAGAAAAAGAGGGGTGGGAAAAGAGAAAAATCATGTTTTTGGGACACAGTTCTCAGCATTCCCTACTCCTGTTGCACCCATTTGGCATTGCCATTCGTGATGACTGAGGTAGAATTGCAGACCCTTCTGTGTCTTTTTTGATCTTCCGTTTACTTGTGGCCTGAAATAATTATCTCTTTTTCTGCTAATATTTTACAGGGGTGGGGGAATGGCTGTTGATTTCAAGCATGGTTCCCTGCAGTCTCCTTTTTTTAAAAGTTAAACAATTTGAGCTCTTTTATTTCCCCTTTTGGATAATACTTATTGTAACCTCTATTTACAATATTTGTTTTCTAGTTAGTTGGATTAATTGATCTGTACCGATTCCTAAGCCAATTCCATGGTGCTCACAGATGCTCCTTTTCTGCAAGGAAAGTCTCTACACAGGCATGGATCCAAGCACTTGACTGTATTCTCCTTTTTTTGAGTTGGATGTCGAAGAATTGAATGCATTGTGGGTATAAACGTCTACATGCTTTCCCCCACAGCTTGGCAATGTGGAATTTAAGATACATGGCCATTCTGCCCCGCCCCCCCATACATCCTGTTTCCTTCCGAAATTAAATGAAATTTCTTGTTGGCTCACAGCTTATATTTCCCAGTGAAGCTGATGGTAATATAGACACTTAGCATGTATTAATATTGGGCAGGATACTGAGAGGACCAGTTTCTAATTTTTCCCTTCATAGAAAAAATCTGGTGAAAGAATTACCGTCAGTTTTTCTCATTCCCCATAATTAACAATGTAACAGGGGCAAATGTGTGAGCCAGAATTTACTCCCTGCAAAATATGAGTACAGATTTTAAACAAGAAGATACCCAAGGAAGAGAAACTTCAGAATCCTTGCAGCAGGGACCTGTTGGTTTTGCTTACACTGCTCAGTAAACTATTTACTGTTTGAATTAGGTATATAGAATATAGAATAATATAGAATATTCTATATAGTACATGGAAAGTATGAAAAATATAATATAGATACAGTCAGTTGGGGTAGGGGATTTTTTCCTGCTCATAGATCTTAAGCCCAAAAATCTACACGAGATCTTTAGAAATAGAACAGGATATAAATATTTTACTAAATAAATAAAATAAAAGGAAAACAGTTTTTTGGGGACATCGTGAAGGAACTGTCTTAATGGATACAGTATTCCATTTTGGAGCAAAAGGAATTATGTGAGAAGTAGTTTTTTTAAACTAGGTTTACCTAATTCTAAGCTGAATACCCCAGTATGTAGTGGAGAGACCGATGGCGCTGGGCTCTGGGGAGCAGAGATCCAATCCCCACTTGGCCATGGAAACTCACTGGGGGAGTGGATGTGCCAAAACCACTGTGGAAATATCTTGCCGCGAAAGCCCTATTGGAACCCGTTTCTACTTGAGAGTACACAGCACAGCGGTTCTAATATAACAACTCAACATCTAGAAAGGAAAAGGAGGATTCAAAGACCTGCGGTAACAAGTTTAATATGGATGGGCTTTGGGATGGAAATTATTCTTAAACTGAATCAAGTACAAGTTTGTAAGGCCACTTCTGTGTAGACATCTCTATGCTGCTGCTTCCTGCCCACCATTCATAAAAGAAATTTTGTATGACTGCTTGTAGAGTTGTCCTTCAGACCCTGGCAGGCTTTCTTTTAACCTACTGCTCAGCTGTCACCGAAATGCTGTAACTGTACAAATATTTATTCACGACTTATGTTGATAGAGGCAAGGGGGGGTGAGGCAAGGAAGAGAGCGGTCTTGTAATTCCATGGCAGCCTTCCTCCATCTGGCACCTAATAGACATGCTGGACTACAATTCCCAGGAGGCCCCAGCTAGATGGAAGAGTATTACTTGAGTTTATAGAAAATAATTTTATTTTAGAATGCCTGGTTTCAGTCTAAGGCTGGGATCATCTAGGGTGAAATTATCAGCAGAAATAATTGACAGTAGCCAGAGCAATGAAAGAGCTATCTGTGGGAGTTAATGAAAGCTGCTTTTCCTGTGAGATGCAGACAACCCAGATCAGCTGGTTAGCATTTCCAACTCCCTTTGCAGTTGCTGTGCTCTCCTTGATGATCTCCTCCAGTGGCCATTTACCAAAGTAAAAGTATTCAATTTTAATTGTATGTGCTTGAGGCACTTGTAGTTTTCATTGCCTGTTTTCTTTGGGGGAGGTTGTTGGGGGAGGGTGTCTGGGGGGGAACAAACTTATTTGCTCTGCTGTAGTTAATTACTATGCCTGAGTTGGTTATCTGGTTGCAGACCCAGAGGTTGGGAGTTTGATTCCTCACTGTGGCTCCTGGGAGAACATAAGAACATAGTCCCATCTAGTCCAGCTTCCTGTATCTCACAGTGGCCCCACCAGATGCATCCGGGAGCACATGAGACTAGATATCTCTTTCCCGATACCACTCCTCTGCATCTGGCCCTTGAAGTACCCCGATTTTAAGCCAGGAGATTTCACATCTCCATCATGGTTTGTAACCTTTGATGGACTTTTCCTCCAGGAATCTGTCAAATCCCCTTTTGAAGGCATCCAGGCCAGATGCCATCACCACCTCATGTGGAAGGGAGTTCCACAGACTAACAACGTGCTGGGTAAAAAAAAAATATTGTCTGTTCTTACTCTCCCAGCCCTCAATTTGAGAAGAGCCAGGCTGTGTTCCTTTGAGCAAACGACAAAGTCTTAACACCAACTCCACCAACACCACCAAATCAGGCAAGGGTATGGCAAACCACTTCTGAGTCCTCTTTACCCAGTAAACCCTGGAAAGAGTTGTCACTGAGACAGAATTGAGCTGATGCCACATAATTAGTCAATGTATGAAACACTAAGCTGGATGTGTTGGGTTATAAGGGAGAGAGAAAAGCGAGCAAACCAGCAAACATTCATTATGGTATGATAGTACGTTAATTAGGCCAACATAAAGGATCGCAAAATAATATGCAAGTTTTGAGTCCTCCAGAATTCTTCATTAGGTTACATAGTAATGAAAATGTATGGTGTTAAAAATCACCCTCTGCATTTAGTCACAATCTTAATAGAGAGAATTGGAGAGGATTGCGGTTAGGCAGTCAAGTTGTATTGGTTTCAGATTGTGGCTAGGACTTGCGATTATGAAATAAGCAAACAGTGGTTGATCTTCCATTTTTGAATATATGAAATCCAGCTGTTACTTAAATGGTAACCACTCTTAGGGAGAATACACAGATCTGTAAGGAAGAAGACAGTCATAGAAAGAAATTGAAACAATTTTTATATGACTGGGGATCATGTCAGATGATGCACCACTAGATTTTTAAAAGTCATTGTCGAATATTTGCTTCATGTGCAAAAGCCACTGATCAAATTCAAAAATCACTGTTGTTAAAACAGAAAGTTGTACAGGTGTTTTATCAGAAGATGGCGATTGTGAAGCTGATGGAGAAGTATTTTTGAGGATGTTTTTCAAAATGATTAATGGTAACTTATTAGACAAGCATCTTTTGGTGACAAAGCTGTAAGCCTTCCAATCTACGAAACATTTACATTGGCATACTTTTAATAAAAAGCTTGGAGCTGAGATTAAAGTGTGAAGTATTCCTCTGTACTCTTAGTGCTTTATTACTAGATGGAGCAAGGGTAATTTATATCTAGCTATCTAGCTATCTAGCTATCTATGTTGTTGCTGTGGTTGTTTTCAAAAGAGGGACAAAGCAGTAATTGTTCAGTTACTAAAAGAAAACAGAACTATCCACAAGTTCAGGGGTTAATTCAGATAAGCTGTTTTAAGTGTACACATAAATAAAAATTAAAAGTGAGAATGTGACAAGCTTGTCTTTGCAAGAACACAGATGATCACCAGGGAGCCACCTTTGGCTGATGTTCTATGTTCAGTGTTCCTCTGGGATGGATCATAACTGAGTGCCTACTTACAGCTGCTCTTTGTAAAGTGGAATGGGGGAAAGGGATAAAATGGGAAATCGTTTTATGCCTTAGCTAGTGAGTTGCATGGACGAAAGCTGAATACATCGTGTTTGGTCCAGGGTCTTCTGTAGTATTCGTTGCATAATCCAGTAGTGAAAAGGCACACCTGTTTTGGAAGAGTGTTCCAGTTCAAGAGGAGGCAAGAGTCAGGTTCATTATCATCCCTGCAACTGAACTGGTGGTGGAATTGAGTGACTGTTGCATTGGTGGATAGCTGTGTAGATTCACATAACAAAAGCGTTCTGCTCACTGGGTGGCGTGATTGTTGAGCTTTTGTTGTGTAAATAATTGCTCTTGATGTCATAGCAGGCCATTCCATTTTGGTTATTTTATCCCTGCCCTCCACTGCCTCTTTGAAATCCTTCAAACTAAACCACACTGAAGGCTCTAGAAAACAAGGTCATTTATTAGGTAGAAGTTAGCTCAGTTTCTCCATATGTCACTGAGATGTAGCATTATCTGAATGGACAAGTGTTTGAGTCATCCTAAGCATGTGCTGAATCCTAGAAAAAAAATTGTTTTAGCAAGCACCATCATGGGGAACAGGAGTTCATTAATTAAAGGACACTCAAAAAGGCTAGAGTTGCTGTTCTTGCACACTAATTAACTAATTACAATAGTTTCTTTAGATGAGTGGGAGAAAGAGAAGGCAAAGGGCATGCTTCTCCCCAGAATTTCTCCTGAATGAATAGGGAGGGGAAAAAAGTCATTTAAGAACAGGACTTTCCCTGAATAAATGGAGCATAAGAGATACAATGGTGGGTTTTAGGGGGGAAATGGCACCATACAGGTAAGAAAACATACAAGGATGAATCGTCCCCTTTGCCTTCAACTCCCTCTTTATGGAGAGGCAATATTTGTGCAGGGAATCGTAAGCAGGTGAAGACATCTGCTTGGGAATACCCTGAAGCAAATGGTGAGCTGCTGTGTGAGACAAAATGCTGGACTGGATGGGCTGTGGCCTGTTTCAGCAAGTCTGTTCTTATGTTCTTATGTATGTCAACCTCACTATTGTTTTTTTTTAAAGGTAGTACCCCCCTTCCCATAACTAATATAATCATGATGAATGTGATCCTTTATATATTGTAACTAAAAGCCTGAAAACCTGTCCTTCAATCTACCTCGGGATGCAATGCTAGTGCCACTTTCTTTTACATTGCCTTATTTTTCACTTAAACTAATGAGCAGAAAAGTCAGGTTGAATAGAGGATAAATATTAAGATTATACTACATTCCTCCCATATTTAGTTTTCTGAACAGTATTGCAGTTTCTTAAAGTATCTGTGTACTGCAAAGAAATAGCTGCTATAAATTATTCAGCTAACACAGTACAGTCAGAATAACATTCTTGCTAGGGTCTATTTCAGTATATTAGCAGCAAAGTATTCCAAATTCCCACCTTATTTCTTCCTAGCTTAACCTCACACCATCCTCTTTACAAACTATTGTTGGGAGAACAGCTTCTCTCAGGGGAGCTGGTCTTCCTGGAGGTTTCCTCTCTTCAATTGTTTTGTCTTGCTCTTGGTCTTTGCCCCATGGTTCCTCATTTCCTCTGCTCTCCAGCTCCAGTGTCTCTCTTCCTTCTTACTTGTTTGCTTGTTTTGATTTCTATACCGCACCCATCTAGTGTCTATGCCACTACTCAGGCAGATTCCAGCAAAGACCTAGTCTTACAAGCAAAATAGGACATCTCCCCTACCCACTCCACAGTAATATGAACATGATGCATAAAAAGTGTAAGATGGTGGCCACAGGGCAAGAACAAGAAACATGATTGTGGTGGTGGTGGTGGTGGTAGTGGTGGCGGCGGCGATGACAATGAGCCAGATCAAAATAACAATTTCAAAGGATGGATGTCCTGAAATGTCTCTTTGAAAAGCAAGGTTTAATGTGCTCTCTATACACCAGGAAGATTTATGATTGGCTTTCCTACATTTTAGATCCTACTCTGTTATTTTTGGAATCTTTGTTAAACATTTGTTTACAATGGCTCTTTTAAATTGTGCTGCCTTGGAGAACCCTAACCCATCCCAGATTAGAGGCTCATTGTCATCTTCCTGCACAATTGGCTCTCTTCCATCTGTTACAGAAAGGGGAAAAGTGAAACTCCCTCAATCCTGGATCCGTCCGCCTTTCTGGTGGCTGTTGAAATCCAGTCACATCATGTGTTTCTTACCTTTTCCTCTGTTCAGCACCGGCTGTGTGTGTGTTGTGTCATTACAGTCGTGACCGACTCTCTGTGACCCCATGTCCATGGAGTTTTCTTGGCAGGAGTACTGGAGTGGCTTCCCAGTTCCTACTCCAGGAGCCTACAGCACCTGGTATTCCCTGGTGGTCTCCCATCCAAATACTAACCAGGGCCGACCCTGCTTAGCTTCCGAAATCAGGCGAGATCGGATGTGCTTAGGGCATTTAGGCAGACTTTCAGCACTTGGCTAGGCCTCATCTAAAAACTGCATCCAGTTCTGGACACCCCATTTTAAGAAGGATGCCAGCCAAGTGGAAGAGGTTCAGAGGAGAGCGATGAGGATAATCGGGGGACTGGAAACCAAGCCCTGTGAGGGCATGTTTCATCTTGAGAAATGAGGACCAAGGGGGTGGGATATGATAGCAGTCTTCAAAGACTTGAAAGATTACCATACAAAGGAGCGGCTGGGCCTGTTCTCAGTAATTCCAGAGTGCAGGACACATAATAATGGGTTCAAGTCATAGGAAGCCAGATTTGAGCTGAATAACAGGAAGAACTTCCTAACTGTTAAAGCAGTACGACAGTTGAACCAAATGCTTTGGTAATTGGTGAGTGCTCCAAAGCTGGAAGCATTCAAAATAAAATTAGAAAACCATCTATCAGATATACTGTGATTGGCATTACTGCTCAATGGCCTTAGAGGCTCCTTGCAACTCCTTTACTCTGATTCTATAACAGAGTGGTTAAAATGTGACTTGCATATCTTATTCAAGTCTCTGGGGCCCCTGATATTCCCCCCCTTTTAATTTCTAATTTAAAATATCTCAGCACCCTCTAGAATGCAGTTAATTTTATTGTCCTGACCACCCCTCCCTTGGGTATTCCTTGCCGCCCACCATGCGATACATACATATCTCAATCATTTGTTATCTGTGTGGAAGGATGCAGTTTTTTATTCATGAACATCCTGCAGGAGGGATGAACTGGAGGTCTGATGGTGTGTAAGGTAGATTTTGGATCTTTTATGTATCACGGCTTGAACAGTAAACGTAATTACATGCAATCTATTGTTGTCTTCTGTGTTGTTCAGGGTGCTGTAATAAGAAATAACTGAAGTCATTAATGTCTCTGAAATTGTGTTTTTTGTACCGTATTGCATATTGTACAAAACCTGCAATTGAATAGCAATGAAATGATAGTATTTAGTACTGTAGTCAATTGCTCTGCTTTGAAATCAGACCTCTTGAAAAATAAGTAGTAATTCTAATGCCAAAAGACTGGGGTGTATTGATGTACAAACATGAATGCAGTTTAAAATGTGAATAATGTGTATCCAAGATAACAGAGTGTGTCTCTGTGTCTCTGTGTATCTCTCTGTGTTTAAGCTTACCTCATTTCAGTGATGTGTTCTCTATAATTGAATGTTGAACAGTACCTTCCCCAGCCTTATCCGCCTCCAGATCATTCAATTGACAGTGAAACTCAGTGCTGTTCCTGGCAGTTTTGTTTATAAGGATAGACCTATACATTATAGAAGGCAGCATGACGGATTCAAACAAAGAAGAATCCTTTGTTTGATAATATTTAGTTTTAGAAAGTGAAGTGAATGCTGCTCTTCAAACAATCAGAAGAGAGAAAGCACTGAGAGTGGATCTGGGAGTTGAGTCATGGCTACTGGACTTCTTTTTTGAGAGATAGAAACGTTTCACTGTTCATCCACACAGCTTCATCGTTCTGAGTATAGCTAGTGCAAGAGACCCTTCTTATAGTCAGCTTGACCTCTTGTCCCCTGGTCTGATTGGCTCATAAGATGAACAAAGCCTTAATAGGCTCGTTAGGGAGACATTAGTGTCCATGGCCTTAAGGTAAACAATGGCCTAAGGTGCTGAAACCCATCAAGAATGGATCGTTAGCTGTGACCTGGTGGTGAAGGCTCCTTGATTTGCCTGGGTACTGTGGAAAGTACAGCCTGATAGGTAGCAGACAGACTATGCCGGAGGCCACCACCTCTGTTGAGGGAGGGATTTTCAATGCTCACATGAATGGCCTCCCTTACTCCTCTCTCAAACCACCTCTCTTCTTTGTCTAGTATGTGTACATCCTCATCTTTGAAAGAGTGGCCTTTTCCCTTCAAATGGAGGTGTACTGCTGATTCTGGTCCTGAGCTGTTACCTCTCCTATGTTGGGACAAGAGGTCAAGCTGACTATAAGGAAGGGTCTCTTGCACTAGCTATACTCAGACCGATGAAGCTGTTTGGATGAACAGCGAAACGTTTCTATCTCTCAAAAAAGAAGTCCAGTAGCCATGACTCAACTCCCAGATAAACGCACCTGGATGACTGAGAATCTTCACAGACACTGAGAGTGGAATTGTTTCAAGCTATAAAGTTAAAATCTGTCAGAATTCAAATCAGAATATGCCAGGAAATACAGAAAACAAAACAGATTGGAAGCATTCAATATACAGTACAGTACATTCCAGTCCCAAGGAAAGGAGACTGCAGTAACTATAGGATCATCACGTTCATTTTCTTATGCCAGCAAAGCAGTGATCAAGATTTTACAACAAAGAGTTTTGCCATATGTGGAGAGGAAAGTTGTATTCAAAGAAAGAAAGAAAGAAAGAAAGAAAGAAAGAAAGAAAGAAAGAAAGAAAGAAAGAAAGA
>JAHTLZ010000010.1:61462136-61472773 GCA_023846285.1 Phrynocephalus versicolor | reverse complement strand
AATGGCGATGCCACAGAGGCACTGTGAGTGAGAAAGATTCTTCCACACCTCTCTATCTTAGAGGATGGCACAATATGAACATGAACAACAACAAAAGGCCCTTTCATCAATATTCGTCATTTAGGGCTTAAAATTGTTGGATACCTAAAAGGGAACTTAATAAAGGAATATTCCGTGTCCTTATTAAATATCTGTGGCAGTTTAATACTTAAAGGTAAACCAAGTTGACAGGTGTCTGACCAGTGAAGTAATAGATTTAGAGTGTTTCCAGCACCGACGGCATATGTTAAAAAAAAAAAAGTGGATCAGTTTTTGTGCGTAAGAGCTTTCCAGCTGTATCACATGCTCCAAGTGCTGGACCTTGTGCTCTAGCCTCTGCCATGCCTATTGAGCCAGTAACGCATAAACAGCAGGAGAGTATTTTATACCACAAGCCAATGATGTTTGCAGCATTCAGGATTTTTGTTTTGTTTGTTTTGTTTTGTTGTTGTTAAGGAACCCTTTCAAGGGAACAGACTGTTCATAATCAACTTGAATAAATTATTTGACAATTAAGGTAGAACCCTCCTATCTAAGTAATGAGTATTACACATGTAACAAACATAAACTCAGGAGGTGTGACTCTTGTTCATTAGCTCTAAATAGATGCTTGAACTACTTTGTTTTCTTCCTGAGATTTATATGGTGGTGATTTTTAGACATGGGTTCGTGTGAAGATGCCACAAAATGTTGTTTTGTTTTGTTGTTATACATGCTATAGATCAAAAGTTGAAAAAAGGCCAGCTATTCAGTGTACATACCCTAAGCATGGTTGGTCATCGAAGCATTAACCAAATGGATGTCTTCAAACAGATGTCTTCACACAAATACCCAGCAAGGACATTTCAAGGATGAAATAGCCTCAAAGTTGCCTACCGTTTGCTAGTTTTAGTTTGGTTGATTAGTAGTTCCACTAATGTGTTTTGAAAATCAGAGAAGTATTGTTTTGTGTGAGCAAGGGACTTGTCAACTTTTCCTTCTCATTGCATCCTCTACTCCAAAGTGAATGGCCTACTGTTGTCTTCAGGTTCTGTAAGGTCACTTACAGTGAGATTCGTGTCCTCTATTAACAGCCTGGCACAGATCGTGCCATGACTGAATGGAGTTGGTCCATCTCCATATTAGGCTCCAGAGAGCAGGACTTGAACTAATGGACTCAAATTACAAGAAAGCAGATTTCGACTAAATGGTAGGAATATATTCCAGACAGTAAGAACTGCCTGGCAATGAAATGGTCTACACTGAAAAGTGGTAGACTTGCCTTTAGAAGAGTCTCACCCAGAGTGATTTGATGACCATCTGTCAGGAATGCTCCACCTGTGGATTTCCTGCTTTGTCCCAGGGCTGGATTTGATAACCCTTGAGGATATGTCTCAGCTCAGCAGTTCTATGATTACATTACTCCTCTTTTCCTACTGTTGTCCACTTTTTCCTGGCATGTCTAATTTCACAACACCCTTTGGGACTTACCTGCCTTGCTGTGGGAGTTGTTTCTTGCCATATTGTGCTTTTGGCACCACCTGTTAACAGATCCGCAAAACCCATGCTATATTGGCAATGATAGGCTGTGGGTTGTGGTGTTTATCCCTATTCACAATGCTACTGAGAAGCCATCCTTTGCAGGGAAGGAACCTGATCGTTAACACCAGCTTTGCCACATTTTCTATCTGATCCTGACTCCCTCTGCTTCACTGACAGCAAAGGTTCAGAAATGCTGATGCAACTACAACTATATTTAAGCTGGCTGTTACTGGAAACATAACAGAAGGAAGAGAAAATATATTGGCAACAGGGACTCACCTTTACCGCATCCATCGCCCTAGTTATTTTCTCTCTCTTAATTTCCAGGGAGTCCATTTTTATTAGAGAGCCTGTTGTCGTGCGTGTTTGTAATCCTTTCCAACTGTTCAACTCTCTCTTCTCCCTCAAGTCCTTGTGCAACCTATTTCTGTAACACTACCACATTTAATACAGGTTGACAGAATCTGTTAAAGCTGATGGTATGGGTGAGAATCTGCATGCTTATTCGGTATATACAAAAATTAACACAGATTGTTATGTTTCTTACCTTTGCCAGTAAAATGTCCAGAATAAGGAAAAATAATAAATCATAATATGAATATATATATATATTTATTTATTTGCAAAGTCTGTGCATCCGACATATGCTGCTATATCCCTGGGATTGTTGCCACTGAAATGCTAATAATGCCAAATGGCTAGCATTTTAATTACCCTGGCCATGTTCCAGGAGCTGCTTTTAGGTGCATCATGTGTGCATCTAGTGGGAATTTCGATTCTGTTTTCTTTAGACAATAGACATTCATATAGTTTTTGCGGCTTTTCTGAGCTCCGGAAGTGGCTTGCGGTTAAAGGCAGAGCTACCTTTTAATGAATCAATAGATAAACCCCATTATTATTTCTGGCTGTAGTTGAAGTAGTGAAAGCAACTACCAATTGGATGTGTTTTTGTTATGTTTGGCCACGTAAGAGAGCAAGGGATGTCTGGCTCCCCAGACGTTGTTGAAGTCCAGGTTCTGTCAGTCTTAGCCAAGTTGGTGAGGCATTATGGGAGAGGTAGGAAACTCAGATCTGGGCAAATATATGTTCTTCATATCTGCAATAAAAATTGCAAATTAGACCACAGAATACTGAATGGGATTAAAACATGTTGCAAGAGAAGGACCTCCCTCAAAGTTTGATATTCAAAGTATTTGATTTTGGATTCTTCTTATGTTGATCTTGTAAACTCTTTTTCAAACATTTTCCAAAATCCTGAAATGGACATTTCCAGCCAGTAAGAACTGCCTGGCATAATTTTAGTACGATTTTTAATGGTCAAGATGTATGAGTGGATTAGCGATCAACCATTCGGAGAAAAGATGATAACTGCATCCGCATGTAACCTGGAAGTTGGAAGCTTGTACTGTACATTAAATATTTGAAAGCTCTTACTGACTTCATTTTTGAGAGGCAGGAGCTGAACTTCCTGTAATTATCATTGCATGTTTTGAAAATGCATATTTAATTTAAAGTGCTGTTCATTAAATGATGGAGCATTTTGTGGGATGAGTTGGATTTCCTGCATGACTTTACTGATATGGATATAAGGAACACCATCACATCATACATTGTTTGATAAGCATATGCACCTTTCATGGAAAGGACAAGTAGTAGGACACACTATAGGTTTAATCATACCTGACCGTGCGCAGAGAGCTCCTTAGACAGAAGCAGCATCCATGTCACCACTTTGCCTTGTGAAAAAACAGCCCAGAGAACCTGACTGTTCAATTATTTGCATACCCTTATGCTAGAGCAACGGTTCTCAAACTGGGTGCCGCGAGTGTATGCCAGGGGTGCTGTGGCAATAAACTAAACTTCCCATAAACATAAAGGAAGTAATGAAAAATCCATCCAATTCATCTCATTAAAGGCAACTGAGCATTAAATTTGCACTGTTTTTTCATCTTTTCCTAAGTATTCAAAGCACTTTAAAGCTAGCTGTGCCGCAAATTTTTTTTAGCCCGACAAGGGTGCTGCGGTTAAAAAAAGTTTGAGAACCACTGGGCTAGACAATGGCCTGCCTGTCTGCAATGCAATGTGTGCGTACGTGATTCAGGGAGATGATCTCTCCATTTTCTCTCAAAGAATGAAGCAGGGAAATAACATTGAGTTAATCTGAAAGTTAATGGCTCCCATATCTTTTGAAAATGCTTAGTAATATCATTATCCATTTTACAGGCTCTGATTATTTCATAAGTCATGGAAAATGTCATCAAGAGAGATAGAGAGGCCTCTCTTGTCATGGAGTTTGCCTTCACATAAGTGGTTTAAGGTTGATTGAGAGGAGAAAACACTGAAGATAATATTATATTAGAATTGGATTTTCCAGCAGAGCTCCTGGGCAGAGCACAGTCTGATGTTTGCTACTGGCTTTTGTTTGTATATTTTTCCTGAGTGGCTTTCTTTTCATTGGAAACCATTCTTGAAATCCTTGATGTGGACCTGAGAATGTTACCAGAGTGGCAGATATTTATACTGTGGTGGAAAGGGGTGTTGGGAAACAGAAATATTATACCTAGATACAGACTTTGACAGTTGTCTTAACAGGGCCTGTTTTGACAAATAATCACTGTGAGGCCATTTACATATACAGTAGATGGTGATAGAAAGTTTTTGCCCAGTCCAAATGTCAGAGACTGATTTTCACCTCTGAATCATTAGCAGTTCAGATTAACAAACATTGATTACCTAATTGCCTAAATATTGTTTTAATCAAGCAAAGGTTGGGTGATAATGCAGATATTATCACTGCATAAACCAGCTAATTAAAACAGGCAGTGAGATAAAGAGTTGAACTTATTGATGAATTATTTTTTCTTGTCGTGGAAGGCTTCTGTATGTCCTTGAAGGATGACCAAAGTCAAGTCAGAGTCAGTGTCTACCCAGAGGTGACCAAAGTCAAGTCAGAGTTAGTGTCCAGTGTCCAAACGATATTTCCTGCAGTGTTCCACTTGTTGCCATTTCTGATATCAGACCGTATCCATTCATCCTTTTGCATAAAGAACGTGTAGAATTCAGCAGGGCATAGCTGATTAGAGATCCATATCAAACTGAAAGAAGAGCAGGCATATTTATGGTGCACATCACATTGGAAGAACAGCAGATAGACTTCTGAAGATGTGAATGATACAATTAAGCCCTGTAGTAGTTTGCCAGAATCATTGTGAGGGCAGGTTTGGCATCTGAATCTGCCAATACCATGATCTATGTGTTTGTATCTTTATTCTGAGGTCTAACATTGTTGGTGAGTAATCATAACAAGGCGGATAGATAGCTATCTGTTAACAGGCCAAATGCCCAGAACCCATGACAAGAAAACATCATTGTCCAGGATGGACTGTAGATTGTGAGTGATACATTTGAGTGGTTTTAGTTGGGAACTGAAAGTGTCAAGTATTTTCTATTGTTATCATTTCTGGGTACATCCGATCATGCCTGATTTCAGAAGCTAAGCAGAGTTGGGCCTGGCTAGTACTTGGATGGGCGACCACCAGGGGATACCAGGTGCTGTAGGCGCCTGGAGTAGAAACTGGAAAACCACTCCAATATTCCTGCCAAGAAAACTCCATGGACATGGGGTCACAAAGAGTTGGTCACGACTGTAAGGACACCACCACCACCACCACCACCACCACCACCACCACAACAACAACTGTACAGAAGTGTTCCTTAGTACCATTCTGGTTCCAATTATTCATTCTGTTCTATTTTTCCTCTTGCCTCAAATCCATCCAAATGTTGATTAAACTTCCACTGCTGCTTTCAAGATAACTAAGATATTTAAGGAGTGGATTTACCAGTTCTGCTCCCCCCCCCAGTGAGTTTCCATGGTCAAGTTGAGATTTAAACTTTGCTCTTCCGAACAATCCATTCACTACAACACACTCGGAATCCCGAGCAAAACAAATGGATATATTTTTGTGAGTGTCTTCTCGTACATTGTGGGATTCTTCCAGTCTTTAAGATCATACAAGAGACCTGGGTTCAAATCCCTGTTCATCCATAGAAATCTACTGGTACTGGGAATGGTAAACCACTGTTTGAATATCTCGGGTGCCTTGAAAGACCCATTAGGCTTGCAACATGCCAGAACCATCTTCTAACAATACCATGTATGAGCAGGAAAACATGATGGTCACATAGATTATGATTGGCTCTCAGGCTCTATCAATTGCCTTGGAAGATGCAATTTCAGCTATACAAACAGAACTGTTGTGTGAGGATACAGTTTTATATTTCCACGTATGCTGCTTTTAAGGATGAGATATAGCGATGTGACAGGCAAGCATTGTTTGTTAATTAGTTTCTGACTAAATAATCTCATCTCAGGCAACAATGGGATCACTAGAAATCACTTTACAGAAAGCTTGCATGGTGGTTGTTCAGAACACACAGGGGTTTTTTCTTCCTGCTGATAGAACAGTTTCTGCCAGTGGAATCAGGAAGCAATTCATCCTTCCTTCTTGACTGCAGATCCCCAAGCGCCCTCCACCCCTGCTTTGGACAGTTGGGAGTGTTTTGTGGATAGGGTCGCATGGGGAATTGTGAGTAGTAGTAGAAGTCCCACCATGCTAGCAGACGTCAAGGATTTTGCAGGATTCAGGCCTCCACTTGCTACAAATCACCTAGCCTTGTGTTCTCTTCTGCAGGTTCTCACCTGTTGATCAGGCGCCAGAGGTGACGCATACATTCAGGTGCCTTTCATTCATCCCAGGTGGTCAGGATTGTATTGGATTTGTATTGGATTTGTATACTGCATCATCTAGCCCAAAAACTACCCTGGGCATTTTACAATAATATCAAGTATATAAATTTTGAGCTAACAATAACCAAACATAAAGAACATAAAACTAAAAAAAATGCAAATTAATTTAAAGTTATAAAAACTGTATACTGCAACTTAATAACAATCTAGAATGAATAGAAATAGGCTAACGAAATGATGCAATCCAGATGATGCAAATATCAAGATTTAGGAAAGGCTATTCTAAACAACCAAGTTTTCAACTGTCGCTTAAAAGATTTTAAGTGTGGGAGCCGCACATATCTCAAGGGGCAGCTGATTCCTGAGCTGAAGAGCCACCACTGTTTTTGCCTTATGGGCCTAGCTTGTAGAACTGTTGCTTCTGTTCAGTCTACAAAGCAGGAGGTTTGTTTTGAAACTTCCAGTTCTACAGCAGCTTTTTTATATTCTAGCTCTATCGCAGCTTTTTCAAGATGGAGTGACCAGAATTGTATGTTGTGTAGTTACCCAACGATTTCTATAGAGTTATTATAATGTTGGTTATTTGATTTTCCTTTTTCTTATTAAGTTGTATTGCCAAGAAGGGAGAAGTGTCCTTGGCTTGATCTTTATATTAGTACATATTTAATGTTTATTGAAGACCAATTCCTTTCCTTTTGCCCCTCCATATTTCCCTTGCCCTCTCACTTAACATTCTGGACTTCCACCTGAACTTCTTCCCTTTCCCTTCTGCTGTTCTCTTCTACTTCTTCATTTTTCTCAAAAATTACAAGGATATTATATTCTGTATAAGTCCTTGATCACACTGCATGCCCCCCCATTTTATTTTAAGATGCCAATTTCTTATATTCTTTCACATGTGACCTGCTGCCGCCAGGTTTGATGGATTAATTTGTGCAAAACACAGAGTGCAGTTTAGAATACACATTTTTGTATATGCTCTGGTTGTTTGTGTGTGTGTTGTGGGAAATCTTTCAATTTTCCCTCTATTCTATTAAATATAGACTTAACCATTTGCACAAGTTATGGATGCTTTTCCATTGTTTTGTTTGTGTTTTGCCTGCAAGATGCATTTGTCCTTGATTGCAGCAAAGAATGATGAGAAAGAGAGGGAAAGAAGGCGAATGAAGAAAGATTTTAATAGATTAAATGTTATTGAGTTACATTTTGAAAAATTGTGTCAAGGAGTAGCTTCTCAGATAAATATTTTGAACGGGGGAACTTTCGTTCACATTTGAGTTTGAAGCACCCAAGTCTGTGAACTTTTTGGGATTTTGTGGTGCCATGTCTACATTGGAAATGTGGGAAATTATGGACTGTACCTAAAATTAATGTTGTCTTATATAGTACTTATTTTTGCTAAGACTAAACAAAGCATGAAATCTGGTGGTTTCACTGTGGTTCAAACAAGGGTTGTTGTAGAACTGAAAGCTCCCCAGTAAGCACAGTTTTGTAGCACAGTTATAATGGGGAATATTTTGAGACAGGTTCCTCCTGACAGTTCACCCTCTTCTGTCAGATCCAGTGTGACTTGTATGAGGGGCAAGGACTGTAACGGTGGGGATCGTGGTTTTAACGAAGCAGAACAGAGATGGCTTGAATTCTCAGAAATGTTTATACATAAACAAAGGGAGAAATGAAATTCCGTGCTGGTCAGGGTGTGTGTTGACTAAAGCCAGCAGATGCTTACCAGCTGGAGCTGAAAAACTACCAGTCCCTTAGGTACAGGAGGGAGGCCTTGGACAAGAGCCAGCAGGCCAATCCCCTTGTCTCTTACAAGATCTGCCACTTTTTGTTTATGGTTAGACGTTCTGCTCCAGTTGCCTGACAGGCTGAAATTCAAGAGGTGCATTGTTCCCTTTCACAGCAGTTTCCACATTAGGAAAAACACAGGCAACTCGTTTCTTCTTCTCAAAATTACCAATCCTAGGCTTTGTAAACCATGGAGGAGATGGTTGCTCTGATTCTCAGGAGAGGAGATCTGCTGCTTGTGTGGGTGTTTGTTTTGGTTTTCCACAATTCTCAGTGGATTGTAATGAAAAAGTGTGCCTTTCGTTCTCCACCTCTTCTGAAAATTTGAATACTGTACCTTAATTTCCCAAGAGGGGCTTGTTAGAAAGCCAAAGGGCAGTGATATAATCTGCCCTTAACTAGTGGTACTGAGACTTTGCTTGTTGATCGTGTGTCAGAGTTGTAGGCCTCTAAGTGACTTCAAAAACATCATCTTTCTCTGCATAAAATGTGTGACTTCTTGAGAGTAGCTTTCTTGGTGTATAGGTTATGGAATAACTGTGATGCTTTGTTGCTTGGTGTAGTATTGTAACATGCAACACGGAATCAATGGCACTTAATGATGGAGTTGACTCACCAAATCCTTACTGATTCAATGGGCTTCTTTATTTGTGACTTGTAATTCTGAGCAGCAGGATTTCACTCATTGTGTTTTTTTCGTAGAGTGTCCTTAGCTTTCCAAAGCCAAAATTAATTGACTCATCAACATGGCCTGAGCAGCCATAGAAATAAACAAACAAACAAAAAACCCATAAACTTGCAAACTGATTTTCTCTTTTTATTTTTTAAACTGACTTCACTAGAGAAATGCCCATACTGGTAGACCTCAAATAGAATGCGCTGTACATCTCAGGTACTGTAATAGGTTGGCAGGATCCGTGCTGATGAACATCTTGCTAACCTCCCTGTTTCCAAGCTCTGAGAGGGTGTTGAATTAATAATTTGCCTGTATAGCCATGCACTGAAACGATTCTGGATTTTTATCTCAAACTGTTTGTGTTTGTTAATTAACAGAATTCTTTGAATGCTTGAAATAGACTATATTTTTATTCATGGTGACGAATAGTGCTAGGGAGTTTGCAGGGGAAGGGTTTTAATTTCTTTTAAGAGCAACCTCCTACGTTCGATATAGTGATCTGGTGAACTCATTAGTCTGCAGAACCCTATGTAGAAACAGTATGC
This sequence comes from Phrynocephalus versicolor, assembly GCA_023846285.1. NCBI lineage: Eukaryota > Metazoa > Chordata > Lepidosauria > Squamata > Agamidae > Phrynocephalus > Phrynocephalus versicolor. Next base: position 61,463,451 of record JAHTLZ010000010.1, on the reverse strand, counting down.
AGTTGTGTGCAAAGATAAAAGTGCCTACCAGTTTATACAGTAACTTTTAAATTGAGCATTAACAGGCATATTAACCAGACTTTAGTTAGGAGCAGTTGGTAGGAGTGATATTTCCAAAGGTCAAGTTTTTTTGTTTAAACCTTTTTCTTCAATGTGAAATTTATGTGGAAAGTGTAGTTATAACGTTTTGGTTTATTCCAGTGTTGCCCAGTCTTTTGTCGAAGTTATTCCACCTTTTAGCTGACTAGCTAGTGCTTTCAAACCAGAAGATGGGCTTTTTATTTCTGCTCTGTCTGAAATATTATCAGGTACATTTATGCTCCAGTTTGGTAAAAACAACAGTAACTTCATTTCCCAACCAAGCAAATGAATTCACATTGTTCTCTGGAAAGCAGTTCCTGCCTGATTGACGCAGGAGTCATCATTAAGGTAGTTTTTAATTTGAAACCCATCCTTTCTTCTAGTGTGGTGGCTATTTTTCGATTTCGATGAAAGCTTCCTCCCCCACTTTTCATAAGTTCTGTTGTTTACCTCCAGCACATTCTGTTCCCCAACCAAATAATAAGAACAAAAACAAAGACCTTGTTTTGCATGGAACAGAGAAAATGCTTAGAAAGCTGTCTTTGTGTGGTACTCCTTGAATAATTAGACTTCTGATGAAGTAGATCTGCTTGTGGGGGGGATACCAAGGTAAAATAAAGATATACGATAGAAAGAAGAAAAGACTGAAAACCTTTGCCAACCTGCTTTCATTGTAGTCCCAGAGCGGTGATTTAGTTAAGAGTACAGTGGTAACAAAGTTAGACTAGGATTTGGGATTCTTGCATTCAAATGGTCCCTTGGCCAGAAAGTTCTCTGGGGTCCTTGGATCAACCTACTTTTCAGGGTTTTTGTTGTGAAGATCAAATTTGCTTCCTTCAACTCACTGTAGGAAAGAATGAAGCAAATATATACAGTGTGGTACTTTGTATAAAGGAATTAATTTGTTCCAAATGAAATTATGTTAAGCAAATTTTCCTTTCTACAAATTCCCCATATAATGCATTAAAAATGAAGCAATCCCATTTTTAGTTGTACAGATTTGCCCCATAGGCAATTATGTTAAGCATATTTCCCCAATCTTCAGAATTTTTTATGTTGTACAGATTTTATGTTATACAAACTGTTTGTTATACAAGGGTACACTGTAACCAAATAAAATTCAGCCCAATCTCTTAAATAACTCCAATGATACTTCTGGAGTTCTTTAAATGGTTGAGCTGAATTATTTTCTTTCTTTCTTTCTTTCTTTCTTTCTTTCTTTCTTTCTTTCTTT
>JAHTLZ010000010.1:61419870-61462126 GCA_023846285.1 Phrynocephalus versicolor | reverse complement strand
TTTCTTTCTTTCTTTCTTTCTTTCTTTCTTTCTTTCTTTCTTTCTTTCTTTCTTTCTTTCTTTCTTTCTTTCTTTCTTTCTTTCTTTCTTTGATGCCAACTGCCACCTAAATTCTCTTGATGTGGCCTGTTACTGTACAAAAATCACCTGGCATATTTGCTAATTGTACCATGGTGTTTCTGACACAAACAAGGATTTAAGAACGATCAAAAAGCACTTACAGAACCTACACATTCCTAACCTCCTCTGTTCCTTTCAGTTTGGGGGCTGTCATTGATATTTTAATAGCACTAATGTTTTGTAAAGAAAGCTGACAGGAAAAAATGGTTTACACTACTTGAAATATGGTGATGGAAGAGAGTTTTGTGGATACCCTGGCCTGCTAGAAAGATAAACAGGTGGGGTCTAGATCATATCAAGTCTGAGGCATCTCTGGAAGCAAAAATGAAGAAATGGAGGCTGCCATACTTTGGGCACATCATGAGAAGGCAAGACGCGCTGGAAAAGACAATAATCCTTGGAAATATTGAAGGCAACAGGAGAATACATAGAATAAACTTGAGGTTGATGGACTCCCTAAAGCAGGCATGTCCAAACTTCAGCCCTCCAGATGTTTTGGACCGCAACTCCCACAGTCCTTTGCCATTGGAATTCTAAGCTTGGAATTCTGGGAGTTGTGGTCCAAAACATCAGGAGGGCCGAAGTTTGGACATGCCTGCCCTAATGCTAATCCCTAAAGTCACAGGCTTGAGTTTACAAGAGCTGAGCCAGGCTGCTGAGGACAAAACCTTTTGGAGGTCACTCATTTATAGGGTTGCCATCAAGTAGAGGCGACTTGAGAGCACATAACAGCAGTGTTTTGGCAGACTGTGAGAAATGTTCCTTTTTTGGCCTTCGGAGTGTCCCTCCCCACTTTCCCCAGTCGCTTCTTAAAAGTTCTGTGTTTTGCTAACTATAAAAGGGTAAAGGTAAAGGTTCCCCCTATACATTCGTGCTAGTAGTGTCCAACTCTAGGGGTGGTACTCATCTCTGTTTCTAAGCCAAAGAGCCAGTGTTGTGCAAATCGGGTTGCAAATTGTGGTTTTACACAATAGAGTTTTAGGAAAACACTGGTGTTGACCTGAAAACACCCATTATTGATATTCAAGTCTGAAAGAATTGGGGAGTAGGGGAGAGAATTAATCAGCATGAGTCTAGCCAAACTTAGGTTGTCTCGCTGGCTGGCTGGTGACATTTATTTAAAAAATATGGGCCTAGAAATTTCAGGTTTATTCTAACAGCCCAGCAGGGATGCCTGTATTTGATTTAAATAAAACACTGGGTTTTAAATGGGCTTTCTGTATCTACCAATGGCCTGTAAAAAAACAGGTTGTGTTTATAGGGGAAATGAAGTGGGATTGTATATGGTGGAGTCCTCGGGCACAGTCAATGCTTAGCTCAGACATAGCCATTGTTACATTGCATTTGAACAAAAATTGAAATTAAACACACTCAGGGAAAAGATCCATCTGACTGTTGCAGGGCTTTCTTTTCCTTCCTTAAAGCTAGAACTATTAGGCACTTGTGATAAGAGCACTGCCTTATCTTTTCGAACAAGAGGTCAAAGATTACATAGATGATTATGCTTTACAATGTTGCATCTGTCAGCTGTGCGCTCCAGCAAGCCTGTTCCTCCCAGCCACTGCCTTGGGTGCTGGAAGCAGGGTCTTTAATTGCTGGAGGACGCCAGTTCCGCCCTTCCTATCTGGTATAGAATGCTCATGTGCATATCAGCAGATTCTGTTATGGGGATCATCTGGTCTCAGAGCAATTATATGTGCAAAATCATTTCTATTTATTTTTCTCCATGCTTATGTTTTGAGATCTGAAAGCTGCTGCTTGTTTTTAAGGATACACTTCAGGGTAGTGTGGTGTGCAGGAAGGTCGGTGAGGGACTTACACAGCTAAGAGAAACAATCATACTACCTATATTCTTTTGATAACATGTACTAAGCACATCCGATCTTCGCCTGATTTCGGAAGCTAAGCAGGGTCAGCCCTGGCTAGTACTTGGATGGAAGACCACCAGGGAATACCAGGTGCTGTAGGCGCCTGGAGTAGGAACTGGCAAACCACTCCAGTATTCCTGCCAAGAAAACTCCATGGACATGGAGTCTGGAAAAGTCGATCACGACTGTAATGACACAACACACACACACACACGCGCACACACACACACACACACACACACACACACACACACACACACACACACACACACACACACACACTACTAGGAGAAAAGTGCATCCATTCCTGTAGCAGAGAAGAACAGATGTGCAGTCTGGGGTCTCGGTTACTCATAATGTTCCATCATGTAAAAATTATAATGGTTTTAAGCCAGTGCTTACCAAACAAGGGTGCCCAGATATTGTCAGACGATAAATTCCAGAATCCCGAACTAGAGATACTTGGGAGTTGGTCACACAGTATTTGGGGATCCACACTGCTACACTGCTTAGACATTATTGTTTTCTATCTTATTTGTGCAAGAGATACATGTGCAGGAACAGCATAACATGAGTCGAGTAAACTTATAGATGCTTCTATGAGCAAGTGTATGCCCATCCTGCTTGCAAAACTTTTTTTTTTATTTTCCCAGGAGAGTGATTATACACTTCCCACGTAAAAATATAGTTCTTGTGGGTACAAATGAGCTGTTGGGTACAATGTACAAACCAGCTTTGGGTTGAGAAATACAAATGGGTAGGGGGAGAGATTTTGGAATACTGTTCCCAGCATCCCTTAACCGGCATGACCCCTGGCCATGCTCAGTGGGACTTTCTGGCTGCCTGTAGTCCACAAATACCTTCCAGGGTCTGGTTGGGAAATACGCAGCGGTGTTTGTAAAAGCTGCCATAGCTTAAAGCCTAAACCTTTCCAAAGTTAGTTCTTAAAGGTGAGATGAGGTGCTAGAAAGTAATTTGTTCACTCAAAGGGCTGTGGGAAAAAAATTGTTTCACATTTGGGTGGCCCAATACTAGCCAATATTCTCTGAACAGGTATTGTCGGAAACAGTAGCTTGACAACATGGCTGTCTACTAAAATTATGACTTTTGTCCATAAAGGCAGGCACTATAAGTAGGGTCCTTTTATTGTCTTTGCAGCAGCAAACTAATGTGACTGGCCCTTAGGAAATTACTGTCTGATGTGCTGCGGCTGGATTGTAGGATAACCAGAAGGGGTGGTGGAAGAGCTAATGACAGATGCCAGTTCTGTTGAACACTTTGTTTTATAATTAGCTACGAAGTGCCACATAGGTTGCATCCATATCCTGTATCCACACATGGAAAGTTGTAGATGAGAGGGACATCTTGCCCCTTTTTGGGTAAGCTGTTGAAAGCACCAAGAAGTCCTGAATTACAAATTTGTCCTTTCGCCAGCCTGTCTCCGTTGTGAACAAAGCAGCTTCTTCGCTGCTTTCCCCAACAGGCTGATTATAAAACAAATGGCATATTGGCCCATCAAAAGGCATGTAAGTAGCACATCAAATGTTGTCTTGAATTCAGTTGTTGCTCTCAGCATGGGAGATGGAAGAACAATGTGGGTGGGAGATTGTGGCACGAGAAATACAAATCATATGCCAGGCCAGCACGTGCAGCTGAACTGGGAGCAGTACTTTTTGTTCTGTGGAGAAGCTGAGGGTGTAAGTGTTGACCAAGTGACACCTGGATTACTAAGGTTATCATCAGGTTGATAGGTTTGGTAATAGGTTGTAATAGCCAAATACCTTGCACTCTCTTGCGCCAATCCAAAAAAGGCATCTTACATTTGTTAACATTTCTGGAGCAGTAACACTGTTAGTATGTTGCAGCATCCACCGTAACTGGGTAAGTTGATTACCTCACCAGCTTTTATGCCCCCAGCCCCTCCATCATCTAATTCTCATTGACTTTTAATAAACTCAGGTCCATTGGCTTGCAAAACAATGGAAAGCAATTGACCTAAAGTTGAAGTCATAATGTAAGTTCCTTCTCTGTAGGAACTGCAACCGTGCATCTTTATTTTTAAAAAAACTTGTTAGTAATTTCCAAGTAGCGCTCTCTTTGGAGCTGTTAGGTAGAGATTGCTTTCCAATTCAAGGTGACTCTGCAAGAATGTTATTATTTTTTTGGAACCAGTTCACCTGAGAAAGTAATCTTGGAACATAAAAGAATGCATATTTCTTTTCATTATGTCCTGCTCAGAATTCACTTGTGAACCATAACATAAAATTAGTGTGGTGGGTTTCTCTTCACACAACAGCTTCTGTTTCAGTCTCTGAGTCAGCACTTGGCAGGAATTCTGGAGTAGAATTTTGTCCATGAAAACTTGTCTCACATTAAGTACTCCTTAAGTGTTTGTTAAGTACAGTGGTACCTTGTATAAAGGAATTAATTCGTTCCAAATGAAATTATGTTAAGCAAATTTTCCTTTATACAAATTCCCATAGAAATGCATTGAAAGCAGAGTAATCCCATTTTTATGTTGTACGGATTTTCCCCATATGCAATTATGTTAAGCAAATTTCCCCTATCTCTGGAATTTTTTATGTTGTACAAATTTTCTGTTATACAAGCTGTCTGTTATACAAGGTACCACTGTACTTGAATTTGAATATCTCGACATTGTAGCCTTAGATCTGTTCTTGAGCATCTGAAGGGTGAAAACAATGTACTTTGTTGTTTTAAGAATAATTCATGTGTAAAGACAATTGTGGGTTCTAAGCCAGGAGCTTTCTACCCAAGGACAATAATTCTCCAGAAGCATGGCTGACTAGTGCTTGCAGGAGCCCCCAGCCCTGAACTCAGCTGCCACCATTTTTACTTGGCCAGGGGTGGGGGGGGATGGGATGGGACAGGAAGTGACTCACCTCAGTACAGTCACAAAATGCTCTTGAGATTGAGGGTGCCATCAGAAAGGGGTTGGGTCCCCGCAGTCTGGTCCGCTCTAGAAGTGGGTTGGTCTGTTCCTTTCCCCAGTATTTGGGCCATTGCAAACGTTGCCTAATCTCATGGTTCTGAATGCTTGTCATGGATTAGGTTTTGTGTGTGTGTGTGTGTGTGTGTGTGTGTGTGTGTGTGTGTGTGTGTGTGTGTGTGTGTGTGCAGATGGGATTGCTCCACTTTGGTTTAGTTACACTTGTGTGTGTTTGTGTGATCAGTGGGAACTTACAAATTGGAAGGCTTCAGCTGCCCTTTTGCTTAAACCACTTGATATCAGGAGACTGGAAGTTTCTTCCTACTCTGACATGGAGGGAGAAAGAGAGAGGAAACAAAGTGTAGGGTTTTTTTTTAAAGCCGTAAAGGCAGCACTGATACCATCCTCCCCTGGGGGGGGGGGGGGGGGGGGGGGGGTGGACCCTGAAAACTTCCTCTACATATGTTCAGATGTTCCCCAAATTTTTCAAGGTATTTATACAGCTTTCAAGGTTTATGTCAGAGTTAAGATTCTTAATTTTCCAGAGCTTAGAAATATCATTTCTCAACTACAGCTTCCACAAAATCTCCAGCCAACAGTGGCCATATTTGTTGGGGGGATTCTGGGAGCTTTGCAATTCCTTATCCTTATAAGATTCCAGAGCTCGCCGTTTAGATTTCATCAACTGAACGAATGAGTCATTATGATCTATACCAGCGATGATACAAAAGAAAGGGAAGGAGATTATTAGATTCCAAGTAATAAAATCTTTTTGGCCAAGGGCAGTTTCTTCTATCATCTTACCCCAGTTCTCCTTGACTCCACGGAAGCACTATCCATCTAGGCTCCGCCACAAAATTTCATAAACAGTTCAGTAATACATCCAACCAACTCGTGCTTTGGCTCCAGTTATTCTGGCCAGTGTTTGCTTTGAAATCCAAGGCACTAAAAGCTAAGAAGCGAATGTGCCAGGTTGTGAAACTTGGAACACCCTCAGAAGTGTCAGCTTTCAAGTCAGTACTATTTGTTTGTTCGCTGGCAAAATACTTTGCCTGATGTGCTCCAGTGTACTTGTAGACTCTAGTGTGTATGGGATTTTTAAAACTCACCACATCTGACTATCACAGTGTCTTTTGGCATAGCATTTAGGCTGTAGGGCTGAGATTTGTGCAATGCATTCCCATAAACAATTTATACCACGAGATCTGGCCCAGAATAATTCTACCCTGAGTCTTGCTTTATCTTCTCTAATATTTACACTGCATTGCCCGGGAACCATGTTCTATCTTCAGCATTCTCCTTTTTTTTCTGTCTGCTGTTTGTTATTATCTTAATATGGCTCAAATCCAGATATACACACACAAGTTAGAGTAGGGTGGACTTACTAGTCCATATGGCTCTGGTATTTGTAAATAAAAGACCTCTATGTGAGTTAATTTTGGTTGATTATAGTTGTTGTACTCTGTTTTTCATCCCTAACAGAGTGAAACTGACATGTTTGGACTGTTGTAGATGTGAGTGTGTTCCCGCTACACCCAACCCAGTGCCCTGCAAATATGTTGTAGTACAACTCCCCGCATCTGGGTGTGACAGTGGGAGTTGTAGTCCAATTTATCGGAAGGACACCAGTTTGAATTAAGACTTTTTTGGTTGCACACAAATGATGACAGTTCCTTGACCTGTTATAATCCATGTTTCCTTCTGGTACATATTAAAAATGCACATCACTTTTCAAACATGCCTTCCCCAATAATTTTATACAAAATTTGACATATTGTGACTTGGATTCAGAGAAAGGAGAAGTATGTGGACGTTTCCCTCCCTGTCCTCAATACAAATAATAAATTGGATTTCGGTATTGGGGATGGCTGGCGTTGAGGTGTGTATACTGTAGCAGGGCCATCACATGCACAATCAAATCCATACTCATGTAATTCAGAAACAAAGAGAAAGGAACAGGCGCATTACTGTGGCTCACAGAGCAAGCTCCATGGTCTCTGAATACACCCAGAAGAAGGGAATTGTGAAGCGCTTTTGAGTACTGGATAACTGTAAACCACTGAGAAGTGGTGCCAAGTTGGAACCCACTTGACAAGACAAAATTATAATTAATGAAGAGGTGCCATACTGTGAATCATAAGCTGTGTATTAAGAAAGCCACTAAGATATTTCCATTTTTCCAAATGAAAACATAATATTGAATGTGTTTTCTCAAGTGACACGTGCTTTCTCTGAAATCCTGCAATATCCTACTAATGGAGAATCGCTGAATTATGCAGTGGTGTAAATGACAAACAACCTGGTCATTTCAGAGGGGTACATCCTAGTGTAAGGGATATATAGTTAGATACAGTGGGAAAAAGAATAATAGAGGAAGAAATGCCTGTTTGCTTCATCCCAGAAAGAGACGGGGAACTTCGTGTATTCTCATTCTCTCATCTGTTTGAGGAATGTAGTGAAGATGCTATAGCAACAGGTAGCTGCTCAGGTGTGTTCCTTGGAACAACCTACCAAGGCCGCAATGCTCTTCTCTGTTTGGTTGTTCCTTTATCACCTAGTCTAGGCCAGAGATTATTCTGATCTCGGTTTGTATTCTTGCCATCCCCTGAACAGGGCTGAGAGTTTCCTCCCATATGTAATTTGTCTGTGTTGGTCTAAAAGGGGCAGCACGGTGCATGTCCTAGGTGGTGTCTTTGGGGTAATATAGTATGGTGTGGTAGTACACCAAGAACATCCCTCTTCAGTGGGCATGTATGGCCTGTTCTCAGGAGGTTTTTTTTAATTAAAGAACTTGGCATTGTACTGTATATAATTTAACACTTGATCAAATAACCATGCCATTCCCTAGAGACTGATGGAGACCAATATACTGTACTAGGACATTTTTCCAGCCCCGCCTGATCCTGTGGTGATGCCTGGCCAGTTCCACAGCTGCACTTACCTTGGAGTGCTCTAGCAACTGTGTGAGGCCCCTTCAGCCCTCCATGGGCAGAGGATCATCTTGTGGCACAGATACATGGGAGGCACACTCCAAGTTCTGACCAACTCTTTATTCCAGTGATGGTGAACCTTTTAGAGACCGAGTGCCCAAAGTGCGATTCAAAACCCACTAATTTTTCAGAAAGTGCCAATACAGCAATTTAACCTGAATACAGGTGGCTGTGAAGGGACAATGTCGGGTGCTCACAAAAAGGGGTCCGAGTGCCACCTTTGTCACCTGTGCCATAGGTTTGCCAACACTGCTTTATTGTGTATTCTCAAAGACTTTTCATGAAGCATGAAGATGCCAGCCACAGAGTCTGGCAAAACATCAGGAAGAAGAATTTCCAGAACAAGGCCAAACAGCCCAAAAAACTCACAACAGGCATCTTTATGGTGTCTTTGTTTTACTTGTCCCTTATCCCCATTTCCCAGGGCTGTGTGTGTGTGTGTGTGTGTGTGTGTCTTCCCAAGGAGACCAACTCTACCCTTCCGAATGCACTAATCCCAACATTTTCCCAGTGGAGGCAAAGCCTCTCCCTTGCCTCAAGGGCCCTCTAGTTCAGTGGTTCTCAAACTATTTTTGCCAGGGCACCCTTGTTGGGCTAAAATAAAATTCATGGCACAGCTACTCTTAAAGCGGTTTTTTATACATAGGAAAAGAAAAAAACAGTGCAAATTTAATGCTCAGTTGCCTTTAATGCGATGAATGAAACTGTTTGGATGAATTTTTCATTATTTCCTTTATGTTTATGGGAAGCTTGATTAATTAAATATTATTGCCACGGCACTGCATGTGTTTGCAGCACCCCAGGTGCCACAGCACCCAGTTTGAGAACCGCTGCTCTAGTCCTTTAGGCTGTTGTTAGCAGCCTGTCCTTCACTGCATCTGCCTCTTCCGGGTAGGGGTGAGTTGTTTTTCCACCGCCTGGGTCAACCTTCTACTGAGCATTCTCATCCTTATCTTTGGCAGGCGATATCAGGAGAGATCCCAAAGAGCCACACACACTCTCAGCACAATGAGTTTCAGTTCCTGTTCTCCACCACCTGGTCTTTCCTCCTCTCCTCTCCCATCTTGTTCCTTTTCAGCCCCCTGGGGTTTCCTAGGCTCCACTCCCCTCATGGAAGACCACCACATGTTTGATGTGGGCTCCAAGAGGCTTCTCTAGATCCACCACCATCTGTTTCCTATCTGCTGTACATAGTGCACCTGTTCCAGAACACTGTTCTTCACACACACACACACACACACACACACAAGATTTGTCACTGATTACCACCTCTGTTGCACCAGGTCATCTTCCCCTCAGTAAAGTGTCTTGAACATACTGTCATTGTGTATGGGTACCTGTAGTTAGTCCTTGGTGTCTTGTTGGCTCCTATGCCAAGATGTATGATGGTGGGACCAAGCTGTTTGGTCTTGCTGATTAATCAAAGGCAGGCAAGAAACTTCAGTAAGAAGTGCCTTTTCTCTGAAACCCCCAAGCACCTCCATCGCTGAGATGCTGAACCCACACTGCTCTGGCACAACAGCATGCGGGTGCTCTCCTCTACCCCTCGTGCCAGCCTGCACTGGACCCTCCACTCCACACAAGCTGGTTCTCCCCCTGAGCTGCTTCCATTGTTGAGGGATGCTGGTAGAGGATAAGGATCACCTCCGTTTGCTTAGTGTCTGCCTGGGTTCAGGAATGTATGCTGTCCTCAACCAGATGAAAGGTTGGTAGCAGTAGCAAGTCTTCTGCAAGCTGTAGCACATTGTTCTAATGGTTGTGCAAGGGACTAAAGAAACACACACTACACATGCATACACGCCTCTTTTGTCTGCCATTTCCCCCCCACCCCAGGAAGACTAGTGCAGAGACAAGGCTTGGTGGGTTTTTTTGGGGGGTGGGGGTGGGGGAGGAAAGCAACACATTTGAGTTACATAACAGGTGCATTGTGATATGAGAACACCCCCTGTTTTCTTTTGTAGTTGTCCCTCCGTTCCAACCTTAAAGCTGAACACCCACTAGGAGATCAGTGTGAGTGCATGTTCATTGTTTTCAAACTGGTACAGAAAGGATTCAGTAATCACCATTGTGCTGTTAATCCTGAGTGCACCAGGAGCAGCCTGGGAATGAAAGGAGGAACAAAAGGAGGAGGGAGCGGAGGAAAAACACTGAGGAGAAATTTGTTGAGATGTCTTGGTATGGAATCCCCAAGAGGGAAAAACAGCAACCGATAAATAAATATGTGTATGTCTGTCCAACATTGTTGCCCACATTAGGCATAAGCCTCCTGACCCTTCCGCAGCCTCTCCTCCCCCATGGCCTCTTGCCAGCAGTAAAAACCAGCAGGCTGACAAAGTGTCATTTCAACTTAGCTCTTTCAGAAGCCAGGTTTTTTTTTGTGTTGAAAGGAGGAAGTCATTGAAGGGGAGGGGTGATGTAGTGGAAGGAGTGAAGTCAGAGGGGTAGAGTTAGTGATCCAGGTGGGAACCCTTAATTCTTTTCGAGGTGCACTGTGAACTCTTGTTCTACACCTCTCCGGAATGATGAATAATTTCCATGTGAACGACAACAGCTGTTCCAACAGCAGAAACTGCCCAAGGCATGGTATTGAAAACTCCAAATCAATGTTGGATCAATTCTGAGTGTAACTGAGCCCTCAATTTCCTCTTGTGTTGTATAGGGGGTTTTAACCTCATCTAGTGGCAGTAACCCCAAAGCACCCTGCTCCTGCAACCGGGGCTAAATGCTACCGCATTCTTGCCTCACTTCTTTGTTCCCAATATCAGTGATCTTCCACAACAATTTTTCACCTTGGACTTTCTAGGGGAAATGATTATATAGCCCTGGAGATTTTGTTCACTGGAATGTAGGGAGTACAGCGGCGCTTTGGATTTTTCTTCCCCTAGGAAGGAGTATGTGAAGTAAAATCATATTGAAATATACTGTTTTGCGTGAGGTTTGAGAACCCTATCACGATAAATAGTGGCTAATAGAAAATCTATTGGAGGCTCATTTTGTTCGCACACCTGTAATTGTGCGACTCAGATGCCCACCGTACCTCATCCATTATCTGCAAAGTGAATTTCATAAATCTTACGAGAACACGAATAGGATTCTTGCCATCACATCCTTATTGAAGAATGTTCTACCCCACATGGAAATGATTCATCATTTTGTATGCAAATAAAAATCCATGTCTCAGAGGGTCCATATGTTTGTGTACAGGCAAGAGGGAGAAAGAGGAATACATTGTATGCTTTTTTTTTTTTTTTTTTTTGCAAAATGAAATAATTTGAGGAACCTACATCTTCTCTAGATAAGTTCTAGCACTGAAACTCATTTACTGGAAAAGCCAGCATAAAACAAAGTAAAGGTCAGCCTGCTATTAGCTCCAAAATTTATGTCTCCATTGCCCTGTCATTGCAGGGGAAGGGGAAGGGCATTGTTGGATCCTTTGTTTTTCTACAGCCTTTGTATTTTGTCTGTATTACGGGAAGGTCTGTAATTAATAGTCCTCTTTGCATTCACAAGCAGAAGTTGCTTGTTGGGAGCTTTACTCCTCAGAGACAGGAGATGGGGAGCAAGGAAGTACAGAGACTTTCAGACCAGAAGCATTAAAATCAGACACATTTTCACGTTTTCTGCATTTCTAGCTAATGGAAATCTCTCTGATGGGGCCCCAGCTTTCTAGCAGAATGAAAAGTGCAGCTCTCAGCTGGAACAGGCAGATCATTAATGACTGATAATCAGTGACATTTTCCTCTGCACTCTACCACTGGGGGTGGGGTGGGGTGGGATGCTTGAGCTTCTTTCTCCTTTTTTTAAAGTCACGAAAAATGTCTTGATTTCTGTTCAGCTCCTGGGTTTTATATAAAAATTATGGGAGCAAAGTTGCAGGTTGATTGACTTGACTTTATTTGGTGTCTACAGAAGTACCAATGTGGGTATAAATAGACAGCAAAATGCCACAGCTTTACTCTCTTGGGTTGAGCACGGTTCAGCTTAGCTTCACTATGAAAAGGACAAGCATGCACGTCATTGATTCACTCCACAGACATCGCTCTTTATGGTTTAGAAAGGGCTGTCCTCTTTAAACATCTTTAAAGCACCACTATGCATTTGGTCATTTGTCCTTCTGAATAACCCAAGTACTTGCCTTCAGAATGTTGAAGAACTTTTCCAATCAGAAGAGGTATTAAGATGATCGCTTTAGCTAATAAATGCAGTGGAAAGCCAGCTTCTGCAGCAGCAGTGCAGAACTGATTTCCCCCATTGTGGGGGAGATGGTGGTGGACCAGAGCAAGATGTGATGAGGGTACACAAAACCTGAATCTGCTAGAATTGACAATGGCTTTCCATGAGTTGCATTGTTATTTTACTTGTTTAAAAAGGGCCTGAAAAGCTGAGTAATGGTAGGCTGTAACAACAGGTAGTCATCTAAGCAACTACAGTGTGAGCCTCAAAGGTTCACCCAAGATGACTGCAATATTTTTAAACTGTGGTGCAGGAAGATTTGGCTTGCATCGGTGTCCTTGTGTTGCATTCATTAAAATTGTTTGTCCTTCCTTTTTCTTTGTTCACTCCTTTATGTGTTGTAGAAACTACTTGTGACAGATGTGGCAGGCTTGAATGTTGAATGTAAGCCTCCGTGTTGATGTAACGACAAATAGTGCTGGACATGTCAGAAAAATGTGCCATTGTAATGCATAAGAATGGGGCGAGGAGGGAGGGCGAGAGAGAAATCTTCAAAAGAGGATAAGAGAAGAAAATGGAAGTTTCCTGTGAAATTATGCCCTCCCATGTTCTTCCAATTGCAGAACCCCCCACTTGCCTCCCCACTTGAGCTGAAAACCCACCGTGCAGCAGCAGCAGCAGCAGCTGTCTCAGCCACCAAAGCAGCTGTCATGGCGTGCGGGAGGAAGGCGGCCGCAGCGGCAGTGCCTGCCCCATTTGGGAGACAAGGCAGAGGGGGGCTGTTTGCAACCCCCCCTCCCCTCTCAGCCCCTCCTCTTGAGACAGGCCTGGCTGGCCATGACCAGGACTGAGCCACCTCTTGGACCCCACTAAGCCAGCCAGCCAGCCAGCAAGTGGGTGGGCAGACACTTGGCTTTCCCCAGCCTAGGAGACCCCTTAGGCCCCAAAGCGGATTGCCACTGGCGGCGCTGGCAATGGAAGGTGCGCCTCACTGGCGGTGACTGCTATTGCTACTCTTGCCGCTTTCTCCTTTTCCTTCTCCCTCTCCGGCCAGACAGCCATCGCAGGCCTTGCCTTGGTGCCCGGGAAGGGAGAGGAGAAACAAGACCCAGGCAAGAGACTGGCCAGGAGCAGGAAAAGTCAGCTCCAGGAGCTGCCGATGGCAGCCGTGAAAATGTCAGCTCCGCAGCCACCAGGCTCCAGGGATGGGCTCCTGCTGCAGTGCCATCATCTGGGACCCACAGTCTCCCGTGAACGTGGAAAGTTTGTTGGTGTGACGGCATGGATGGGAAAGGCAGCGATCCCTCACACACAGGGGGTTGGGGTTGCAGGACCGTAAACGGGGCCAGGGTGGGGGTCTTGAGTGGAGGATGGAGGGGCAATGGGGGCAAAGGAATAAGGGGGCTTGTTTTATTTTGGAGGCAATGTGTGGTTTTGGAGAGGATTCAGCCCCCCTAAGTTTTGAGCAGTGGTGGGGCTATAGTCTGCCCCCCAACAGTGTCTGAGGGACAGTGAACCGGTCCCCTGTTTAAAATGTTTGAGGATTCCTGCCTTAGGTGGAGGTGTGTAGAAAAGGGGGAAGTACAGTATACTGTTGAGACAGCAAATAGCTGTCTGTTGGCACACAATTCCTTCTGAAAGAATAGCAGCCTAATAGCCATGAAATAGGGTTAACAATGGGCATATTGGGATATTTCTGAGGATGAATAATTGCAATACTAAGGATCCATGTAGTGTGGTTGATACCTATTTTATTAGCAATAAACAGTGTAAATCCAGATATGGACTATACGTGTGATGGATTTATGCTCTTAAAAATTAGGGTAGAAAGATAAATTGTTCTAATATTTGCTGACTAAATGAGCTGATATGTAGTCATCTTTCTACCTGTAGTGTGTAATTTTTATTTGTTTGTTTACATGCCTGATATCATTAAAGGACACTGCAGGATTGATTATATAATGCAATAAATAATTAAACAACATATTGATAGATGGTTTTTTTATAAATGTGCTGTAGGCATTAGGATGTGGACATATTCTTTGCGAAAGAAAGAAAGAAAGAAAGAAAGAAAGAAAGAAAGAAAGAAAGAAAGAAAGAAAGAAAGAAAGAAAGAAAGAAAGAAAGAAAGAAAAAGAAAGTTTTGGACTTTGCTGTGTTATCAATGACCTAGAAAATTTCTCTGAATTCATGTTTGCCTTAATAACTAATGTAGCCAGGAGTTGGACATCTGGATGCCTTGTGCCTGTAAAGGGCCATTCCTTTGACATATCCAAGTGTGTCTCCTTGCCATCTGTAAGCAGTGATTGGCTGCTTTAGCTAGTGGGATCAAAAGAAAGGTTTGACCTCATTAATAGATCTGCAGCATTTGGGAACGTGTGAGCTTCCGCCTTCAGAGAAAAGGCACAGAGTGGGAATGACCTTGTCAGAGTGCCTTTCTACAAGACTTATAGTGATGCCCATTTGAGTGCCTGCTGCTACTCTGCTGTAGTTGTTTCAAATATTTCTCTCGAAAATGTGGCTCTACAGTGAGTGTGGGTGTCAGTCATGGGCAAGCCTGCCTTCTACCACAAAGAGATGTGACCTTTTATTCAGCCACGGATAATGCTTAGCGGTGGATGCAGCAAAACAGCAGCATTTTAGTCAGTCCTTGGGAAAAGATGATGGAAATGGATGCATTTATTAGTACTGTTGCTTGCTCTCCCGCCAGCCTCCCCTTTGTCTTGGCTGCTGTTTTGTTTGTACCAAGTGCCTTGTTGAGCTTCATCCCTTGGAACAACCAGAGGCTGTGCATGCCACAGAGGAGATACAGCTCTTGATTTCTATGCCAAGCAGTATATACGACAAGCAGGGGTCATCTTGCTGTCTTCACTCATGGTTGCATCTAAGACAAGGAGATGAACTAGAAATGAAACCTCTGGGAGGGAAAGTCAGGGCTGGGGGAGCAGCTGCTTGTCCATCACTGCCTTCTGGGTATGTCCTGCTAAAAAATAATATGAATTTGACTTTGCTGGCAGTGTACTTCCGGCTAATCAAGAGGAGCGTGGTTTAACATGTAGGACATTCAGGAAAGGCCTAACAGGCTGCTAATTAAATACTCACTCCATCCTATTGATTCTGTTTCCCCAAGAGCTGCCTTGTGCCATCTGTCTAAGGGGGCAGTCCGAGGTCCAGCATCCTTTCCTTAATTATTCGTGCAGGTCTGTTCTGAAACATCTGACCACTTGGATGCAACTGGAAAGAGGGGCCCTTGCAGTTCTGACTTTTGAGCCTACCCTGACCTTGCCATCAAGAATCCAGGTTCCTCACCCTCCAAACACTGGCTTCCATGGCAAATCCTTAGGCCCGGCATCTTACAATTATCCCCTTGATTATTTTTCCCTCTGTTCTCAATTGCTTCCTGCTGGAATACTGGTTTCCAGTTTGTACAGAGTGTATCAGACGTGTGGGAAACGAACGGGAGAACCACTTCTTGGTGGAGAGGCTATTTTTGTTTCTTTCTTGTGGCTCCTCTCAGGAATGCTGGTTGCTATAGAAATAATAGCAACAACACTTAACATATTGAAATCTCCGTTTGAATGTTTGGGAACTAGTTAAAAAGTTTAGAGTAGCTTAAAGTGCAACTCAAAGCCTATTTCCGTGCCCTGGCCCACCCCCAGTTTCCTTTTACCAAGTGAAATTTCCTGGAATTCTCTGGCCTGAAAAGAACAAGCAAGAACAGTATAGGTATTTCTAGGATGTATTTTCTTTTATTTAAACCAGTTTATTTTATGGTAAGTAAAGTATTGCAGTAGAGTAATTCCTTGTGATCAAGTGTTGTTTTTTCTGTTATTTTGCTTCCTGCTTCTTCTTATTATTATTTCTTACGTGCTGACCATCACACCCCACTTATTGCCACTCTAGCATGGTTTTCAAATCATGCAAAATATTTAAAGCAAAAGCAAAGCAAAAAGCAAAGAGTTCTGCTTATATACCGCCCCATACCACTTTAAGTAGTCTCTGGGCGGTTTACAATTTTTAATTACAGTGTGCAGGCTACACATTGCCCCCCCCCCGAAAGCTGGGTACTCATTTTACCGACCTCGGAAGGATGGAAGGATGAGTGAACCTTTTGCCTGCTACCTGGGATTGAACCCCCAAGTCATGAGCACAGTTCTACTTGCAGTACAGGCATTTAACCACTAAGGATGGAAGGCTGAGTGAACCTTGAGCCTGCTACGTGGGATTGAACCCCAAGTCATGAGCACAATTTTACCTGCAGTACAGGCATTTAACCACTGCGCCACGAGGCTCTTTTTTTTTTACTTGTGCCACTCCACAGTGCATTTCCCTGGTGAAATGGGTCTTGGGGGAACCTGGTTTTCCTGAGTCCTTGTCCACCACTCAGTACACGACTACACCACATTGCCTGTGGCTTGTTTTTAGATGGGCATGAACCATCGTCAGCAATTTGGCCCGGATCGGCATGGATCCTGCAGAGGTGTTCTGCAGGTGCTACATACTTCCCTCTCCTGCCTCTTTGGCTTGCTCGCCCATTCCCTGGCCCCTGCCTCGTCAGTGCAGTTGCCCACTCATCAATCACAGGGCACACTTCCCGCAGCTGCCCGCTCAGATGAGGCAGGGCAGGGAAGGGAAGCCCACATTGCTGCCTTTTGAGCATGCTGCAGCCAAGGAATGAGCGATTGGGCAGAGGAGGCAGGAGAGCGGAGCGCGCAGTGCCATGATGGAACATCTGTGTGGGCGCTGCACTCAGCTGGGCCAAACAGCAGAACAACTGTGGCTTGTGCTCACCTTGATTCTTAGCCCTTAGGAAACTGGGCATATTAGATTAGACAGACTATTTTAGACTATTTCAGACTACAGTATTTTATTCGGAAATAATTTTTGCCTTCCAGCATCTGCTAGGCTGGACATAAATGTGCAAACATGACCTTCAGTGGATCAGCTGGTACTGTGCATGTGTTTACATATTATGGAGACATGTTCATACAACCAAAACAACTTGTGGTTGAATACCGTTGCTGTCTATATACTCTGTGACATGCATACATGTATTTGGAACAGTCAATGATGAATTCCAGTTTTGGTTCCATCATACTCTCACTAGCATATTCTCTCTCTGTTTGTATTAGTATGATTGCTTATACAGTACCTATAAAATGAAGGTGTGCGGGCATAATGTTTATATGAACTAATATTTGGCATACTGCCTCTTTTCCAAACAAAGTATGTTCCTGCAGTCACACCTTCCTGGTGTTTTTCTTGTTAGTTATTGTTTCAATTAAATCGGCTGTTTCTCTGTGTCATACAGCAGGCTTTCAACTGAAGGTGACTTTGAAAGGAATGTGGTTTATATATAAACCATTTAACTGTGACTTTGCTTCTGGCTGCTTCTAAAATTATCTATATTGTCTGAACTCTTGCCCAAAGGCACCAACCATGAATGCAGGTGCGTGTGTTGAAATATTTAAAAGACAGATGTGTAGGGCCTGCTTGATAAAGAACTGTGTCTATTTTTAATAGTATGTGTCTCGTTAAATCAGTATCTTCAGAAGAGGAAAATGATACTTCCTCCTTCCTGCTGAGAAAATTTAGAATGACACTACAGAGGTCTTTTCCTTTGCAACAGAAAGGGGGGAAAATACAGGACTTTCTTTCTTCTTCTTCCTGGTAGGTGATGTGGTGGACATCTACCAGCGAGAGTTCCTAGCCCTTAGAGACCGCTTGCACGCGGCCGAGCAAGAGAGCCTCAAGCGCTCCAAAGAGCTGAATCTCGTCCTGGACGAAATAAAGCGAGCCATCTCTGAGAAGCAGGCCCTGCGGGACATAAACCGGACGTGGAGCAGCTTATCTGGTAAATCAGGTTTTAAGGAGGATGAGCTCACAGTGTGCCGAGAAGTGGGCATGTTCCCTATTGAGCATCAGATAGGCAAGCCTTCTGCCTGTCTCCCAGGGCAGGCTTAACCAGAGGCAGCAGGTCACTTAATGTAGCACTGAGCACATAAATGTGTCTGAAATTATTACTTGCTGGGAGATAGCATGGTAGCTTTAAACCTCCCTTTGGGTATCTTGCACTCAAGATGGATGTAATGTGAATGCTATGAAAAAATGGCCCTAATCCAAAGAAACCATATACTGTAGTAACTTCCAAAGTTTGGGGAGCTTCCTTTTTTTTTTTTACTACAAATCCCATAGATGGTTGGGTATCCTAGGAACTGTCGTCCAAAAAGGTGTGTGTATCAAGCTCTGGTAATATTGAGATAACGAACAGCTGTTAACACAAAGCATGAAAACCAAGGGGAAAAATATCACCTCCAAGCACTTGGTCTTCTGCAAACAAATTACTCACATGCTGCTCCCCAGAGTGCTTGTCCCTTGTGAGTCCCAGATGTGGTCCCTTTCCTGTCTTAGCATCCTTTTGCTGCTTGTGAAAATGTTTCTTCTGTTCCATCACGTTATACCTCTTGACGGCTGCTCTGCTCCCTCTGCTCACTTTGCTCATTGCAATGGCTTTGGCTTCCTGTTTCTAGTCTACAAATGTTACTCCTCTCCTGTGTGAAAAGCCCTTTCCATTCCCTTGCAGCTGGAGTTTGGGAAAGTTACTTTTTTTGGACTACAGTTCTCAGGATCCTGGAGCTAGCCGCCACTGGCTGAAAGATTCTGGGAATGATTTTATTACAAACAATAAAAAGTAACCTGTCAAAGATCTGCTTACAGCCAAAGCTTGGAAGCAGAGGCTTCATGCAGGATATGACCTCTGCTGCTTCAGCATCCCCTGCTGGAGATACATAAAAGCTTCAGAGAGATAATGAAAATGTAGGATTGGGGAATGGTTGAGTTGGGTTTTGTGATTTAGAAAGGTTTGTCAACTATGGCCATCAGGGAGAGGGATTAAAATATAATCCTTCTTTGAAACAATGCATGGATTATACTGTTTATATTCTTCTTATTTATTTATATATTAAAACAAAATGGCATTCTGAACCCTTGACTTGGGCTTTTGAACCTTATGATCACTGGTGTGGTTGTTTAGTCTCCCTGAATGGCATAGATTTGGAATAGATCTCCAGGGGCAATTTGATAAAAGTGCCGGTTTCATGGAAGTACAAATGGTAGGTGGAAATTCAGCTCTGCTTGCCAGAGGTTTGATTTAACTTCTATTTTCCTTATCTCAAAAGACATGTGCAGGATCGGGACTCGCTTATCTGTCTTGAGCTCTAAGTAATTCCTGCTAAACTTAATGGGATTAGTGGATACAAGTGAAGAAGATTGGACTGATTAAGCTAAGTTAAGTGATCATCTCAGCTGGCCAGATGGTGCTAGGAAGCGAGTTTGCCTGTGAAGCTTTACAGTCTTAGGATGGTCACATATGTCTTTCCCCACTTTCAGATGAAACAAAATTAAAACTGTGGAATATCACCAACAAGAATGTGCTGCATCTCCCCACTATCTTTCATCATTTGCCACACTTGTTGTCGAAGGAGAACAGCTTGCAGCCAGCTGTGCATGTTGGGCAGGGGCGCACAGGAGGTAAACAAGTATTGATTTCTTACTGGTTTTTAGGTCACTTCCCTGCACTTTTGGCTTTGCTTGGGTTTACTTGTGCACAGGCCTAACAAGGTGTGATGATTGTCCAGAAAGTCAAGCAACCTGTTTTCACTCACATTTGTACCAGTATAAACATTTCAGAGTCCTACAACCGCAAGAGATGCAAATTGCCCCCGGTAACTCACTTAGTCGCTTGGTGACTGTCTCCACCATGGAATGGTTTATCAGCAGCCTCCAGCTGATAGTGGTGCTGTGTAAATAGGCCAGAAGATTGAAAGTTTTATGGGACAGATAAATGTATATGCAAAGGCCACTTTGATCAGCTCCCAAACACAGCTTGTTTTTCCAGTGGAAAGGAGTACTCTACTTCTGATTTTATTTATTTTTTCCAGTCAGAAAATACATATTAGGTGAAGTTTCTAGAAACTATGTGGCTTAGGGATTGCTCTGCTCCTTTTCTTGTGGGAATTGTACCACCTGAGTGCATATTTTTCTAGTACCCATTGTATGGTACTGTCAGGCAGGAAGGCCTGAATATGTCTGAGTGCAGAGGCCTATTCATTATTCTCCACATAGGTACTGTCCTAGAAAAGCTTATTGGAACTCTGGGTTTTGTTTTGTTTCTGAAAGATCTACTTAATTCCCCACATCGAATAAATGTAACCCTCCAAATATAAAACATCTGTCTTGTTCATTCCCTCAAGACTCGAGAGTTTTCAATGTATTCTTAGGCCAATTTTTGTTATAGTTGTGTTGATCTCCTCTGACATCCGTTGGTTATTCCCCTGGGCTTATTCTCTAATACAGTGTTACCTCGTCATATGAAATTAATTTGTTCCTCAGGATGCTTCATATTGTGAAATTTTGGTATCACAGATTTGAAAGGGGCACAATGCACCCTGGGAATTGAAGTCTTCTGCAAATTTTTAATATCTCAGGGCTTTCCATAGGAAATTTGGGTATTTCGAGTTTTTGCAGAAGTTTTCCATTACCAGGGTGCATTGCACCCCGGTCGGACTTCCCTTTCATATCTCGAGTTTTTCGTGACACAAGGTGCCTGTATCTTGAGGCACCACTGTATATGGAACACCTGATTGTAAGCAGGTAGAAAAAGATAGTGGATCCCTAACGAGGAGGGATGTGTAAGAAGGTGAAAAAGTTAAAGTAAGTTTTCCAGACTATTGACTTTAAAAACACTTTTCCCCCTTGCATTGCAGTGTCAGTAGTCATGGGGATCCCCAGTGTCAAGCGGGAGGTACATTCCTACCTGACAGATACCCTTAATTCTCTGATCTCAGAGCTCAATCAGCAGGAGAAAGAAGACTCTGTCATTGTTGTCCTGATTGCTGAGGTAAAATAATTCTTTTTTCATCTTTTAATCTACCCTTGCTTGATAGCTCTGTGCCCCTTTATTGAGTGTCTGACAGGGACTTGATGCTGATCCAGGAGGCTACATGTAAGTCATAAAAAAGCAGGATGTGTCCCTGTGTGGCTGTAGGCCAGCTTCTTCTTTGGCACCGGGAGATAAATATACCCTCAGGCTGCTGCCCGACAAGGATCATTGGGCACATCCTGCAAAAGGGGGCCCAGCGGGCTGTTTCCAATGTGAAACAATGCTTGGATGCACTCAGCTGTGGAGGGTAAATATGTTAGCAGAAGGCTGTGTAAGCTGTTGCCAAGCTGGCCCTTGTGTACGTCCTTTTAATTTTAATTTCACTTGGCTTGTTGACCTCTGCTCTTGCAGAAGGCAAGGCAGCTATTGACTGAACTCTTCTAGAAAAAACAGGACGTTGCCTTTACAGTTTCCTATCAGGCGCATGTATGTTTGCTACATACCTCCTATTAGGTATCCTAACGGAAAACTCAATTCAGCTGAGACCTATTTTGCTAAACTAATGCTTTTCATCAGAAGCTGTTTCTAAACTCAGAAGTTAAAATGGCCATAGCATGTTAATATACCACGGCTATGTTTATGTATACAATGTTTGTGGGGGTGTTTTGTAGCATTCTCAGTGGGATTATTTGTCTCAAGGTTGAAATAAAATTGTCTTCCCGTCTAACTTCAATAGTACATTATTGCTGAGGGAACAGCAGCCCCTATTGTCTCCTTTCTGGTTCCCCTTTCTAACATTTTCATCCCAGATTAAATATTTGTATTTTCCCATTGTCCCTCTTGTGGTTAATCAACAAGAACTTAATTCATAAAACCAAGTACTTCACACTGTGGCCTGTGCTGCCTCTTGGCATACAGTAGGACAGCATGAGAATTTCTTCCATTTAATGCAAACATTTCCATGCATTGGCTTCTTATTTCAAATGAGACACTCACACTGCACTTTATTTGGTGCCTGGTACATGTTTTTTCGGTCATGGAAAAAACTGTTT
Source organism: Phrynocephalus versicolor (assembly GCA_023846285.1). Classification (NCBI taxonomy): domain Eukaryota; kingdom Metazoa; phylum Chordata; class Lepidosauria; order Squamata; family Agamidae; genus Phrynocephalus; species Phrynocephalus versicolor. The sequence continues at coordinate 61,440,092 of JAHTLZ010000010.1, read as the reverse complement.
GAAAAAGTCACATGCCAAGCTGTCTTAAGGAGTCTAATGGGTATATTCCGACAAGCCATTTGATCTTTAGCTTTTAGCTAAAATTTGTAAATCTTATGAGAACTTGATACAGGCTGTCATATTTTCTGTGTAAAGAAACAGAACAAGAATGCCAAGAGCTTTGCAGGAATAGGCTTGGGAGCTAAGTTTTCTTTTGGCAGTTGTTCTGCCCTTAAAACATAAATCTGTGCACACATCATACTCCCTTTACAGTCTTCTTAGGTATCTGCCATTGTATTTTTTTCTGGCATTTTACTTTGAGAAATACTGCATTCTAATGTTTGCCTTTAGTTCATTACCTGTTTTATGATTTTATTGTATATTTTAGTGTTTTGTGAGATATTTATTGTTTATTACTCTTGGACATATTGTATAGAGAATAGTGTATGAATTAGAGATGAGCACGAATCAAAAAATGGCATTTCGTCTGTCGTTTGGAAGGTCCGTTTTGGTTCGTTTCCGTTTTTCATGAATTTTTGCAAAAAATTCGTTTTCATTTTTGTTCATTTTGTTACCATTTCATTACCATTTATTTCAATTTTTGTGATTTTTTTTTAGGATTTTAAGCAATTCACTCATATTGCAGTAACGGAAACGAAACACACGACAAAATTTCCAGTGTTTCTGTTCGTTTCGTTTCATTTTAGAGACAAAATTCGTTTGTCATTTCGTTTCGTTTCGTTACGTAACAAAACAAAAAACGAAAATGAAAACAAAAAATTGTTCGTTTCGTGCCCATCTCTAGTATGAATGTTTAAAATAAGTGAAATAAAATAAATATTAAATGAAAGGTAGAGAGGTAAAAATGTACTGCTAACTGCATAGAAACAGAAGAGATTTTCAAAATCTGGGACCTTGTAAGAAGGTAAAGGTGCCTCAGTTCTGAAAATGCTGTTTAGGATACCCCTTTGCCCGTGGTGTGTTTGAAGCAGCTGATCTGTCTAATGGAATAGTTCATGAAAACCAATCTCATGGAGACCAATGGGTTGGAGAAGTAGGTTTGAGGAGATTGAGATCCGTTGACCATTAGAAGCCGTCAAGAGCTTTCCGATGCACAATCTCTGATGGAAAGTCACCTGCCCTGTGATCTTATGGGTATACAGTTCACATTTTGAACCAGCTGTTTCTGGGTGATCACAGATTTTTCTTTTCTTCTTGTGTGCTCTTTGTTAGCTCTACTTTTTAGTGTTCTAAGATGCCTCTTCAGATTCCCTGTTCTTAACTTGAATATGCCTTAAATGTTCTGGACTGTATATTGTCCCTCATTATTGTTAAGCCATCTTGGTTCCTTTTCCAAGGAGTAAGATGGGGTAAAAATATGAAAATAAATAAATAAGTAAATGTATGGGCAGGAGTGCTCCATCCTGTGCCTAAACTGGACCTTTTTTTAAAAAAAAAGTAAATCATTTCTGTCTCGCATCTCCAAAGCCATTCTTAACTCTAGACATGGGCACGGAGCGGCGAAATTCTCATTTCCGTTTTCGGTTATCGTTATCGTTACGTAACAGGTAATGGTAACGAGAATTACTCCTCTCCAGCTCGTACCTGACCCAAAAAAAGGAAAATTGGCTCTGGTTTATCGTTGTTGTTCCTGGCATCGCAGGCTCGCGCGATGCCATTGCCAACAAGCAGCACAGAAAAAAAGTTTTAAAAAGTAAAAAAAAAAAAAGTGATTCCCGGCCAAAAAGGCAGGCGAAAATATGCCTGCCTGAGTGAGGGCACCTACCAGAGGGGTGGTTTCTGGGGGGGGGGGTCCCCGGCCTTCCCCCCTCCTTTCCTGGGCTGTCTCTATGCCATGCGATGGTGGGGGGATCCAAAATGGCGACCGCAATATTTATTTTTAAATCGTGGTCAAAAAACCCACTAAAGCACAACAGAAACACGTGAAAATTAGGTATTTTAACTGCCTGAATTTTTATAGTAGCAGCAGTGGGTTTTTCTTGCAATAAAACGTCTCCATTGATTTTATTTTATTTTATTTTTATTTTTTTACACCTGCACATGCGCAATGATGGGCTGGCCATGGGATGGGACCATGCAAATTTTTAGAGCCATTCCACCAATCGCATGGCCAGGTTTTGACTGAGACTTCTGGATGTGCCAGAGGGCATAAAAAGCCGACTAACCCTAACCCTAACCCTAACCCATACGCCAGTACACTGTCCTTCTTAGTGGGTCAGAGGCACCCAGAGGTGCAGCCCACTAACCCACCCTAACCCTAACCGTAACCCTAAGCCTAGCCCTTACCCTAAACCCAACCCTAAGCATAACCTGTACGCCAGTACACTTCCCTTCTTAGTGAGTCAGAGGCACCCAGAGAGGTGCCTCTGCCACTTACCCCAACCCTAATATATTGTACGGTACACACTAATCGCTAAACGCTTCCCTTCTTAGTGGGTCAGACTAGAGGCACCCAGAGAGGTGCCTCCCAGAGCCCACTTATCCCAACCCCAACCCCAACCCCAACCCCAACCCAACCCTAAACGACAAACAGAAATGACAAATTTTTGAAAATTTTCGCGACAAATGGAAACGACCCGAAACGGACCGGTTCCGACAAACGACAACTCGAAACATCATTTTTTCTGGTCGTGCCCATCTCTACTTAACTCACTGCAAATATATAAACACAAATATACCCTTTTCTTGGGGACAAAGTTGCCAAGTTCAAGTTCTCAGGTTGTGAGGACAGTGTTGATCGAAGCAGGATGTTTCTAGAACTATTGGCCATCTGAAATAAATAATCTGTATCTAGTAGCTGTTTGAAAGAGGTGAGAACAAGCAAGGCTGTTGGTGTAATGAGGGTGGTTTAGATGTAGAATAAACATAATGAATACTGCCTATAGCTGCATGGACTCATTCTCTTACTCTTGTTCCTTTTCCTTTGCAGACAGATCCACAGTATACAACTGGAGTGGCAGAGAATATCAAAAGCCTGTAAGCATGCTGCTCTTCTATGATGTATTAATATTGCTCTTTAGTTATATGAAAAAACACAGATCGGATTTTCTTTTGATAACATTAAAAGTTGTAAAATTACCTGGACCTTTTGCATGTGCTCATTTTTAACTAAAGCACATGAAGTGAGTTTGCACATTAAATACAGTACCTTTCATTTTCCTGTTAGAACCCTGTTATGAGTCTGTGCCAGCCACAAAGCCCTTTATTTTCACACTGTTTCTCTCGGGCTGTTGACTGACTGATTGTTTAGAACAGCATCAAGTACTGGGTGGCCTGTGGCCTGTTTTTATGCCGTGGGTGGACTATATGGCAGGTACCGCTGACTTAAGATTTACCTGAGTGTGCTTGTTAGCTGTGTTTCCTCTTCACTGTGTTTGCAGCAGAAGAGAGAGGTGGTAATAGACAGGACTGACCTGAAATCAACGTAAGACTTTTAATGGAGTCTTTGGGTTTTGTTTACATTCTGGCTGACATCAATCTTGCTTCCCTGGTGCCCTTTATTACCTTAGCTATACTTTCTTTCTCTCCCTTCCCCTGCAGCCCTGTCAGGTTTTTTGCAGCTCTGATTTCTCCAGTGCTCCATGTTGACATAACAGTTAATTTCTGTCTTGGGTCTCTCTCTCTCTCTCTCTCTCTCTCTCTCTCTCTCTCTCTCTCTCTCTCTCTCTCTGTGTGTGTGTGTGTGTGTGTGTGTGTGTTGTGTGCATACATGCTTGTATTATGCAATGTCAGGGCTTTTTCATCAGTCTCATGGTTTTTTTTTAAGCCTTTGGATAAGATACTCTGGTGGGCTCTATTTAATTGCGAGCAAACCTCTAAAAGGCAGTGAGGAGGAATTAGTTGCTTCAGAGCTTAGAGGATAGACATTATAGATCAGGCCTGCCCAAAGTCCGGCCCGGGGGCCAAATCCGGCCCGTCAGGCCATTCTGAGTGGCCTGCGGCTGGCTGGCCTGCCCCTCCCTCCCCCTCCTTTGCTTATGGGTCAGTGGGCGGGGCTTGCAGTGGGGTGGCAGGGTCAGGGAGCAACCAGCCCCTGACACATTCTCAGCCACCAAATCTGGCCCTCCTTACAAAAAGTTTGGGCACCCCTGTTATAGATGATAGCAGTAGTAATGGAAGAGACCCTGGCTTCATTACTGTTTCTTCATTCAGCAAGTGACCTATTAATAGCAGTAGCTAAGATTGAGACTTGTTGGGGGCTGACACATGGGAGGTTGCTGTTGCCTGCTAGCTACAGCTCTTCTCCTGGCCTGAACAGGTTGTGCGTGCGTGCGTCTCTCTCTCTCTCTCTCTCTCTCTCTCTCTCTCTCTCTCTTTGTGTGTGTGTGCGAGTGAGTGATTGAGTAAGAGAGAGAGAGAGAGAGACGACTCACCTGCCAAAGGCACCCTTGTTTGTGTTTCACTGTGTGACCCCTGGCCATCCTTTTGTAGCTGTTGGGCAAAAAACACACAATTGTCACAAGATAACAAGACTGACAGAGTAGCGGATCCTGATGAAACTGTTGGTCATTGTTAAAGGAAGTGGCCCTCTGTCAAGGGCCGGAAACTTAAATCAGCTTAGTGATTTGTTTTCTCCCTCGCCAGTAAAATTGCTTGTTTCATCTCCTTTAAATTGGATGGGCAGAAGTTTATGGGGAAGGGAGACATAAGGGAGACAAATGCTGTCTTTAGCTTAGATGGCTTAGAGGGAAAAGCAATTGCTCCTGTATCTAGAAAGCTTGGGCTATAAGAAGGCTTCGTTCAAATACTGTAGTGCAGAAAGAAGATTAATTTAAAGCAACACAAGATTGCCAACAGGAAATGGTTTGGATTTTTTTTCTAATGAGTCTGAATATAGATACAGAAGTTACTTTTTATCTCTCAATCTTGCTTTGTGCTTCTGTGTGTCTTTTAAGCTGTTGCTGAGGCTGGTAGGAATTGCTATAGATAGGGCAAATGATAGAACTTTGTGTAAATGATCTTAACAGGTACATCGTAAACAAATGCTATGAAAAAATACAGCTCTCTTTAGATTCAAATAGCGATCAGCATATTTATGTAACTGAATAAAGACATTTAAGCAAAGAAATATTTCTTGGTAAATAGCCTACCCTTCCCTGAACCATACAGTACCTCAGACTACATTATGGTAGTTCTGCCTCATCAGGAAAAGTGTATCAGAATATTAAAAGGTCAGATAAGCCTCCCACAGACAGGGCTGGGCAAGTTCTAAAGGACCAATTTCTCACTCTAGGATCTTCCTAGGGTCACACCAACCCTCCAAACATTTTCTAAATGTCAGAAACTAAAACTGGAAACAGCATCGAGTCCAACATTTTTGCAAAAACACTTTCCCCCTGAACTTAAAAAAAAAAAAGTTGGACAGCTGAACCATACTTAAAAGAAGACTCATTGTCCCTAAGCTCTTCATAGCAGAAAATTTCTTCCATTTCCACCAATTTTATTTTTTTCTGCAGTTGAGAGACTGAGAGCTGGCCTGGGGCTGCAGAAACAAATGGGGACCACATCCATTCTCCTCTACTGGGGTTGGGGGGAGCACGAACTGTCCTCCTGAACCCTCCCCAGCTAAAGATTTTGTGGATACCATAAATGGGTGTGCACATGGACAAACAAATATGCGACAGTTCTGCTTATGGGCTCTTCTTCTGTATCATCGCCTAGAGTCCCGTTTATAGATGTTAAGTAGATAATAAGGATTAACACAGTGTTTCGAATCTATTAAATCAAAAATAAAAGAGATGAGAAAACATTAGGTCAAGCGTGTCTGAACAGGGCCTGCTGTTGACATAAGTGCGTGCATACACATGCACACATGTAAAAACAACATGTTCTGCTTATATACCGCTCCATATCACTTCAAGTAGTCTCTGGGCAGTTTACAGTTTAATTGCAGTATGCAAGCTACACATTACTGACCTCTGATCAATGTGTCCATTCAGGTGCTTAGTTAATGGTTGAGGATCCAGTACATCATGATCCAAAGTGTGTCACCTTAGAAGTGCTAATGCTGTATAAACATATTGCATACAGCTCAGAAGTGACTCTCCAGATGCAGATTTGGGCTGCATGTGGGCTCCATTTCTCAACAGTGTTGTATAGTTCTGTGAGATCATTGTGTGTAATGGATAAGGAGAAGAAGCACATACTTCCACCCTCTTGCTGTAAAAATGTCTCATTGCCCAAGGAAATGAACATCAAATGTACAACCAGGCCAGTATTGAGCAGCTGGGTGCCACCCTAAAGTGCTTGGACTACAGTGCCCATAATCTCTGAGAACTCTGTGCTGACAGAACACAGCTTCTAGGCAGCAACAGGCTGCCACAACTCTGGTCTTGGTAGCCTGACTGAGGGAAAGGCGAAATGGTAAATCTTGTCAGTCATAGATAAATGTTATTTTTCTACGGCTGCTTGGTGGGCAAGCTGATCGGGTTTATGCGGGTATAGTATAAATTACAATGTATTTATTTATTTATTTTTATTCCATGCCATCTAGAGGCCTGGTCATTACTCTCAATGCTTCCCAGCAGTGGAGCTGGGATATACACAAGCACAATATACATTTTTAAAAGAATCCTACTTAGGACAAGGAGCGGCATTTAGATTTGGCTGCCTTTTATCATGATCAGGGTATTTGTTGTGCAGTCAGCAATGGGCTTTTTTAAAATGAAAATTTTCTTGAGCAATCCTGGCAAGTAAGGAGGTACCAGCATGGCAGGGAAAAAATCAACTTCTACTTCCAACTGCTCTGGTATTTTTGAGAATTAAAGGGGCATTTCAGAGGATTTATTATTATTATTTCCAGATGGGCCACAGATACCCCTGCTGATGTTCTTTTGCTCAGAATAGGGCCTAAAAGAGCAGTAATTCCTGCAGAGGCTTTCTGCAGAGCTTTTAGCGTTGCTTTTTCCTAGCGGTGTGCTATGATTTCTAGGCCGAACCACCGGTGTGAGATGGCTTTCTCCTTCTTAGCAGAAAGTGACAACAGCTTCCTTCCCTTTTCCTCTCTTTCCAGATTCCCCAATGAAATAAATTCTGGTCTTCTAGAAGTCATTTCCCCTTCTCCACACTTCTACCCAGACTTCTCCCGCCTTCGAGAATCTTTTGGGGATCCCAAGGAAAGAGTCAGGTGTGTCCAGGTGACTTGAATCTCAACTGGCAGCATCTATGAGGAAAGGATGTCTTAGTCATTCACTGCATGGAACTCTCGAGTTTAAACTTGCATAGAAGAAAACAGGAGGCATGGAGCGGAGAGCAAGAAGAACTTGTTCTGGCTGTATACTGCTAGAATTGCTTTTGCCTATGTTTCATTTATTGATCTGTTTTGAAACCCTGGTGGCCCAGGGAAGTCATTCAGGTTGTGTGGAACTCTTTGCTGTTCACTGTCTGCCATGACTGCAGGGGAATAGTTGTGCAATTAGCATTTTCAGAAACAAGTGTTCCTTGTTAACTAAGCGGTAGCTGTCGGGAGGGTGGGGACTGAGATTAGAATCATGGGAAAATGTTAATGTTTTGTCCACAGCTACCCTGCTTCAGGTCACGCTCCACTACACCTGCCGTCACTGGAACCAAATGGAACATCCCCACCCCCTATATAAATAGCAACAAAAGGGAGGTGGTGGTTCAGTTCAGGACTGTGTTGAGGAGGAAGGTTAAATCCAGCCTATATGTGCTTGCAATTGCACACACAGTGACTCCAGTATGGATTAGGGCCCTGCAGATGCTGATTGACATGTTTAATTATGCTCTGAAAAATCACCTGGAATCCAAGCTTTGTTAGCTGTGATCCTCAATAGATTGATACTTCCTTAACTCCTCAGAATTACATGACTCCTAGATTCTGTGTATTCTGTACAATTTGTACTTTTATTCTAAAGATAGCACACCTCCCTTGTCAGCCATGTAATATCTTTCTCTTTCACTTGTTGTTATAGATGGAGGACTAAACAAAATCTTGATTACTGCTTTTTAATGATGTATGCACAATCCAAAGGCATCTATTATGTCCAGGTAAGCTTGACATTCACTGAAACATATTTAATATAACCCATTGCTCTTAGCAAGGAGCCTTGAATTTGCATCCATGAGAAAGAAGCATGATGGGAAGAAAATCCTTAGTTGTGGTGGGCATTTATGGTTTAGGAGAACAAACGGGAACATGAGGTTTAGACAGAAATATGAAGCCCTTTCTTTTGGGTTCATTTGTTCCATGAAGGAAGTCTGTATATGCTTTGACTACCTTGCCCTTGGCCCAATCTTAGAACTTCTCACCTCCTTCAATCCTCACTTGATAATGCAGCATCTGTTTAGATAGTGAATTTATTATTGTTTTATCCTGGGGCAGAATATGAGACATTTTGATTAGAAAGCAAGCGGTCTTGACTTGACAAGGTAACTTTGGGTTTAGAAATGGCTACTGGTGCAGTACCGTACTGCATGGCCCTACAACCTATGTATTTCTGCTAGCTGACTAGTTAAAAGAGCCTAGGCCTTAGGGAGAAGCGCCCAGTTGGACTACACCATTTTGGTGTGTTGCACAGCTTGCTCATTACCAATATTTGTTGAATGAAATGCTAGAAATGCTGGCTTTTTTTTCCCTTCCTCCATAAGATTCTGTCCCTGGCCAGATGTTTCTCACCCATCTTCCCTTGTTGGATGCATTCTAGGAAAGAGTTTTTCTTCAGTGGTGTACATATTCTGTCCTGAGCACTGACATCTCCCTCTGTTGCGCAGCTGGAAGATGATATCATAGCCAAACCAAACTATCTCAGTACAATGAAGAACTTTGCTCTGCAGCAACCGTCAGAAGAGTGGATGATCTTGGAGTTCTCACAGCTTGGATTTATAGGTAAGATCCCTTTCACATATTCCTCCCTTCCACCTGCTCCTATTTGAATGCCTTATGCTTGAATGTATGCTGAATGCATTGGAAATCTGGAAACCCAGGTCATGGCCATGGCTGTTCCAGTATTCTGGAACAAGGAAACGTGGCCACACGTTTCGGTTGTCCAACTCTGAGACACAAAATGTCCTCCTTCCACTTTCTGGGTAGAGTTCAGGACACCGACAACGTGTAGCAATGGCAGGGATCTCTAATTTCCCTTTGCTTTTTGTGTGGCATTAACATTTTATCAATGTGGCTTGTTAAACAGACCAAGCATCCAAAGGAGCTCTTATTACAAGCTGGGAGGAGCAGGTGCTGCATGTATAAACTTGTCTACAACATTAGAAAGAGAAAGACGTGTGAATCTAGTACGATTCTCCAGTGGCTCTGGGATACCCTTTCCGACACTTGCAGGGGTCTGGCAGTGTATTAGATTGGAACTGGGAGAACTCAGGACCACTGAATATAACACTCTCACACACTTGAGCAGCGTTGCCTTCTTCTGAAAAATGGTAGATGGGAGAAGCTCTGAAGGGAGCCAAGGAGGTGACTTGTCTAGTCAAGCACATATAGAGGAATCGCAACAGTATGTGGAGTGCTAGCAATATGCTATTGTTAGCAATGTCCCATCTATATTAGCAAACTGAATATGTAAAAAAGGAAGTTCTTACTCTTGGGAAAGGTTTAGAGCGAGGAAGAGATGGGCCCTCCTCCAATGCCACATTAATCCAATGCATCATTTTAATTCTGAAATGTTGGGCCATGTCAATGTTGTGTATGTGCTTAACCTTTGTACTTCTCCATCCAAATATGCTTTCAGGGAAGATGTTCAAGTCATTGGACCTTAGTCTGATTGTGGAATTCATTCTCATGTTCTACAAGGACAAACCCATTGATTGGCTCCTTGATCATATCCTTTGGGTAAAAGTCTGCAACCCAGAGAAAGATGCAGTAAGTCACCCCAAATTAGAAGAAAATGGTCTCATTATGCTCTTTTCTGTAGAATTGGCTCCCCCCAACCCCATAATATAGTTATTGAAATAATGCAGATCCTGCTACACACCCCAGAGTGGCCTGTGTTTAAAATGTGTCTTTTTGCAGCTCCATGTGTTTTAATTTAAATTGCATTTTATTCAGACAGGATACACCCCCTTACAAAAAAGCCGAGGACTATCTGAACTCTAGCTGTTGGGTAGAGGGTGTGTAGTACAATGAGGAGTGGTTGCTGCTAGTAATCATGGGCTCCTTCCTTCTATGAGAGATAATAGCCAAAACGAGTGAGCTCCTGACATTGGCAAGTGTTGCTTTGTATGGTTTCTGGGCCAGATGGTCTGAAAGAAAATGTGCAACCTGACAAAAGAGAAGGGAGGTGGGAGTCGTCTGAATCATTCTTTCTAAGAAGTATGTTTACTATCCAGGTGGAGAATCTGTTTAACTCAGAGGTAGTCAGCCCCAAAGCATTGATGAGCTACACCCACTCCTAGAGGCACCTGTCTTCATTTGAGGATCTTTCCCCTTCTTTTAGTCATCAGAGTGATCTGTCCTGGGAGTGCGTGCATAGTGTAGCTTTTGGGAGGGCCTTGCATAGTCCATGGAGGGCACTCACGGGCTCTCGTTTAGCAGTCCTCAGTCCACACACAATTTACAGATGCAGCACGTAGCCTTTTCCAGCAAAATATACCCAATCTGTTCTCCCCTGAGCAAATGTGCTTTGAATAAGGCTGTAGTTTCTCCCGTGGTCAAGGTATTTTTCTGCAGAAGTGGTACCTGCAGTGGCAGCAGTGGCTGCTGTGCTGCTGCTCTGGAAGGCTAATTGCCATTTGCATGGAAGAACAATGGATCTCTCTGGACCCCCCAGTGAAAGGGGTGGGTTGAGGGCAACTAAACGCAGGAAGAGCTCTGCAGTTGCAACCTTGTAAGTTGGCCGCTAGGGGGAAAGGGGGCCTGTTCCCTGCTTCCCAGGGCCCATCCAAATAGACTGGGTCCTAAAAACCTCATTGCCTTACTTGGGAGAAGAGCATGATCTGGCCCTTCCTGGGTGTCAGTGGTGCTGTTGAGCTTGCTGCCATTTCTCTGTCAACGGGAGAGGGCTCCTAGAGTCTCAAGGCAAGCGGTGTGCTGTTTCTCGACCTAGGCACTGGTTTTCAATTCTTCAGAGACAGTGGGGGACGTGTGAGTGATCTCCTATGTGGCGGCTGGCGTCCCTCGCAGAACAAAAGGCAGACACTCCAGGCTAGACTTGCATTGTGTGTTGCTCTGTGCCAGCATGATGGGGGTGGTGGTAGCGTTTTTTCTTATATACGGAACCTTAAGCAAGTACAGGGTTTCAGTGCCATTGTATGTTTAGGCTCACTTGTCTTTTATGCCTCCATTTGTCACATGCATGTATGTGCACGCGCACGCACACACGCACACACACACACACACTGCATTCCAGGAGCTCCCAAGAGCATAAAAATTGTTGTCTGTTCAAAAATGTAACCTACTTCCCACATGGATTTCTGCTTCTCTCTCTCTCTCTCTCTCCCCCCCCCACTGTTTGCTTGAATACTTTTCTATATTTTTGTGCAGCAAACGTCTGTCTTGTAAATCCTGCTGGGTAAAAATCAAATCTGCAATGTGTACGATTTGTTTCTTCGGCTGAACGGTTGCCTAGCCCGAGATGTTGTGATGGATGTTTTGCCTGATTTGGATGTTTGTTGTTCCCTTTGTCTGAGGACTCACTCTTTAGATGCACCTCTTGTAGCTGCTTCAATTAACAGCTTCTGTAACAACAAGAATTTTCACAGGGTGGAAGAAGTTATACAGGGAAAGGATAAAGGGGATAGAGGGAAGCTTCTTTCCTTCTCATGCAGTGCCAGAGCCAGATGTCGTACACTAGAAAGAGTGAGAACAGAAATAAAATGTCTCTTTACCCAGCATGGTGTTAGTCTGTAGGTAGTACTCCTTGCTGCAGGATGTGGTGATAGTGTCTGGCCTAGATGCCCCAGGGAGGAAACATCCATTGCAGGTTACAAGCTATGGTGGGGATACATGTTATCCCCAGGCTTGCAAGGAGGGTACCTCAAAATGCTAGATGCAGGAGAATGGTATCAGGACACAGGCATCTAATAGTGTCATGTGCTCCCAGAGGCATCTGGAGGGACCACTGTGAGATGGGCCCTCAACCTGATTCAGCAAGCTCTTCTTATGATCTTAACAATAAGAGCAAAACAAGATAGGGTAGAGTAGAGCCACCCTTGAATGGAATGATCCCCTTCATTGCATGCAAGCAAGAGCGCTTTGCGAGCTGCATTCAGGAATTCTCTACTGAGTAAGGCACTGGAGAGAGGTAGATTAAGGGATTAATGTACAACTGGACTAACCAGTATCAAGTGTTACAGGTTATAGTATAAATGTGTTTTTACAGCAGCCTGTGCCTGTGAGCTCTAGATGTTGCAAATGGGCCTTTCATACACATATAAAGTGCTCAGCTCTTGTTGGGAGTGGAACAGCACAAAACCTCCAATCAGAAAATGCTCCCCTGGCCTCAGACTCAAAAGGTGTAGCAAGAGAAAAATGTGAGCACCATTTGCATTTTCTAGTGGTTGAGAACTCTGGCTTTTTAAATGAGTACATTTTAAAATCTGCTTTTAAATAATGCTTTAGATCTGCATTAAAATGTATATTGTAATTATATTTTTCATATTTAAAATCTGTTTTTAATACTTTTAATCTATTAAATTCGATAATAGATTTTTAAAGGGAAGAAAGAAGTGGTAAACGGCTGCTTTAAATTAATTAATTAGATAAAAGCTCCTCTTTCATATAGTTATGAAGGTGGGGGGTTGCACTCCTAAAGGTCCTTTTCAACTCAATCAATCCTTCTCGTCCAAGTAAACTTTTCAATCTTTTCTCAGCAGAAACAATAAAATTTGTCCTCAACACCTCCATGTTTTGTTTTGTTTATTATTTTGATTCATAGGCCATTCTGCTGTTCCAGGGCCCCCAGAATGACATACATCAGAATTCAGACAAACATTACATAATGTATCAAATGTAACAATGTAAACAACAAAATACTTCACATAAATGCTACAAATGTAAATGACAATTAAAAAAACCCCCAAACCTACCAACAGATACATGTTACATATATATAAACACAAATGGGAGAAACACTACAAAAAAGAAAATAATGCTTCACTACATAAATGGTGGAATAGCACTTTAATATCATCTAACCAACCCCTCCTAAATCTCTGTTATTATTTTTTAGGCCCAGGAACGGGGTGGATTTGAATTTCTAACCTCTGGCCCCACAGCCAGATTACTAGGCACTGAACTAACCAGTCAGCTCAGACCTCTTTATATCATTTATTTAATTGAAAGTCATACTTTACCCTAATTCCTAGGTACAATTAATTTTGCTACTGTTAATAAGTTGGAAATTAATTTTTAGTTGTCACATTACATTGTGCCTGATTAAATATTGATATTGCTAAATGTGCTATTTTAGGACATACTTACAACTTTAATTTAGTTATTTTGTTTATTTCCTTAAATACCAACATCTGTATCAGTCACTCTTGAAACTACATTCTATCTATCTATCTATCTATCTATCTATCTATCTATCTATCTATCTATCTATCTATCTATCTATCTATCTATCTATCTATCTATCTATCTAACTAACTAACTAACTAACTAACTAACTAACTAATCTAGTGTAGAGTGTCTTTCATGTACTGAAGAATAAAAAGTATATTTCTTTTCATCTTGTTTCATCACTCTCCAAACATCTCTCAAATCAGTTGTCCTTATCATTCTGTTCGAAGCCATATGGTTATCCTCTGCCATTATTACAACCACCTTTCTTATACCTTCCAGTTCTTTCTTAAGCTCAACAAACTTCTTTATTAACTAAATGCTTCACACAGATGCTTCCTCCTTACCCAGCAATTTTGGGAGTATCCCCAACCCCAGGTGCCTCTGTTGACTAAAGGTCTCTGAATTTTCTGCTGAGTCAACCAGCATCCCAGCTGTTTCCCCTTCAAAGGATTCCACCCGTTGTAAAATAAACTCCAGTCTGGTGGGTGATCTATCCATGTTTCCACCTTAGCTCTACTCTCTCTTTCTTTGTCTGGTGTGTTGGCATTCACCCAAAAAACAAACTTTCACACCAAAGAAGGACCTTGGGAAAGCTCTTTGCCCCTAGCTTAACAGCTATTTTTAAAGCATGGCTTTTTCTCTTACAAAATATGCATAGTACTCACAGTTCCATAAACTATAAATAGGAGAAATACTATACACTTTCTTTCAGAGACTTGGAGCTTTTCGGTTCAGCTGCTAGCCTTTCTGTATCAGAAATGTTTCCCTTCCGTTCTTCTTCTCATAACCTGTCTGCCACAAGCTGCCAAGAAGCAACAGCATGTTGATTCTCATCCCTTTTCATGCTCCATATAACCAGGAGTGTATAATAAAGTTAAGGACATACAACCCTGCCTTCAGCCTAACAACCTGTATCTGTTTATGGGTTGCTTTGTTTTTAACACTTAGCTTTTCTCTGCTGAGAGAAGTCCTTGCTCATCTACTTCTCTTTCTCAAAATTGAGTACAACAACCTACTGGAAGTGAACTCTAAAGAAGGTATTTCTGGGTGGCTTTTCTTCTATATTTCAGTCTGGCTGTGAAAATTAGCTTACGACTGATGGGACCAGAACTGAGCTAGGCCATAGAACCCAACTCATGTCAACCATTTGGAACTTCTAAAATGCTTAATATGTTTGGTGGTGAGTCTGAGTAGTTGTTCAGTTGGAACAGAACCATTGTATGAATGTAGATATCGATGTAAACATACTGTGGGAAGTGTTTTGAAAATGCTGCACTCCAGATTTGGTTTTTCATGGCAGTTTCTTGGTTTGAAACATCAAAACCAGAATCCTTTAAGTCAATTCTGCTCATACAAGTCCATTGCACATGTGATCAGACTCTCTCTGTTTGCATACCTTGTGTCCTCTGTTTATCCCCCCCCCCCCGATGCTGATTGCTGGCTCGCACCCTGGCAAGCTGGAGATGGTCTGGGGCACTGTGTCAACAAGGCATTGTGTTCTGTCCTCTTTAACAGGATGCTAGTCTTAAGATGAAGGATGTAACAGTTGAGCCTGGTTTAAATAGACATTCTTTGTTCAGAAAACAAATATCTCTGAGTGGTACCAGTGTGGGTTCGAACCACCTGGTTGATGAAACGTTGAAAAGTGGCTGTGTACTTAATGGCACATCCAAGTGAAAAGAATAATTACCTGATGTTTGCTCGAAACCCTGAGTTCCTGCTTGCTTTTCCCTCTTTCAGAAACATTGTGACAGACAGAAGGCCAACCTCAGGATCCGCTTCAAGCCTTCACTCTTCCAGCACGTAGGAACTCACTCCTCCCTGGCTGGCAAAATACAGAAGCTAAAAGTGAGTAGGCAATGCTGTTGCTCTGGTAATGCAAAAACTGATACCCAGAACAAACAAACAAGCAAGCAAACATAGAAGGCAAGTAACACAAGCAGCAGTTTTGCCCTTTTTATATGTTTGCTTCCTGGCTCTTTTTCCTACTTTTCACTGCATCTTCCATTGGTTACTCTGACAGGTGGAATAATACTGTAAATCTGCCTGCCAGAAGTGAATGGAAACCACTGCTAGGTGACTTTCACCTTTTTTTGTAACAGAGCCCTGCCGGAGGTGTTCTTATAAAGGCAGCCAAATGGGAGGGTGGTGTCTCCCCAAGGTTATTTTTTCCAGCTTCCCAGGCTCCTCTGGCCACTACCCAACATTCCCACCCCGCTTCTGAAAAAAAAAAATCCCATTTTAAATTGGATTAATCACTTAAATAGCTAGAACCCCGATACCTCCCTCTGTGTTTAAAACCAGAAGTAGGCCTACAGCTATTTCTAGTTTTCTTCATGTTGTTCTTTTTGACAGTCTCTAAAGCAGAAGACTGATGCCACCACCCGAGTCCTGCCAGCATGGTCCACCCTTGCCATCTAGTGTGACAAAAATTTTGCAGCATCTCCCCGCTCTCCATTTGGAGTGCTCTTTCCACCGTGGAACAAGAAGCTTCATAGGGCTGTTTGGGACTGGCAGAGGTTAGGCGGATTTCAGGAGGGAGAGAAAAGACCACTTGTGGGGGAGGAAACTGGGAAGGATGTGAGCTGAGGGGTGGCCAAAAAATTAGCGTCAGTGCCTGCTGCAATTATGTTTTCAAATGTGACGTAAAACTGCCTGGAAACGACAAAACACACTGCTCAGATTTCCATGGATGGGAATGTCGGTAGGGCAGGGCCTCTGGGGCATTGCTCCGGGACATCAGAGGGCACCAAAATGTAGAGGCGAAGCTACTGATGAGTATTAGAAAAATAAACAGCAACACTCTCAGTACTATTCACCTTCCCCCTTTTAAACATAACCTCTCTTTTTCTTTCTGGGGGACACCACATTGTCCTCCTTTTGATGGGGGAGGGGTCATGCTTATGCCTCAGAGCAGGGCAGCTAAAAGTGTTCTGCTTATATACCACCCCATACCACTTCAAGTAGTCTCTGGTCGGTTTTACAGTTTTTAATTACAGTATGCAGGCTACACATTGCCCCCCTCCCAGCTAGCTGGGTACTCATTTTACCGACCTCGGAAGGATGGAAGGCTGAGTGAGCCTTGAGCCGGCTACCTGGGATTGAACCCCAGGTCGTGAGCACAGTTTTACCTGCAGGACAGACATTTAACCACTGCACCACAAGGTAGGAGACAGTGCCACTTGTCTCAGGTGCCAACATGGCTAGATATGGCTCTGTGGAAGGAGAAAGGCAGTGTTAGCAAGCAAACAAAAAAGGGTACTAATAGGAATGGGAGAGGTGAAAGGTGCTGAAATTGTAATCTCTGACCATTTGTAGTCTTTCCCTCAACACATAGAAGCTGAGTTTTGATGTAAGTTAAAGAGATGCATTGGAGGCCATCTTCTGTGCTTGTCTGCCCCCAATGTAGTAGACATGTAGGCAGGTCCTGTGGATGGGCACACCCAAGCTGCATCTCACTGTATCATGGTGGGTGTGAAGTACAATAAGGCATTTGAATGGATGCAGCAGTATAAGTGGGGCAAACAGGTGGTTTCAAATGCAAAGGTATTCCCTGCAGAGGGAGGTCAGATGTGCTGTTCTCTTGAAAGGGAGCGGGTGCTTCATTGACTGAAAATGGAAGAAATTGTAAATGGTCTGGAAAGAAAATGGAGGCACCGGGTCAGGAGACAAGGGAATTCAAGCATGGAAGGATCAACTCTGATTCATAGTAGCTAGGATGCACTTGCCAGCTATGTTTTGCAGCATTTTAAAAAGCCTTAGAACAGCAGTATATACGGCTGCCCAGATGACAAGTCGACACTTGACTATAAGTTTTTGTCATCACAACCCATTTGAAATTGTTACTCTGGGACATTTTTATTTCTACAACCACCCGGAACCCTGAAGCTATTGTTTAAAAAAAAAGCAGCAAATGTTTGCTCACTTAAGAGACTGCTTGGCTGCCTGACTTACCTGCCTGCCTGCTTTCCTTTTTTTTGTCATTTTTTTCCCCTTCAAGTGAGTGGTTACAGCACCATTCAGAGCTCCGGGAGCTATCTATTTTATTTCAGATTCGATGTCCCTATTTCCTAAAGTTTGAGGATAGGTAGCATTCCTTAAAACACATACACACAGAAAAAAGGGGAGGGGGAATTGAGAGAAAGTAACAACCATTCTTTTAACTTTTATTCTTAAATTTAAATTATCTGTGCTTCTTCAGCCCTGACAAGAAAATGCTACCCACAAAAAGAAAATCTTTACATATTAAAAAACCATTTAAACTGAAAATAATATTATTAGAAATGCAAGAGAAGGTGATACCTTTATTTAATCACTGAATAAATAAAGCAAAGGAAGACAACTAGCTTTCATTTAGAATTCATCTTCCTCAAATTGTGCACCAAGATCTTCTTTCTTTCTCTCCCCCCCCTCTCTCTCTCTTTGTCTCTCGACAGACAGACAGACAGACAGACAGACAGACAGACAGACAGACAGATAGATAGATAGATAGATAGATAGATAGATAGATAGATAGATAGATAGATAGATAGTGGTGTAGGTGTGGGTTCAAACTCCTCAGGCAGCAGTTTGGAATTTATTATTTATTTATTATTTATTTATCTGTTACACTTTTATACCACACGATCTTCCATAAGGAATTCTGGGCGGTTTACAGATTTAAAAAAAATCATGTAAAACAGCAATATGAGGAAAACATCTGGTAAAACAGCAATATAAGCGAAAAGAGGGGGAACCCTCAGCAAGATGCAATTTATCACACAAAGGACTGCCAACACTCTGCATCCACCTCACCCCACTCCCACTGTATTTTACCTTCTTTTGAAACTCAGGGTTTCTGTTTGGCTGGGGAAAACAAAGAGATACAGCAACATGGCAAGCCTCCTCCAGAGAGCTGAGATTAAATTTTAGTTCACCCATCGGGAATGTGTAACTCACCTGTTGCAGTAGCTCCACTGGCTGTTCCAGACAGAATCCAAAGTGCTAGTTTTAACCTATAAAGCCCTAAACGGCTTGGGTCCAAGCCATCTCAAAGACCGCATTGGGGAGGGGAACAAGGTACAAAAATGACCCAGTGGGGGGGGGGACTCACACATGGCCTGTGAGCGACATACTCATACCTTCACTGCCCACTACAGGAACAAGTGGCATGGCTCCGAAACAGACTGATTGTGTGGGATAAAGAAGGCAGAAGATAAAGGCAGAATCTTGTCTCTGAAGGGTTAGACTGACAGCTGATAATTGCAGTGGAAGCATAAGGAAAGAGAGACTATGAGGGTGGCTGGAGAGGGAAAATGTGTGAGTCCCTTGCCTGAAATCATTACAGGTGTTCAGAAGGGGGGTCACGTGTCCATAAAATGGGAAGAGATTGCACACTTAAATAACATTGTCTAAATTGCTCTGCTTCTCTTTTGTATGTTGAGGACAAAGATTTTGGGAAACAGGCTCTTCGGAAAGAACATGTCAATCCTCCTGCCGAAGTGAGCACCAGCCTGAAAACATACCAGCATTTCTCCTTGGAAAAAGCATATCTGAGAGAGGATTTCTTCTGGGCATTTACCCCCACAGCAGGCGACTTCATACGCTTTCGCTTCTTTAAGCCACTCCGGATTGAACGGTGAGTCTGTGTAGCCTTGTGGAGGCAAACAACAGGGAGGATTAGTGTGACATTTAAAAGTCACTTATTCCCTCTCCTCTGTGCTTGCTAGAAGGGAGTTCATCGGAAAGGCAAGTTGTATCTCATTCATTTGTTGCCCTCCTTGCCCCACTTAGGGTTTTTGAGTTTTCATTTCTGTCAGAGCCTGGCAGAAGAGAGCCAGGTAGACCACAGGAAAATAATAATAATAATAGTAGTAATTGGCTTCCTCCAAGTTATACTCCTGAGTCTTGCACCTGAGTTGTTCCACTTGAATCTCACTGGCGCCCAAGACATGAACCCCCATCTTGATGTTTGTTAGCCTTGTTTCTATCATGCATCCTTTCTTATCTCTCAGTTCTGAAAGTCATGTCGAATGCAGGGGGAGTCAAGGCATTTGTGAGTTGTCTGCCAGTGAACATTTCCTCTGTCTATGGTAAAGGGTGAGCAGAGCGCAACCTGGGAGCTGCATGTAGCTCTCAAGGTTGTTTCCATGGCCCCACCCCATCCCATGGCACGTCACAGCATAGAGATGAATAAATATGTCCACACAAACATTTTAAAAAAGCTCCTGTTTTTGTGTGGTTGGTTGCATTTTTGGCAGGGATTTCCCCTGGAAGAGGCTGGGAGAGAAAAATATGTATATAGTCAAATTTCCACCTTATATTCAGTAGCTTTTTGAATGCCTTGAGTGAACTTCTCTACTTGGATTTTAAAAACAACAACAACAAACATGTAGAGAAAAGCAGCTAGACTGCTAGAGTATATGGAAGGCACTGTGATTGGGGGAGGGGGGACTGAGCCATACTCCTGCTGCCTCAGTTTAAAGCAACCTGTGATTAGAGAGGCTGATTTAGTCTTTGGCAAGGTTCGCTAACACTCAGATATCACCCATTCTTCCTCAGAAGCAGAACTTGTTACATGAGACAGGCTGAAGCACCAGGCATACAGCTTTCCCCCAGTATGCCATTGCAAGCTTGTAGACTGCATTGTGCTGCCTAGAAAAAGATGAGTTGAGAGCCGCCTGTGGACATAGGGCTAGGGGAATGTTTGTTTGTTTGCTTGTTTATTATTATTATTATTATTATTATTATTATTATTATTATTATTATT
>JAHTLZ010000010.1:61365325-61410957 GCA_023846285.1 Phrynocephalus versicolor | reverse complement strand
TTCTTCTTCTTCTTCTTCTTCTTCTTCTTCTTCTTCTTCTTCTTCTTGTCTTTACAGTCCTCTTTACCAGAAAT
Organism: Phrynocephalus versicolor; assembly: GCA_023846285.1. Classification (NCBI taxonomy): domain Eukaryota; kingdom Metazoa; phylum Chordata; class Lepidosauria; order Squamata; family Agamidae; genus Phrynocephalus; species Phrynocephalus versicolor. Next base: position 61,410,883 of record JAHTLZ010000010.1, on the reverse strand, counting down.
GTATAGAGTCATTTTTTGGTTCTTTCCCTTTCCCTTTTATTAAAACATATTCAATAAATTTCCCCCATACATTGTAAAAATATCTTTCTTGATTTCCCCTCTCTCAACCTTTAAATTACAAGACAATTTATCAATTATAGCAATATTCCATATTTCATTATACCATTCCTCCATCTTAAATTCTTGTTTTGATTTCTTGCTATTATTAGTCTTGCTGCTGTCAGTAGATTAGAAGTTAGTTCTTTAGTCTTGTTATCATAAGTGTCCTTAACATATACTGATAGCAATGCACTTTCTGGATTTCAATCTATATTCCTTTCCAAGATACCACTTCATTTTTTACATTTTTTTAAATTAACTGAGACATTTTTGAACCTTTTCACATTCCCACCATTAATGAAAATAAGTGCCAATTTTCTTTTCACATTTCCAACAGATATTAGAATAGTTAGATTTTTTTCTGTTTGGTTTAACTGGTGTCATGTACCACATTAAACACAATTTAAAATATTTCTGTTTTATTCTCACTGACAGATCGTAACAATCTTGTTTTCCACATCCTTTTCCAGTCTTCTTCTTTTATCTCCCTTTTTAAAATCTTGTTCCCAGACTGACTTTAGTCCTTTTTGTTCTTTCTGTATACCTTCACGATTTCCAGGAAATTTATAAATCTTACTTACTTCTCCTTTCAACATATCATTGTTGTCAATATTCTCATAGGATAATAAAAATTGTTCATAGTTTGTATAATCTCTACATTCTCTGTTATTCTTTAGCCATTCTTTAGTCCACCTTTCTAATTGGACGTAGTTTGGAGTATTTGATTTGTTCTTTCTATTTCATTATATTTATCCATTCTTTCAGTGTAGACACTTTTCTTGTCTCGTTTTTTTTAAATTCTGAATTAGTTTTAGTAATTTTGCATTGAATATTTTGAAAGCTTTGGCCCAACTCTTTATTTTGCTTTACCACCACATCACATTTCTTATCAAGTTGCTGTGTTAAATCTTCGACTGTATCTCTCAGCAACTGGGAGAAATTGTCCAGTTGCTTTAACTCTGCCATGTTTGGCTGGTTTCCCAGAGAAGCTCCAGAGCCTTCTCCTTCCTCTCCCGGGGGTGGGGGGGCTTAAATCCACGAAATCTCTAAAGAGAGCCCCGTTCTAATCTTTTATCTGATGTTTTTCTAAACCAAGAACCTAGGTCTCCTCCTGTTTTGCTTTTGGTTTTGCCTTTCTTTCCTGGCATAAGCAATATTAAGCACAGTTCAGAAACACAGCAGTGATCTCACTTCACCATTTAAGTCTCTGTCAGCCTCTGTCGGAAAGTGAAAGTAGTACGTTTTATCTTAAATAGCAGCTTTTTCACTTTGCAAACTGGCTTATCGTTTTCTCAAACATTCCAGGAAAAATAAGAGTCGTTAATTACTCACATTATTAGCTTTGAAGAAGGGCTTAATAACTGATTAAGTTTTAGTCGAGCTGCAGCGCAGAGGAAACTAGTCAGACATCATGCGGTCAGAAGTGACACCCCATACATGTTTATTGTTGCATGGCTACTACAATAGAGAAAGAGGTGCTTGTGGCATTTTTGAAGTGTCAAAATAACTGTCTGGCTTTAGGTGAAGTGCATCTTTATTTGGATGAATACGATACTGTATGTACTTGGCTGGGGACTTTGTCTCAGACCGCAAAATAGCTTTTGCTGGCCTTGCCTTCACCACAGAGCTAGCTTCCATCTTGTCTTGTCCTGTCCTGTCTCTCCACCTGTCTGTCTGTGGGTGATTTATTTGGCTTCCTTTGGCGTGGCCAACCATAAAAGGATCTGGAGGCACCTTGGGAAATGGTGGTCCAATAAATTCCATAGTCCCACACTGTGAAGGACTATACAGTGGACCCTTGTATAACAAACGGTTTGTATAACATAAAATCTGTACAACATAAAAAATTATCTGGAAGTTGAGTCACGGCTACTGGACTTCTTTATTGAGAGATAGAAACGTTTCACTACTCATCCATACAGCTTCATCAGTCTGATGAAGCTGTTTGGATGAGCAGTGAAACGTTTCTGTCTCTCAATAAAGAAGTCCAGTAGCCATGACTCAACTTCCAGATAAACTTACCTGGATGACTGAGAATCTTCACAGACATAACATAAAAAATTCCAGAGATAGGGGAAATTTGCTTAACAGAATTATCTATGGAGTGAATCCGTACAAGATAAAAATTGTCGCAATTAGGGATTACTGTTTTCAATGCATTCCTATGGGGACCTAGTATCAGAACCTTGAACCTGACCTGAGATATAGCAGGTAACCAATGCAGGCAAGCCAGGATTGGAGAGATGCAATCAAACTTGGTCATGCCCATGGCTGATCTGGCCACTGCATTGTGGATCTGCTGTACTCACCAGGTCACTCTCAAGGGAAGCCTCATGTAGAGAGTGTTACAGTAGTCAATCTGGGAAATGGCCAGTGCTTGCACCAACATCCTTAAGGCACCCTCATCACCGCATCTGTTTTCAGGGGAAACTGCGACTATATGTTCTCTCCTGACAATATAGCACCCCTGCTGTCAGTTTATAAAAACGGAATGTTTATAGAGTGTTTCAGGTAGTATTGCTCATGGATAACGCGGGGCATTTATATGAAGGCTGGGTAGCTGACATTTACTGCATGGGGCCCTGAGCAGGTCTCGGAAGTTTCAGAAGAGTTCAGCCCAGCTCCCCTCAGTGTCTTAAAAGATGCAGCTCTCTTGGATAGTCAGAAAGTGCATTGGAGGAGTTGGTGATGCAGAAAGGCGCTGCCAAATAGTATTAGGGTTGTGTAGATAGTATTTGCCTCTGAAGACTATGTCCTTTACATCTAATGTTGAACTCCTTCCCCACCACATGTAACAATTGCATTATGATGTGCCAGAAGTGCACTTCTGATGAGGAAATCAAGTTATTTTTCCTCTTGCAATTTGCTTTTAGGCAAAGATGTCACATATTAGTTGTAAGGAATCTGCCCCCACCCATATTGGTCAACTACAGATCTCATCCCCCTTGGCCATTTGCTATAGCAGTTGGAGCTGAAGGAATTTATATCCCAAAACATTGGGCGGAGAGGGGCAGGGTTTCCCCTCATTCTTGGTCTGAAGCATAAACAGTGAAAAATGGTTCTCTGATACTTAAATTGCTTCCTTTTAGATATTCCTGAAGAAAGCTGATTGAACTTCCAGAGCAAGGTGGCTTTCCACTCTTCCCCTCTTCTTCCTCTCTTCTGTGAAATGGCAGACATGGCAGAACCTGAGCAGCTGACTCCTGAGGTAAAAGTGCGTGCCCACAAAAGGGCACCTGCTGCTGCTCCAGGAACAGGAAGGCAAAGCTGGCACAAGGAAAACTGGGCAGGGCCTTAGATGTTTCCTGGCCACCCTTCCTAGGAGAGGAGAAGCCTCTTTCACACAGACCCATGGCTGCTGGACTGAATAAGAGGAAGAAGCACCCATGTGGGTCTCTCGCGGACTCAGCTACCTTTGCAGCTGCAGAAGGAGAACCAAGAAGATGAACGTCCCATGTAAAAGACCTGGAGGGGGGTGGGATGCGGTCGGAGGGGGGGGCGAGCTCTTCAGCAAGCTCTTGATTCCCACGCGGTTCCCTCCCCTCCCCACCCCGAGTGCTGATGCCTGAATGTATCATTCAAGGGTGCGTTTAGAAATACGGGTTTAAGGGGCATTAAGGCTCACTCAAGAGAGCCACCTGATGGTCCAGCTCTTTCCAGCTGTGGAGGAGCCCTGAGGTGTTCTGAGGGGAAAGCAGTCACGCCTCCAGGCCTTCTGTAAGTAAGTACACATGCTTCAGGCCACACCTGAGGATTAATACATGAAGGGTAACTCGTTTGCTGATCGGGGAAAGAGGGTGCTGGGTGGAGGTGACAGAAAAGGCAGGCCTAAGAAGAAGACCACGCGGTGCCTGCCAGGGTTGTACATGTCCCCTTCATGCAATACACTTCCATGCAGAAGTCTCCAGTGTCTTCATGCCTTGAGAAGGAGTGCAGAGTCCATCCTTTTAAATCCATGTCTCTGTTATTTACTGGTTGGTTGGTTGGTTGGTGTGAGTTTTGAAGAAAAAAATGTAGGCCAGTTCTCAAATGGTAGGGATTAGAGTGTAATTTAAAATTAAAAAAACCCAATGTCTCTAGTTATACACTGGAATGCATTATACTACTTTAATGTGCTGTATTTTTTATTATTGGATACATTTGATTTTTTCAAGTATAACTATATTAAATATATATATATATATATATATATATTAAAATGTGCACTGTAAAATTTTAATTCCATTTAAAGAGTGCATTTTGTTATTTGACTAGTTCTCCTCTGAAGTGGGAAAGCCTGACCAGCTGACAGTGTTTTACTAGGACAGCTGTTAGAAATGTGTGAATGGCCTGCCTTTAGGAAAGTGCAGCCTGGCCAAGAGAGATGTTGCAATGGGGAAGGTCTCTATTTAAACCAAGACAGACAGCCACTTCCTCTGCATGGTAAGGATGGTGCAGCAGACGACCACAGACCATTTTCACAGTGCGTGTTTGGCTGCAGGTGCTGCAATATTTTCCTCAAAAACCTCCATCAAGAATGAAAGTGGAGGGCCCTGCCTGCCCCCCTACCAAAGAGGAGTGTTACAATTCCTCTCCATCTTCCCTATGCCACACAAAGGGCAAGACCTACTTCCATTTCTTTGCTCCGGGCCCAAATGACTCCTGCTGACTGGTTGAAGACACTGTGCAAATGAATGGTGTACAGATTAGTACTGTGGGCAAGTGCAACTCAATTCACCGTTTCCTGCTCAGCATTTCCAAGACAGCATGCCTCCCCATTAACCCTCTGGTATCAGGGGATCAATGGCTATCATCATCGATGCCTAAGGACAACCTCCAGGTTGAAGAGATAGGAAGGATATCTTTCAATTCCATTTGCAGGGAATCGTAAGCAGGTGAAGACATCTGCTTGGGAATACCCTGAAGCAAATGGTGAGCCACTGTGTGAGACCGAATGCTGGACTGGATGGGCTGTGGCCTGTTCCAGCAAGGCTGTTCTTATGAACACCTACTTGGTCTTTGTTTCAGAAAACAAGCTATTCCCTGACCAAATGCTCTGTGTACCTTTGATACAATATCTGTCTTCTGGGTTGGAAGCAAGTTCGTCGTCCCCCCCCCCCCACACACACACACACTTTCCCAAGGGGATGGAATGGGGGGCGGGTTTGCTGCTGTTCCCAAGACACCTGAAATAAAACCTCTATTGCCTCTTTCTTGTAGTTTGGCCAAGAACTGTGCAAAGCGTCATCATATGGTTTCTGTGCTTCTTCCCTTCATGTCACAACCGTGAGTCATAAAGCTCGTAGTAGCCACTAAGCAGCGTTAGAGATGTCTAAGCTTTAGTTCATGACTCAAAAACAATTATATAATTTCAAAGATCTGCCACCACCGCCAACCCACCTACCACGGAGAGCTGCTAATGTTGTACAAATCAGCTTCACAAAAAGGATAACCAAAGAAAAGCCCAGAAAGAAATTTCCTTAAAGGGTTTGGGGTAAGGGTGTGAAGATGCTATAAAAGGATGGAGAACCTGAGCCTCCCTCCCCTCCACCCCACCCCCATCTCACCCTGGACGTTGCTGGACTGCAATTTCCATCAGCCCTGGATGGCAGAGCAAAGAACGGACGATAAAAGGCCTTTTCAGCCCAGCCACATCAGAAGGGCTGAATGTTCTCTAACCTTGCTGGGAAACAGAGTCAATTTGACTGAATTAGAGATTAACTACAGTGGACCCTTGTATAACGAACGGTTTATATAACATAAAATCTGTACAACATAAAAAAATCCAGAGATAGGGTAAATTTGCTTAACATAATCACCTATGGGGAGAATCCGTACAACATAAAAATCGGATTACTCCATTTTCAATGCATTCCTATGGGAATTTGTATAAAGAAAAATTTGCTTAACATATACAAGGCACCACTGTATATAGTGGACGATTCCAGGTGAGGATAAGTACACAAATCTAAATCCTATGTGTCCCTATGACCCCCACTCCCACCCCCAATGCATACAGGCACTGATGAGAGCAAGGAAAAGTGGTAATATCTACCACGACTCAGGTACTGTAAGTGACCCAGAGGGAGGGGAGTCTGAATGGTGAGTGGTAAACCTAACATTGTGCAGCGTTACCCATACAGAGCCCCAGTTTTTTCACAGACCATTGGGCGGTACATGCCTTATTTTTACTCTCGCCGCCACCATTCAGGGTTTTCCAGTTGAAATAGCCAAGTCCCAGTCAAGTTGTAATGTTAATAAAGTAAAAAATAACATTTGTTGAATACAACAAGCTGTTTCAGTTTCAAGTTTTCTTGTGCACCCTTAATTGAAAGTTCCTCTAAGCAGATACACTCAAATTCTGTCCTTTTAAAATTTTCAAACCTCTCTCATCTATCTGTCTCCCTTAATCTTATCTCTTCTTTAACTCCTTTTCCTTATCTCATCTTAATCTTTATCTGACTTTTCACATCCTTATCTGATCTTCACAACCCTCAGGCTGAGTCTTTTAAACATGTTGGGTTCTACCTCCATGGTCCCTCATTGGTCATCAGCATTAACCCTTTACACCCTCCTGCACAAACACATTTAACTATGAAGACAGTAAATGCTACACATGGTTCCATAGGAGAAGGCCAGGGAGGACAAATAAAACAGCCAACATTATAATGCCATTATACAAAACAATAGTAAGGCCGCACCTGGAGTATTCTGGTCACCGCATCTCAAGAAAGACATAGCGGAACTGGAAAAGGTGCAGAAGAGAGCGACTAAAATGATTACTGGGCTGGGGCACCTCCCTTATGAGGAAAGGCTAAAACATTTGGGCCTCTTTAGTCTGGAAAAAAGGCGCCTGAGGGGGGTATGATTGAGACATAAAAAATAATGCAGGGCATGAGTAAAGTGGATAGAGGGAGGCTCTTCTCCCTCTCCCAAAATACCAGACCTAGGGGACATACACTCAAATTGAGGGCTGGGAGAGTAAGAACAGACAAAAGAAAATATTTTTTCACCCAGCACGTTGTTAGTCTATGGAACTCCCTGCCACAGGGTGTGGTGATGGCATCTGGCCTGGATGCCTTCAAAAGGGGATTGGACAGATTCCTGGTGGAAAACTCCATCACAGGTTACAAACCATGATGGAGATGTGTAATATCCAGGCTTAAAACCAGGGTACTTCAAGGGCCAGATGCAGGGGAGTGGTATCAGGAGACAGATATCTAGTCTCATGCGCTCCCAAACGCATCTGGTGGGGCCGCTGTGAGATACAGGAAGCTGGACTAGATAGGCCTTTGGCCTGATCCAGCATGGCTCTTCTTATGTTCTTATGACAGCTTATCCAAAAGGGCCTCCACGCACACATCAATGATACCCAGAATTTTTCACCAGTGTTGCTCAGGCTTCTGCCTTGTGAATATAAATCTGTAGATGATAGAATCATAGGTCTGTAGAAGTGGGGAAAGCACTTGACCTTTTTGATTGACCTGCTTCAAACACCTTCCAGTGCGTCAATAAACTGAGGCAATCACTGTTAAATGTTAAAGCTAAATATTTGTTTTTATTTGTTTTTGAATATTTTTACCCCACCTTTCTCCTTGAAAAAGTACCCAATGTGGAAATAGTTCTCTCTTTCAATAACAGATGCTGGTCCAATAATACTTTTGAGGTGAGATCCATAGCAATAATAACATGAGTCGTCAAAGATATTGCACATGATTTATTTTAAATGATCAATGTAGAGCTATTGGAATTTGAAGGGGAAAGAATGTGGAAAATGTTTAAACAATATTGAAACAAGTTTATAACTGGGGCTGTGGTACTTAGTAGCTGACTAAAAAGCTCACCATGGGGATCAAAAATGCAGGAGGGACACAAAATGGATGGTGAGACCAACTACAGACAAAAAAATGAGAATGCAAAGAACTCCAGCACTGAAGTACATGGGGGCCAGTCTGTATAAAAAGAACAAAAGATGTTGCTATTAGTTTAGGTGGTTCAATCTTGCATTGGTTGAAGGCTGTGATTGGCTTTTAAAAAACATCGGTATTATTAATGTTAATAGGTTCGATGTGACAGGTAATTTATATTAGGAGCCCTTGGACTACAGACGTAGTTGTAGGAGCAGTTACATGGAAAGTGTGAGAACAGGAAGACATCCAACAATCAACCTAATTTCTAAGATGTGCTGAAGGAACAGCATAACATGCTTGTGTCTTCAATTAATTTGTTCAGTGGTTTTCAACCATCAGGAGTAAAAAGGGATAACAGTCACAATGAGTCAACTGATTTAGTGTCAAATGTTATAACAAAAGAAGTAACACCAAGAGGTGCTATTTTGGAAACTGTGTTCATGAGCACATTAAGAGGGGTTCAGTTCAAAGGAAAAAAAGCCTTCCTCATCAAACATTGTGATACTTATGTTAATGAAATACTAGGATTTCTGTAATAACAATTTTGGAATTGGAAAGCACCACATCTCTTCAAACTGTGCAGAACAAATAGGAGGAAGTATGCAGAGATTGTTTGGCTAGTTTATTTTCTGTAAGGACTGAAACCAGAAAAATGTACAGGTATACATGCAACAAGACTAATAGCATTTCTATCTTGAGCTATGGCACCAATGTTGTTGTCATCACATCAAGTTACATCTATTAAAAACCTTCCTGGGAAGGTTTTCAAGGAATGGTTTTATCACTCCCACAGTAAGTTTCCATGGTTGACCAGGGATTTGAACCCTCATGTTGTGGGTCTTAGCCAATGACTCTATCCACCACATCACACTAGTTCTCTTGCACTGATATAGGTCGTTAGAATCAAGCTCCTTTTAACTGCAATTTTCTAGCCAATCTGCTGCACGGCAACATTGCTCAAATGTGCATAGAACTGTACAATATATCTCTGTGTACAAACATTGGCATGTCTTGGAAAACTAGCATTGGAGATGCTCGCAAACTGTGCGGCTACCGCCACTGGGGCCAGGCAGGGCCCCATCACCTCTGTATGCATGCCAGGTGAGGAAGGGTTGTTCCTTCCTCATCTGGCATGCGGTGTGTGTGTTGGGTTCCATTATTTCCTATGTAGAAATTGTTCAGGTATACAAGTATTGTGGTTTATGAGCATGTTTCTGTAATGGATTGTGCTCATAAACCTAGGTACTACTCTAATTCTTTCTACTGTTCTTTCCTAATATATTATTTTCTATTATTTTCCTGACTCAACTTTACTTAACTTTACTTAACTTCAAGCTTTACTTAACTTTTTGTGTGCCTTGTCGTAACCCAGACAATTCTTATCCCACTGGGGTCAGTCAGTCAGGTTTTTATTGTGGTATAAAACCATAAAAGTCATAAAAGACCAACACAAATGCAAAACTGTACAGTTACAAAAGCAGGGTAGATGTAATAATTCACAATATACATAAAGATATTAAAAAGGAAACAGAACCATTAAAAATTGGAGAATCTTCTTGGTATAGAATTTAATCAAATATAAACAAAATTTAGCTATTTGTTTAGTAACAAAAGAGTTTAAAAATCTTTCCAAACCCATCTCGTTTGCATCTACTGTTAGTCTATCTAAACATGGGTGAATAAATCTCTCTCTATAAGGGTGATGAAGAGGAAAATAACATATGCACCATCGATTCCACCTCCCTTTGGGAGCATGTGCAACGTCTATATTCATAGAGAATTTTCTTATATCTTCCTTCTAAAACCATTGAAGGAATAACTGAGCAGCGGCCCAGAGTAAAGGCTCACCGATAAGCAGGATCTTCAAGCTGTGAGAGATAGTTGGCCATTCTCATAACATATCTGGTCTCCATAGTAACCCTAAACAAAGGAGATTGTGCTATATCTCGTTGGTGCTCAATGTCTTGAATTCTTTGTTTAATAAGCGCTTTGGCCTTTGTAGTACTTGACACACAATGAGATACTTTGGTCCTGCTATCATATCTTATAGCTCTGTTCCCAAACAAGCTAGTTGTTTTAGGAGACAATGGAATTCTTTAGAAAATAATTATAACTAATGTAAAGTATTTCTTCACAAAGCACTTTTTTCAGTCATACTTTCACATTCTTGGTGATCTGGGGTGGATTTTTTTTCTTGCTCTGCCTTAATCATTCCAGCATCCCATAAACTCAAAATTTTAAAATATTGACAGGCCTTTTGTAACCAATATAAAGCCTACAACCGCAGGCTTGTATTTCAGAGGAATTAATTGGAAGAAGATTGCAGACAGGCATCAGTGAAGTGCAAAAGATTTGGCACATTGCACAGAAAGTATTGCACTTGAAACTGCTCACCTTTCCTCAGCAGATCTTGCATACCCAGTGAAGTATGAATAGCGAGCGTACAGATAGAGCAATCCACAGAATGCAGCTAAGACTACAGGAAAAGAGAGTAAGCAAAATTGTTACGCCAGGACACCTAACAGACACAGATCTTACTTTCAAACTGTCATACCTGTTGCACAGCTCTTCCTGTACAATCAGCCTCGGTGACACATTGTCATTGATTAAAGATTTCCTTTTTCAATTTTGGGATGTACATGGCTTGCTCACGGTGAGACAAAATTGCATGCACCCCAACATGCCACTAACAATGATGTCATTCCTGTTGTTCAGGTAAAACCAATCCAATGAGTTCTTTGCATCTGTCTTCATGACAGAGGACTGTGAGCAGATTCCGCTGCCTGAACGGCCCCTCTTGACTAAAGAATTAAATCAAATACAGGTTAAAAAGGAGGATGTTTTAGGTCTAATTGATAAATTGAAGATTAACAAGTCACCAGGCCCAGATGGCATCCACCCAAGGGTTATTCGGGAACTGAGAAATGAAATTGCAGATCTCTTAATGGTTATATGCAACTTGTCTCTTAAAATGGCCACAGTGCCGGAGGACTGGAGGATAGCAGATGTCACACCAATTTTTAAAAAAGGAAGGAGGGGGGACGCGGGTAACTACAGGCCAGTTAGCCTTACATCTGTCACAGGGAAGATGGTGGAAAGCCTCATCCAAGACACATAGAAGAACAAACCTTGCTGAGAGAAAATCAGCATGGCTTCTGTAAGGGTAAGTCTTGTCTGAAAAATCTTTTAGAATTTTTTGAAAAGGTCAACAGGCATGTGGATTTGGGTGAACTGGTGGATATAGTCTATCTGGATTTTCAAAAGGCTTTTGACACAGTCCCTCACCAAAGGCTGCTGAGAAAATTGCACAGTCAGGGGATAAGAGGGCAGGTCCTCTTATGGATTGAGAACTGGTTCTGATCCAGGAAACAAAGAGTAGGTGTCAACGGGAAATTTTCACAATGGAGAGAAGTTAAAAGCGGTGTGCCCCAGGGATCTGTCCTGGGACCGGTGCTTTTCAATCTGTTCATAAATGACCTGGAGACAGGGATAAACAGTGAGGTGGCCAAGTTTGCAGATGACACAAAACTTTTCCGTGTGGTAAAAACCAGAGAATATTGTGAAGAACTCCAGAAGGATCTCTCCAAACTGGGGGAATGGGCCGCAAAATGGCAAATGCGATTTAATGTAGCCAAATGTAAAGTAATGAACAGACAAAAGAAAATATTTTTTCACTCAGCGTGTTGTTAGTCTGTGGAACTCCCTGCCACAGGATGTGGTGATGGCATCAGGCCTGGATGCCTTCAAAAGGGGATTGGACAGATTCCTGGAGGAAAAATCCATCACAGGTTACAAACCATGATGGAGATGTGTAATCTCCAGTCTTAAAACCGGGGGACCTCAAGGGCCAGATGCCGGGGAGTGATATCACGAAACAGATATGTGGTCTCGTGCGCTCCCAGATGCATCTGGTGGGGCCACTGTGAGATACAGGAAGCTGGACTAGATGGGCCGTTGGCCTGATCCAGCATGGCTCTTCTTATGTTCTTATGTTCTTATGTTCAATAGGATTTTATGCATTAAGCAATAATTCAGGAGAAGCTAGAATGTGTTACTATATGAAATAAAAGTGTCATTTTTGCAGTCTGAAAGACTTCTAGCTCCTATCCTTAACTACTATATGACTACCAAAAGACAAGTATAACTTTTACTATCAAGTATAGTAATACCCCTGTTTATGAGTGTCCCGGTCTCCAAGTGTTTTGCAAGACGAGCAAAAGTTTCAGAACATTTTTGTTCCAGTTATTGAGCTCATCTTGCAAAATGAGCAGCAAGGAGCCAATGGCCATGATGGCTCCCGCAGCCACTGGCCATCAGCAGGCCCTTTGTCCACCATGGAGGCCTCTGTGTGGCCCTCATTTTAGCCCTGGTGGCAGCAATGGGGTTACGGTAAAGATGGCAGCCACAGAACTAATAAGGTGATCAGGAGCCTTGTGGCCCAGTGGTTATATGCCTGTATTGTAGGTAGAACTGTGCTCACAACCTGGGGTTCAATCCCTGGTATGGTAGCAGGCATATGATTGACTCAGCCTTCCATCCTTCCGAGGTCGGTAAAATGAGTACCCAACTTGCTGAGAGGGGGGCAATGTGTAGCCTGCATACTGTAATTAAAACTGTAAACTGCCCAGAGACGACTTGAAGTGGTATGGGGCAGTATATAAGCAGAACACTTTGCTTTGCTGTTTGAGGTTTCATTATTTCCTATGGGATTTTTAAATTTATGAATACAGTGGACCCTTGTATAACAAATTGTTTGTATAACATAAAATCTGTACAACATAAAAAATTCCACAGATAGGGGAAATTTGCTTAAGAATCACCTATGGAGCGAATCCATACAATATAAAATGGACGCGACTAGGGATTACTCTGTTTTCAATGCATTCCAATGGGAAATTTGTATAATGGGAAATTTGCTTAACATAATTTAATTTGAAATGAATTAATTCCTTTATGCAAGGTACCACTGTATTGTGGTTTATCAGCATGTTTCCAGAACAAATTATGTGTGTAAACATACCGTATATATGTAAAATGCATGGATTTTTGCTGACTTTCCACCCAAAAAAAACAACAAAAACAAAAAACCTGAAAAAGTCCTGTAGCCACACCAGGGATTATTTCAGCATGTGTGAAAAACACTGTTGCATCTTTAACTGTCCACACAACTCTATTTTGGGTTGGGCAAGGAACTTCCTGATTGCGATTTGCATTTCTTCTTGCTGACCTGCAGCAACCATCTGGATGAACCACTTAGCATGGGGCCTCCCCTGCCGCTTTGTGATTGGTCAAAAGTCACAAACATATTAACCCTTCCCAACCCCACCCCAAAATCTGTTAAAGTCCTTTGTTTCCATTCAATTATTTTATGACTATACAAACAATTCTGTAGGAACAATTCAGATCTTATGAATCCAGATTTACCTTGATGGGAAAAAATGCCAGCCACCCACAAGAGCGAGACGAATATTGGAAAGTATTCTGAGCAGTTGGTTCTAAACAAAAAATGAAGAACAACATGATTATGCCGCATGTCAGGGATGGGGGAGGGCAGCACTTGGTAGATACACTGAAACCTGACTAACTCTTGGTCCTCTGGAAAATCACTACTTTATTCACATTTATGGCACCATTTATCACAAAGCTATGAGCAGATGCCCTACTGTTTTTTTTTACAGAGAGATACTGAAGTGTATGAGTTCTTCTGAGCTGTACACTGACCAGAGAGGGGCTCACCATCTCACTCAGAACATACATTTATGAGACACTCGGCTCCCTCGGTTCCCTTTTCATTGTGAGCTCCCACTGAAGTCCGGACAGCTCACTTCCAAGTTGAAGCCATGTCTTTAAGAGGGTAAAATGGAGGGCAGCCAGGGCTGACTCCCTCTTCTATTGGACTGACGAGGGAAACCTCTGCCCTGTTTGGATTCAGTGTTACTGTGTTTACTTTCATGACATTCATTACTGTAGGAACGGGCCTTTTGAATTTTAAATTAACCAAAATCATGTTATTTTGGTAATTGCCTCCTTGGGATTATTTTCTGGATTGTCCTCCCCTCTCTTTTCTTGCACCATTTTTGTGGCTCCCCGCTCAACTCAGAGAAGAGATATTAAGTGGCAGTGGGAGAGCCATCTCACCCATGTGGTGAGGGGAGGCTTCGGTGGTACCTTGTCCTTTTTTTGGCCTTTATTTGCTTGGATTTCGGCAAAAGAGCCTGTGTGCATGTGCACACACACACAAACTTGTTATTTTGCAGTTTGTTCTCTATGGTGGCCAGGGAGTTATTCCCTGTTTGATTTTTTTAAAAAATCAACAAATTTAAACCATTTTTAAAAAAATTAACCAATGTTATTTGGTTAATTTACTGTCCATTAATTTTGTTGTAAATGTATACTGTGGTGATGGTGATGGGGCTCAGACAGTTTTGCTTGCTTCTGAGTGGGTTTCGGAGCAGTGCTGTAGATTTTGTGACTGTGCCAGTGCGCCGCTGCTTACGTGGGTGGTGGTTCTCTCCTGCTCTATTCATGTTGGTTGCTTTGGTGAGTGGGTGTGTTTGTGTGCCATACAGAGCCAGTGCCTGCCCAGCTGGGGGCTTCCTTACCTCTTTTCTATCATGCTGTCCAGGCCCCAAGAGTCTGATGGGCTGGGTGAGAGACACTGAACTCAACCTGTTATTTTGAATGCAGCAATATAAACTAGCGCCTGTATATGTTTGATGATGTTTTTTTTTAAAAAAAATATTATCATGTTCTGTCTCCTGGTTTTGGAGTAGACTGATTCTCTGTTGCCTTTCTACTGTTTGTTTGTTTGTTTGGCAGTAGGTTTTAACAGTTCTTTATTGCTTTTGGAATACCAGAGAACTCAAACTGAAAATATGAAATGAATGACCTGAAAAGAATCATTCATTGAAACAAAAAGGCTGGTACATAAAAGAGAGTGAAAGAAGCACCTCCTGAACGAAATCAAAACAAAATACAGAGCTCTTTCTTGGGTGTGCATATCTCTAATTACTAGCACCAGACAGGGAGTTAGAGGCCAAACAACCTCCTCTGGTTTCACTGTAAAGCGGAGACAAGCATCTTGTGTTTCTTTTTTTCAACACTCATGCTTATTTCTAAGCCAGCAAGCCAGCAAAGCCTCCTCCTATCACCGCAACCTAAGGGGGCAAACTGTAATTTATTTTTGTGGCTTTGTATGATGTGGACAGATGCCCTTTTTGTTTAGCAAAAGTTTCACAGAAGAAGCTAATTTGCATTAGAGAAGGGATGGGAATCTTAACGTTTGCCCATCAAATGATTCCCCGTCCCCCGAAAACCTTCCTTTGCAGCAGTTTTCCTTTATAACTAACTACCTTTGAGGCATACATTTATACTGTATCACAAATATGGCTGTGGAAGCTTGGTAGGTAGAAGAAAGCGGGAAGAGTGAACAATTCAAGAAGGGAAGCAAAGAAGTCTGCAGAGAGGGGGGATAGGCTCCCCCTTGCCCTAATCTTTTTTTTAACCCATTGCCATTTCTTCAGTCCTAAGAGCACTTTGGAGAGCAGAAAGGGCCAGCAATGTGAAGACCAGGCATCTGATAGCAACTGCAAGCCCAGAAGAAACAGACTGGTCACTGGTAAAACTGTATTACTGTATGACGTGTCAGTCTACATCCACAATGGCTGTTACGTATATTTGATAATATTTGAAGCCTTCCTCTTGATGGTGGATCCTCTGCCACATTAAAAGGGAGGAACACCAGTATACCTGCTGCCAGATGCTGGCCTACCTAGGTAGTTGTGTACAGAATACTAACGCAAACATTTTTATCTCCTCTCAACGCACTGTTAGAAACCACAGTAGAGCAAGAAGCCACAAGCTTTCTAGTGTAGTGGTGCTATCAAAATCTGGCACCATCCTTGACAGAGGAGCAGGCGTGGAGGCGGGGGGGGAGGTTCTCTGCATAATGTAAGAAAAACATTTTCCCGCAGCACATATTGTGAGCTCACTCTGGACACTGGGGGGGGGGGATGGACAATGCCAGACTCGATAGCGTGGGCCAGACCTCTACCTTTCTGGTCCAGTATCGGAGGGGGTCTGACATGAGGGGTTGGAGGGACTCGGCCATGTACACCCTCACCATGCTCCGAGCTGGGTCCTGTTCCTCGGCCTCCCTTCCCTCCACTGAGCAGGAGACTGCCATGGCTAGGGCAGAGGCCAAGTACGTGGCTGGAAATGTACCTGGCATCTGGGTGTACCCACCAGAGGAGGAGGAGGACCCTTGTGAGGATCCCTCCTCTGCCTCGCTCTGGCCGGCTTGAGCTCTCGGCAACGCCTGCCCCTGTGTTGCAGCAGCCCTGCAAACCTCTCAGCATAGCTCTGCCTTCCATGCGTGGAGGTCCGCAATGCTGCCCGCCAAGGAACCCTTGGCACGAGGGTCGCAGAGGCAAGCCAGCTGGTACACCCTGTCCCTCCTCTGTGGGCGAAGGCGGGTATCCACGCCAGTCAACAGCCTCTCTGCCAAGGCCCTGCTCCTTGGGAGAAGAGCGGCATCCTCCTGGAGACAGGCCTCAAACAGAATTAAGGCTGCTGGTACTAATCAAAGTTGTATGAAAACGAATATTCAAATGATCCAACAAGCCATCCCAACATGACCTGAAGATGTGGAGCTTACTGGGCTCTGAAGATCCTTTCAAATTCTGGTGGTCCTAAAGTGAGAGGAGGGGAGACCTTGCGCTTCCGTCGAACTGAGATCACCTGCAGGGCAAAATAGGCTGGAGGGTGGGGGTTGGGGAGCACAGAGGAGGCAGAGAGAAGACAAGTCATTTTGCTTGGTCTGGGGCCTGAAGCATGCCAATTCCACAGGGCCATCATTGCACAACATTCTGCAAGAGGATTCAGCTGCAATCTGAGCACCCTAGTATTATTCTGGCTGGTTTGCACACTGGCCGTCGTGCTTTGCTTTTTAACTTGGCAGTTTTGGTTTGGAATTTTTAGATCGTTTCCTTTTAAAGCATTTGACAGGAACTGGGGAACGAGGATTCCCACATGTCTGATGAGAGAGCACTGCTGCGTGATAACCTCCCATTCCAACACCTTTCAGACATTCTTAAATTAATGGAAATGCCCTGTATATTTTCTTCCCAATCACCACAGCCAGAAACCTTCTGTTATTTAACGTTCTAATTCCACTGGATCCATCTGGAATACCTCACAAATATCAGGTATAGTTATGATGGTGTCTACTTTTTCCCCCTAAGGAAAATAATTATACATTAAGAAGCAAAATGTAAGACCCAAGCTCCATAAGTGTTCAGGAACCGGAGGATGCATTGTGTAAGTTAGGGTGTAATGCCTGTTAATGATGCCAGTATCTTCAGATGAGCTTTTAAATGATACACTTTGGCCAAAAGGAGAAAAAATTCATCAGGTGGCTAGTTCTTCTCACTGAATTACAAAGGAACAGGCAGTGAGACCATGATACTGCTAATTGGAACCCAAAGGTTCATCATATCACAACCATCAGGGCTTAGTAGGAAATCATAGCTAAAGCACCCATGACATATGTTACCTCTGTTGAAACACCTTGAATTGCTAAATAAAGAGTGCACCATTTTCTGGAGTACTCATTTCACTGTCAAATTGATTTGACTGTCTGTATGTTTTTCCTAACATTTAGTCGAAGTATCATTTAATCTTATTTGAAACCATTCATTTGGATTCCATCCTCTGAAGCCACAAAAATCAAATTTGCTCCATCTTGCATGTGACAGCCTTGCAACTATTAAGATGGCTACTGCATGTCAATCATCTTCAAACTAACCATGTCCACCCCCTAAACTTCTCAGAGGGATTGGCTTCCAGATCCTGTAGCATCTTGGTCAACCTCCTCTGGACCTGTTCCAGCTTCTTGATATCTTATTCAATGGTTGTGCACAGAACTGAACATAGTATCTTACTTAAGGTCTGACCAAACAGAATAGTGTGATACTATTGCTTCCTTTGACCTGAACAGTAAACCTCTGTAGGTGCAGCTTAGAATTGCAGCTTTCTTTCTTTCTTTCTTTCTTTCTTTCTTTCTTTCTTTCTTTCTTTCTTTCTTTCTTTCTTTCTTTCTTTCGTTGCTGAGTACCTGTCTTTCATTTTTAGACTTGTGGTGTAATGAAGCTGCTAGAAGCCTTCCAATCATGCAACTATTAAGCCATCTCTCACCCATCCTCTAGTTTTTAACATGATTTCCCACCTAGTTGTAAAACTATTTACATATTTGCTATATTTTCATTTCTTTATTTTGGCCCACTTCTCTAATCTGTTTGGGACATATTGAATCCAGATGCTATCTTCTGAGGTATTATTTAGTTCTTCAAATTTCTGTCACCACAAACTTGGTGAACATCCCCTTTACTTCTTAATCCAAGTAATGTATGAAGATGTTGAACAGCACACAGTAGTCCAAAGACAAGACACTGCCATACCCAACTTCCCACTTACTGCTGTGAGCTGTCTGGCCATAGCCAATTAACTAGTTAGCAGCCTACCCAACACTAGTCTCACCATGCTCCCAACTTGGCCACAGAGTATCACACAGCACTTTCTTGAAAGCCCTGCTAAACGTGGCTAACCAGCCATGACATTTTTCTGATCTATTTAATACAACCAACCTTCCATTAGTCTGGCATGACTTATTTTTGAGAAAGCCATAATAATAGTCATAGTAATCATGGTGTTTTTATTACTCACAGTCCATTGTTTAATAATATCTAGAAGTTGAGTCCTGGCAACTGGACTTAGAATCATAGAATCTTAGAGTTGGGAGAGACCTCAAGGGCCATCCAGTCCAACCCCCTGCCATGCAGGATCCCCATCATAGTATTCCCGACATATGCCCTTGAGTTCTTTTTCTTGAGAGACTGAAATGTTTCACTGCTCATCCAAACAACTTCATCAGTCTGAAAAAAGCTAGTTGCGAGTCCTCCATTCTATAGCTCACCTTGACCTATTATCTCCCTGGTCTGAAATAGCCTCATAAGATGAACAATGGCCTGAATAGGATCATTAGGGAGACAATAGTATCCATAGCCTTAAGGTGAACAATGGCCTAAGGTGCTGAAACCCATAAAGTATGGGTCACTAGCTATAGCCTTGGTGGTGAAGTCTTGAAGTATTTTTGATTTTTCTAGATATTGTTTTATATCACAGCCTGATAAGTAGCAGATAGTCTGTGCCTGAGCCCCCACCTCTGTTGAGAGAGGGTTTTTCTATGCTCACCTTTTTTCAGATTGCTGAAGCTGTTTGGATGAGCAGCGAAATGTTTCAGTCTCTCAAGAAAAAGAAGTCCAATTGCCATGACTCAACTTCCAGATAAACGCACCTGGATCTCTGAGAATCTTCAGAGACATATTGTTTAATAATAGTTTTAGACTAGAGTCATTCCTGGTATCTTTGTCAAGTTTATAAATTGGTAGTTGCCCAGAGGGCCTCCCCCCATTTTGTTTTGGTTTTTAAGTTAAAGACATTTTATATGGCAAGGTTTACTGTAACCACTTGTATCTTACAAGTGCTAAAGTTACTATTTTTGTTTGTTAGACTTTTATACCATCCATCTAGCAAATAGCGACACTGGGCAGTGTACAATCTATCCAAAACAAGTTGTGCAATGCAGATTTGGAAGTGGTTGGTACTCTTCTCAGCCATTTTTTTCTTGAGTCAACCTTTTCTAAAACTTTAGCTTTAAACACTCAAACAAGCTTACTGCAGTACAATGGCAAATGATAGAGGCAGTCTACCAAATGGAAAATGTGAAGTTGGAGGTATGAACACATTTGAGATTGCTTCTTCTTGCTGTTAAAAGCTGTAAAGTGCAGTGCTGCACAATGCATAATACCAGAATCAACACTCATATGGCTCACTAGAACACAATAAATATGCTGCTCCAGTTACTGAGTTAAACTGACTACAGTGTCATGATAGCATTATTAGGATTTTTGTAGTGCATTTTCATTACAGCTGTTGCTGTTTTTGGTTCCCAATTGATAAATTAGGTTGGAATTTTTTGTTGCTGTTGCCAAATACCTGTTATGTCTGTTTATAGCATCCTAGATGTTCCATCTTGAGAGTTATTATTTTTTTGCTCATTTATATGTGAAGTTAGTGGGGAAGGGTAGTCTACTTCCACATGTATTGAAGGGCCATCACATATGAATCTGACATTAACTCTTCTGTTTCCCTTACTGTTTCTTAGCAGTGCTCTTCAACCCTAGGGGAAGGGGACGTGTCCTGCATAAAAAGCAATCCACTGAAGAGCGGTAGCTAATAATGATTTTCCATGGAATAAGTTGCACAGGTGGGTGGTGGGTGGAGGAAGCAACATTTTCAGTGCAATTACTGCTGACTCCTTCCCCAGTTTAGTTTTTTTTAATGCAGTTACTGCTGCTCCAATCAAGTGAAATTTGTATGTTGTTGTCATCAGGGTAGGAATGGGTTTCATTTTAATTCCATGCCCACTTTGTGGCCCTATAGCAGTAGTAGTACTAGTAGTAGTAGTAGAAGACGAAGATGATGATGATTAAGATTAAGATGATGATGAAAAAGAAGAAAGCAAAAAGATACATTTTAGACTTAACACACATGTAAGAATTGCCAGAGCATCTCAAAACTCACGTGCATCACTAACTTCCTCTAGTCAACCAAGAGTCTAGTATGCTTTTCCTATTTAACCAGTCCTGCTTATCCTGGAAAGAGACAGTAATATTAATTAGATTTGTCCTTGTAACATTGGCTGCATCTTCCTTACCTTGTTCCAAGACTCCCAAAATGGTAACAGTGGCCAGCCAGGCTATCTGATGCTGCATGTTGGTAGGGAGAGAAAAAAAGGAAGGCAGTCCAAAAAAAAAAAAACGGAGGCAGACTTCTAAATCAGTGGCTTTAGTGCTTGCAACACATTGGCTGTCAATAGAATGGGACAGCAAAGCCTTTATTTCCTCTTCCCGGGGGCGGGTTAGTTAACTCCCTGCTGGCTGGAAAGTTTGAATGGATACCCAACCCACATTTTGCAGCTAGAGCTACCTTGGAGAGCTTCGATTATGCAGCGGACAAAGCACGAGTGCTCATGAATGCCTAACCCCCCCCCCCCCGGCAGCTCTTATTGACACAGGTGCCACCTGATTATTTGACAGTGTGTAAATATGGGCCACACCATGGGTTGTGCCATGGAAATTAGTTCTATTTTTAATATTTATTTATTTGTCAGGAGGTTTAATGTCCTTTTTTTTTTTTGAGCCACCCTGCTTGCCGAGACAGGCACGCACATGCAAATGAAAGATGTGACTGATTTGACATCAGGAGAGAATCCCACCCTCCCGTTCTGCTGTTGCCTTCTGTACTGAAGCAATGTTCATTAGAGGTGGTGCGCTTTAGCAACCAAGTGGAAATATTAGATATCAACATGTCTGCACACACACACACACACACACACACACACACACACACACACACACACACCGTAACTGAGTACGAAACAAATGCAGAAAGTTCTAAGCATTGTCTTTTCCATACAAGCTGCCTGCAAGTGGGCAATAGAAACATCTGACTCGCCTGCATGGAACGTTTGGCTTGATCTTTCCCTCTTTCTGCAGTATTATGGTGATTACAAGGAGGCCAATGATGTTATAAAATCCACCCAGGCCAGGGCTAGGGGACAAGCAGGCCTTTCAGAAGCCACTGGACTGCAGCTTCCATCAAAGCAAGCCAGAATAACCAATGCTGGGGAATGATGGGTGTTGCAGTCCAACAACATCCTGCGGGTTCCCATCACTAGGTTAGGCCCAGGCAAGTGTGTAAGGATGCAGGGAGGCTGAGCTTTAAAAAAGACAGAAAGCACTGAGATGTCCTGAAAAGGTCGCTCTTTGCCCAGATCACCAGCCACTGATATGGACCTCAGCTGGGGTGAGGGACTGACAAAAACTGTTTAATACAAGTGACTAATGGATCAGAATGTCTACTGAAAGTTCTTGGGCGATTCCTACACCTTTTACCGATGGTACTTTCAAAGCCTTAGCCAAACTGTGGAACAGTTAATGCCATTCCACCAAACATACGTCCTCTTCCACTGGAAAGGTCAGATAAAATCCTTGTTTTAATGGGGAGACGATAGAGATGAAACAAAATGGACAAAAGCTAGAGCAGAATTGGAGTAAAACCTCAGACAAATCCATTCGCAGTTGTGATACAATGTATTCCAAGTCCACTGTGATAGCGAAGTCCATGAATGAAGAAAGATTGTAATTGTCACCACCATATCTGCACAGAGCAGACTGGTGGTGTTCTTTTGACGTAAGCAAAGCTTTCTTCATGGGGAAATCTGGAGACAAATGGCTAGAGCAGTTGATCCCTTGCTCTGAGTCATCTGCTGCATATGTTGCAGATGAAATCAGCCAGTTTAGCTTTGACTTTGGATTCCAATGGGGAGGCAGTTCATACAGATATAACTTTGGCAACTGCACCTGCTATCTGGAACTCGTTTCAGTGTAGATCTTGATCATCTAGATAAGGTCTCCGGAGCAGTGAGAGCTACCACTTGTCTACTTGATCTTTTCTGGCTAATTAAATGTCCTCTCTGGCTAATTAGATTTGCTAAGGTGGGGCTGATGCCATGGGCAAGAGGAATGAATGATACCTCCTCACAGGAAAGAAAAGCTTTCTCCTGCTGAAAAGAGGCAGGGATGAGACCTATCTTAAAGGAATTTGTGCTCAACGTGGATGTTTCATCCACCTCCAGGTCTGACTCACATCTAGCAAATGATGGCAGAGTTGGTGAACAAGGTAGGGGCGCGTGCAACTCCAAACAAGTACGAATTGGTAGCAACTCTGAGGGAAGTGTCTTCCATTGTCAGAGAGTTAACATCTTACTTAGATAGTCTACTCCAGGGTGCTTCTCAAGCAGGCCTTCAGCAAAGAGGTCAGTCCCTTAGGCTACCAGGTCGCAAGCCATTTGTGATTCTAAAATTAATGGGGAAAGAGAAATATTAGATATAAACATGATTTACAACGCTGGGAAATGGTTTCAGAGTAACACCAGTTCTGAAGGCAAACTACTAAACACACTTAATACTGTTTCCTTTTCTGAATGCCTGGAGCAGTGATGGCGAACCTTTTAGAGACCGAGTGCCTAAACTACGATTCAAAACCCACTAATTTTTCAGAAAGTGCCAATACAGCCATTTAACTTGAATACAGGTGGATGTGAAGGGGCAATGTTGGGTGCCCAAAGAAAGGGCTCTGAGTGCCATTTTGGCACCCGTGCCAGAGATTCGCCAACACTGGCCTAGAGTGTTTGGTTTTTGTTTTCATATTAAAATGTTTTAAAACTAAACCAGAACTTTAAGAAATAGCATCTTCTCCACATTCTGGATGATTGGCTACAATGCTTTCTTGAAAGATTGATGATTATAATCCTGCTCCTTTTCATTTCCTAGTGCTCAAGTGAGATGAAATCAAAAGAAATGAGCTACATTCAAGCTATGTTTTCTTGGAAAGGCCAAAGGTTTCAATAGGATTTCCAGCCCAATAAGTATGGACAGGATTGTAGTCCTATTCTGCCTGTTACCTACGCATTCATTACTAAAACAGGATTTTGGTGTTGGTCTGATGCTGTCATCATCACTGTGTAGGCCTTTCCAAGGGACTTTCTTTCAAGAAACCTCAAAATAGCCCAATTTCAAATATGCTTATAAAACATGACCCTAGCAGCTCTACTGGTTGAGTCATGGCAACTGGACTTAATGCAGAATCAAGATGGCCATGCAAATTGTAACTCCTCTTTCTAGTAGTTGTTGCTCAAAGTCTGGTGCAGAGTTCTGGGATGCCAATCTCCTAAAACTACTAGCACACAGTTGGTTTTCTTTTAAAAATTATGCTGGTGGTACATTTAGTATCTTGGATTACAGTATTTAAAATTAGTCATGTGGCTTAAATACATTTTTACCTTCATTGCTAATGGCCTCCTAATTTTGACAACCAAGCAAAGCAAGGTCTCACAAATCATTTCACTAAGTCAGAAATGAAAACCTAATGTGGAGTACCTGTAAGAGACCAAATAATGGCAAACAAACTGAAACTTAGCATCTAGATTTAGTGCTATTGTGGGAACTAGAGGTCCCTGTATTCTACTACTAATCACTTAGTGGTCTACCAGTTGGTCTTGATTCATCTTCTTCCTCTTTAAAAAAAATTGTGGTTTGAGCTGTGTGACCAGAAGAACAAATTCACAAGTAGACTACGTGATACCTTTATTGGTCACTACTAAAACAAAAAATGTAAGCTAAGCTTTTGATAGGAACTTGCTATCTATCAAAGCATTGTACTAGAAATGCAATCTTGATAGAGGATGCTGTCTATCAGGTGCTGAGAATCTTATGGTTGAGATGGAATACACCAGATGATGGTATCAGGAGGCAAGCTGGTGTTAAGACTGCTTCAAAGTCCCAGATACGGTTTAACACCCAGCATATCAAACGAAGCAGCATAGTCCTTGACCATCCCACTTCCCTTCTTCCCACTCTCAATTTGGCTGTTTCAAAACTAAAAGTGCCTGCTCACCTGAGGAAGTGGGGGGGGGAGGTGATGCAAAAAGCATGTGTTCCATTTGAAAGTTAGGAAAATTTTAGCAAAACTCACTAGGAATAATCAGGGCTAGATTAAAAAGAAACAATTTTACCTAGTGGCTGCCGTCTAGGCCTCTGGTGGCAAGAATCTGCCCCCTTCTTCATGGTACATATAGGCAGAGCGGCTCTTTACTTTGTATCTTCATCAATGCATTAAAAAAATTGTGGTTTGAGCCATGTGACCAGCTTTCAAATGGAACACATGCTTTTTGCATCACCTCCCCCCCCCCATTCCCTGAGGCAAGCAGGGACTTTTAGTCTCAGAACAGCCAAATTGAGGGTGGGAAGAAGGGAAGGGGGATGGTCAAGAACTATGCTGCTTTGTTTGATATTCTGGGTTAAACCGTATCTGGGACTTTGAAGCAGTCTTAACACCAGCTTGCCTCCTGATACCATCATCTGGTGTATTTCAACCATAAGATTCTCAGCGCCTGATAGACAACATCCTCTATCAAGATTGCATTTCTGGTACAATGCTTTGATAAAGATAGCAAGTTGCTATCAAAAGCTTAGCTTACATTTTTTGTTTTAGTAGTGACCAATAAAGGTATCAGCTAGTCTACTTATGAATTTCTTCTTCCTCTTTGTGTTCTAGAGGAAGCATTAACCTCATCCTGGTCCTTTGTACGCATGTGTACAGTAAGTATCCAAAATTGAACAATGTTTTAAAAAATCCATATTATATTTAATTATATACTGTTTTGTAATGGAATACCTAGGATCTAATGGACTACTTCAACTGGATTCTTTTACCTCCTACTCCAGTCTGTAATCTCTCCTGCTTTACCAAAAAGGACTGCAACAGGAAGGGAAGAAAGTCCTGATTCCAGTCACATTTGAAACTGAAGTACACTTCTGAATACCATTCAACATTTTATATTTTGAAATCGACAAGCAACTAACTGGCAGCAGACAACACAAACAGCTTCAAACTCAAAAATAGTTATTTTCCCCCAACTCTTCTTGTTAGCATGAAACCTGTGGTTAATGTGTCTGGCAACAGTGGCTGACAATTCATACTTCAGCAGAAGAGAAACAGATATATGAAACAGTGCACTGTTGTTCTGATGCAAAGCATGATTCTACAGTTTGAAGCAGGAAATAGCTGAGCAGATAAAGGGACTCAATATGTGACCCAGCTCACTGCTAGCACTCTGATCTGTGATCATGCAAATCAATGCAAACTATGTATTTGAGTTCCTTGGGAGCCCACAGAGAAAGATGTCACATGAAAATGATAGCAAGCAAATGATCAACCCACACCTGGTAATACACCCAACTGACCATGGCACCAGAGCCTAAAGGGATTCCATCATACATAAAAATGTAGGCATACTAAAGAATGTGAAGTATGAATGAAATGTGTATGTTCCATACAAAGCAGAACGCTTTGTTACCTTTTAATGTTCTAAGATACCTCTTCAAACTCCCTGTTTTTAACTTGAATATGTCTTAGATGTTTTGGACTGCATATTGTCCCTCATTATTGTAAGCCACATTGGGTCCTTTTCCAAGGAGAAAGGTGGGGTAAACATATTCAAAATGAAATAAATAAAATAAAGCCCGAGCTTAATGACAGGCATGAAATGGCCCAAAGTGTTTGAAAGTAAAACTATGATAATCAACAATTAGTTCTGTGAAAGTGACCCAGCGATGTGATGTGAAATCTAACACAAAATACAAAAACTTACCTGAATTGATATTTTACAAAAAAAAAAGGGGGGGGAAAGCAAATTTGGAGAATCAATCTTAAGATCAAAGATAGTGCAGAGAACTATGTTTGGCTCATATGATAAAACAAACAAAAAAACCCCACAACCACTTGTCTAATACACTAGCAAAATATTTATTTTTATAATGACATAACAGAAGTGAAATATTTCTTTTTGGTGTGCCACAGTAATTTTAGTTAAAGAAAAAATGGATTAATGGGCTCTTTTACACATTACAATGAACAAAAAAGAGGTTAGCAACATATTTTAATTGTTCACCATTTAAACAAGTAAAACGTATCATAACCACCCCCAACATATATATAAAGAATTATAGTTTTTAAATCTATAAAAAGTAAAAAATATACACTCAGAAGATCTAACTTTTGCTCAATCTTTTAATATAAAACTGTAAACATTTATGTACACAAAGAAAATGTGTAGAATAGAAAACAGAGCACCCTTTCCATGGAGTTGTGGGGGTATTATTGGAAGGCAGTGGAAGTTGAACAGCAATGATTCCACACCTTGTCGCCTGTTTACGACCATAGTCTATAAATAAAGCCGAGGGAGCAGACTAGGTAAAGCTCAGGAGAGCCACATCTTATTGCTCTGAAGCTGCAGCAACTGGAAAACTCAAGTGCATATATTCATTTCTGAACTGCCATAAGCATCCGAAGGACAGCCCTCTCCGCCTTCCCCACCCAGCCCCCATGTATTACTGATCACTTGAACAGCATATGTTCATAATTGTTCCACCAATGCTACATTTTAAATACCGGTATCTGAATCTTTCTGCACAAAGAGAAACCCAAGGGCTGCTTTGTGTGCTACAATTTAGACGTTCTTACATCCAAGTTTAAAGTGATGCGTTTACACGTGCTGTACCAAAAATATTCCGGGCCAATTTGCTTAACACTTCGTGTGCTTGCAGTTGATAATCTTCCGTGTAACAAGACTAAAGGGAAGGAGAGGATACACTTACTTCTTACTGGACTTGAAAATCTGACTGTAGCATCAGAAACATAAGATGTTATATTTTCTTTTCACCAAATTCTAGTTCAAAAATCCATACAGAATTTAATATAACAAATGCACATCACCTGTTAGCAGGCCTCAAGGAGAAATAATCAGAACCCAGGTAATTAAGGAACATGAGGTCCCAAGCACCTCCAGTACAAAAAAGAAAGGCACACTGGTGCTAAATTCCCAAAGAGTGCACAAAACACAATTACAACTATATCCACCTCAGCCCAGCATCTCCCTGGCCAATGATTAAAGAATAAAATAAAGTTTGAGTTGTGGGGTGAAGGCAGCTATAAAGATTAAAATATTTTCCTGATGACATTCTTCTTGGACCAAATCCTTGATTAAACCAAGCTCACTTAAACAAATTCACTCAACGGCTGACCCGTGGAAAAGATTAGTACAAATGTGAAGTCTAATCTATTTTACTTACAACGCCAGTGACATCTATGCTTCTTTCGTTCAATTAACCACCACTTAGAAAAGGGTTTTTTTTTTAAATATACAAGCAGTGGAATTCGCTTCAGTTGGGATATTCATCAGTAGACCCACCCAGTAGCCTTCGCCCTTTTTATCCCTGCTCAACAGTCCATCAAGAAGGTACAATTTTAAAAAAACTGTGTAGCATGGCACACAAACTTGCTCATTGCAAGCAGATGAAAAAAAAAGTAATGGGATAAGATTAAATAAAACGTAGTGTTAAAGCAGAATATTTTTTTCCAAAGTGCACATTTGAGAAAAACACTGAAGATACAGTAAAACAATTTCCTTCCCATAATTCAACCATTTTTATCCCTTAATTCTCCCCAGTTCTAAAACAATCCCAGACTCAAAATCTCCTCACTTTTCTTGCACAGAAATGCTCCTGAATGTGCCTGGTGTGAAGAAATTCTTTGATTCTCAATTCCAGGTATGATGATGCAAATTAAGTATCCTTATAACAGGAGACAAACAGTCCCGTTCATTAAAGAACAAAAGAAAACCCAGAGTAGGGAACTGAGAGGTATCTGTGCATCTAAAAAAAAAAAACACATGTTCAAATTTATTACCTTTGTAAACTAAAGGTTAAGGCAAAAGGTGGCTTGTTGGCAAGCAGAATAATTTTTTGGTAACATGTTAAGAAAAATGCTCTCTTTTCCTTGCCCCGTCTAGGATGGACCTAGACTATCCATGAAAGCTTCTTCACAGACCACAAGGAAACAGCAACATCTGCTTCACTGGAAATTAAACTACTTGCATCGAAAGAGATTCAATTCACCCTTTTTCTCCTAAGGGGTAGCGAGTTCTCATGCTGGACCAACCTTTTTATCAAAATATTATGCTTCTTCTGGCTCCTTGTGCCATTATTGCAAAGTTTTTCATGTTTCAAACAAATTCCAAGGCACAAGGTTTGCTTTACATGCTGACCCAAACAAATAGATCCTGTTCTTATCAGTACAACAGGCATGTGGCAGCCCAAAGATTGCTTATTATACATGCCCTCGGCAACAAAGAGGACGCATAAGCTGCAATCAGTCCAATTCTCATTTAAGAAATGCTGGAAAGGAGATAGAAAAAGTGCACAAACCTGATTCTAGGTCTGATTCTCCAAAAAAAATTATTAAATCTTCTAAAAACAAAGCGATCAGTATCCCCTCACAGCAGTGCAAATTGCTTAGCTTAGCAAATGAAAAGCCAATTAAGACTGAAGTCCTCACTTTAAGTCTAGAGTGACCTAGGCTGGATACTGTTTTAATATTGGACAATTCCAGCACAGAAAACCATCAGCTATTAAATATGAACTTTCACATCTTGTTTTCTGCGAATGCAGGCACATGTATCACTGGTGACTAGAAGAGTATCCCCTCCAACCAGAGAGGATCTAGCAAAAGATCAAGGGCTGAACATCATTTCCTCTTAAAAACCTGACTGTGTGCTATTTCCATTAGTTTTCACTAGGACAATTTAGGATAGAAAAACTCATCAAGTAAAAGTCGTAGGAAAGAATATCTTAACACTGAATATGTGGAGTCTTCCTTGCTGGCTGGCTTTCTGCATCACTACTGCATACGTTCAATTTTAAGTCTTCTAGTTGAAACCTTTTACAAATTAAATTACTGAAGGGCTACTGGGGACACATACCAAACTGAGACTGTTCTCATGTGCAGTCTTTCATACACATTGGGGGGTGGTGGTTTGACATTATTTCCTATCAAATTGGTGCATCTTTCTCATCTCGTCAGACCCAGAAGGGAGCAGCTCCAATACATTCCAATTACTGCCTGTGTATCTTTTCAATGCCACAGGTATTTGGTCCAAAGATAATTTCTAATTTAAAAAAAAAAGAGATTCAGAGTTGTGGGCAAACTGGATTTCAATGATTCCCTAACAACTCGTCCAAGTCATTCATCCATTCTTCCGAAGTCCTGTTTTTCAACAAAGTGTCTATGAGATCTGTTTCCCCAGTCAAGCTCTGGAGTCCATTCCCCCCAGAGGGGTTATTATAAGCGAAGGGCAGTTCCTGGCTGGCCGTCCTCACGGGATAACCTTGACTGCAATGCAGACTGGCTCGGCTGGGCATGGGTTGATTTTGATTCTGGCTGAAAGAAGACAGGTCTGGGACAGGCTGGCTCAGGCCTGGCAAGACCTGCTGCGAGGGGACCTGCTGCTGGGAAGGAGGGTTTGTCCTTTGCTGGGCACTGATGGATGGCAGCATCTGTCCAGAGACGGTGGAGTTCATGGAGGCCATGGGCCTGCTGGTGTTGAGGCTTACCTGAGGCATCCCCTGAGCAAACTGCTGACTGGCTAACTTGAGGTGAGTCTGTGGCATATGGAAAGTAGAGCTGGCAGTAAAAGTCCCCAAACCACTATTTCCTTGTGCCTGGTTGTTCATGTTGGACATGCCTTGATGCTGCCATGATTGGGGGGTTTGGGCACCAAGAGCTGTTGGCATTCTTGCCATCTGAGGCTTAGGTAAAGTAGGATTCAGGGCTCCTTTACTGTGCTGCTGAGAGATGCTGGAGTTTCCCAGGTTGCTTTGTCCGTACCCAGCAGCAAGGGGAGTGCCAGGAGCCAAACCAGGTTGTCGCTGCATCTGTGGTTGTCCTCTGGCACTGGGATTTGTGTGCTGCGGAACCATTTGTGTCATACTCGATGCCATATTGTACAAACTACCTCGCTGAATATTCTGTAGGCCAGGATACTGAGTGACTCCACGATCCTGCTGATTGCCACCTGATGAGACAGAACTGTGCCCGGTTCCAATCTGGATCATATTCTGGGTCTGAGAAAACATGCGTGGGTTATTGGAGTTGGACTGGCCTAAGTTGTTTCCTCCTGCAATTGATGGAGAGGAACCTATAACAGAAGAAGAGCATTCATCATTAGTGTTTACAAGAAGTAACTCAACACCCATCCATCATCAGCTCAGGTGTAACATGACATATAATATTGGCACTTGCACAACCTCATAGACATATTTTGTATCTACCGGGCTGAGTCTTGAGAAAAATAGTTGGGGAGGGCCTATCATCAAACTGGTTAATAGCATCCCCCCCTTAATAGAACCCCTTAAAAAGCCTGTCCTGAATATACATAAGGCTGGCCTGAGTATAATAGGGAGGGAGGTTAGGGAGGGAGGGGGTTGCCAAAAATCAGTTAAAGGCAACTTCTCTGAGCATGCCTTTTCTTTAGTCATCTGATCTGTGTCACTGAAAATTTCCCATGTGATCAAATTCACCTCTCAGAAGATTACCAAGGACAGGAATAAGAACTATGGAATAAAATGGATGATATGGTCACAGGAGCAGGCTCAAGACTGCCACCTATGGACAGTCATGCAGTACCTTTAGCACTAACAAATTTATTGTATTATGTATGAGCTTGGATGGGCTGTTACCCACTTTCTCAGATGCAAGGACTCAATCCTCCTTCATAACTACCGCTTGTGCATTCTGTTACAGGGATCTGTACAAGCTAACTGTCTTGAATTAAACTCAAAAACAAAAAAGAAGCAATACTCATTTCTCTTTAGCAGTAGTATGAGCATGACTAATGTACAGGAAATCCACATCCAAGGCTATTTATATACATAATGGCTTCCATGGGATGCAGAATTTTAACCAATCCCAGGAATTTAAAAGGAGAATACAGTATACCACACTCTACCTGCAAAACTGAATTTAAAAAGTAACTAATGACTCAACCTAAATTTGAATTCTCTCCTAGGGAGTGACCGTAAGTCACTTCCTGTGTTACCTGTACCTGTGAACTGTCCAACCTGCTGTTGGTACGGATTCTGTGGCTGATCTTGATACTGAGGGGGTGGTCGAGTAAGATGCCTTTGCAGCTGTTGTTCCTGATGGTGCCTTTGCTTTTCCTACAATAGGGAAGATGGCAGGTTATTAGAAGCTACCTCAATTTTATCTAAGAACATCTCAGTATACAAAACAATGGTCGGAAACATTTACTGTTTCATGAACTGATCACATCTATTGGCAATATTATCCTGCAATCAAGTATAAAATGATGGTATTTTATACTTCTGCTATTTACCATACGCAGGATAGGAAAACAATCTCAATACAATTGTGGTCTGCAATCAGTAATAAACAGATGCTACTAGATCAGGGGTTCCCACCCTTGAGTACTCCAGGTGTTCTCAGCCTGCAACTCCCAGAAATCCCAAAGCTGAGCTGCTGGTAATGGCTTCTGGGAATTGCAGTCCAAGAACACCCAGGTCACCCAAGGTTGGGAACCATTGTCCTAGATGAAGGTGAAAACAACTGTCCAACACTTTCAAGATTTGAGTTAAAGAGAAAAGAATGGAGCACTGAGTTCTTCAAGTACTGTGCTGCTGCCCCTCTATAAGAGATGTGATTTTAAAATGGCTAATATATTTTTTAACAAATCAAGTCTAACAGTACAATGTCTGTTCTCACATAAAGTTAAGTTATTCAAGGAGAAGACCAGTACACCATTTGAAAAGTCTTGTTCATCATGTTCAAACAGAAAACAGTCTTACAGAATTCCAACAGTAAAGTGCATAACATGTTCTTACAATGATACAGATGCTTCTACACTGCATTTAAATTTTCTCCATGTGCTTATAAGAGAGCATGAAAAATTATATCTAATCAGTAGCCACATTCGTGAATTGCTCAAAAAAAAGGTGACAAGAAAGACACTAATGCTAGATTTACAGAATCTGCTATGTGTAATTAGTGTATGAATTAGCATAATATACTTAGATAGGTGCTGAACTCTGGAGACCTGGGTTAAAATCCCTGATCAGACATGGGAACTTACTGAAATTAGAAATAGTAAAACCACTCCTTCAATATTACACATAGACTGAAAGCCTGTTATGGTCATTGCTAACTCAGAGGTGACACACACACAACCAAAGCCTGTATAAAACCTTTAATTAAATATAGTCCTCCAGCAATGTGAACTCATGCCTAAAAAGTCCTAAATAATGTCCATTCCCAGTCTCTGCCTAACTCTTTATAGGACAATCTGAGGCCAAGTGGGCATATGTCAGGTTTAACAGCATATTTTCCCAATAAGAACCTCAAAGTCCATCATCTGGAACCACATGAAAAAACTGTGGTTGATGGAAGTGATGAAGGATGGAAGGATGAAGAAAGGGAAAGGAAAGTAGTGATATCTGTTGCTGATGGAGAAAAAGCAGCTATCTTGAAAACAGGGGTGCAGAGAAACAAGAGAGAACACAATACAGTATACTGGAAGAAAAGCAAGTAACGTGTCCCTCAAGATGGATAAATATCAATGACTTAAACAAAGATTTCGAAAGCTAAATCAGATTTTAAATCATAATTGTCATTTTTATTGTTCAAATACAGTTGTTTTTTTAAAATGCCCCACATGATTCTAGTTGTGACTGAAATGTGTCACAGAAAAAGCTTATTATAGAATAAAGATTATAAATTCTAATTCTGCATTATGAGACAATGTGTTCCTATATTCATTTCTTAAAAGTTCTATAAAGGGGGTCTAACAATTCTTACAGTGGAACCTAATTTTTATGAGACCCCATAGCTTTCTGTAGAGATCATTTAGGTTTTTACTTAGTTCTCAGACGAAGAGATAACCTCAGTAAAAACTGCAGTTGCTGTTACACTGAGTTTTTATCTGGATATTATATTTCTCCAGATAAATGGGAGATAAATAATAACCCTGATCAGCCCTATCTTTCAACTCAATCTGGAATTATTTCTGAATCTTTTCTTCCCTCTTGCCATATGTTAGAAATTCTTACAAGCCATATCAAAATCTCTAGCATTGTTTCCAATAGTTTCCTTGAATGATGCTGATTCCTCTACTGTGGGTTCCCTATTGTCACTCAACAGCTTTTGTATAGAGAAAGTCAGGATTTTAGCTCTCTGTCTAAAAATTCACACTTTCAGACATTGGCTGAAATCCTGTTACAGTGGTACCTTGTATAAAGGAATTAATTCGTTCCAAATGAAATTATATTAAGCAAATTGTCCTTTATACAAATTCCCATAGGAATGCATTGAAAACGGAGTGATCCCATTTTTATGTTGTACGGATTTTCCCCATAGGCGATTATGTTAAGCAAATTTCCCCTATCTCCAAAAATTTTTATGTTGTACAAATTGTATGTTATACAAGCTGTCTGTTATACAAGGGTCCACTGTATACTGTTTTGCATGCGGAAGGCAAAAAACAGTACTTCACCGGTGGGATTCTCGAGAACAAAGTTGCCTGCTGCTTGAGGATCCCAACTACAGCTTCTTAAATGCCAGCTAGAAGCCAGTGAATGTTTCATTTGCTGCCTTTTGCATGTGCAATAAAGTAAAAGGATTTAGCCACTTGGAAGAGCTAATGAACCAAAGACTATTAAAGACTATTAGAAGTGATCAGACACTTTGAGCCTGGGTGTGAGCCCAAACAGAGCTGCTGCTGAGAGAGCCAAACAAACAGGAGGAAGTGAGTGCTGGTAAGTTTCTGGGCTGCGAGCAGTTGGAGTAGAACTCCTTTAGAGGCTTCTGCTAATTTAAAATGCTAATTTAAATTGCAAAGAGCCACCTCTCTTCAAACAAAGAAAGCAGCTGGAAGCTTCCTCAAACAAAGGAACCAGGGGGTGGAACCAGACTAATTCTCTCTCTGAGCAGTGGGTGGAGCCAGACTAATTATTTCCTTTGAGCAAGGTCAACATCAGCCATTTTGAGCCTGGGTGTGATCCCAAGCAGAGCTGCTGCTAAGAGAGCCAAATGAACAGGAGGAAGTGAGCGCTGGTAAGTTTCTGGGCTGCTAGCAGCTGTCGGCGTGCAAGATGTCATATAAACAACAAAGGAAGAAAAAATTTTACTAGATAGAAAGGTAGTTAAAATGTAAATTTTTGAGGCTAGGAATACTGCACTTGTTAAAATGGAGTCTGAGGGAGCAGCTGTAGTTACCTGCAACACTTGTGCCATGTTTTTGTCATCTTGCCACAGCACATGGAGAACTACACTTGCAGCAAGAGCAAGCTGGTTGCATTACTAGAAGAGAAAGTCCAGTAGCTGGAGGCCCGCATATCGAACCAGCAACAGATTAACAAGTTTGAGCTGTTCTTGGATAGAGTGAGGCAGACTATCCTGAACAAAGAAGAGACAGGGCACAGTTCTGAGGAAGAAGTCACTTCACCAACTCAGGAGGTAGATGACTGGAGGAATGTGACTCGAAGAAGTAGAAGGGCAAGGGATCACTCTGAGAGTCTGAAATTACAGAATCAATTTGAGGCTCTTTCCCTCATCACACCTCATGAGGAATGCACAGAGGAACAACTGGTTCCACCTGAGAATCTCTACCTCATCACACTTGATGAGATACAGGAAGACAAACAACAGGAACAAACTGAAGACCTCTTCCCTGATATAGCTGAGGAACAGGCAGATAAACAGCCTGCAGGAGAGAGGCTCCTTGTACTAGGGGATTCACTTATTAGAAATACAGAGGGATGGATTTGTGATGTGCATGATAACCATATGGTGACTTGCCAGCCAGGTGCAAAGGTTGTAGACATAACCAGACATCTAGATAGTTTGATAGAAAGAACTGGGAAGGAGCCAGTCATCACGGTACATGTTGGTACAATTGATGTTGGGAGGGCAAAGTGGTCAGTCCTGGAAGCCAAAATCAGGTAGTTAGGAAGAAGATTGAAGTCCCAGACTTCCAAGATAGCATTTTCAGAAGTGCTGCCTGTTCCTCGTGCAAGACCCACCTGGCAGGCAGAGCTCAGAAGCCTCAATGCATGGACGAGGCGATGGTGTCGAGAGGAGGGCTTCAGATTTGTCAGTAACTGAAGAACATTTTGGGACAAGCCAAACCCCTGATTGGAGGGACGGCTTGCAATTGAACCATGATGGGACCAGGCTGCTGGCATACAACATCAAAAAGGCTGCAGAGCAGCTTTTAAACTGATAACTGGGGGAAAGCCGACAGGAGCTGAGCAGCATCCAGTTCGGAACACATAATCCCTGTGGGACGAGGTTGGAGAGGATATAGAACCACAAAATGATGACATAGTATTAGCACTGGGAGAATAATGGGATGTGGTAGTTTGTCTACTGGAATTAAAAGCTGTTGGGTGGGGGTAGAACAAAGAAAAGCCATTCTTGGGTGACTCACTGTACAGGTGCTTCTACACAAATGCTTGAAGCCTCCAAGCAAAGATGGGAGAACTCGAACATTTGGCAGCTAGGGATAACATTAATAGAATAGCCATAACAGAAACCTGGTGGAATGCAGAGAACCAGTGGGATACCACAATCCCAGGCTATAAACTCTATAGAAGGGATAGAGAGGGGCCGGTTGGAGGTGGAGTGGCCATCTATGTCAAAGAATGGGGTAAAATCCAGCAGAATGGAGATTGACGGTGGGTCTGATTCCACCATAGAATCACTGTGGGTTAAACTACCAGGTCCAAGGAGCGATGTGATAGTGGGGGTGTGCTATCGTCCACCAGATCAAAAACTTGCGGGGGACCTTGAAATGAGGAGACAAATCATGGAGGCGTCTAAAAGGGACATGATATTAATCATGTGGGACTTCAATTATCCCCGCATTAACTGGGCCAATGCGAGCTCAGGGCAAGAAAAAGAAACTAGGTTTCTCGACATGCTGAATGACTGTGCTTTAGAGCAACTTGTCATGGAGCCCACCTGAGAAGAGGCAACTCTGGATAATTTTTAAAAAAATATTTTTACCCAGTGTTGTTAGTCTGTGGAACTCCCTGCCACAGGATGTGGTGATGGCATCTGGCCTGGATGCCCTCAAAAGGGGATTGGACAGATTCCTGGAGGAAAAGTCCATCACAGGTTACAAACCATGATGGAGATGTGTAATCTCCAGGCTTAAAACCAGAGTACTTCAAGGGCCAGATGCAGGGGAGTGGTATCAGGAGACAAAATATCTAGTCTCACGCGCTCCCAGACGCATCTGGTGTGGCCACTGTGAGATATAGGAAGCTGGACTAGATGGGCCTTTGGCCTGATCCAGCATGGCTCTTCTTATATATGGAGACAACCTGCACAAGGTGATTGTGAAGAAAAATATGTGCTATAATTACAGCAGGACTGCACTTTTTAATATGGAAAAAAATCACATAATTAAAGGCATTCACATGTAAAAGTGATTCAAATTCTGATCGAATCAAATTTGCCCTGAACAATCAGAAGTGGTCTCTGGAGCAATCTGAACATTTGGATACCACCATTATTTTTTCTTGCACCCATTATTGAACATTCCACAGCATATTGGGCTTGGAGGGAGGGAGAATGACATAACAATGAGTGAAGTACTGTACTGGTATACAACCACATACCCACAAGTACCAACTAGGCAGAGCAATGCAATCTTTTCTGTAAAATGTAAAAATTAAGCTGCAAGCTGTCACTTCTTAAGAATTTTCAAAAAAATCTGCATAGTCTTTTGCCAAAGTTTACTATGTATAAAGATAAACCAAGCCACATGTTGCTTTTTCATCTTCTAGTGCCTCAACAATAATTGGTTGTCCATGTGGCTCTGAGGCTCCTGAATTTCTTTGACATACTCTTTCTACACTGCACCCTCTATGAACAAATCAGCAGTGCTCTGATTCATCCCCTGTTAAACAAGTTTCAAGGTCATCCAACCAGTTGGCTAGTTTGGTATTGCTTGTCTGATCAGAATACTCGCACGACAACACATTGCCAAGTTCTTTCTAGAAGCAACCTGCAGGAGGGCAGAGCTATTTCTAGAGGCCTAAATATTTGATGCATTTATCTTCCTTAGTGTTCACTGTCTATTGAGTCATATGACTGTAATAAAAGTTTATTTGATTTGATTTGAACAACAATGTCAATTTATAAACATTTTACTCCACCAAACTCTCCCAACCCCATCCCGCCTTTTTGGCAAAGGTCTTAGAAAAAGTGGTGTGTGTGGGGGTGGCGGGGTGGGGAGCACATAAACTACCTTAATGTTAAGACAGCATTTGAACAGCAACTATGATTGCTGCGAAAAAGATCCTTTTTTTGGCCTTCAACCATATGAAGAGTCCCTCTGACGCACCAAAACGTTCTACAGTTCCGAGCTTCCTTTAAACTATAAGCCAGCCATGTACATGCAACACTTCATGCACAAACCAGCAATTACTTTCTAAATTCCATTTAACAGTGGATTCTTCTTAAAGTCGTACTATTGAACCAAACAGGATACAACTCCGCTCAATGGAAGAAATTCTGGAATGACCCAATCAGAGGTTCCGCTAGCCTTGTCTGAAAACCTCTGAAGAATGAGAGCCTAAGCAGTTACATTACGAAACTACTCTACCATTCAAGATTTTCTCCAACTTTCAGTCAAGCCCTATCCCACAAGGTAAGTCTATCAGATCTAGCCTGGGCCACCAGATAAAAAGGGTTGCCTCTCTTTTAAACTTCAATCCCTCCATCTCATCTGGGATAGACAATCTTCTTCTAGACATGGGCTGAAGCAGCCTGCAGGAATTTTTCAGCTACCTGCAAGTTTCATCTCCTAATATCTCCCATCATTGACTGAAAGCAGCCTGCATCTTCTGTCACCATAGAAACTGAAGCCTGCTAAAGGTGTTTACTACACAGTACATCACACATTTTCTACAAAATTTTCCTGGTAAAATGCCAGCATCAAAATTTAAACTTTTACATTATTTCACACATTCATAACTACTGAGGCAGGGATTACCATACAATAAGATTGTGATGGATTCATTCATTTCCACGCAGTTTATTTAAGTGCTTCAAACTGATGTGAAATTCATTTTTATTCTTTCACAAGGAATTCTCTTCCCACAGGACAGCAGCCTGGGACTGTTTGCTATGAACTCTGAAGGTTCTCCTGCCTGGAACCAGAACAGCAAGGAGAGGAAGGAAGGCAGACTTCCTAGAAAGCCTCTTGCCTGTTTATCTCCAGTAACCTCTCTCCACAGCATCTGATTCTCCCTGCCCACTGTAAAGTCAGGGAACACAATGTGGGGCTTGCTATAAAATGTCCCAGTGCAGGGTATCCCTGCACATTTGTCCAATCAAGAGTCATGCTTTCTTCCATAATCTCTCTCTCTCTCTCTCTCTCTCTCTCTCTCTCTCTCACACACACACACACACACACACACACACACACACACACACACACACATCCTGATGTTTCTCTCTCCCCCCCAATTAAGCAGTCTTAAGTGTGCTGGCACCTTCCCTTCTTTTGCAAGGAAGGTGTTGATTTAGCATTCAGAAGGATCCATATTCACATCAGAACTTTGAAAATCGAAGAAATGACTAGCTGTTAAGATCACTATGATAAATAATGGGTGGGAATGATCTTTTCCCACCTTCATTTGTGTATTCAATCCTCTTCTTCTTCCATGCTGGGATGGGTAGTGAGACGTTGTGGAGAGCACAAGCTGCAACCTCGGCTTAGCAAAACAGTGGCCAAAATCCTTTTGGTTTAGATAGTAAGTCACATTAGAGTAGATCCACTGAATCAGTTGGAATCTAGTGAGTCAACTTCTCTGCAAGTTCCATTGATTCAAAAGACCTTACTCTAGCTGTGAATTTAAAGCAAGTTGATTCAGCAAATCTCTGTTGATTCAACTTACCATACTAAGCAACAGGATTTAGTCAATATCCAATATAATCATGTGATGTTCAGGGCCTTTATAGCAGTAAGAATGACACAAAGAGTAGGTGTTTGCTTTCTGATGCCTATTACCTGTTCAAGAAGTTGCCTTTGTCCCATCAAAAACTGTTTCTGTTGTTCCATTAACAGATGCTTTTGTTGTTGCTCTCTCTGCTTCTGCTGATCCAGCAGTATTTGATGCTGTTTCATTACAGCTGCTTGCTGTTGGCTGTTGAGATAGGCTGAGTTGCCATGGTTACCAGCCATGGAAACACTTGAAGGCTGTGCATTTACACTAGGACCAGGGACAGATACAGCAACACGAGGAACACCAGCAGAAGGATTCTGATCCTAAAAAAGCAAAGACATTGGATAGGAAGTTAGACTTCATTTACCAAGCTAGCACCAGACCTTGGAATGTAGAACTCTGTAACTTCACAGTTCTTACTCAACATCACTCTGAAGTGAACCAGATGAAAACAAGAAGCTGTGGGTTGACGCCAGTGTTCCGTCTGGAGAAGAGTACTGGGTCAATCCCCAGCATCTCCACATATGGAAAAGAACCCTCCCTTAAACCTTGAAGTTAGTTTCAATAACACTGGACTAGATACGGCAAGGACCCAGCTCAGTATAAGGCAGCTTCCTACGAGCCTATGAAACACTTATGTGGAGCAACTATCACCCAGTGGTAATATCAAGACTCACTATTAAGAGCAACCACGGAATTCCATATCCAGGAATATTCAGTAAGGGGAACTGAACAAAATCATAACTAGGGATGGGCACCTTACGAAAAACAACATGCCGTTTCGTTGTGTCGTAAGGTTACAAAACATTTCATGCTTACAGTACATTTAACCATAGAGAGGGGAAGCTGTAAATTAACCATTTTGGGGGGGATCACATGCTGAACACACTCCTTCTGATAAACTACCCCCGCTCCATTGGACATTTAATAAATCACGTCCTTGGAGCCCCAAACCTTTCCAAATTTCAAAGGTTTTCAGGGAACAGTCCAACCTTGGTCCCCAGAGATTTTGGTGCTGATTCATTGCTGCTGCAATACTATTTTGGAGTACAGTACATATTTTTAGGTACAGTACTCCCTTGTTTATTGTGGGAGTTTGGTGCCTGTTCCACCCGTGATAAAGGAAAATCTGCAAAATGCAGACACCTCAGTAAACTGACCTTGGGCTGCTCATGTGGCTGCATTTCCAAAGAGAGGTTTTTAACCCTCTCCTGACACCTCAGTAGACCTTGCTGCCAGGAGGTCAAGGTCTGTCTGCTGAGGTGTCAGGAGGGGGTTAAAAGCTTTCTTTGGAAACAGCAGCCGAGCAGTCCACGGTCAGTTTGATGAGGTGCTAGGAGTTGGTTAAAAACCTCTCTTTGCAAGCGCACCGGGCAGGAGCAGCCCGGCTGTTTGCTGAGATGCCAGGAGGGGGTTAAAAACCTCTCTTTGGAAGCCTGCTTCTCTCAAGAAAAAAACACAGACCATAATATATGAACCGCATTGTGGCGGGGGACTACTGTACTCCAAAATAGTATTGCAGCAACCATGAATGGGCACCAAAATCGCTGGGGACCAAGGTTGGGCGGTCCCCTGTCAACCCCCTGAAATTTGGAAAGATTTGGGTTCAGAGAGCTGAGATATGAAGCACCAAAGGGGGTGTGGGTAGTTAACTGAAGGAGTGTGTTCAGTGCACTTTACCAATAGAGGGTTAATTTATCAGCTTCCCCTCTCTATTGTTAAAGCGCACTGATTAACTACCTGAACCCCCTTTGGAGCTTCATAACTTAGCTCCCTGACACTCAAACCTTTCAAAACCTTTAGGACCCAGGGGAGCATAGCATTTTTTTTTGTTTTGTAATGAAAAGGGTTGAAACTTTAAATAAAAAATGAATGCAGTAACAGATCCAGTGTTTTGATCACACCCATGGTGTCTCCCCACTGCTGAAAGGGCTTTCAAATTGCCAAATACAATAATCTGCCATAAATCTAGTGAGATTTTTCAAATACCTTCAGCTCTAGGCAGATAAATTTGAGAAAAAAGCAAACAGCTCCTCAATATTAACTGCACTTTAATTCAATTCAAAAGAGAAAAGACATCCAACCAATGGGTATGTTAGTTCAGATATTACTCACCATGAAGCTGCATTTTCAAAAGAAACAGGAAGAAACATGCTGCTTTGCCAATGAAAGCCTAGTGTTCGTTGTTGTCTCTTCACCATAAGCCCTACCATAGACACCTCACCAGTCTGCTTCTACACACCACTTATTCAATCCTCCTTGCTTGCTACAACTAAACTGCTGCTGAAGCACTTACCTGGCTGTGAGGTACTAGAGGCCTATATCCAATATTTCCAGACTTCTTCATTGCAAACATCCCATTCTGTTCATCATTCATATGAGGCAAAGTGGGTTGCTGGCGCTGCTGCATGTATGCCATCATGGGAGATTTGTTCTGTCCAGGCATTGCAACTCCTTGCCCACATTCTTTGTAATGGGAAAGCGGTTTAGTATTGCCATAATCTAGCACAGAACTCTGACTAGACACAGGGTTCTGGTTCAAGTTGCTTGGCTGATGGCTTAACATATTCCCACCATGATAACTATTTCCAGCCCTCGGAGAACTCTTGTTTTGCATATTGGGCATGATCAGTTTCTGGCTATTGAAGTCCTGTTGGTAAACTGAAGGGCTAGTAGGATTTTCCATACTGTAGGGAACAGCTAATGGACTGTGAGACGACCCAGACTGCTGCCAGCTAGAAATCTGGTTGGGTTGGTGGACCTGCTGTTGGTTCTGTAACAACTGATCTCTCTTCTGCTTGGCAGCGATCTGCTGAAGTTGTTTAGCTGAGGACATCTCTTTGGCACCCCCCGTACTTTGTCCAGATAACAATGAAGTAGCTAGAGGCCTTTGCACATTTGGAGACTGGCTGGATGGTTGTAACATGGACTGGTTGGGATTTTCATTTACTGGCTGGCTGGAAGTCTGAAACATTGTTTGAGAATTACTAACGGCTGGAGATGCGGCACTAACTGGAACAGAGGAAATACCAATGAATGTTGCACCAGCAGAAGATGACCTGACCTGCGGAGAACCCATCTGCTCTTGTTCAAAATCTGCTGAAGAAAATTCGGTCTTTATAATGATGTCTTGTGGTAATGGAGTTTGTGCAGCTGAATTTGAAGAATCAGCATCTTTCTTTTCTTCAAAGTCTTCAGTAAATAGATCTTTCATGTCTTCATCAGGCACTGATCTATTAAGTTCATCGATAAGCTCCTTCCATTCTTGCTCATTAAGATTAAGATCGGACATCAAATTATTTTGAGATATAGAACTTCCTGGTCCCGTGATCATACAAGGAAGATCATCTGGTGGTTCTTGTTTGAGATCCTTATTAATAATCAAAGAAAATGAATCATCAGCATCACTGCTTCCATTCAGTTGAAGGCTGGAGTCTGGTAGACACTTTTTGCTGATGCCATCTAGCCCCATAGAATGTTTCCCATTAAGCTGTAGGTTGTCTCCACTGGAAGCTTTGCTATCAAGCTGGTGCAGGGGTGATACAGGAGGAATTCCATTGGAGGAGCTGGTCAACCCACCAACATTATCATCATGACGTAATTTCTTGGGCACAGAAAACATGTCCCCATAGCCGTTCTGCTGGTCATCATTCTGAGGTGATACAGAATTATCAAGCTTCCTTTTCACTGTTTCATGAAGCTGCTAAAAGAGAAACAATTACAAATTAGCTTTGTACCCCACAAAATATGATCACCCTGTCTAGCAATCACACTGCCAAAGATAGTAGCTTTCTCCATTGTTGAAAAATTGCAGTGGGAGAAAAATCTATCTACCAGTAATTATTTTTATTTATTTTTAGGCATGGGATTAAAATCTGGATTTCCTCTAGAGTTGATAAAACAGAATACACTTTTAAAAAATCATGTGGCAATGCCTGAGAAATCTAAAATTCTAAAAATGTAAGGCCTGGTGAAGCTTTGAAAGTAAAGATATATTACTTCCCCCTTTTCTTCCCATCTAAAATATTTTATTTGCCTTGTTCCCAAAAAGTTTAAAAAAAGGGGGGGGTGCTGAAATCCTATTCAATAACCTAGGTCTGTGTAAGGGTGACATCAACAGGGCATGATTTTTGGTAATTAATTCCTAGTTTTGTTCTGCAGCTTTTCCAAGTCATGTTTAATTTTTTCATAATGGGGAAGACACAGGCGAGAAGGAGGAAATCTTTCATTGCCGACAATTTCAGCTGTCACATCATACTACTAGAGAGTGTCCTGCTATTCTGACACTTTCGAGAAATTTAAAGGATTACACAGGAGTCAAAAATGCTACAGGACAGAAGTAGGAAGTTTTTAGTTCCTGAAAACAGCTCCCTGCCAGTAATCTCAGGAAGAAGAAAACATATCCTTTCTTCTTTATCAGCTTGTCCAGAGCATTCAAGGAGGTAGACTATGCTAAAGGCTCTGGACATTGAAGCACTTCTGAACCAAATGTACATGTAACTTTAGAATACACAGATGCTTTCTTTGGTTTATTGTGATGGTGATGATTTGTTTCGTTCTGAATATTAAGATTTTGTAGAGTTCTCAAAAATTATCAAATGTTAAAAGACACTATTTTTTGTTTTAAAAACGGTTACATATTTTTAATTTTTCCTCTTAAACACTGTTCTCCTGTCGAAAAATTATGAAATAATTTTTGAGTTTCCAGAATTCCAAGAGTTCTACATCTCAGTCTAGAAAAATTCTGAGAATACTATCCATATGATTTTCTACATTGCTCGTCTAGAGTTTGGCTCCTACTGCGGTGGAGTATATTTTATGTGCTCAGAAACACAGAGGAGGGCTCTGAGTTTACAGGATTGCTAATGCAGCTTTGGACCTAATCAATCCTTTTAACAGGTGACCACTGGACTGCATGGAGAAAATAGAT
The DNA here is from genome assembly GCA_023846285.1 of Phrynocephalus versicolor. Classification (NCBI taxonomy): domain Eukaryota; kingdom Metazoa; phylum Chordata; class Lepidosauria; order Squamata; family Agamidae; genus Phrynocephalus; species Phrynocephalus versicolor. Next base: position 61,366,418 of record JAHTLZ010000010.1, on the reverse strand, counting down.
ACAGTATAGATATTCTTAGCACTAAAATATTGACCATATATCTTTAAAGGGCTAATACAGGTTATGATACAAAGAAAACATGGCCCATATATAAGTCCCATAGCACTGGCAGGTACAGTCATACCTCGTACAACGTAACACCTGTACAACGAAAAATCCGTACAACGAAATTTTTTTTTGGCCCCCCCTCCTTCCCCCTTCCCTGTTTTCTCTGCCTCTTCCTACGCTCCCAACGGGGCTGAGTGGGCGTGTGTGGTGGGGGAAGGGGCAGCCCGTGTTCTCCCTCCCCTCCCCTCCCCCCTCCCCAGGCATGGTTGCCTGACCTGGCTTTCTCCCCCCACTGCCCCGCTCGTGACATTGCCGTGCTGGGAGGAGGGTGGGCTGCTCAGACGACCGACCAGGCGGCGGGCTCTCGCTTCGCGGAAGTCACCGGAGGAACACCCGGCTAGGAAAAGCTCGCCGAAGCCCATCGCCAGAGACCGGCCCGGGCAGGGGGTGGGGGGTCCAGGGTTTGTGGGCACCTCAGTACCCCCCGTCGCCCCCCAACCACTACCCCCCCACACACACCCAGCCCCTGTTGCTGCTATTGCTGCTGCCGCCGCCGCTGGGAGAAAAAGGGGAGAGAGAGAGTTGGTGCCGGCGCTGAATTTTTAATGGAAAAATGGCGATGTCGGCTCAGACCTGCGGCGCATCTTGCCTCTTCGCAACTCCTTGGGGTCTCGGGGGTCGCGCCTGGTGGCCGGGGGCTTTTTTGCGCTTCCCCGCTCCAGGTCTCGCATCTCCAGCCAGAGAGGGCTAAGCGGAGGTTGGCGGACTTGTTTTGCGTTGGTGGTACACATGTGTGTGTGTGTGTGTGTGTGTGTGTGTGTGTGAGAGAGAGAGAGAGAGAGAGAGAGAGAGAGAGAGAGAGAGAGAGAGAGATAGGCGGGAATGGGCCGGTGGCTGGCAGCCCCCCAACGGAGGAGGAGGAGGAGGAGGAGGGTGCCCCTTCTCGCCGCCGGGCTCCCCTGGCCCCCGCTCGGCCCCCGTGTCTTCTCCCTCCTGCGGGAGGGAGGCAAGGAGGGAGAGCGGGCGCGCAAGAGAAAGAGGCGGG
>JAHTLZ010000010.1:61323260-61359598 GCA_023846285.1 Phrynocephalus versicolor | reverse complement strand
ACGGAAAGGGGGAAGGGAAAGAGGGACGGAAAGGGGGAAGGGAAAGATGAGCGCGCACCCCTGAGGAAGTTTTGCTGTGAGTGCCTGGGCAAGCCGAGCAGGCTGACCTAGCCCTCCTCCTCCTCCTCCTCCTCCTCCATTGTCAGCTTGCATCTTCGGTAAGGAGCCCCAGAGAGTGCCTGCACCCATTTTGGACAGGGAGGGGAGGGGGAGGGGGGATGGAAATTTTTTCCGTTGCACGGATTTTTCGTTATACAAGCTGTTCGTTATACAAGGGTCCACTGTACTTGGCTTTATATTCAGACATGCCTTTATTTTGCAAATTTCTGCATCACTAAAGTTGTTTACCAGTTTCTTAGCTATCATCCTGCCAGCCAAAATAAAGGCATTAAATAAAATAGAAAACAAAAACGTGAAATTTAGCTTTTTATGCCTAATACTGGAGTAATCAGAAAACTACACATGGCCAAGTTTTCCCTTTATTCAATAAATCCTATTATAGATTATCATTATATAACATACAGTAAACAAAATAATTTGACAAGTTAACCAGATAAGCAAACAACTGTATAAGAATAGACTCATTCTGCACTGAGTTTTATTTATTTTTTAAAATATTAAAATATATTGTGTTTTTAGTTGCATCTCTTCTCAACATATGTGAGGTTTCCTGGGGTGAATAAATAAATAAAGTGTCCAAAAGTGTATTATCAACACAGAAGAGGATACGGGGATATGCTAGATATGAGGAAACCCAAATTTTGTAGTACAGTAACTCTTTTTTTAAAAAATGACTGTACGAGGGACAAACATATCAGGTACATAACAAGGGTTATCTGTGGGAGGAATGAAGAATGGTGATGGAATGACATGCCCTGGAAACTATGCTTAGAGCAAAGCTTCATACTAAAGTTTTGGTTAGGCCCCAATTATTTTTTAGTTATTATCAAACGGATACACTTCACATTTAGATTGTGATACAATTCTTCCCCTAACTATTACCAGACTTACATGAATATATGAAGCATGACAGTGACCTGCTGTAAGCTGATTTGTACATGGATGATCTTTACTCCATTCTTTAATCTTATCCCATCTGCTAAGATTCATATATTTGGTAATATGCATGCAAGAGACAAAATCTACACTAACATTAACACATGCAACGTCTTGGAAAAGTAGCCAATGGAAGATTGGCAAATGAGTCAGAAAGGAGCCCCACCAAAGTCGTATCAAAGCAAGAAAAACCTGTTCTAAAATGAAATCTCAAAGAAAAGGAAACTCTGAAAAAGAAGTCAATACTGTATGCTAGACATAGTATTATATATGCTAGACATACAGAATACTTTCAACTATTTAAGGCAGTCAAACATTTATAAATTAAAGATTGGTCAAATTATTTTTCAATACATATACATAACAGCTTGACTATCCTTTCTGAAAGAATCTGGTATCAACTATGTGAATGGGGAGAAAACATTCTGAACAGGAAAAAAAGTAAGACTATAAATTTAAAAAGTGACTATGATATATTCATTTGTATATGGAACCATTGGTGATTTATATGAAATCTACATATTTCCTACAGGTATTAGAATATACATTACCTCTCCTTATCAAATCTCATATGAACTACAAGAAAGCTGCAAAAGGTTTAGGATATTACTTTTAAAAAACATTGTATTTTACTACGGCTGTCTTGTACACTTTAATGATAATAATATATAAACTCAGAATTGCATTATCAATATAACCCCAAATTTCAGAAAATAGAGCAAACTATCATATTTCAATAAAAGAATCTATTCAAAGGGACTTCACTTGTGGGCGCACTATTTCTGGGAGTCAGCTCAACTCATTTAGAGAAGCAGATTGCGGTTACGACAGAACTGTTTTTTCCTGAATTGAACTTCATGGGCTTCATGCCCACTTCTAGAAGTGAACCAATAGAGGATGCAGTGTTCCAAAATGCTGTACAGTAGGACCCCTTGATCCAAGGAGGACTGGTTCCAGGCTGCCCCGTGGATAATGAAACCCATGGATAAGAGTGAACACTCTAATCTGACGGTGATGGCAGCAACAGTGGCGGTGAGGTTGGTGGGGTGCTGGGAGCTAAAGCGGTGGCACACCATCACCAATCCTTCCTTCACGCCACCCGGACTGCCTCTTCCACCTCCTTATTGTGCTCGCTGGGACATGGGATAGGTGCCCTGCAGGTGGCTGGTGGGCTGTGCCTGGAGAAGCTGTGCCAGGCACAGCTGGGCCCACCAGCAGGAGGCAGCAGCGGAGGAAGAAGCAGCTTGCCTCCCTGTCCATCACCAGCACCAGTGCTGCAGAGGCACCCCAATGATCCCCACCAATGCCCTGGTGAACCCTGTCAATTTTGTGCGCGAGCACTTGCTGGCCGTGCAGCCTCTGCCTCTACTGCTGCAGGGGGGTGCTTGCAGGCCACGCAGGCTCCTCAGCTGCCACTGATGTCCCAGGTGGGTGCCCCTGGGCCACCACCTCTGCGCCACCCGAGCCAGTGCACCACTGCTGTCCTTAGCCCTCACACCACTGCTCACAGACCCCAGATATCTGAATCAGCGGATGGTGAATCAGCAGATACAGGGGTGCTGCTGTATTTTCCTCTTATCTTTACACCAGGTACCACCACAGGTGACCAATAGGCAACCAAATCCAAGGCATTTTGGAAGCCAGACATCACAGGACTGAAAAGTATTTGCTCTCAGGTGAAGCTATGTCCCTGAAACTAAATATTTCAGCCAAGAAAGTTGTCCTATTTGGGGAAGAAGTGCTGCCTGCATATTATGCAGTACCCAGGGGTGTCTAAATTTTGTATAAGGATGACTGCCTGCACTGCAAAAGAGAGAGAGGTCAAAAACTAAACAGATGTATATCCCCTATTTATTCCAATGGGCTCAAGGTATTGTACATGCCACTCCCAATTTACCCTTACAAAATCTTAGAAGATGTTCAAGCTGAATGAGTATACAGGAACGTGAACATGGATCTATGAAATCAGCACCCATCATATTAACCAGTATACAATTCCTGCCTTAGTATGTTACTGAAATGTTGGCCTGTTGCTCTTTTCTTGGTACTGGAACATTCACAATATTATTTTTAATGTAAAACATTAGGACTCTTTAAGTTCATGGATACTTTAACTAGCTTGCAATTTGTTTGATTTTGGGGGGAGGGGTTCCAATGAAAGGAACCAACCCACTCTTACATTAGTGTAATCTTTGGCAACCACATGGCATTTTCCTTGTTTTTTCGACTAGGTACTATCACTAGCCGTAAATCTGACATCAGAAAAGGGAACACACAAAACCTGTTTCAAAACATTTCAATCTACCTGGACTTTCTGGGAATGACGTGAAAGTGACTGTTGTCACAGGAAAAAATTCAGAACTATATGTGAAAGAAAAACATGTGAAATAAGGTACGTACATACAAATGTTGGACACTGGCTCAAAAGGATTAAACATCCATCAAGAGTTCCTAGCACATTACTAAGCATGAGATTATGTATGCTAACTATGTTATGGTTGCCTTGTAGACTCACAGACAATAACTCCTAATTGAAATTATTCACTGCTCGATAGTACTATTCTTATACTAATTAACTACTGTCATTTTGTTCATCATCTGTATCCTCACCTGGCAATGGATCCATGAATAAATCAACTGTCAAGTCTCACTGTGATGTCTGAAGAAGTGGACTTGTTTCATGAAAGCTCACATTAAAATAAATATTTAGTTTTTAAGATGCCAAAACATTCTATGGGGGTATTTTCAATGTTCATATTGGTTTTGTCTGATAGCCTATTAAAGTGAACTAAAAAAATAACAGACAAAATTCTAGTACACATTGATACTCAAATAGTTTCCTTAGTGTAAACTTCAGCAAGCATACTGCAGTAAGTTGTGAAGCATGCATTTTGTATTGCCTACTGAGTCATATGACTAGCATGCAATAGCAAATGCCTAGGCTAACTTCTTCACGTGTCATTTCCCCTAAGTTTACACCAATGGAGTTACAGTACACCAGCAAGTGTAATAATCAGGACTATGGCAATGAAATTTACTATCATTTTGCTATGGTGACAATAAAAATTAATTACTTCTAATTTTTAAAGATGATCTTTTTAAAACTTCCAATGGCATTAACAAAACAGTTTAAAACTATGTTAAGACACACAGTTCATGCTTCTAAATAGTGTAAACAGACATGGATATCAATAGCAGGGATATCAATGAAGGAGACATGTAAGCAAGTTCAACAGTACAGTTGTTCCCAAACTTAAGCCAGATGTTCTTGACATACAGCTCTCAAAGGCCTTGGCTCTTGACTGTGGTGCCTATAGAACTCAAAAACATGTGGGCCATCAAGTTCAGGAATCACTGCTACAGTAATGTATTTCAACATCTCTGCTACATTCCTATTACGACCAGAAAATAAACCAAAGGCACAGAAATTTCAAGTCTCAAGCTTGAAAAACAAAATCCTGTTAGCATAAAGTTAGTGGAGCCAGTTGTCATAATCCAGCACTGGCAATATTTAAATAGAAATAACTGAAAGCTTCCTACTACCCCCCCCCTTTGTCCCAGGGAAGTCTTTGAAAGCCTTGGAGGGAGACACCTTAAATCAGGCATGTCCAAACTTCAGCCCTCCTGATGTTTTGGACCACAACTCCCAGAATTCTAAGCTTAGAATGCCAATGGCAAAGGACTGTGGGAGTTGTGGTTCAAAACATCTGGAGGGCTGAAGTTTGGACATGCCTGCCTTAAATAGTCAAAAATCACTGCCCGATCACTACTTTTAGGATAAGGACTACAGGTGGCAACCCAGAAGCAGTCCCAATCCTAATGGCCCTAATCTGGCAACAATTTTGACAATTACACACTTACCCTTCCACTTCCGAAGACTTCCAAAGAAGAGACCTATGGCGCCCCATAACCAGAAATGGGAGGACAGAAATCTTTCAATTCATTTAAATTAAATACTACAGGCATTGGGTTATTATGTCATTCAGCTGTATGGAAACCTTGATGCCAACAGGACTTTAACCAATATATCCCTGCAAAGTAAGTAAAGAATAAACTGTCCTTTTCAATATTGATACTGTATTTCTAGACTACTTCAGTGCCAATGACAGAAACACTGAACTGGGCGATAAAGCTACAACTGATCTGTTCAACATACAGTATACAGTATTTCTGTTATAATAACCTTGCATAAAATAGCAAGTCACGAGTTACGCCAGTGGTGGCCAAACTTCAGCCCGCCAGAAGTTTTGGACCACGACTCCTACAGTCCTTTGTCATTGGCAATACAGGGTTGGAATTCTGGGAGTTGTGGTCCGAAACATCTAGAGGGCTGAAGTTTGGCCACTACCGAGTTACGCCACAGACAGTGGTTCCCAACCTTGGGTAATCCAGGTGTTCTTGGACTGCAATACCCAGAAGCATTCACCACTACCTGTGCTGACCAAGGTTTCTGGGAACTGCAAGAACCAAGAACACCTGGATTACCCAAGGCTGGAAACCACTGATCTAGGACATGTTTCCTTCTGAAGTTATATTTCAAAATGGAATTTATTATTAAAGAATCATTATTCACTTAAAGGTTCTGAGCAGCCCTCAAGCTCAGGCACATATTACTTTATTGCAGTACCAAATTGCAGGATCTTCTGACAATACTGCCAGACAAAGACTCCAATACCCTATACTTCTGACTGAGTCCAAACAATATTTAGTCAGCTTCTAAACAAAGACACGACAAATTGCCCAGATAATTTCTGATACTAAAAGACACAATGTTCACAATCTACACCACCACAGATAGGATTACTTATTTAATTTCCAAAACCATTATTTACTTCAGAATTAAAGACTTGCTTAAATTTCAGGTCTGTCTTCAATGCCAGTTTCAGTGCACCGATAACTACATTCCTAATTATCCTAGCAGCCCATTGTTACTTGACCTGCAAAGATGATTTCCTTAACTTTGACAGCTTAAGATCAGTTGGAAGAGCTGAAACCCTAACAAATCTCCAATTTTCTATTTCAACACACTAGTTGCCATAACAATAAAACTACAGTGGTACCATGTATAAAGGAATTAATTTGTTCCAAATGAAATTACATTAAGCAAATGTTACTTTATACAAATTTCCATCGGAATGCTTTGAAAACAGAGTAATCTGTAATAGCAACCATTATTATGTTGTACGGATTCACCCCGTAGGCTATTCCGGATTTTTTTATGTTGTACAGATTTTGTTATACAAAATCATTTGTTATACGAGGGTCCACTGTATTCAAATTTCTACCAAGGGCCAGACATTTGAAGGCATATTTGGGGAGAGGTCACAACTCACTAATCTATCTGTGTAAGGTCTCAGGTTCAACCTTTAGTATTTTCATTTAAGTTACCTCTAATTTATTATTTATTTATTAGACTTGTATACTGCACCATCTAGCTACAAGGCTACTCTCAGCTCAAAGGTAGAACTGAGAAGCTCTTGTTACATGTTATGTGATGTCAAGTCACCTTCTACTTATGGTGGCCCCATGAATGAGTAATATCTAAAATGTCCTGTCAACACCTCTGCTCATCTCTTGCACACTCAAGCTGGATACTTCCTTAGGAAGTCAATCCATCTTATATTCCATCTCCATCTCATATTCGGTCTTTCTGTTTTCCTGCTGCTTCCAAACTTTCCTAGCATTATTGTCTTCTTCACAAAATCCTGGCTTCTCGTGATGTTCCCAATGTGTAACATAGCAAAGCTATAATTCAGTGCTGTACTTTGACTGTTTTAAAAAACAGTGATCAAGATCATAATTAACAAAGAAACAGAAGTATGTCTATCTGGGACATCTCATTAAAGTTTTCCTGTGGTCTCTGGCTTCTTAGTATGCCTATCTGGCTTTTGTGACTATACCAAGGCCCTACTACAGTGGTGGCCAAAACTTTGGCACTCCTGATATTTTGGACCACAATTCCCAGAATTCCAAGTCTGTGTTGCCAATGACAAAGGACTGTGGGAGTTGTGGTCCAAAACATCTGGAGTGCCAGTTTGGTCACCACTGCCCTACTATATTAAGTACTAAGTCATATAGGGAGAATGAAGTTAGTAAAACCTCTGATGCCCTAACCCAGTGATGGCGAACCTATGGCACAGGTGCCAAAGGTGGCACTCAGAGCCCTTTCTGTGGGCACCCGACAACACCCCTTCACCTCCACCTGTATACAGGTTCAATTACTGTATTGGCACTTTGCAAAAATTAGTGGGTTTTGAATTGCAGTTTGGGCACTCGGTCTCCAAAAGGTTCGCCACCACTGCCCTAACCTAAGCACATCCAATCTCGCCTAATTTTGGAAGCTAAGGAGGATCGGCCCTGGTTAGTACTTGGATGGGAGACCACCAGGGAATGCCAGGTGCTGTAGGTGCCTGGAGTAGAAAATGGCAAACCACTCTAGTATTCATGCCAAGAAAACTCCATGGACAGGGGTCACGAAGAGTCGGCACCACACACACACACAGAGAAAGCAATACAGAGAGCACAGAGTTCCCATCACACCTTCAAAAGCTTCAACTGATAAGTGTAATCATTTTCCTAGTGCTTTGAAGTTGCCTAGTCTACAGGATGTAAACCAATTAATTACAATTAATTTGTTCAGCATCTTAGCAAGTAATTCTTGCTCAACTTGTTTCTTCTAAATTTTTAAACAAACGAATATCAATGATGCAGTTCACTTTAGACTACATGGACAACCTCTTAGAACACTTTATTTTCTGACTCATGTTCTCCAAGCCAGATTCATAATGCTACCCTTTAGCTAGTCAAGTAGTTCAAATGCTAGACGTGGTCAAGAAAAGCCTAGTTTACTTCTCCTAAGATGACCTTAGGGCAGTGCTACATACAATAATACGTGTTGTAAGCTACACAGAGACCTAAAAGAATCTTGTAAATAAATAAATAAATAAATAAATCTCTGTATAGATAACTAAACTATGCTAGGATCCCTGGTCAATGAACATGCTATAAACGAAAGAAGCACAAATCTAATGTATTCTTTACTGCTCAACCATTATTTGCATAATTCTGCTACACTGGGTTTGAATACAGCCTCAGGAGCGCTTCATCAATTTCTATTGGCTCACCTATGTGGATAACACTAGTACCACTGCTGTTTCCAGCTAGAAACGAGAGGCATCCATTTGAAGTGTCAAACAACACAAAACTAAGTTTACTTTTTCGTTACCTTGTTCACGATCTAGAAATGCAAGATCTAGACTAGAGGAAAAATGCAGCTCTGCAAAATATGGTGTGCATTCAACTTGGCAAAGATGTGTATTTCATACTACAACTGTTCGAGTTCTTTTAAAAAAACACAAAAACAAGTCAACGCTAATGCCAAGGGACAGGATTCCCCACCCCAAAGGCTTCCTAACAGGGCGATGGGGGCCAAATCCAAAGCCCAGCTGGCCCCTTACCGCAATGAGAGCGCTGCTCCGGCCGTGTTGTTGTTGTTGTTGTTGCTGCTGCTGCTGCTGTTCACCGCCCGCGGTGTCGGCGTCCAAGCCGTTGACGCCGGGCCTGTCGGAGGAAGCCGAGGTAGAGGCGGCAGAGCCCGGCGGGGCTGGAGCAGTCGAGGAGGGAGGCTGAGCCGAGGCCGGGGCGGCCGCCGGTGGTGGGGCCGGGGCGGCCGGCTGGGGGGGAGGCGGGGGCGGGGGCGGGGGCGGCAAGGGGGGCTGGCGATGCTTCCCGGCCCGCTTGGCCTTGGCCTGCAAGCAGCGCTGGTGGAGGGCGAAGGTCTGCTGGCGCTCCAGTTCGAGGCGCTCGGGGGAGACGGCCTGGTAGCGGGACTCGCAGGCGCTGTGGTGCCGCCGGCACAGCTCGATCCGCCGGCGGAGCCGCTCCATCACCGCCGTGTGCCGCGGAACTGCGAACTCCGCCATAGGGAAAAGGGGCAGAACCATGAGCCGGGGGCGGCGGGCCACACGCCAAGGGGAGCCGGCGAGCGGGCGAGCGAGCAGCGGCAACGAGGCCGGCGGGCCTTTAGGCCGCCATCGCTCCCCGCGGCCGACACCGGGCAGCTCCCCGTCCCGGCGCTAGCCCTCCTCCTCCCCCGAGGCAGCCACCGTTTTCTCTCCCTCCTTTCGCCGCCCCCGACCAGGACCGCCCCCCCCCCCGCTTCCTGAGTCAAGCCGGGCGCGCTCGCCCCGTTCCCTCCGGCCCCGGCTCAGGCCCGAAGCCACGCAAGCCTCCCGTTCCCCATTGTTGCCCGAGCCTCAGCCGCCGCCATCTTGAAATTGTTTTACCCCCTTTTTCCCCTCCCTTCCTCCTCCCTCCCCCTTCCCTCCTTCCCCCTCCCTCAGAGCCAGCCCCGTTCCAAGGAGCAGGAGGAGGAGGACGTGCCTAGGCGGCGGGTGACGTCACGGGCGAGCCAGTCACGGGTTGGAGGAGTCAACGCACCAAGTGGAAACAGCCAATCAGAGAGGAGGACGAAAAAGCAAAGTAGAACAGTTGGGGGAAGGGAATTCCCCCCCACCTCCGCTTCTCCTCCCCTCCCCCCACGACCTTTCCGGAGGAATACGAGGGGGCGGGGCTTCCTGATTGACAAGTGGAGTAAACTGCCCTCTCGCCTACTAGCACGCCGCTACTGGAACTTCGGAGGGAGGCGGGGCCCTTCGCTCCCGTCCCAAGTTAAAACGCCGGAAGAAGAGCGAGCTTCACGGCGGAGTCGGGGGTGGTGGTGGTGGTGGTGAGGGGAAGGGCAGCGGCAGCGTATTTGAAGACAAGGTTTTTTTTTTAATCGCTGTGGCCTCCGCTGGAAAAGAGCGTGTCACAAATTTAACCCCCCCCCCGCGCCCAAAGGAGCAAACAACCCTGGAAAGCGAAATGGCAACACTGCGGCTGTGAAGCCTGACCACGGCCTTTTCAAGTCAAAGGCTGCCATTTTAGAGGGCCGGGTGTATCCCCACCGCTTTCCGCCAGAAGGGAAACCCTGGCGGTGTGAAAAATCCCCTCAGCGGCCCTTTGCCTACTGGCTGGGGGGAGGAGCCCCTCCAGAGTCTCTTTAACTTTCTTTGTCGCTTTACTTTCTTCTCTCAGCAACACCCATTGCGCCAATTGTTCCGCCTTAGTTTTGTTCTACAGCACACAAGGGAAACAAAGCGCCCTGGGCCAAGTGCTTCTCCACCAGAATAACCCAAGGCAAGCGAAGAACCTTCCGTTGATTCACGAATTCCGGGCAAAAATCAAGGAAAATAAAACAAAAGACAAAAAAAAACCATGTGGCACCTTAAAGATTAACTTTCATATTTTAATGTAACGTTTCGTGGACACGTCCACTTCTTCAGACATATAGCAGCAGAATGAGATGTGCAATATGTATGTATGGAATTTATACAAAATATTCATTGGCTGTTGTGTGTAGGTATATTTGCATGTAAGCTCTATTGCAAAAATTTCTAAAGAGACAGAAAACAGACACAAGATCTGTTTGAGGGTGGGGAGGGGAGAGGAAGAGGTTGGGGAGGGAGTTAATTAGGTATGTCCGTAGCATTGATATGGTTGATAATGATAAAGTTAATCTTTAAGGTGCCACGTGTTTTTTTTGTCTGTTTTATTTTCTTTGATTTTTGGCTTGGAATTCTTGCACAGACTAACAGGGCAGCGAGCGACCTTCTCCAAAGCTTCTACAGTACCATGAAATGCACTTGATTCACGAAATGAATTGCTTGTTTCATAACAGGAAGAGGGCCAGTATGAAAGAAGATGCCCCATCTGCATCATCCTCTCAAGCAGGAAGATGCTTGCAGAAAATACCAAACAGGAAGCAGCTTGATAGGGAAGGAGCAAAACGCTGAACATTTTCTTGAGGATAGCACTGTCATGTAGGTTGGAAGTGTACAGCATTGGTTGTAGGGAGCACAAGTTTTGCCCATTTACTGCATGTCACACCCAGCTCCTGTTGATCCTAATTAAAATTCTGCTTGTCTGTAATTGAACTAAAAGCTTCTAACCTTGGACCAAGTACACCAAATAATGGAGGTGGAATATGTGGACACGGTTAATGAAATTACTGCCAGACTAGTTCAATTACTCATATAAGAAAAACCAAGTAGATAGTTCCATGTAGGTTTTTCAATACAGCTGTATACATTTGCCTAAAATATTGTGCAGTTTTTGTTCCAGGTTGCAGTAGTGAAAGTTTTTTAAGTGCACCAAAAATTGAAAACAAAGCATCAGTCTGTGAGCTGTATTATAAAGAAATGATAATGAGTCATCATCATATGATCTTCCAGATCAGAAGGGAGCAAGCTACTGTACCATTAAGAACATACAAGCCACTCACTTCTATAATTTTAACCTACATCTTTAATATGGGTTGTGTACAATTAAATATGTATTAATTACTGTTGAGAGCCAGACTTAATCACTTACAGATCTACTGAAATCATTCCTTAAGACATATTAACTAGACCAGGGCAGTCCAACTTTGAACAGCCTGCGGTCTACTTTAAACTGCTAAATGTCCCCCCCAGTTTACTTAGAGAAGCGTACACGTGCATGCGCCACCCAGCCAGCAGCTCAAGGAAGTGGGGCTGGTCCCAGCCACGGCTCCTCGCCTCACTGATGCTCCAGATTAGGAAGGTGGAGACTCCTACGGAGGAGCCGAGCAAGGGGGTGGACGCAGCAGCAGAAGGGAAGAAATCTGGACCTAATGTACGGGTGGGCAGGCAGGCCAAAAATTTTTTTTTCCAAAGATGCTGCTGATGGCATGGCTACTTGTAACGGCTCTGCGGGCTACCAGTCACCCGCAGTCGCCATGTTGTGCAGGCCTGAACGAGATAATTTAAGTGTCACTGTTTTCACTGTATTCCTTTTTTAACTAAATCAGGATGCATATAACTATATAGATACAATTATTGTACTCACATAGATGCCATTAAAATTTAACTAGGGATGGGCACGAAACAGGAAAATTAAGTTTCGTTCCTTTTCGTTACAAAAGGAAACAAAATGAAATGAGGTAAGGGAATCCCCCTGCAGGGGGCTGAGAGGGTAGCGCTGATGTCAGCGCTACCCTCTCAGCCTATGGCTGCCGCACCAGTGTCCGCTGCTGTGGAGCCTCGCCGAGGCAGGCAAAGGAGCTGAGCTAGGAGGCAAGTCCTCCTCTGACACTCTTCTCCGCCACCACTGACATTTTAAACAGGCTCCAGCCTCTGGAAGCGGTGGGGAATCCCATGGCAGGGGGCTCAGAGGGGAGTCCTGGCACCAACACTCCCTCTCAGCCCCCTGCCAGGGGATTCCCTTACTGGGCAGAAGACTCCTCTGGTAAGGGAATCCACAGAGCCATTTTAAGCAAACCTGTTTAAAATGGCCCGGGGAGTCCCTTACTGGAGGAGTCTGTCCGGTAAGGGAATCCATCATCGGGGCTGAGAGGGGAGTGCTGACATCAGCACTCTTCAGTGGTGGTGACAGGGTCTCCCGCTGGGCTGTTTGCCCTTTCTGGCCCAGCTGGCTGGGCAGCAGCAGTGGTGACAGGACCTCCCGCAGGGCCCACTTACCCTCTGGCTGGGCTGGCTTGTGAGCCCAGCAGGTAGGGAACCGTTTTACAGCGGAACGAAATGGTTCATTTTAAATGGGAAAAAAAGTTTTGTCTGTAATGAAATGCTACTGCTTCGTTTCGTTAGCTAACTAAACAGCATTTCATTTTGTGCGTATCCCTAAATTTAGTACTTTGGATAACCCTACAATTTCCAGGTGATTTTATCCGCATCTAGTCGGTAGCAGTAAAAATAATTGCCATGTCCAGAATTCCTTATACAGTAAGACCCCCGTATCCACTGATTTATTATCCACTGATTCAGTTATCCACAGATGGCAAAAGAAAAAAATCAAATAAATAATTCAGCAGCCACAAAGCAAGCTACTGTCATAAAACAGCATCTGTAAAGCAAGCTACTGTTGTAAAACAGCAGCTGTAAAGCAAGCTACTGTCGTAAAACAGCAGCCGTAAAGCAAGCTACTGTCACAAACAGCAGCCATAAAGCAAACTAGTCATAAAACAGCTGTAAAGTAAGCTACTCTCACAAATCAGGAGTTGGGAGAAATTTTTGGTGTTCTCTCTTATCCACGGTTTTCACTATCCATGGGAAGGTTTGGAACCAATCCCTAGCAGATACTGGGGTCCTACTGTACTGTATTAAAACATATCCAGCTTGAAAAGTTGTATGCACTTGTATGACCTATGAATATGCTAAGAAGGCATATTTTTATGGCCAACACTTCTTCAAACTGTTACATTAATTCCATTTTGAGATACAGTGTTTACTTGCTCAACTTTGTTGAATCAAGCATGTAGCTACAAACAAAATACTGTACAGCATAGCATTAGATCTGTTAACTCGGACTGACAGTATTTTCAGTAGTACATTCCAACAGAATGCAGAACATTAGACTTTTACACTTTTTGTATGATGGCCCGGGACTGACTGCTCCTCTACTGTATCCTATCTTTTGATTAGTTAAGCTTAAAGGGGAGGGGGGTATAGCGAACTAGACAGTAAGAAAAATATATTTATATTTCTTTATTAATCAGAGAAAGCTTACATTTGTTTATAACTTAACCAATATATTTATATGCATCTTTAGATTTATTGTTAATTTTATAACAGTCAGGACTTCTGTGAGAAAATTGCAGTCTTGCTTACCAACACTTGAGAGCTTTGCATTTAAAACCCAAATGCAGGCAATACAGGCATTTAGAAAACTATTGTGAATAAGAAGGCAGAAAGGTGCTAAGAAATTAGTTTTTAGCACCATATTTACTGCCACGGATTAAGTGGAGCCAAGTGTTGAAAGTTCAGGATTCCTTTCCCCATTCATGGCATCAGGCTCCCCTGCCACCCATATTATTTATACATGACATGAGACTCATTGCATTTTACATCAGAATTTTAAAGAGATACAAATTTACACTATATCCTACAGAAGACACCTTGTTCACCGAAAAGCATTTATCTTACTTTAAAGGCACGTGTCTTTTACTCAACACACTAACACAGATGGATTTGAAACTGCTGGAATGAACTTTTATTTTCTTCAGAAAATTGAAAACCAAATAGTCTTAACATTCTGTTCACCTTGAAATTCCCTTTCTGGGGAAAAACACTTTCCTTAAAGGCTTAATATGGTATTAGTGCAGTCTAGGATTCTATTTCTTTTCCATTTTCTATTTTCCTCTTGTAATCATAAAAGATTTTTCACAACAAAATATATTTTCTCCAAATTTAAATTAAAAAACAAACAAACACAAATAATCCTTCATGTCACAACACTTGTTACTTGGAAATGTGGCTTCATATTATGTCTTTACTCCCAAACAGTAGATGTGACACTCTTCTCCCAATGTGGAATATTTCTTAATATGATGGACTCACAATGACACGATGAGCTGAAGGTTTACAAAGCAGAACATTTCAAGCAATAAACTGACATGAAAAAAGCTAGAACATGCAAACAGGAAAGCATTCTGAAGAGATGCCAACTATATTACTTTTAGTTTTGTTAAGCATCACCTTTACAACCACCATTTGAAAAATGGAAATCATTTCTCAAGGCATTCTGGAGAAAAAGCACATGCCCCATGGAGAAACAAAGTAATAAAAGTAGCTTGTTCCAAGATACATAGCATTAACTCAAGTACCTTAAAATTAATAAAAACTGAGGTGTTCAATGACCACTGCCATGCCAAGTCAGATATATGTAGGAACAGGTCAGAGGCTACTATGGATGTTTGTATTTTAAACTGTTACTTAAACAAACATGAACTAATTACACAAATTCTGCAGCTTCCAATAAGAACACACCAGTGGCACCCTTGTGGAAAAATCAGGACACCAAGGAAGTTTACAAGATGCATACATTTTGGTTTCTGAAAGCAAAATGATCGACAAGATTACTTGAGCTTAGTTTGGAAAAGCTATGCAGTCCAAGTGAAGCAGTTCTCTAGTGCCTTTATGGGCACAAATCTGAACAAGAACAATTACACTTGCAGGCAGCAAATGCTCTCTGTTACTGAAGTGTTTCTATTCAGTGCATGTACAGCAATTTTGCCCATATATTCAAATAGAGAGCAGCCAGTGGCAAAGTACTCATTCTTCCTTGCTTCCTTCCCTCAATATATAATCAGGGATTAAGTGTTAGCATTAAGGTACACACTTTGATAGTCTATATCTCACACAAAAGAGGTTCTGAATATCTAGATACTCAATGCAACACAGTTTTTAAAAAATTTATTTAGCTGAAACTGGAACCCCCTACATTCACAATACAGTTTGATACATAAAGAGCAGATTTGAGACTCCAAATGTTACATAAGCCCAATATGTTTTCACATCTCCTTTCAGCCATGAATACTGATATCTACTTTTGGAGCAAGTCTTTAGATCAGCTTGCCTGTATCTCATTTTAGTGCATGAAGATACATACAATGGCAACAATGAGAAAATTAGCAACACTGTCCTGTCCACAGTGTTTGGACCCCAGGATGAAATAGTTCTATCTTTGCAATTAAGAAGCAACAACAGCAACAGACTTAACAGTGAACTAAACATATGTTTTATCTAGCAGCTAGGCTGCATTCTGAACAAACTGCATAGCAGCAGAAGGTGGAAGTTTCAAAAACGACAGAAAAAATGTTAAAAAAAACATACACAAAGAAAACAAATTTCAAATTGAGAAGAACTTAAGGCCTAAAGCAATAAGAAAGACCAGTCTCAATCTTAGTACCCTATATATGAATCCATTCCCCCCAACTTTGGTTGATTGTAAATACTGTTTCAAACGGGCTACACCCATGACCAATCCGTTTATTTCATGGCCTCTTTATAGTGTCCCTCTAGCAAGAAAAAAGTCAAGTTGGGGCAATTAATAAATTTCTTTAAACGAATTTTCAACTCATCCTATCTGACTGAATACAATGGCACTGACCATTTCAGTTTAACATGATCAAACTACAGGATTAAATGTTGGAGAAGAAATGTCAATGATTGTTAAGAGAAAATCAAAATTTAAAAAAATGTATACTTAGTATTTCTTCTAAGAGTTGCTGCTCATTTCC
This sequence comes from Phrynocephalus versicolor, assembly GCA_023846285.1. Classification (NCBI taxonomy): domain Eukaryota; kingdom Metazoa; phylum Chordata; class Lepidosauria; order Squamata; family Agamidae; genus Phrynocephalus; species Phrynocephalus versicolor. Next base: position 61,343,445 of record JAHTLZ010000010.1, on the reverse strand, counting down.
ACTGATAGATTGCTATAGTAATTTAAGCCAAGATTTTGAGACTGGCAAGTCTATCATTCTATTTAAAAAAAACAAGAAAAATGTTAGTTTTGTTATAACATTCCAGAAATTCATAGCTGGGTTGTGTTAAATATGTTCTCTTTCTACAGGAATATTCTATTTAAAAACACAATTGCAAATATTTGACTGCTAAACACTCATTTACACAGGAGAGCATTTGACAGGAACCTGTGGGTGGTGAATCTTGAGGTTTTTTTGTGTCTTTCAGCAAAAGGTATTGAAGGTCCTCTCCCAAAACCCATGTTGGGGGAAAATTAATCAGATCAAGTCCTCAGGATATTTCAATCTCTTCTTAGTTTTCTGTTTCTGGGGGATTTATTCACAGTTGCATCCTCCTACAAAGATAAAATAACAGGTTTTTACATAAGTAAAAAAGATACTTTCCAGATGACTACTATGCTTCCCTTTTAAACATAGTTAAGATAGTCAAGGTTGCACTCTTTTGTATTTTTGGTCTTTAGTTCCCAGAATGTGTCAAGAATTTTAGGAACGGCAGCCCCAAACCCTAAAATCAGGATATCCATACCTCCCATGAAGGGCTTTCGAGTGATGGATTCCCATCACAGATTGCCCAGCTTTCCTGTTACTTCCTGTTGAATATTTGTTTTAAAAAGAAAAAGGAAACCATTCTGGGGTTTTTAGTGTCATTGCCGAGTTTAATGAACTGTTTTATTGTTTCATTTTTTTAACATTTAAACTCAGCAGCTATTACCCTCTTGCTCCACAAGGGCTGTTTGGAGGATGTGATGCAAGAGTTTCTTATTCAGTTTTTTTTTTTTTTGGGAGTGCAACTTTAACTCACTGCAACCATCTGAGCACACCTTGAAAGTGAAAAAGGAATTCTTTCATTAGTAACAATCTGCCACTGCCAATGACATCATTCCTCCAGTGCTGGTGGAACCCTGCAAGAGGATATTAAGGACTGACTTGCCTCTTCAGCTGCCAATGAAGCCAAATTTGGCTATTCCTCAATAGAGGTAGCATACACAGTGAGAACGGGGACCTTTCATAAAGCTCCTGTATCTACCTCTGGTAATGGCATGTCCAAACTTCGGCCCTCCAGATGTTTTGGGCCACAACTCCCAGAATTCCAAGCCTGTATTTCCAATGGCAAAGGACTGTGGGAGTTGTGGTCCAAAACATCTGGAGGGCCGAAGTTTGGACATGCCTGCTCTAGTATCTAGAATTATGTGACAAAATATTGTGCGAGTTGTATACATATAGGTTCATTTATAGTGAGGTTTCTTTTTTAATGTTCTGTACTCATGGCAACCATGCCCTTTTTAGAATAATCCTTTATGAAATAAACTATACAAAATATACTTTATGCATTGTAAAATAACATGTTATCACATGGGAATAACATGGATTTCATGTGATCTACCCTTGGCAGCGTTCCACGGCCAGGGTAAACAGCCTCATCCACTGGTAAAATGCCAAATGATTTTGAACATTTTCTCAAAGCAAAAATTAGCTAAACTTAGCTTCATGAATAGCCATAATTCTGAAATGTGCCATTAGAATCCTATGCAGATTTAACTCATGTTAAATCGAATGATACATTAACACACTTTGACTATTCCGGTGGGACTTCAGATTCCTTTCCTTCTTCCAACAGTCTTCTATGCCACTTGAAAACCTATTCTAAATGGATTTCCAGCCCTCCAGAACAAATTTAAAGGGTATGTGGTGAGCCATACCATAGATGCCACTCCTGCAGCTGGAACTGTTTCTATCAGCAAAACAGCATCACTGCACTTTGGCGACAACATTACGCTCTGGAGACTCCCAGTGCATCGTGTCGCCTTTCCCTCCTCGGAACAGAGCTTATGCTCTGAGAGGTGGGAAATTTCATGGTTGCAGAGGCCCATGACAGGCTGGGGTAACCTGGAGAGTTTCCCCAAGTGAGGTGTGGTTTGAGGCCAGGACCGGGATTCACGGCGGTGTTCTGGACTGATCACTCCTACCTTGATATCTCCCTGCACCGATGGAAGAGAGGTTCCTTCCCTCTCAAAAGACCCTGACTCTGATGGCTTTTAATGAGAACAAAAGAACTTGAAGGTCTGTGACACTTTAAGGTGGAAAGAGACTAATTTTGGTACTTGGCAGACTCAGGCTGAATAAGGCTAGCATTCCTCTTTTAGTGGACAGTGTAAGTGAGAGCACCCCTCCGAAGACAGGAGAGCAGTGCCCTGAAGAGAAAGGGAGGGGTTGCGGTTTGTGTGTGGATTATATAGTGGAGTCATACAGCTATAAATGGAGAAGGATTGGATTAATTTACAAGAGGAAGAAAGGCATCTCTTAGAATTTTCATTCACAGGCTATGATGAGCAGTTGATCCCACCAAAGAAAGAAGTGATGTGATAATTCATAATCCAGGAAGTACTGCAGTGTAATCTTTCAGAAAGACTTCTAGTATTTTAAAGCATATTCTTCATCTAATGCAAATCTCTTAAAATACTTGTTTACCTTTGTAACAGGATTACTGTCTTCTTCTTCCACCTCTTCCTCTTCCTCCTCTTCCTCCTCCTCCTCTTCCTCTTGACTAGCAGTTCCTGCATCACCATCATTCTTCTTCTCTGCTGAAGTGCATACATTTAAGTTTTATTGCTAATATAGGAGGCCATTTGTGTTTTCTCCAGATCACTGTTCACCTCCCCATTCTTCACTGGTGCTAAATTCCATACTTTAAAGGAGGAACACCCCCCCCCACACACACACAGTGTTTTCAGAAACAGATAATCTCTTATACCTGGCTCTTCTTCTTGTGATTTTTCCTCTTCTTCCTTGGGGTCTCCCTTGTCCTTGTCCTTGTCCTCCATCTTCTCTTCCTCATTTACATCTGGCTGAGGTTCATCTGTTTTTTTGTACTCTGTAGCACTTGGTTGTTTCTGAAACATATACAAGAGGAATGATGACAATTAAGTTTCTCAGAGATGGCTCGGCTTTGTTGTTGTTTTTTGACAGCAAATATTTCTATATCGCCACTGAAGGCAAAGCATGCCTCAATATTACAAGGCAGAGCAATGTAATATTGTTAAATTAAAAAAAATTAGAATAGTCATGCAAACTTCTCTTCTGATCTTAGAAGTATGTACTATTCGGAACATACTTTGGAAATTAGCTCTCTCTAAGTTACGCACCTTTCCAGAGCAACAGAAGAGAACAACGAGGAACACAGGAAGAGCAACAGTCAGGATGTAGACTATCCAAAGCCAAGGACGCTCTTCAGCCGCTGTCATCATCTGGCTCACAACACCAGGCTAGAAGACAAGTTGGAATCTCAGCTTGTGTCTATGTGCCCAGTTTACATCCAGTAGGGCAGGTCTAACATCCAGTAAGTCAACAAATACTGAGTGTCACTATTTGTATAATACTGAATATGTCACAACAGTTTAAAATAATTATAGTCATTTGGAAAATCACTTTTGGACCTGAAAACTCAAACAGTGGCTGCAATTCTGTTCCATCAGTTACGCTATGTAAGGGCGATGATATCATCAACCAGTGTTTTTTTCCAAAATAAAAAAGTTTGCCCCCCACCCATTTGTGAAGCTCCTGTAAAATCACTTTCCAAAAAATCATAATGGAAGATGATATCTTCAAGCTCTAGGCAGCACGGCTACGTGAACAGGATTTCAGCTAGCATTCACTATCAAATTATGTTTGTTTTATGGAAGATAAAAACAGATTAGCCCACATAGTTGGCAATATCATACCATCATTCTAGTTCCATGGGTAACACCATAGTAATGGTACCATAGCAAGGGCAAAAGCTCTGTGATACACTTTACATGCAAAAGAATCCAGGACTTGGAATAACTTCTGTCTAAAGCCCTGGAGAACGCCTGTCAATCAGCTTAGACAAGCATTCTCCAACCTGGTGTAGGTGTCTTGGGCTACAGTTTCCAGTCAGGATGAGGAACTGGAGTGGGCAATGTCAAAATAGATGGATAAATGGTCCCATGTACTATAAGGCAAGTTCTCTGGTTATTCTATACCACAGGTCTAGAATAAAATCTCTCTGACATGCAAAAGCAATGAGATACAAGTAAATCCTTTGAAGAGCAAGAATAAGGAGACAAATATCCAGTTTGCCATGTCACAATATTTTATTCCTCACCTCAGCGGCACCATCGGCCGCTTTCTTCAGACCCCATCCATCATTAGCCCAGTCATCTGCTACTGCTCGGTCGGTACAGATGATGAAGTTGTCAAAGAAGATGTCTGATGTCATAGACCATAACTCAAGTCCCACAGCACTGAAAGGGCTCATCCTGAAAGGTTCCAAGTCTTCAAAGAAGTCTGGGTTTGGAATCTTCCTTGGCTTCCAAATGCCCTGAATAATGCAGAGACCAAAATCAGTCAATCCAGACACGAAAATTCACCTCCACTGACCCTTCAGATACTCATGAACCAATTTAATCACTGATCTTTCAAATTAAAAGGTCAGGAAGCAGAATTGTGATATAATTCTGCCAAAATCCTGGGGATCTAATACCAAAATAGATTAAATTTTTGTTAAGGAATGTTTGAAGTCACAAGGCAAGATACAAGTAACACTGCTATGTATCATGTACCCAGAAAATACATCCACATGCTTGCACAAGAGAGCAACTTGCAGGTAGTATGGAATACAAGTCCTTTTTGGAGTCTATTCCCATATAAAGAAGCTGCCAGAAGGGCACTTATGTTACCAGCTGTTGCCAATAGAAAGTGCTGTGGCTTCTTAAGCATGAACAATTAACAGTCAACAATATTTTTATTTAGCATTTTTACTCCACTGATTACAAGGTAGAAAAAAGTTCAGTCTGTTCCTCTGTTTAGCTGCCCAAACTTTGCCGCTAGTTGGGTAGGATAGAAGTGTAAATAAAATAAATAGATAAGATGTAATGATTTCCTGACCAACCACATTCCTGTCCTTGAATTAAGTCAGTTCTGTTGTCTTTATTCATTCCCTGAGCTGACCATGAAGAATACCACCACACATATTTTATATACTTGCACATGAGACAACACCTCATGCATTTGATTACAGTGGTAACTCGACTTACGGTTGCTTCGACAACCAAATAATTCAACCTACGAACATTGCTCTGCCCTCAACACGACAGCTGTCTTTGACAGGTCAGACCCGTCAAAGTCAGCTGTCGTGTGGAGCAGAGAGCAGCATTCGCTGCCCATCGCCACCTTCTTGGTTGCTTCCATCTCTGTAAAAGCAACTGAAGCACCCAGGAAAAGGAGGAGGTGGTGCTCTCTGCCTCCTTGCCTCCCTCCTTCCTTGCTTCCCTTCCAAGGTGCCTGAGCAGAGCATGGACCCATTGGTCTTTGGGCAGCCTGGGTGCCTTGGAAGGGGAGTGCTTACCTGGTAAGCACTTATCTCCGCTTACCTCTGGACTGGCCGAAGATTGATCAGTCCAGCCCGGAGGTAAGCGCTTGCTTTGCAAGGTGCCCAGGCTACCCGAAAAGCAATGGGTCCGTGCTCTGCCTGCACACATTGCAGTAAGGAGGAGGAGGAGAGTGCGTATGTGTTTTGGGGGGGGGGCTGCTGCCGGCCTCTCAGTTGTGTTTTGCTTTAACAGCCCTGACCCCTAAACAAAAAAAAAACTCCTGAAAGGCACAGCAAGGCAGACTCGAGAAAGCAGTGGGAAAATTCAAACAGTGCTGCTTCGGGTCTGCCTTGCCTCCGCACCTCTCAGGAATTGTTTTGTGAGTTTGATTCAGTTTGACTGAGGGGGCTTGGGACAGCCTTCCCATTGGAATGCACTGAAAACCAATTAATCTGTTCCCTTTTTTGCCTTTTTCCAACCTCTCAAACAGATTAATTGATTTTCAATGCATTCCTATGGGAAACCGCAGTTCGACTTACGAGTAATTCGACTTTCGAATGTGCATTCGGAATGGATGAATGTCGTAAGTCGAGGTACCACTGTATATGAAATTTAAACCACAGAAGCTTAAAAGTGCAATGAAACTTTGATACCATTTTACCATAAAAAGTTAGGTTTACTAGTATGAAAATGTTTACTGTACTGTGGCACTCAATTCCCTCTCAACAAAAATGCAAGTGCCTCTCTCTGGTGAGCAGTTTCCACATCTTCACACTCTTAGTTTAAGATTGGGGCAAAATAGAATGGTACAGTGTAAAAAGAATCTATGTAGGCAGAGGCTCAATAAGTCTAATAGAATTATTTGAGGCACAGCATATTCAAATACATAACTGCTTCTCATTACAAGTGTTTTCACTGCGTGGAGAAACAGAAGACGACGTCTCAGCTGCAAAGCCACAGGTAGGGAATCCCAGTCCTGTGGAAGTCAGACCGGTCGGTGCTAACAATGCCTTTACTTGACAGCTTTAAGAAAGGACTGGACAAGTTCACGGAGTACAAGGGTATCAATGGCTATCATTATGGATGCCTAAGGGCAATCTCCGGGTTGGAGAGATAGGCAGGATATCTCTCAATGCCATTTGAAGGGAATCATAAGCAGGTGAAGACATCTGCTTGGGAATACCCTGAAGCAAATGGTGAGCCGCTGTGTGAGACCGAATGCTGGACTGGATGCGCTGTGGCCGCTTGCAGCAAGGCTGTTCTTATGTTCTTACTTCAGATCCAAGTTAAGACCTGTCTGTTCACCAAAGTATTTTGTACCTAGATGACAACTGTTTGATCCCTCAGTGTGCTTTAGCTGTTGACTACTGTTTCAATATATTTTAATATAAAATTAAAATACAGTGGTACCTTGTATAAAGGAATTAATTCGTTCCAAATGAAATTATGTTAAGCAAATTTTCCTTTATACAAATTCCCATAGGAATGCACTGAAAATGGAGTGATCCCATTTTTATGTTGTACGGATTTTCCCCATAGGCAATTATGTTAAGCAAATTTCCCCTATCTCTGGAATTTTTTATGTTGTACAAATGTTATGTTATACAAGCTATCTGTTATACAAGGGTCCACTGTATATTACTAAATAATTCAAATTATTTAGACCGCATTTCTTTACAGGACTCTGCACTGGGATCTATTGATAAAGGGCAATTTACAATTTCAATTAAACTACAATTATTTTAATACATATATTCCCAATCTGCAATACAAGATAGTTTACCTGGTAGTTTGGATTGTCAATCATGGGTGGCTTCCACTTGCCCTTGAAGTTGGGATTGTCAATAGTTGGCCGCTGCCAGACACCACAGCCGGGGGCGGACTCACATTTTGGATTTGCAATCTGAGGTGCTTCCCACTCTCCATCCATATCTTCATCCCTGAAAGAGGGAACGCTTGTTTTAGAGCCCTGAAATTTCTTTCTTTTTCGAAAAAGAAAATGATGTATTTGATGTATCTTATAAGTCATTATTCCAAGGTTGAAAAATATAGAATTTGTGCTAGATAAGCTTTCTACCTTAACAAATACTGTACCCGTTTTCAATCCTTATGATGAGATATTGGGATAATTCATATCTTGTTTTAATTCAGAATAACACTTTAGAAAGCCTCCAAGCAGCACACTAATCTTACAAGCAAGGCGTACAGAATGTTTTAAGCAAAACATGCTGTTTAGAAGTATTTTATAATGGAACAAATGAATGAATAAATATCCTGTTCACTCAAAATCTACCTCACAATAACTGTGGTAGAATAAGAATAACAACAATATCCAGCAGTTCTTGTGTGATCCATTTAGGTTGACCTACTGCAACTCTACCAGTGCAATGGATTAATTATGCACCATCAAATCCATTTTAACATTCAGTGATCCTTTCCAGGGTCTTTTCAGTATAGAATACTCAGAAGCAGTTTTTCAAGACTCTGCAGCCTGAAACCTAACTTGGGAAGCTATTGATCCAGATGCAGTCATATCTAGAAATATATAAAGACTGACATTCTCTCCTCCCCCCCCACCCGTTTATCCTTTCAGTATCAATCTTAAGAATGCTATTTGATCAAACCTGTTGCTCAGAACCTGAACTCTGTACCTTTAGCATTTGAGAAAATGAATGCCTATCTCTACACATTGCTCCACAACAGGTGAGGGGAATCAGTTCAGAGAAGAGTTCAACACAGCAATTCATGGTCTCTCGACAGACCCCAGAAGATACTGCTAACCAACTTAATTTGTCTAGCAAATTAAATTGCTCATATCCAACAATAACCAATTATTCACAGGGAAGTCATATATGTCCAAGATTGGTTTTGAGCTAGCCGTGCATCTCACAGGATTCATCATACATGTTATAAATTCATGCAGCTCCCATGGTATACCTTGCATCTTGGTTATAAAATAAATGTGTAACTTGCAAATGTCATCAGTGTCCCCTTTTATTAGCCATCTTGATTAATAAGGCCAGTATTTTACATTAATCAACTCTGCCGTGACCGTTACTTGGTTACATTTCCAATTAACATACATCCTTGCCTTTTTGGATGGTTTCAGGGAAGGCAAAACAGGCGATAAAGGCTATAGTCACACCTCATCTCTGCAAAGCTGTCTTTGCTACAGACACATATCCATGCACAACTCGCTCACAAAGGACTACAGTCACCTTTTAAAAGCAGAGCTAAATATGTAGGTACTCTAAAAATACTTATAAGCCGACTTGCTCAACATAAATTTGCCTCTTTCACTATTTAAGCCCCTAAAGCCATGACCATTACAAATATTCTGTGAGAATGTAATCTCTGCTTTCACTGACTGGGATCTAGACTCACTTATGATTATAAAACCCAATGAAATCCAAGTCACTCTGCACACAAAGATTACGGTAAGTTTGGCTTTAACCCATAAGTATTTTACAAAGCTCTTAGTTTCTATTATGAGTCAGTGGCCACTTTTCACTGATGAACAAGTTGCAGTATTTAAGGAGAGAGAGAGAGAGATCGTTGTCACCATTTTCCTAACATTTAGTTTCGGAAATTTCCACCACGTCCTAATGCCCTTCATAATATGGTATGGCAATACAAAACAAGAATCAATCTAGGGGTCAAGGGCTACACAATATTAAGGTTACAGTTTGTAAACCTATAGGCCTACCTTATAGCTGGGACTGACCTTCCACCCCGCTCCCCTGCCCTCAACACACAGAGGATGGAATCAGCCTATGGAACGTTTCCAGATCACAGCAAAACAACTTCAAATGTTAGTCTGAGAACCACAACTATGTTTGTTCAATTTCTGAACAAGTGACACCAAAAATGTGGCACAAATCTATCAGGCCATGTCTCACAAGCACAACCAGACACCAATTACTAAATATAAAGCAGCCTTTAACACTAAAGAAGTCATGGCATTAAGATGCTGCCAACACTAAAAAAAAAAAATATCTTATTGAAATGGTCAATTAGGTTTTAAAACACCCAACAACACTTAATTTAAGTGTGACTCAAGACAGTTACTATCAGAGCTTAAGACTGAATAATGAATAAAAGGAAGCTAGGTTTTATAAAATTAGTCTATGCTGGAGTTTTATTCAGTATTGTAAAAATCGCGCTGACCTTCTTAGTAACCCCCAGGCCACTCATGGTGATTTACGGAACAATATATGGACATGGGGTCACGAAGAGTCGGTTATGACTGTAACGACGCAACACACACACACACACACATTATGTTAATTAAAAATGCCATTTGATATGTTTACTGTGTGATATTTGATGGTTTATAACTACTTTATGGTTCTGTATATTGTATCTTGTCAAACCTTATGAAAAAAACAAAAAAGACTGAGAACAACACAACATAGAACCTGTGTTGACTCACCAATCCTCTGGCTTCTCTGCATCAGGGTCAGGAATATACTCTGGTTCATCATCTAACCAACCTTCTGGCTTCACGGCATCCTCATCCGGTATCTTAGCTGGAGCATCCTCATCCCTGAGAGACAACAGAACCAAACATGATCCTTAATGTTTTCATGGTCTTGCTTTGCTCCTTGGAAGCATTATTACTTCTGAACACAAGGAAAGCCCTGGCCATTTTAAAGTCCTCAGCAATTAATCTGCCCTCTTTTTGACAGGATTTTAAATTTGCCTGCTGAATTGTTTTCCACTGCTATAATTTACCCATTTTGGTTCTCCTTGTAGATTTTCCAGGGGGCAAACTCTGTTGCAGCAAAATAATGGGCAACGATTTACACACAAGATGCAGCTGCTCCAGCCCATTCAAGTTTAAGTCACAACAAATGTGTAGCAATTGAGGTGCTTCAGGACTATGTGTCTGCTGCAAGAGACACAACTGCCCCTCTGCACAACCAAAAATGGCAATTAAAAATAGTACTTTCAGATGATCAGAAGGCAAGAGAAAATGACTCTGGTTTTCTAAACATAAGGATTCCTGACTCAAGACTTATAGGATCATAGAGTTAGAAAACAGTCAGTCAGGAAGCTCTTCCTAATGTAAACATTAGGAAGAACTTCACGACAGTTAGAGCTGTTCAGCAGTGGAATATGTTGCCACAGAGGGTGGTGTAGTCTCCTTTGGAGGTTTTTAAGCAAAGGCTGGATGGCCATCTGCCGGGAGTCCTGTGATGGGGGTTCCTACATGGCAGAGGGTTGGACTAGATGGCCCTTGAGGTCTCTTCCAACTCTATGATGCTATGATTCTAAGATAGGTACACTTCCTTACTCGAGGAGCTGAGAGAATGGATCTCAATAGTAAATACAGCAACTCAAGTTGCAGGACTCGCTGACAAATGAAACTTAAATTGCACTGGGTGACTTGACTCTTTAACTCAGACTCGACTCACAAATCAGAACCCACACATCCCTCCCTTTTTTCCGAGGAAAAGGCTTGTTTTTAATAGGGACTCACAACTTGATATCAAATACTCAGACTAGGTGTTGGGCCTCAGACTCAAAGACCTTCAAACTTCCCTGAAAAACTAATAAACAGGGAAGTAATCGTATTTTTGCTCCATAAGACGCACCTAGTTTTTACAGGTATGTATGTGTGAAAAAAATATTCACACATGCATACTGCGGTCCTGGTATATCTCCAGCCCCAGATTACTCTCCAGCTGTGCTGGTCTTGGGAGGCCCGGAGCGGCATGCTTGGAGAGTAAAATGTCTCCATGCCGAGACATTTTGACGCAGACACCTGGTTGAAGGGGTGGTGGCGGCGGCTTGTCTTCGCATTTTACTCTCCAGCCATGCTGCTCTTGGGAGGTCCGGCTGGGAAGCCTCCAGCCCTTGCAGAGGCCTCCAGACCTTCTGAAACACCCAGCCCCAGCGGAGGCTTCCTGACCCGGCTGTTAAAAAAATTCCCTTGCACAATTGATTTTTTCTTTGAATATTAGAGGAAGAGTAAATGGACCTACCAGAGAACACAGAGAGGAGAAATGGGCTAGAGAGTAACCACCCACCATGATTACTACAGAGCTACTCTTCAAGATGGGCTGAATGGGAGAACTCCAACCCCGTGGTTCACATTCTGCCCATTTTGAAGAGCGACTCTATTGCCATAATGATGGGTGGTTACTCTCTAGCCCATTTCTCATACCTATGGTCTCCTAACAGCCGGGTCAGAAAGCCTCCACTGGGGCTGCAGAGGTCCGGAGGCCCCTGCAGCAGCCACTCTGGAGGCTCCCAGTGAGGGGTATATTCATCCAATAAGACACATAGACATTTCTCCTTATTGTTGGGGGGGGTGTCTTATAGAGTGAAAAATATGGTATTTTTGTCTCATCACATTCATGAATAAACAATGGGATCTTTGGTTTGAGCCTGCCTTTTTAACCCTGCCAGCTATTCCTGCAGACAAAATAGGAGGTCCCTTCAACAGGCAAGGGAAGTTTCTACACAAGACACCTGATTCCCCACTCCACGTCTAAGGCTACGGAAAAACAAGCAAGAGCCAGGCTCTTGTTCAAGGTTTTCCCCTCTTCACCAGGAGTGACTAATCTTCTAGGAAAACCAAATAAGCTAATGGGCAAACCTAAGATGCACTGCTCTGTGGGAATGACACTATCTTCAGGGTCGCTTCTCTTACGTTGCTCAAGCTCAAGATATAACACGGATGGAAAGTATGCTCGAGAAGAGTTTGGGGCCTGACTGGGGCATCATTAAACCTTCTCTTCCAAACTTTCAGCCAGCTTGTGTCCTCAGCAAACAAAAATATTAACAATGGCAGTAACAGTGACAAAAGTAGTAATAAATGCAGAGGCAAAAACCTTAGTTGCCCTCTCTCCTATTTCTCACCTTAGCCCATTAGCAGTATAATAAATATAAAATACAGACTCTTCCTAGCTAGGAAGGGAAGTAGGGAGTAGAGGAATGGCATGTGCTCTGGGCCAACAAGTCAGAATCTACTTATAGCAGCCCTAACAGTGTTTTCCAGGTAAGAGAGATATTTAAGGAGTAGTTTCACCAGTTCCACTCCCTCCCACCCCCCGGCGAGTTTCCATGGGCAAGTGGGGTTCAAACCCTGTTCTCCTGAGTCCTAGTCCATCACTCTGTCCCCACTACACCACACTGCTAACGGCATCCCTTTATACATCTTGTTATAACCCACCTGTCAAAAATGTCAAAATGTCGCTGCTTGTTCTCAAGGCATCTGAAACTTCTGTAGCTACTCACCACTCGTCTGGCTTAACTGCATCTGGATCTGGAATCTTTGCTCTCTCATCCCAATCTTCTGGCTTCTGATCATTTGGGTCTTCTATCTCGCGTGGGGGATTCACAGGGGGCGACACATCAGACAGCAGACTCCCACTGTTTACAACCATCTGATCAATCAGCACTTCAAAGCTGTTGTCTGTCTTCAAAACTAAAAGAGTCACCAAAGAAGATCAAGACAAATCAATACCACTTCCATAAGGCAAGGAAATAATTCAGTTCCAAGAATGTCTCCCTTCAATTTATTGCCTTCTTCAGAGGCCAAACAGAAACCCTTTTCACACCTGATGGGATAACTGCACTTAAACACCTTCAACAGTGTTAAGAGTACTGTTTGTAACCCAGCACGTCAACTGAGCTTTTTGGGAAAACTGATTATCAAAAAGCCCAATTTCCTCCCACATAAATTGTTCTGTCAATCAAGGCTTCCTCCCTTGCAGGAAGCATAAAAGAAAACTTTTCATTTTGTGCTACAGCACAATTCACTGTTATAAATGGGTGCCCTCAGATTCTTTCCAGCCTTCCATAAGAAACCTCCAAATTGGAATTTCACACACAATCCTTTATGAAATATGTAATTTACCCAATGTGTACAGATGAGTCTTCTTGTCAGTAAAGTAGTTCTTCAAATCTGCATCAGGACGCTTTGCATGCTTCTCTTCATATTTCCCAGTCTTGGGGTTCTTGTGTCGGAAGATGAAGTGCAATTTGTAGTCCTCTCCACATTTGTCTGGCCCAAACATGATCGTATAAGGGGTCTTGTCATGGAACTGATCCTTTAAACGATACACAAAGACAATGCTCCAAAAATACAGTGTCAAGTCATTCTCTCAAGGCAAGCTGCTGTCTCCCATCTTTGGGTTTAAAACACAGAACTTTCCCGCCTCCCCACCCCAAGATGTCCCTTTCAGAGCAACAGCTGTGTTACAGACTTATTTTTGTCCCAGGATTACTAAATTGCAAGGCACAGATGCTTAGCCCAAGCTAGCAATCAGGTATATTTTCAGTGGCATTAGCAACTACAGGAGACACTCACCAGGTTCAGGTCAGGAGTTTTAGTAAGCAACTTCACATATGCTCCACCACACTCAATTCCATTTTGGAAATTCACCTCATATCTAAGAGACCACGACAAGGGCAAGGAAATATTGTCACTTACAAAGACAAAACAAAAACAAAGCACTGCTCTTTCTTTTTCGTGAAGGCAACTGCACGCAACAGACACTACATTTTCTTCACTTCCTATCCTCAGACTACTTCCTTCCTTTGCTCCCGAAGGAGAATTCTAAAACCTAGTTTTAAATCATGGTGTTCAATTCTGTTCAGGAGGCACACCATGCATTCGCCAGTTCGGCTCTCAAGACAAAGGATGGCTTCTTCACTCAGCAAACGTGAACTAAATGGGCTCTGAACTAAAGATAGATTTCAGACAGCAAAATCATGATGCAGTCCAGGGAGAAAAGCATTAAGATATCTTAATGTACGACCCCACAAAAGAATAATCATTAATCCTATCAAGTCAACAGAGCCAGCATAACTTCTACATCCTCATATAGCTGTGTGCACTTCTACAAAGGCTCCACTATATCCAGAGCCTACACATTTGTTGACTGAACCTTTCATCCCACAAGCAACACTGGTTTGCTTCTGACACAAATGAAGCCACTCAAAAGGGGGAAGGGGGTATTTCCACTTACTGTACAATGAGGGGCTTGGTATCAAATACAAAGGGCTTGTTAAGTTTGGCCGAGATTGCATGATGTTTAGCTCTGGAGACAAGCACAAGCCCTTTATCCCCCGGAAGTTTAGTCTCTTTCATTTCTTGCACTTCCCATTTGCCTATAAGAATGGGGAATAAACAATGTGATCAAGAGTCCCTCGCTGATTCTACTTGTTTTCACAGCAAATCCTATGCACCTCCCAATACAAACTGGCAGGCCATTTCAAGTCTTTATATTTTCATGGACTGCTGCGTGGGTTTCATTATGTCAGCCACTTAACCGGTTTTCCTAATAAAACCTATATTCATCATTCAATTACTGCCAAACGCTATAATCTACACATCTAGTGTATAAGTAAAGGCAACTTCATGCAACATACAAGCAACTTTGGTTGTGAAATTCAAACATAAGATAGTCCAACTGCAGTCTAGCAACGAGGAATTGCATACTAATTAACATTCCATTAGTGGGAACAATGCTCAGTGGAAGGTCTGCACAGGGGATTTTTATTTATTTATTTATTTTTGCTGGTAGAAGAGCAAAACTAAACTGAAATCAAATAAAAATAAAAATTCCCCAACAAAAGTGTTGTAAAACATTAGAGGAATTCAAAGCAGGCTAAGGGGGAGACAGGAAGAGGGTTAAAATTGCATCCTGTCCATTCATGTGCCAGAAAATGCCTTCACAGAACACGAATGTTTTGTTTGCAGAAAACTCACAATCCACCTCAAAATATTAAACTCAGTTTTTAAATTGTTAGGAGTCAATGCATTCTAAGAATATTTTTATAGGAGACGGCACATACAATATGCTCCAAATGCCTATTTTATGTAATATACGGCGTACTCTCTATCTACAGGAATGAAGATGGAACAGAGGGATTTTTCGTTCAGTGTTCTACGGAAGTTGTGCTACCAGGCTGTTTTCACTGCACTTAAGTGTAATCTAGTGGTTAGAATCCTGGCCTATTCCTCAAGAGAGAGATGACTTCAAAACCCCACACAGGCACAAAGTTCACCGGGGTGATCTCAGGCTGGTTACTTTCATTCAGCCTAATATACCCAAATGGTTCTTTAGGGGGGAAAGAAGTGAAAAATCCTATGTCGGGACCACATGAAGGAAAGGTGATATATACATGAAAAATAAGGTGTACATCTTGCCTTCTCTGTAGTAAATCTTTGCAGACAAATCCTCCTCCTCCTACTGTGTTTCTACCAAATAGTAGTAGAAAATTAATCAACAGTAGGGGTGTATTCTACCATGTTTTGAATGCTAGCTTCCAGAATTCTCCCAGAGCTGCTCTTCAAAATATCTACATTTTCTAGCCTTTAGAGAAGGCTGTTATGGTCATTTACTTGCAATGCCGACTTCAATTCCTCTCCCCCACCCCCTTCCTTCTCTGTGTAGAGCTTAATGGGCATCAAGATTATTGCTCCCCATGACCTTTCCATCTGATGGGCTGCCCACACCTGCCATCCCATGACCAGGCCTTCCCAGGTGCAGAGGATGATGGGAGTTGTACTCTCACTGTCCATTAGGCAATAACTTTTGAGTTATGCTTAAATGTATTGATTCTACTGTAGGGCTTGACAAGTATGTGATGGGGGACGGTGAGTAAAGAGCATGGAAAGTTGATATGAACAGTTATGACTGGCTGGAGAAATTAGGGGAGTGGAGTGTGGGTGGTGTATTTGAGGAATCTGTTGAAGAGAGATCAAGGAGTTGGTGATTTTGAAGTCTAGAGAGTGGATGCTTTGTACTGAAGCAGTCTGAAAGAGGGTTTGACAGGAAAAGGTGATAGAGACACTGAAGAGTTGGGATGGATGGATTTAAAGCCTAGAAATAAACATTGTTTTGATGCTCGTATTTTAATAAGACCTTATCAATTCTATTCAAGCCTTAAGGGATGGCTATGTGGAGGGTGGTGTAACAGTGAAGCGGCAAACACACATATGGGCAGCAAAAGGTTGGTGGAAGTGAAAGAAGAAATGGAAATGGGTGAAGATTATTAGACGAAGCACATTTAATCCTTAGCTATTTAAAGAGACCACTGCTGAAATAATCAAATAACAAGACAAAGGGTGTTCTGACATCAGTATCACAGAGGAGAGTATGCCAGTACCTCCTGAAAGACTGTAAGTTACAGGAAGCATTGCCGTAAGAAGGGGTGAGTGAGAGGAAATTAAGTCAACCTCAAAGATAAAGAAACCTTTAAAGCCTTCTTGGGTAGCAAAATACAGATGTCTACAGATCAGTATTTGTAGGGTACAGTTCACAGCCTTCTGCTTGGACAATTCTGAGGGCTATACCCCAAAAACATCAAACAGTGTGCTTCTAATGGTCAGTTTTATTAAATGTATTTTTATTTTTGACATTTTAACTATGTACACATTCCTTCCTCATTAAAGGCTGGTGAAAAAAAAAAAACAATGCCCATACCGAGAAACATAACCCCCACTCCCCAGCCATCTGCTCACAACATATATCCAGGACTGAGCAACATGTGATACTCACCATCATATTTGGCAATCTCATCATCAGTATCATCTTTCTTAGCCTTGGAAAGAACCCACCTAATAAACAAACAAACAGTTGCATCACAAGCAGATATTTAACAAAGACTTTGAATGTGTCTTGTGACAATTTTATTGGTAATGCATTAAAACATCTTGTATTAATTCAACTGTGGACATTATCAGACTTCAACCTTATGAAATATTAGGAGGACGTACAACGTAGGGGCTGATATCCTGTAGTGTACCGTTATACCACATAATCCCGATGGTGCCATCAGCCACTGCCCTATTCCTTAATAAAATGTTTCTTATCCCTTCTCCTAAAAGGTTTGTCAGCTCTCTTGGAATTCTTTTGGTTCTGGGGAAGTCTTTGGGTACAGCAGGAGCAAGAAGATTCTTAAGTGTCCAAAAAGTGCTACAGTAGCACCAGGATCCATGGCAATGCTGTTCTGACTCCCTGTTCTGATTTGCTGTCCCCAGGGCCAAAGTGATTCTAAGAGAGCTCAGGAACATGCAGGGAGGAGGATAGGAAACATTTTATTAACAACATGTGGTTGCGGGTGATGGTATCATTAGGCTAATGTGGCATAACTTAACATGACTGAATTTCATTCACTAAGTTATAGCTAAAACAGTGGTGCCTCAAGATACAGGTGCCTTGTGACATGAAAAACGTATGGTATGAAAGGGAAGTCCATCCAGGCCACAATGCACCCTGGGAATGGAAAACTTCTGCAAAAACTTGAGATACGAAAATTTCCTATGGAAAGCCCTGAGATACAAAAAATTGAGGAAGACTTCAATTCCCAGGGTGCATTGTGCCCATTCAGATCCGTGATAGGAACATTTCATGATACGAAGCATCCTTTGGGACAACTTAATTTTATATCACAAGGCACCACTGTATCTGAGTTACTGGTTCTGCAAATTCCCTCAATTTAACAAGGCATTTTTGTGAAAGAAAGGATGGCAGGAGCTTCTCCATCTCAGCACTTGGTCATTGGAATGTTCAGTTCTAGCAGAAGAGCCTGGGGCTTTCACTGATAACAAATAACCTATCTCAATCAAAATATGTACGTGTGTTACACTTCAGGCAAGGTGTAAGACCTTCTCATTAAGGGAAGCCTTTGTCTATATTACACGTGAGAAAAACATAGCCTTCCATATCATGGAATGAAACTCCTATCACGCCCTATCACCTGCAATACTGGTGTGGAGTTATGGAAGTTGTAAATGAACTTAGGAAGAACTATGTGCCTGCCTCCCCTCCACATGTCATGTTTGCACTAGGCCAGTGATGGTGAACCTTATAGAGACCGAGTGCCCAAAGTGTGATTCAAACCCCACTTATTTTTCACAAAGTGCCAATACGGCAATTTAACCTGAATACAGTGGTACCCCAGGTTACAAATGCGTCAGGGGCCACCCTTTGGGAAATTGAGAATAGAAGAGCAGGCTTTTGAATTTTCCACAGCCACAACACCCTCGCAGTGGCCACGGGAAATTCAAAAAACTGCTCTTCGATCCTCACTTTCCCAAAGAGTATCACCCCATCTGTCTCTCTACCCTGGGCAGAGAGGGATAGGATGCTACACTCTCGGGAAAGCCAGGGGGAGCGGCGGGAGCGGCTTGTGGGCTCATTCGTAGCCCCAGTTTACTCTCCAGCCACGCCGCTCTGGGCATCCCAAAAGCGGTGTGGCTGGAGAGTAAACTGGGGCTAAGAAGGAGTCCACAAGGTGCTGCTTCCCCTTCGCCTGGCTCTCTGCACAGAGCACAGTGGCGTGCTCCGAGTGGAGGGGGAAGTGTCGTGGTTGTGAGGGGGTGATGTCGCGTGCCCACAGAAAGGGATCCATGTGCCATCTTTGGCACCCGTGGCGTAGATGCGCCAACACTGCACTGGGCTGACAATACCTAACTTCTCAACACCTTAAAATAGTCCTTGCCAGTTATTTTTCCTTGGTGATAACCTGGAGGATATACTATTTTTCAGTACAGATTTTTATTTACTACCTCTTAAGCCACCCTGAATACCATATACAGAGGCAAAAATATGTTTGTAAGGAAATTAATAAACAAAACTTTCCCTTTGCAAATCTACTAGTGCCTCTTCTGAGGATCACTTACCCTTCCAAAGTTCCCTTATCAAAGTTTTCAGCAAAATAAACTTCTCCTGTTGGGACTGGGGCCTTATATGTAACCTAATGGGAGAAAGAGGTTCAGTAGTTCATTTCCTGAACACTATTTAAAATGAATTTTTGCCACATATAATCAAGCAAAATTGACTCCTGATTTGTACTTGAGAACTCCATATTATTTTGCTTTCAGGTTTGAAAGCTCATCACTTACACATTTTGCTACCTGACACATGTTCCAAAGTGGGTTTGTAATGCAGCACTATGTCACCGACCCACAGCATATATTGTACTATACTTTCTTTTGCCTTAAAAGGAAGTAGTTCAATAATCCAAAGGGGGAAAAGGAGTGAGAACTGAAAACGCAATCTATGCATTTCTAGGTTGACATTCCTAGAAATGGCACAAAACTGGCACTACAATTTTCAAACAATACTTCAAAACAAGACAAAGTAATCTCCCGCCAGATCGCAGTTCATGAGTGGTGGTCCCAGTATATCACGGATAGGCTGGCCGCAAGCGCAAACCTTCCCTCACCTCATGTTGGGGAACTGACTTGCCAGGTCAAGCGCATGCCCCCAGGACCTCAGGGAACTGATCTTCCAGGTCAGTTCCCTGAAGTCCTTGGGTGTGTGGAATGGTGCATGCGAGAGGTGCAACCCAGGAAATAAGTTCCCTGAGGTCTGGGTGGCATGACCCGGATCATCAGTTTCCCCGAGGTCGCAGGTTGTGTGGAATGGAACGTGCAAACGGTGTGACGTGGTCAGCTCCGTGAGTCCCTGGGGGTTTTGAAAGATGTGTGTTCCACACATCCTAGGATGTCAGGAGACTGATCTGCCGGGCTGGGCCACCCAGGACCTCAGGGAACTGATCTGCTGGGTCAGTTCCCTGACATCCTAGGGTGTGTGGAATGGTGCACGTGAGTGGCGCAACTCAGCACATCAGTTCCCTGACTTTATTTATTTATTATTTATTTTCAGATTTATATACCGTGTCCTATTTCCCTAAGGGATTCCCTGGGATGTGTGGAATGCACGCCTTTCAAAGCCCCCAGGGACTCAAGGAACTGACTTGTCACGTCATGCCGCTCATGTGCGCCCAGGTTCTCGGGGAACTAACGTGCCGGGTTGTGCCACCAAGGA
>JAHTLZ010000010.1:61312244-61322960 GCA_023846285.1 Phrynocephalus versicolor | reverse complement strand
CCCACCAGAATCTCAGCTATTAGACAGGTTAAAATCAGAACAAATTATGGTTAATAAGTAGCAGATTAAACTCTATGTCCATAAAAGCAGTACTCCTAAAATACTGCACACAATTTTTTACTGGAGATCTGCCCAGGAATGAAGTATTCAAGCAAACCTTTGGGAGTGGAGGTGGAGTGGTGGCTTCATGCTTCAATTCTTCTACTTCTTCAACCCCATCTTCAAGGTCGTCTTCAACATCTATCATATCATCATCATTATCTTCATGATCATCCACATCATGTGCCAAGACCAGAGAGATCCCAGCTAACAGCAGTGCTGCGCACAGAAACCACTTTTGTTTCATGGTCTACGTAAAAGAATAAAAAAGGAGAATAGGATAATCTGAAGCTGCCAGCAAAATCAAAAAACAATCCCCACAATTGAACATGTGCACATATTACAGCAGACTCCAGGGCAGATTCCTGTTCACAAGGTTCCAGCTATGATCTGCACAAGCAATACTGAGATGATTGAACACACAAAGCCAACAGACCTGTGCCATAAGCTATTTTTAACAAGTGTTTTAATCACTGCAGTGTACAAGATGCACACACTGTGAAGTAGTACTTTTGTCATGCAACTGATGGTACCAAATTCCTTCCTACCCTTTCAATTCAAAACAAAAGGAGAAAGCCAAACATCGATAATTGTACAGAATCATGCAAATCTAATGAAATGAGTATTGTGAGAGTTCTCCTTTCGCCCAGGCATCCTGCCCTTCCAGCTTCAATGAAGGCATATCTTGGTAAGAGTAAACTGAACTTTTATTAGGCTCTTCCACAACAACAGAGGTTTTTTTCCTTACAACAGTTTCAACATCTTTAACTTCAGTAACAAAAGGGTTGTTCTTTGACTCATAACTTGGGGTCATTATAGAGAAATCAAGTCCCCCACCTCTACTAGGGGAGAATTGGCTCCACCACTGTTCTCCCCCTCTTTCTCTGAGAGGAACGGTTCCCCCACTTGCACCCCAACCTCCGAAGTGAGCTTAGGTTCAGGACGTCTCTGAGGGTGAAATTGGGAGGGATAGTCTTCTCTCTGGGCCGAACCCCTCCCGGCACAGGGTCTCCCGGTCCTCATCTCCTCCTCCTTCTGTTTGGCCATCCATTGCTCTAAGAGCAACTGCTTCCTTATCTCTTTTCTCTTCCTGTTGTACTCCCGAGCCTCTCGCTCACCCCAATACGAGCAGCCTTGCCGATGTGCTCTTCACCTGTAGCTCTCGGCCTCAGGCCTGGGCATCATCACTTGCTCCCATTGTCCAGTCCAAGGGTTCTCCATCCACTCCCACTCCCAGCCTGGTGGGAGCACACGTGGCTTCCCCTTATTACACTCTCCAAACCCCACCTCCACCACCTCTGATTGGCGGGGCTTTCCCGCCTTTTTCTCCAGTTCCTTCTCCTCCTTAAGGGGCCTTTGTATTTCTCCTTCTCCAAGATCTTCAGAGAGTCTTTAAACTGCTTCCACAGCATTTCCCTCTCCTCGGCCTCTCTGTCTTGTGCAGCTCTGCGCTCCTCCCTCCTCTTCCGTTTTTCAAGCCATCCATCCCTTTCAGCTTCTTGTTGTGCAGGGATCACTCTCCCACCTTCGGAATAATTTCCCTCACAAGTATGACTTGTGGACTATAATTCCACTGCCGCCTCCTCTCTTTGAAAAGACATTTCAGTTACATCCCTGGAAAGAATCTCCTATCCCAGTCAAATTTGTGTTAAATTGCTGTTTTCGGGGGTCTTTTTCATCATCTGGAACGGATTAATCCACTTTCCCATTACTTTCTATGGGAAAAGTTCGTTTGACTTAAGTCATGTTTGACTTATGTCTAGACCTCCGGAACGGATTAATGACGCAAGTCAAGGTTCCACTGTATATGTTAAATAACACAGGAGACAGAAGAGAACCCTAGAGGACTCCACAGGTCAGTGGACATGGTGCCAAACATGAATCGCCTAACACCACTCTCTGTGTTCTTTCCCGCAGGAAGGACTGGAGCCACTTTATTGCAGTGCCCCCAATTCCCATTTCAGAGAGACGAGTCAGGAGGATGCTGTGTCAAAAGCAGCTGAGAGGTCTACTAAAACCAAAAGGGACACAAATCCCCTATCCATTTCCCTGCATAAGTCATCTACTAAGGAAACCAGTGCCATCTCAGTTCCACAGCCAGGCGTGAAGCCAGACTGAAATGGGTCCAGGTAGTTTATGTCATCCAGAAACCTCTGGAGCTGCGAGGCCACAACCTGCTCTAGGACTTTCCCCAAGAATGCGATATTCGATACCGGTCAGGAATTGTTCAGTATCATTCAATCTAAGGAGGGCTTTTTAAACAGTGGTTTTACTACTGCCTCCTTTAAGCATTCCGGAATCCTGCCCTGTTGTAAGGAGTCAATCACTACTCTTCCTACAGTCTGCCATACCTTCTCTGGCACCTTTTATAATCCATAAGGGTCAAGGATCCAACACACATGTGGTGGCCCTCACCTCCCCAAGGGTTCTAACCACACTGTCCATCTGTAGGAGCAGAAAATCATCCATTAATAGGGGACAAACAGGGTGGGGTGTTTTATTTATAGGCTCTGGATCTATAGCAGCATCCAAGATAGTCCGGATCTGTTCAATTTTGCCTGCAAATTGTTGTGCAAATTCTTCACAGTGAGATAGAGTGGTCTGTGTTGCCCATCTGTGGATCAGCATGTAGCAGACTTTTGACTATTCAAAATATTCAAAATATATTGGGCGATTTTGTGCCAAATCAATGGTGATAGAGAAAAATGATTTCTTTGCTGCCTCCACTGCCTTGGAGAAAGCCTTCTAACAGCCCTTTACTGTTTCTTTGTTTCAATCTGGCTTTTCCACCTACACCTTTCACCTCTACGGGCTACCCGTTTCAATTTTGCCAGCTCCCCAGTAAATGAAGCAGCCAATTTGGTTCTATTTTGAAGAAGGAGACGTTTAGGAGCTATCTGGTCAATGGCTTTGCTCATTTCCCCATTCCAAAGATCAACCAAGGATTCAATAGAATCACCCACCAGAGAGGTAGGAAACTAAGCCAGACTAGATTGAGGTGAAGGGGGAATGAGAATTGACAGAAGAAGCATTGATAATTTAAGATGTGCAGATAATATCACCTTACTGGCAGAAAGCAGCTACGACCTGAAATGACTTTTAGTGAAAGTAAAATAAGTGCCAAAGTGAGACTGCAGTTTAATCTGCAGGTAGCCAGCTCAAGGCTGACTCAGCCTTCCACTCTTCCAAGGTAGGTAAAATGAGTTCCCAGCTCACTGGGGCCCAAAGAGTTGTTTGTGTAATTATGATGTCTTCCCCCCCCCCCTTCTACCAAGTGTTGCTGAGTAGAAATTTGAATGTTTGGGGATCTTTTCTTTAGCCCCACTGAGGCTTGTGTTGCTTGGTTCAAGTAAGCATTACAGATTGAGTGCATGCCAGCCTGCACCCTCCATCGCCACTCTCCTCACAGGAGAAGCAAGAAGCACTGTTCCTCCTAATCCATACATATAAGCTCTCCTCATAGTAAGGGTACATGAATCCTGTACTCCCTTCTTCATCCAGTTAGCCTGGACAACATAACACTACATTAGGGCTTCTGTGGCTGGGTTGCTCATTAAGTTAAACATCTAATTTCCATTATTTCACATAAAAGCAAGTACGTTCAGTTTCTGGTTGATTAGAAAACTTTACAAATCATATCCCATAATAGGGCTTCAGTCCTACATCCACTTACTAGGAACTACCCCTATTTAATGTCATGCAATAGCTTCCAAAGGAGTGTGCTTATATGTCACATTTCATATAAGACAGCTTCCAATTGTTTCAAGACACCATGTGCCAACCAAAAGCAACATATCATGCTTAAAGTAATACCCAGATTGCTCAAACACACTGAGATTTCTGCTTTTCCATAAAAACAAGGAGTCATGTAACCTTTTAAACACTAACAAATTTACTCTAGCATAAACTTTCAATGGCACCAAAACAAATTAGAAACATAATAAATAAATTTCTTGTCAAAATGGAAAATACATGCTTTGGAATCATGAGTGATATTCTACAAAGCTTCAACTGCTGTGAGTAACAGAGACTTCTTTCACGGTTCAGTTGACTGCAGTATGAAAGCCTTCCTTCAACATTGTGTGTAGAACCGCACCACTTAACAAAATAAAATGGCATGCTGCTACAAACGTTTACTACTCTATCAGTATGCTATTTTTGTTGTTCTTGCCACAAACTGTTTCTACTTCAGATCTACAAAGAAAAATATAATTTCATCAACCAAGGCGAATATAGAATTATCCTTAGTTACACATTTAGAGTGTTTCTGCTATGTACTAATTTCAAGTACTGTACACTGATAGGTGTTTCCTCATTCTTGTTAATGCTATCCTTTTGAAATTCAAGCTGGGAAAAGTTTATGACAGTACTAGCACCCTTCCTTTGACCCTTTGAATTTCACCTTTGTCTTCTCATGTCTTCACACAGGAAGATTTCAGTACTTCCTTCATCACACCAAACATAGCTTCAGCTACACATTGCTCCCCCACCCAGGAAGCTGAGTACTCATTTTACCAACTTTAAAAGGATGGAAGGCTGAACCTTGAGCCTACTACCTGGAACTGAATCCCACCCTTGTGGTGCAGTGGTTAAAACTGCTGTACGGCAGCTGTAACTGTGCTCACTACCTGAGGTTCAGTTCCAGGTAGCAGGCTCAAGGCTCACCCAGCCTTCCAGCCTTCTAAGGTTGGTAAATTGAGTTGTGTAGCCTGCATAATTACTTGTAAACCACCAAGAGAATACTTTAAGTGCTATGGGGTGGTATATAAGCAGCACACTTTTGTATTACGTTGCAGATTTCCCTCAACTATTTTTCAGAACTGTATTTCAAAGGGGCCGTTACAAATTGTCCCAGTATTGTACCACATTAGACCTGCACTAAAGCAGCCTCACAACCCACAGTCCTAGAACAAGCATGTTTAAAACTTAAATGCAAGAACAAAATTTTAACAATTGGCTCTATGAAAATCTGCTATCCACAAATCCAAATGTCAACCTGGATCATAGATATATTCTCTTTAAACAGTCTGTGTCAAATTAATTTCCATTCCTTTATTTTCAGAGGAGGAGGCAAAGCAAATGTTTCTTACAGAAAGTCACACACGTTTTTAGACTCATGGGGCAGGAAGGCTTGTCCTATGCAAGACCATGCTTCTGTAACTACACACTCCTTGGCTCTCCTTTCAAACTCAAGGCAACTTTCTAACCTGGTCAAGATCATTTAGTGTTCTTTCCCTTAAATTCTTGCTTCCCCCCCCCCCGGGGCGGCGGCAAAGGGGAGGAGGTATCGACCCTGCCCCCCAGCCTCCGAAAAATGAACCCTCCCACCCCAAAACGCGAAGTGATTAGTCATCCCGTGCAGGAGTGCCACCCGCTTGCCGATCTGCGGCGACACCCCATCAGCCCGCGTGCCTGCAACACGGAGGCCCACCCCAGAGCAAAAACCCCAAATGCTGCCCCACCTCTCCTCACCCCCACCCCCCAAACCCCACAGGGCGCCCGCCATGGAAGCTCCCTGCCCTGCTCAGCCTGGCCAGGAAGAAGAGCCGGCTCCCTCTTTCCCCCTCCGGCCCCCAACCCGAGGCCTGGCCTTGAGCTGTCCTGCCAACGCCATCGTCCTTTGACACCCCTCCCCACCAACCCCCCCCCCACAAGCAACCCACCCCTCCCGTCGTCACCTTTGCCCCCCCTCCTCCAACCAACCCGCCCCGACTCTCTCCATGGCGACCAGGGGCACGACTCTTGTCCCCCTCCCTCCCTCTAAGCCCCCCCCGCCCATCACCTTCCCCGGGTCAAGGAGCCCCCCCCCCATTTTTGCCATTTGCCTCCTCCGGGGGGGTCCCAGGGTGCCCCGCGCGCGAGAGAAAGGAGGGCCACTCTTCCTGCCCGGCCGCCAGGCGCTTCTCTGGGGGGGGGGTCCCCTTCCTTCATGGGAAAGGGAGGGGAGGGGGGCAAACAGAAGGGAATACTCGCCTCACTCGGCACCCCACCCGACACAGCACTCCGGGCGGCCCCAGTGCCTCTTGGTCACGTGCTCTCCGACAGCTCCACTAGCCAGCCGCCCGCCCGTCCCCTTGGCTCGCTCGCTGGCCACCACAAGCCCCGCCTCTGACGTTCCGGCGCTTCCTACCCATTGATTCAGGCGGGCGCCGACGTCCCGCCCCTACCCTCACCCCCGGATTCCATAGGCCAGCAAGCCCGTCACTTACCGCCGCCTTCGCCCGAAGCCGCCTCCCTACGGCGCGGCCCTTCGTGGAGCGCCCGCATTGGCTGGCGGTTCAAGGAGGAAGTGCCTGCCGATTGGCCGGCGAGTCGGGGGAAGGCGGTGTTTGAACGACCAGGAGACCGATTCATTCTTAAAGCGACACCGGGCTCCCAGAAAGGGCGATTGAGTAGGGAGGGGGAGGAGGGGGAGGTCGCTCAGGGGTCTTGCTCAGCCGCTGGACGGAGACGCAGCAGGGACGTGCTCTCCAATTAATATTAGCCGTCCTCACCCATAGGCCAGGCCACTCACTGTGAGAACCGGTGCTGCAGAGAAGGGAACAGCAGTCATATAGAATCATAGACCCATAAGAGTTGGAAGAGACCTCAAGGGCCATCTAGTCCAACCCCCTGCCATGCAGGAACCCCCATCACAGGACTCCCGACAGATGGCCATCCAGCTTCTGCTTAAAAGCCGACAAAGAAGGAGACTCCACCACCCTCCTTCGTGGCAGCATATTCCACTGCTGAACAGCTCTAACCGTCATGAAGTTCTTCAAATGGAATTTCTTGTCCTGCAGTTTGAAACCATTGCCCCGAGTCCTAGTCTCTGAAGCCATGGAAAACAAAATGTGACATCCTTTCAAATATTTAAACATAGCTATCATATCCCTCCCAGCCTTCTTTTTGAAAGGCGAAACATTTCCAGCTCCCTAAGCTGTTCCTCGTAAGACATCTCTTCCAGACCTTCAACCATCCTGGTCACTCTCCTCTGTACCCACTCGTGGCCAGGTTAGGAAGGGACTTTGTGGGCTGTCGTCTTGAAAACGTAAACGGAAAACTGGTTGACTTGGAAGGAAATCCCTTAATTGGCTAACCTGGAATTTTCCCACCATTCTCTGCGAGTGCGTTAAAGAACAGACAACTCGCCCCCTATGTCAAGTGTGCCCCTGAACGTGTCTCGAGGAAGACTTTGATGTTAACTGCCCCAGGTGCTTCTGATGTTGCCAGTTATTGGGATAAAATGTTTTGATACATTTATTAATTGTGCAGTGGTGTTTCTGACACAAAGGAAGACGCTGAAAGCTTGTGCCAAAAGGATCCTTTCAGAGAATCAGCCAGCAAAGTGATTCTGCCCCGCACAAGGACATAAGAGGCTTCTGTCTCTCCCTAGCCCTTTATGGCCAAGTGAAATGTCTTTGCATCACAAAAACAAAAACATTCATGACTTTGGTTTATTTTTGTTACACATGCTGGAAGAGATTGAAATCACTGCCTCTTTGGAAATTGCTACATTGAAAGACAATCTGTTGGTTCTGCTGCAATAGCTACCTAGCTAGAGGTTTAATCAACTTAATGTATTTGGAGCAATTCTGAAACACTGTCAGTCCAATAAAGGCTTAGATAAAATTCTGCTGGTGGGTGAAGCGTGATCAGTCTAAGACAGTTATGGCTAACCTTTTAGAGACCGTGTGCCCAAACTGAGATTCAAAACCCACTAATTTTTCACAAAGTGCCAATACAGCAATTTAACCTGAATACAGGTGGCTGTGAAGGGGTGATGTTGGGTGCCCACAGAAAGGGCTCCAAGTGCCACCTTTGGCACCCATGCCATAGGTTCGCCAATACTGGTCTAAGAGATAAATTAAGAAGCAAAGTATTTATATGGATAAGGATATGAGTTTCCTTTCTATTCTTAGTTGCCTGGTAGGACATAAACTAAATTCTCCAAGAGCAGTGATTCCACTCTATTTACTGTGCACATGTAAAAACAGCAGGTCGGCCGCTTCTTTTCCCGCATCCATCTTTTTACTTGGTATCATCTGTTACCTCTGCTTTTTTAAGATTTACTGTTAACAACAATAATGGATATGAGAATACATTTTATAACTGTATAGAGATAACACAACAGCAGTAATACATGAGCAGTATAGACACAGACCTGTCATTGAACAACAGTGCAGTGACATTAACATGCATCAGAGAAATTCAACATTCTATAAGGCATTTCTAAAAATGCCTTATAACTTTGAAATGACTTCTGATCATCATCAAATTTGGCACAGATACAGCAGACAGTCTGCTCTTGTGTTGTGCTAAATTAGTGTCAATTTGGGCAAAGTGTTAGGGTTATTCAAAACAATCATTTTAAGTTATTGCTTAAAAAGTAAAATTGTTTAAACCTCTCCCCACGTATCAACAGAGGTAGGGGGCTCAGGCACAGTTTATTTGCACTTATCAGGCAGTGCTTTCAACAATACCGAAACAAATCAAAAATACCTCACGCCTTCACCACCATGATCATAGCTAACAACCCATACTTTATGGGTTTCAGCACCTTAGGCCATTGTTCACCTTAAAGTGATTGAGACTGTTGTCTACCTAATGAGTCTATTCAGGCCACTGTTCATCTTATCAGCCTATTTCAGACCAGGGTGACAAGAGGTCAAAGTGAGCTATAAAATGGAGGACTCCCAACTAGCTTTCTTCAGACTGACGAAGCTGTTTGGATGAGCAGCAAAACGTTTCAATCTCTCAAGAAAAAGAAGTCCAGTTGCCATGATTCAACTTCCAGAGAGAGGCTCCCCCATGTAGACAAAAAACCATTTTAAACATCCCCAAATTTAAAACTGATCAAATAAATTAAAAGACAATTCTTGCTTGTTTTGAAAAAGAATGGTTGATCCCACCTGCTTTTTTTTAAATATGAAAGGAATTCAAAGGTTGAAATATTGATCTACAGAAAAGGCCTTTCAAAAGTGAGAAACAATTATTTTCTTATAAATTGAGCCTAAGTTGAAGACGCTTGCCAGCAAGAACTTTGTGGCTCTGGAAATAAAATGTTTAGAGGACAGTGAGAGATTATAACAACAGTTAAAAAAAAACCCAAACTTTTTTTTAAAAAAGAGCAAAACAAAACAAAAATTGGCTTGCTTTGAAGAAGGCAGTAAAGCAACAGTCCTCCAAAAAGGGATATTTTGCCCTGTATCTTTCCAAGGAATTAGCATCCAATTTTGTAAACCATATTCATAGTAGTTCTGTGTTACAAAAGCATAGAACAGTTGTGTTTGTCTCAGGCCTGAGTGCTTTCAGTAAATGTTCTCTCAGGATTTCTGAGACCAGGTTCCTGATAGAACAAAGGGGAAATCAGCTCCACATCTAGGGCAATCTGAGCTTTTGACCCTGTCAGTCAGAACCCAATTAGCTGACTCTCAGGAGGACAAATTTTAAACTCTTTCCCTGAAAAACAGGTGTTCATGATGGAAAATGGATTATGTATCTAGTTGTAAAATATTGTAAATATATTTTTTAAAGTGTAGAGAACAAATATTATAAAGTTAACCCTTTAAAGCTATGATTTTTTGCTTTGTGATGGGAGATTATGTAACTCAGTGCTAACAGAGGTTTTATGCTCTTGTGTTGTCATAATTTTAACTATTCCACCTATCTTGCCACTATACAATTGTCTGGTAGGGACAAAAGTGAATACTGTAGTAGAAAGCACAAAAGAGTATCCTATCTTGCATGCTAACATTGGTGTTGTCAATATTCAGTGCACCCTTTGTTATTTATTTATTTATTCATTCATTGGATTTATATACTCTCCATCTGGTAACATGGCTTGGCACCCTTTATTCCTGCTAGTATATTACTGTTCAGCAAAATCAAGCCACTTTCTGGCATTTTGAATCATCAATATAGAAGCACACTAGCCCACATTCATTACCCACAGGGTTTTTAAAAAGAATTTAATTAATAAATACTGAGAATGAAGATAAGATTATACTGAAGCAATTATCAAATTATACAATAAACCATCTAACCAGAGCAATTAATGATTTTAGCCCTACACTGAGAAAATAAACATTGATTTGAACAAGGAATAGATAGCAGTTCTTCACTTGTAGAGTGTAATTGTTTGCTTTCCAGAGCCTGTGCGAGAGTTGGAAAACCTATAGCTCTCTGGTTGTTACCGAACCCCTACTGTCCCTAGCCATTGGCCATGTTGACTGAGTTGATGGAATCTATAGTCCAACAGTGCCTGGAAGAAGAGAAGAGTAGGAACCACCAGTTAGGTGGATGGCTCAACAGCTGTTCCCTGGTTTGACACCCTATCCCCCCAGGTGTGTATCCACTCAGAGGCAGCACCCAGAGGAGGTGGAGGAGGAAAGCCAGGGTGCTGCTACTGAGTGGCCGCCCATTGGAGGGGATGGGGTGCTGAACCACATAACACCTGTTTGGCCATCCACAGAACCAGTAGTTTGTGCCCATCTCTAGTTGGAAGCCCATAGGTTCCCAATCCCATCATAATTTAATGTCTGGCATTGTTGTTGTTGTTGTTGTTGTTGTTGTTGTTGTTGTTGTTGTTGTTGTTGTTGTTGTTGTTGTTGTTGTTGTTGTTGTTGTTGTTGTTGT
>JAHTLZ010000010.1:61229655-61305984 GCA_023846285.1 Phrynocephalus versicolor | reverse complement strand
TAGTAGTAGTAGTAGTAGTAGTAGTAGTAGTAGTAGTAGTAGTAGTACCAACAACATATAAGCACCGCCCCGACTCTGTCTTCGCCTCCCCCCTCCCCGCTCATTCCCTCCACAATAAAGGATAGATAGAGAGGAACCACACTTTTATGAGGGGAAAAAGGGGGAAGAGGAGTGGGGTTGAATCCCCCCCCTAAAGTCATCCTCATGTGCTTCCGCCATCGCCCCCACCCCACCCTGTGCCCCTTCCTTTATTTGCAGGAAGAAAAACAGCGAGCCTAGACGTTTATGCTGCAAGTGTTCTATGAATAGTAGGGATTTCATTGCAATAAATTGTGGCCAGTTAATAAATATTCAATATACACATGAAGAGCAAAGGCTTGAAAGGGTTCAGTTTTATAATCGCCATAGTATACCAGCATCTCGCTGCCATTTTGTAGCCAGCATTAAAAAAAACACCAAACGCTTGCTCCCATCTAGAGTAATAAAAGTTTTGGGCAAGGAACGTGGTACATCTGCTTCTCATTTGATGCCTGATGCCTTTTTTTCAGCCATTGTTAAATCCTAATGTATTTCTCTTCTAGTTGCTGTCTTTTTTAAATAATGAGAGTGGCAAGCAATAGGGAGGGGGCTAATTTATCAGGCAGCAGAAACTGAGAGGCAAGTATGAAAGCTGGAGTAAAACATTTTTGAAATATTGAAGCCATGTGGGGTGGGTAGGAATGGTTTTGTTCTGATGTTTCCTGTCAGAAAAATACAAAGTTCAAGGTAATACATCTTTTCAAATCTAAGTAATTTTGATTATTTAGCAACAAAATATTATAGCATAGAAATTTGATTACCTCACATTCTTATGAAATTTAAAACTTCAAAAGCTGTAGTTTTATATGAGCAAAAATGAGAATACACCATACGCACAGAGCTACAAAATGCTGCATTGCATTGCACAATTATGTCTTCCCATATGCTCCAAACATTAAAAAGGCAGCATCTGCTGTATCTCTGCAAAATGCACAATTATTACTTCCTGATTTTTAAAATGTTAGCTTAATTTTTTTTTCGCTCATTCCAGAAAAAATATTTAATTAGTTATGGTTAATTATCTAGACGGAGCCTTGTTCTTTCCTGCTTTCTGATGCTTGATGCCATTTAGTACTACTTAAGCACAGCTCTTACAGGGATTTTTGCTCATATTACTAGTCTCTAAGTCCCCCAAAGTTACTACTGTTTTTCCATTGGAGAAATTAATAATTCATCATGGGGGGAGGCAAAACACCGCAGGCTTTGCTATGTGCAGAATTGGAAGGTCTTGAATGTGGAAAAAGGAGGAGGTCAGGAGTAGGAATGTGATCATGCCAACCTAGGTAGTACCAAGCACTGCTTGATTAGGTGTTGTTCCTTGGCAAAAACCCTGCATATTAAAGCCCAGTGCTTGTAGAGTCTGAATTGCATAGTTGGTCCCCAAACTGTGGTTATGGTATCACTTGGTCCTTTCACATGTATGAGCTGCATGTAATCTAAAAGTTCACAGCTGTGCCCAGCTAACAAGGTAGAAAGCCAGGATCTCTGTCTATACCAAGACACAAGGGCAAAATCAAAGATTGAAATCTAGGTCTTAGTCCAAGCTGGTGTAGACTCTGTGATTGATGCAGTACTTATCTACATCCTTTTGGTGATGTGATTCTACCTCAATTGGATTTAGCCCAGCAAGCATTACTGGAAAAGATACAACTCAAGCCCAACAAATATTTATGTTAAAATTATAGAAGGATATCATTGAGCAATGAGCTTGCTTTTATTTTTAAAGATAAGCATTTTTATAATTGCATAAATTTAACAGAAGGCAAATTATTTCTACTTAGTTTTCACAATAAGTGTCAGGGTGAACTATGATGTTAGGGACAGGTGCAAAACACAACAGAAGTCCTGTACTTTTAGTAATTTCCAAAGAAGCAGTAGTGTTAGTCTGTCTCAGGATATGGGAGGGGGGATGGTAAAATATTGTAGCATTTTAGAGACTAACAATTTTATTTCAAGGTTAGCTTTAATGTGTTTAAGATTGTATTACTAAATGGCCTTTGATCCAAGCATATCACCACACATGCCATCTTGGAGTTCAGAACCAAGATACTCACTTCTTTAGGGCTTTTTCCTCTCTCATTTATTTGTACTTTTCCATGAGTGGTAACCATATAGTCAGTGGTGGCAAACCTTTAGCATTCCAGATGTTTTGGACCGCAAGCTTGTATTGCCAGTGACAAAGGACTGTGGGAGTTGTGGTTCAAAATTTCTGGAGTGCCAAAGGTTTGCCACCACTGGTCTAGGTACTTAGCTTTCTTGATATTTAAGCAGAGTCCAAAGTAGTTGAGGCGGTCATTCCATGTCTGAAATGGCCACTGTAGTTCCTTCCTAGTGGTAGTAGCAAGCATGTCATCATCAGTGTAGAGCATGGTCCCAGGGCCATTTTGCTTCAGACTGTGAGTGCAAAGGGTGCCGCATCCAGAACTTGTTTTTTGAAATGTTCCATGTAGAAGTTTGCTATTACTGGGCTGAGGGGGCTCCCCATGGCACCTCCATCTGTCTGTTCATAGAAGTCATTCTCCCACTGGAAGTTGCTGGTCATTAGGCAATGTTGGAATAGGGCCTTAATGTCTTCTGGGAAGATCTGCTGGATGAGTGCTAAAGTGTCCTTTATTGGTACCTTGGTGAAAAGGGATACTACATCACAGCTGATCAGTCTGTCCCTGGGGTAGAATTTTAGGGTGCTGTTCTTGTCTATGAAATGTCCTGAGACCTTGATATGGGATGAGATCTCTCCAATGTGGGCCTCTAGGAGGGTTGCTAGGTGTTTTGCTAATTCATATGTAGTGGAGCCAATGGTTCTAATTATCCCCTGAGTGGGGATTTTTGGAAGTCCGTAATATCTTGATGAAAGAGTTGCCATCTTGCAGATTCATGGAATGACATTGGGGTGGAGAGAGGAACTCCTGGCTAGCATGTTTGTTTGTTTTGTGATTTTGTTGGTGGGATCTTGCTTTAGTTTTCTATAGGTGGTGGGGTATAGAAATTGTCTGATTCCCCCCCCTCTTGTATTCTTGTGTTTGCATGATTACTGTGGCATTGCCTTTGTCTGCCGGCAGGATGATGACATCAGGATCTACATTCAAGGACTTGATGGTGTTTCCCTCCTTTCTTGTTATGGTGCTATTTGGGGTTTTTGCTTTTCGTAGGATCCTTGTGATTTCACTTTTTATTTCTTCTTCTTCCAGAATATCGTATATGGCTGATTCCACGTTTGCAATGATGTCTTCCACTGGAATTTAACTGGGTGTGACTGTGACGTTTCCTCCTTTGGCTAAGACTGAGGTTTCTTACTGGGAGAGTTGGCGTTCATTAGGTTGATGATGATTTGTAAGGTGTCTAGTTGATTTGTTTGGCATTTATCAAATTTCTTTTTTTAGTTCTCAAAGATCTTCATATTGTAGGACAGGAGGTGGATTGGGCGATAATTGACACAGTTGGCTCAGCCATACTTGTTCCTAAATATGGGGACTGTTAAGCTCATTAACCAATCAGTTGGTGCACGGCTACTATTCATTACGGCATTGAAGAACTCTGTCAGCCAAGTTATCCCCATATCTTGGAGCTCCTGCAGTTTCCAGAAAACAACGGGCAGATCACTGAGTCTGGGGGCCTTCATATTCTTCATACTGTCTACTGCACTGGTGACTTCTGTGGTGGCAATGGGTAGAATTGGTCCAAAGATAGGCATGCGTTTAGTGGTTGGTGAGTGCAAAGATTCAGTGCTGGAGATCTCATTGAAATGATCTTGCCACTGCCGCAGGATCTCCTGTTTGCCTTGGAGTCTTTTACCATCCTTGTCATTTATGCACATACAGTGCTTGATGTCTTGGCCGGTGTTCTTTCATGCTCTGGCTAACCAGTAAATATCCTTCTCCCCTTCTTGCAATTTATTGGCATAAATTAATCTGTATAATTACAAATGTAATTATAAATAATTGCTAACCATTTGAAGCCTGACAAAACCTGCGGTGAGGTCATCACAGAAATGGCTAATCTAGAATCAAAGAAATAAATGGGTTTTCATTTTTTGCTTTCACATATTTTTTCCCCAAATGCATGGAGGATGACGTTATCACTGGCCACTAGTCAAATTCTTTCTAGTACCAGAGATAAGAGATCTCTTTATACCAGTTGATGATGGTCATAAGTGGGCAGAAACAGTTACTGCTATCATGTCTTTGTGGGCTTCTCAGAAGCCACTGTATGTACAGAATGCTGGACTAGGACAGGCCTTTGGTCTGATTTCTGGCACCATAACAGTAAGTTCTGAAAGGTTGTCTTCTCTGCAAGTTTCCTGTTTCTAGGCAACTGACCTACAAGAAACACATATTAGAAGGCAGGTGCAGCCTATGAAGGGTGTTCCAGTCTCTAAATCAACATGAGCACACCCTTTACTGTTTCCATGGCCAAGTGGGGATTTGAACCCAGGTCTCCGTCCTGAGTCCTACTCATTTACAAGCCATTGCACCTTTATTATGTACCATATAACATTAAATCACCAAGACTAACTTGCGATCAGCCTAGAATGCAACAATCTGATGCAAATGCACTTTGGAGTTCCAGTGGACTCAGTGGGTCTTGAATCGTGACTTGGAGCAGCTGTCACAGAGTCCTCCATAATACTTTTTGAGGGGCATTGAGTGCACTGACATGGGTGTGAAGTTGATTTTTCCTGTCCACATGTGCAAAATATTTTGCCGGTGCAACCCCCCATTTTCTTAGGTTTTCTTTGGATCTGGCAGCTCCAGTCTGTAGCCTAGTAAGTGACTTCCAAGTACAGTGGTACGTTGTATAAAGGAATTAATTCATTCCAAATGAAATTCTGTTAAGTACATTTTCCTTTATACAAATATCCCATAGGAATGCATTGAAAACAGAGTAATCCCTAATCGCAACCATTTTTATGTTGTACAGATTCGCCCCATAGGCAATTCTGTTAAGCAAATTTCCCCTATCTCTGGAATTTCTTATGTTGTACAGATGTTATGCTATACAAACCGTTTGTTATACGAGGGTCCACTGTAGACCAGTTCTTTGTTTGGCCAGAAGCTAAAGCCATTTTAAGGGTGCTAGCTAAAGAAAAAAACAACCCAAAACTGATGAACCAATTTGTTGTTTCGTCATTTTACAGGTGGAGGTTTCGTGATCTGTCCCCATCTCTAGTGAGCATAGGCTTCTCCCATTTTCTTTTTGGCTGAATCTCTAATGGCTGTGTAGATTTGTAGTATGGTAATATTGCAAGGTCTCCTATTGATATGTATCCCCATAATCCTATCTTTAATTGTTTGGTAACTTCCTCTGGTCCTGCTAATTCTTTTGCGCACTCTGAAACCCGCTGTTCTTCTTCTGATGGTGTTGCTGTCAGAAAAGTATACAATATGGACATCAGAAATGAAAAAAGCCACTTTAAGTACAATGAACTTCGCTGATGTTTTGTATATATTGATGTTACATTGATTCATTTACTCTTTAACAATGCCCAACTTTCCTAGACGTAATCCAGTAACATTCCTCGTCTCAATTTTATTTATTTATTTATATTTGTACTTATTAACCACCCAACTTTCCACAGGAACTCTCAGTGGTGTACTACAAATTGTGAAAAAACAACTTGCCCAAAAATTAAAACAACCCGCAAACAAAATAAATCAAATAAAAAGATAAAACACAACAACATCCATACAGACAGACATAGACTCTGGCAAGAAAAGGCTGGGACAGACAATACAAACCAACGAACTAAATAATGTTGTGCACTCAGAGCCAGGTCTTTAGAGTGTGTTCTGCTTATATACCGCCCCATACCACTACAAGAGGTCTCTGGGCGGTTTACAATTTTAATTACAGTGTGCAGGCTACACATTGCCCCCCCAGCAAGCTGGGTACTCATTTTACTGACCTCGGAAGGATGGAAGGCTGAGTGAACCTTGAGCCTGCTACCGGGGATTGAACCCAGGTCGTGAGCACAGTTTTACCTGCAGTACAGGCCGGTCAGAGACTCCATCAGCCTTATCTCCATTGGCAGGGTATTCCAAAATGCCAGGGCAGCCACTGAGAAGGCCCGGTTCTGGGTAGAAACCCTTCGGACCTCCCTCGGAGTGGCCCCCTGGAGTG
This sequence comes from Phrynocephalus versicolor, assembly GCA_023846285.1. Classification (NCBI taxonomy): domain Eukaryota; kingdom Metazoa; phylum Chordata; class Lepidosauria; order Squamata; family Agamidae; genus Phrynocephalus; species Phrynocephalus versicolor. The sequence continues at coordinate 61,299,789 of JAHTLZ010000010.1, read as the reverse complement.
AAAGGGTGAGCGAGGCTCTGGCCTGTCAGGACAAAGCTGACCTCTGGGAGATCGTCTCCGCCATATAGTCAGGTCCCAGGCCATGGAGGGTTTTGTACACCAAAACCAGTACCTTGAACCTTATCTGGGAGGCAACGGGCGGCCAATGCAAGCGATAATACAAAAACTTTAGTGCAGTGTGGAGATCTCTTTTTGTAAGGGGCCACCTGCAGCTATTGGGAGGCCCAATTTGACTTTACCCCAACTGTATTACAACTGCTCTGGCTGTATCTCTTTGCTCTTCTCCAGTAATTTTGTTTCCTCAGCATCATGTTTGTGCATTTTTAGCTGATCCACAATGTGTTTTTTTTTTTAGAAGAGTATTGGAATAGGCCTCAAAGTCTTTCTCTAGGCCATATATATATATATGTTGGCCAGCATTTATTTATTTATTTATTTATTGCATTTATACCCCGCTTATCTACAATATGTACTCTAAGCGGCTTACAAAACATCGGGCCTCAATAGCCATAAATTACAAAAAAACAAAAATAAAACAAATAATAATAACACTAAGCAAAGTTAAAACCTAATGGCACCTCAATGACTGACAATGATAGATAAAATAGTATACGATGGCGGAGGAAAAAGAAAAAAAAGAAAAACAGTTAAAGATCGCCAAAGGCCTCCCGGAAAAGGTAGGTCTTTAACGCCTTCCGGAAGGCCAGCAGGGACTCTGCAGAGCGCACTTCACTGGGGATGGAATTCCAGAGGCTAGGGGCCGCCACTGAGAAAGCCCGGGTCCGAGTACTCGTCCTCCGGGCTTCATGAGGGGTGGCGACCCGAAGCGTGTGCGCTCGCGCCTGCCGAACGGGACGGGCCGAGGTTGATCGCTGAGCGATACGCTCTGCCAGGTAGTCCGGTCCCAAGCCATGGAGGGTTTTATAAACTAAAACCAAGACCTTGAATCTAATCCGGGCTGCAACGGGCAGCCAGTGCAGGCGGGCCAGAACTGGGGTGATGTGGTCATAACGACGCACACCAGCCACCAGCCTGGCCGCCGCATTCTGAACCCGCTGCAGACGCCGGAGAAGAGTCAAGGGCAACCCCATGTAGAGGGCGTTACAGTAGTCCAGCCTCGAGATCACCAGAGCTTGGACCACTGTTCTCAGAGAGTTCGCGTCGAGGAACGGGCGGATCTGGGCGATCCGACGGAGATGGTAGTAGGCGGACCTGGTCACCGACGCCACCTGGGCCTCCAAGGTGAGCGCCGGGTCCAGGAGCACACCCAGATTCCATGCCCTCTCCGCAAGCTGGAGGGAAACTCCCCCCAGGCAGGGGAGAGGGCCACCGTACCCCGACGGCGAGCTCCCGAAGAACATGACCTCCGTCTTCTCGGGGTTGAGCTTAAGCCTGTTCGCCCCGGTCCAAGCCAGTACGCCCCCCAGGCACCCGTCGAGGACTTCCACAGCTTCCACAGCAGAGGTGTTAAAGGAGAGATAGAGCTGCGTGTCATCAGCGTACTGATGACAGCAGACTCCAAAACTCCTGATGACCCCCGCCAACGGCCTTACGTAGATGTTAAACAGCATGGGGGACAGAGACGACCCCTGTGGAACCCCACAGGGGAGAATCCAAGGGGCCGATAACTCCCCCCCATGCTGCACGTACTGTGGACGGCCCTCCAGGAAGGAACGGAGCCAACCGCGAGCAGTGCCTCCGATTCCAACCTCAGAGAGCCGGTCCAACAGGATACCGTGGTCGACGGTATCAAAGGCCGCTGACAGATCCAGGAGGACCAACAGGGTAGAGCAACCCCTGTCGGCCGCCCGGAGAAGGTCATCTTGCAGGGCGATCAAAGCTGTTTCGGTACCCCGGCGAGGCCTGAACCCGGACTGGCAAGGATCGAGGCACTGCCGATCCTCCAGGTATGACTGCAGCCGGACCGCCGCCACCCTCTCGATCACCTTGCCCATAAACGGGACGTTGGCGATTGGGCGATAATTTGATAGATCGTCCACCGCCAGGCCAGGTTTTTTCAGAATGGGCTTTACCACCGTCTCCTTCAGACGAGAGGGAAAAACCCCCTCGCTGAAGGAGGTGGTGGCGATGACAGAAGCCCATTCGGCCATAGTCCCTCTGACAGCTCTAATTAGCCAGGCAGGGCAAGGGTCGAAAGGGGTGGAGGCAGGCCGGCAATGCGCCATAGCTCTGGAGATCTCGACAGCAGAAACAGGCCCAAGCGCATCCAACCGAGGAGACGAAGGCGGACCAGCAGCTGGGGATGGCGGGGCGGGACCACTGCAACCGGAGTCAAGGCCGGCACGGATGGCCTCTATTTTAGTTCGAAAAAAGGCTGCGAATTGCTCGCTACTGAACTCAGTAGGAGGAGGCCTGGCCAGACTAGGATTGCTGAGGTCCCGAACCACCTGGAAGAGCTCTGCCTGGCGGTTCGAGGCCTCAGCAATTCTCAGGGAGTTAAAAGATGACCTAGCCTCCCTGATTGCGTTGATATAGCGACTAGTCTGGGCGTCAACCGCAGCCTTACTTGATACCGTCCGGTCTCTTCTCCAGCTGCACTCTAGCCTCCTCCTCTCATGCTGTTTGCCCCCCACCATGGTGAATTATGGTTGGACTTGGAGAGGGAGACATTTTATTTGGGTCAGAAAATACCTTAGAATTTACATGGTGCATCCCCCACCACCCAAAAAATCTAGCACGTTAAGCATGAAAGATACTAGCTTGTATTTTTTCTGAAATTGTACTAAATGAATGAGCCTAATGCAGATGCTCCTTTGGATTCATGAATTACAATTTCAGAAAAACACAACTCAGTATCCTTCATGTTTTGGGATCACACTTGAGCATCAGCGTATTTCCCAGTGCATGAATAGGTGGCTTGCCACAAGCATGTGAGAAAAATAAGCCTATGGTGAAACCCCTCAAAAGCAATGGAACCGAGACTACAGTATATGAAGCTCCTCTTTGTGATGCAGATTTGTTACACAGGTTGCCATAGTAGCTGCATCCATAACAAAAGGGGGCCAGCTGCAGGGCAGAAGTAGGTCAGACTGGTCTAAGTAATACTTTGATCAGAAAAACATCCAGATCAGTGAAGAAAGAAGATGAGGAGGAATTGGAAGGACAGAGATCAGATTTAAAGATGCAAAGTGATTGTAGAGAACAATTTGCAGTACTTTGCCCGCCAAGAATCAGAATAAGCGGCAATATTTAAAATTCAAAGTGTTATTTAAATCGGTACCAAGGCAAACTAGAAAAGTGTGCAATGGTGGAAGAAGCAACCTAACACCATTTTGTTTGTATAGTGGTTGGTTATATTTCTTCCACAAATGACTGTGCAGTGCTTTGCTTATTTATCTGAAATATATCTTGCTAAATTGAAAGGCAATTCCACCTGGTTGCATATCTCAGGTTATTTCCCTGTCTTACCTAAGTAACTAGTTTCATTTCCCCCCCTACCCTGGGCACCTGGACAGATTCTGGTCTTTGTGAGATTCAGGCTTTAACTAATTATAACAGCAGTGAGACACCTATGCTGAAATGTTAGATAACCACCAAACAGATATGACGTTCACATTGTATGCAATTTAATGAAGAGAAGCAGTAGACAAGTGGCAGGCACTGACTCTCTTCTCCCTCCATGGTTATGTCCAAAAATTGCTGTTCCCTAACTACCTCTTTCCCTGTGGGACTTTCTTTCCATCTGGAAAAAAAACATGTTTCAAGGAGCTAAGATTTTGAAGGTAAAAACAAAGAAAAGAACAGCTCAGAACATAATTTCCTTGCCCTCTGTGTAGCTTTATTTCCAGTTTCTCTGCTCAAATTGGTTCTCATTCTCGTTACATACTGGAAAAAATGTGTTTGCGATTGCCGTTACTAATGCTTTTATGTTACACTTAATCCAACAGGAACATAGAAGTATTTAATATTGTCTTTTAAAACACATTTGAAAAGATGTGAAGCTTGGGTGAATGTGAGGCAGAGTTCACAACTGGCTTGAGTGCTCCCAGGCCTGCCCCCAAAGACACATTTTGCCCCAATGTGACACATAATGCTCTTTGTGCTTTCGTGCTCCCAGTCAGAGGGCAGATACCCCAGAACCATGGCAGAAGGTTGGCCAGCTCCTGTTTTGGAAATAATAATCTTAGAACTGCAGAGCTGAAAGAGAACGTATAGAATAGCTCATCGTGTCCAGTCTGTTGCCAAGGAGTCCAAGTGGGCAACTGAGCAGTCATGTACCTAAACACAGAGCTATCCAGCAATTTGGGAAATACAATCTTGTCAGCGGCATAGCTTGCTGTGTCTTGCGTCTTATTGGTAGAATGTTGCTGCTTATAAAACAAGTGTTATTAGTTAGCGTGTTTACAGAAACAGAGAGTAGTTCTGTCTGGTCTCTATTCCCATTTCTCTGCTCCATAAATTGGAAGTGGGAGAAATAAGGGACACTGAATGTTCAGAGGAATGTAAAGATTCTGTCATTTTCCCACATAGATTGCAGCACAGGCATATCTCATACAGTATCTTATGCGCTCCCATATGTTGTGTAGAAGATATAAGTGAAAGCTCAACATTAGATGTCCAAAAACTGGTGGTCTTCAGTGGTAGCCTACAATTCTCAGTATCTCCGTAAGAACATAAGAACATAAGAAAAGCCATGCTGGATCAGGCCAAAGGCCCATCTAGTCCATCTTCCTGTATCTCACAGTGGCCCCAACAAATGCCTCTGGGAGCACACAAGACTAGATATCTGTCTCCTGATACCACTCCCCTGCTTCTGGCCCTTGAAGTACCCCAGTTTTAAGCCTGGAGATTACACATCTCCATCATGGTTTGTAAACTGTGATGGACTTTTCCTCCAGGAATCTGTCCAATCCCCTTTTGAAGGCATCCAGGCCAGATGCCATCACCACATCCTGTGGCAGGAAGTTCCACAGACTAACAACACGCTGGGTAAAAAATATTTTCTTTTGTCTGTTCGCACTCTCCCAGCCTAATTTTGAAACACTGTCAGTCCAATAAAAGCTTAGATAAATGTCAAGAGGGGCCATTTGGGCAGCGGAATCTGCCCAAGGTCTTCTGTCGTGAAGACAGATGCAAAGAACTCATTTAATTTCTCTGCAATTTCCAAATCCTCCTTTACCTCCCCTTTTCCTCCCTCACCACCCAGAGGGCCAACTGGTTCTCTGACCGGTTTTCTACTTCTAACATATTTAAACAAGCTTTTATTGTTTCCCTTTATATTGCTAGCCATACATTCCTCAAAGTCTTTCTTTGCCTCTCTTATCATCTTCTTACATTTCTTTTGCCAGAGTTTGAGTTCCTCCCCCCTCCCTCATTTGAGGAGGATTTCCATTTACAGAAAGACCCCTCCTTGCGCATTAGAGTCTCTCTAACTCCACTCGTTAACCATGCCGGTACCCTCGTTGTTTTACACTGGCTCCATGCACTCTGGAGAGATTGGATTCTTTTTACCTTCCCTTTCAATGTCTTTCTAACTAGTTTCCTCATCTGAGGGAACTCCGCCCTTTGGAAATCAAGGGTTTTTGTGTCTTATTTCTTGACACTCTTCCCCCGACATGCATGGCAAAGGAGATTGCAGCATGGTCACTGTTCCCCAGAGGCTCAGTGACATTCACATCCCTGACCAGGTCCTGAGTATCACCCCAGTATTAGATCCAGAGTTGCCTGTTCTCGGGTGGGCTCCATGACAAGTTGCTCTAAGACACAGTCATTCAGCATGTCGAGAAATCTGGTTTCTCTTTCTTGCCCTGAGCTTGCATTGGCCCAGTCAATGTGGGGAGAATTGAAGTCCCCCATGATTGCTATCCTGTCCCTCTTAGACACCTCCATGATTTGTCTCCTCATTTCAAGATCCCCCTGAAGGTTTTGATCTGGTGGACAATAGCACCTTCCCACTATCACATGGTTCCTCAGTGCTCCAACACCATAGTTTTTCCATGACCAAATCTGTAAATCCAAAATAACACTTGGAGTGGGGTTTAAGATGAAATTCAAGAGAGAGGATTTTTGTTTTCACAAGCAGTAATTAATTGGGATTGTTTTTGTTATTTATGGGAACTTTATCCTGCATCGAAAGTCTCTAAGAAATCAGTAGCACATCACTGTGTTTTCTTATTTTTAATTGTTTTTATGCAGTTTTTAAATAATCTGCATGTGCTTTTCTGTTGGCCGTATTGTTCTGTAAAGGAAAAATAAGGAAACCAAAAAGCACCTTAGGAATTTTCATGAATTTAATATACTATATAAAATTAATTTTCAGAAATATGTGGCATGTCTTGTAGAGAATATAGATACAGCCAGGTACAAATATTTCTTCGTTGTATGTACTGTAAAGCTGTTACCAACATATGGCAGCCATATGAATTAATCTTATCATTAACCGAGGTCCGGTCATTAAAAGACTGCCTGTGTTTTGCAAACCAACACCCATCGCTTTCTTTGTTGGGTCAAATCATCTCATCATAGGTCTTCCTCTTCATTTACAGATTTCACATTTTCTTAGTACCATTTTATTTCCAGGGAATCTGACCCTCTCATGATATGTCTGATGGCAATGTCAGCTCTGGCCTTTAATGCTTTATTGAAATGTTAGGCTTGATTTGGTATAGATCCTATTGATTTGTAATTCTGGTAATCTATAGTATCTATACAGCTCTCTTCCAACATCTTGTTTCAATTATTTTCCTGTCAGATTTCTTTAGTGTACCGTTTTCACATCTGTACATAGTATTCAGAAATGCCATCTGAAGGATCTTGATTTTGGTTTTCACTCGTAGAGATCATTATACTTTAACCTAACTTGTTGTTCTTGTTATTCTCTTAGAGATTTCATTCTTCATCTAGTTTCTTGGCTGAAGTCTCTATTTTGATTGATCCCGGGACAAAGGTTTGGAATATCTTTAACAATTTCCATTTCTTCATTGGCAGCATTAAAGTTCTGAAGTTCTTTTGTAGATAATGTACTAATGTGTTGTTTATGGCAAAATCAAGTTTCTCTCCCGTTTACTGTGAGGACTGCAGCAAAGATGAGAGAAATAAGGGGACTGTGAGGGGGCTGGGAGATGATACCATAATCTCTGGTGCTCAGTAAGTCGTGGGCTTTGGACCTGTAAGCCCTGATTCCATTGCTTTCTCTTTATATTTGGTGGACAAATCAGCCCTACACTCAGTCTCTATGTAAGGAAACACCCAAGGAGAGGACTGTACTAGCCGAACTCCCTCACTTGTCACTCTCCATGTGTGCAACTGTGTGAGGAGAACTGTCTCTTGACATCAAAAGATAGTTGAGACTCTCTCTCCTTCAGACACTCAATGTCTTTGTGAAGAGAGGGACCACAGATACTCTCCCTACCTTGTGTGTTTACTTAAGCAGTTAACAAGTGAATTGATTATTAACAATAATCTAGCAGGCTGCTTATATTTTGGTACAGCACAATGAAATTTCAAGGATCAATCCAAAGGGAGATGGCAGCCAAGAATGTAGAAGTCTGAAACTTGGAAGGGCAGCCATGAAGGAAATAGAAAAGATAATCATGTGCAAGTAAGTGTCACTGGAGACCAAGGGCAGGATCATCGACACTCATCCACAAATCTTTGACGAGAAATCGGGCTTTCTCAGTGGTGGCCCCTTGGCTCTGGAACCAACTTCCTCCTGAGATCTGTCTGGCACCTTCCTTTGCAGTCTTTAAGAAGAATCTAAAGACATGGCTATTTAAAAAGGCTTTCCACTGATATTAATCTGTTCTACTGATTGTTATATATTTATTTGCTTTTATCTGTAACCCATCTTGCTCCTGTTTTATGCTGTTATTATGTATTATTTACTAGTTATAGTGTTTTTATTTACATACTTGTGCTTATTTGTTATATTGTATTTTACTGCTTATGGTTTGATTTCTGTTCAGCTTGTAAACCGCCCAGAGTAGCCATGTAGCTAGATGGAGCGGTATATTGTGAGAGTCCTAATAAGTCTATAGGCGCCGGTTCCGTGGATGAAAGAGAATGCGAGGCTCGGTTATTTCCAAAATCTATTAAACTTTTATTTGCAACATCTAACGGCTTCTTGTTTGTGTCATGTTTCGTCCAACCATCAGTATAAGGTAATAACAAGGGAGGATCCAAACTTGGGTTGAAAGGGGGATCATAAACAACACAATCTTTCCTGAACGGATTATGGATACTTATTTGGGGGGTGCTGCATGAGGGAATTGACCCAGCCCCATATATGGGAGTCCAAACCCTTGAAGGCTGTGATCCAATTCCGTGCTCCATCCCCACCCGGGGATCCATCGGGGCGGATTCAGGTCCAAACCTCTCCTGTTGAGATCGTGTCTCCCTGAAGAACGGTTGGCCCTGATCATCGGCGGCCCCGGAGGCGTTGGTAACGGCAACCCCACATAACTAGAGGGTAATGGAGAAAGCAGACCTGCACTCGTCTCCCTTTCTTCTTCTCCCCTTGTCTGAATGCCCCTTTCCGTTAGGAGCATTGCCCTCCTATCCGTTTGTGTCGCGCGCTCCCTTCTGCCTCTCTCCTCGCCTCGTGCACACTCTGCCCTGTCACTCACTTTTGTCTGCGTCTCCACATCCTTGAATAATTTATGACGACCACCCATTATAGCCTCTACTCCTATATCTCTCTTAACCTTATCCTGGTCCAGATTAACTTGCACCCCTATGTGCCACGATTTGCCTACCACATGCCTCCTCACGTCTATTTCTACTTGTACCCCAAAGTTATACCTCAGCTTCCTTGATTTCATGTCAACCTGTATTCCTCTTCCTATCCCAACCCCAAGATATTCTGTTTGGGATGACACACTTTTCCCTACTGCCTCCCACTCGGCCACTTGTATCTCCTTATCATGTTTCTCCCTCCTGACACGTCTCACATGAGCCCTTCAGTTTAATGCTTCTTGAGCTACCGCAAAGAAGCTTCCAATAGTAGGGCCCTCAATCTCCTTTTCCACATCTGGATCCATCTTTCTCTGTCCCTTGTTCATCTTCCTTATAGGACTTGTCATCTTTTCCATCTCTGTCATCACTTTCCCTGCATCTTCTTCTTTCCTCTTCTCTTCGCCTTCGTTACTATCGGCGGACGCACCCACATCCACTCTCTTACATATATAAATTTAATAAATAAATAAATAAATTGTATTTCTAATCATCATGTATACGTGTGAAAGTTGGACAGTTAAGAAAGCTGACATAAAAAAGAAGTTATTTGCTTGAAATGGGGTGATGGAGGAGAGGTTTACAGATACCTTGGACTGCCAGAAAGACAAACAAGCGAGTCCTAGATCAAATCAATCTGAACGATCTTTGGAGGGAAAATGGTGAAACTAAGGCTGCCCTACTGGTGCACATAATGAAGATTCTCTGGAAAAGTTTATTCTCTGGATAGGTTAATGAAACACTCTCTACATGGGCTTCCCTTGACCCTTGTTCGGCGATTGCAGTGGGTGCAGAATGCGGCAGCCAGATTGGTGGTTGTTGCGGGCAGATATGACCGCATCACCCCAGTTCTGACTCACCTGCATTGGTTGCCTGTTGCCTTCCAAATCATAGAATCATCGAGTTGGAAAAGACTTCAAGGGACACACAATCCAACCCCCTGCCATGCAGGAACTCCCATCACAGTATTTCTGACAGATGGCCATCCAGCCTCTGCTTAAAAACCTCCAAAGAAGGGGACTCCACCCCCCCACGCCCGTGGCAGGATATTCCACTGCTGAACAGCACTAACCAACATGAAGTTCCTCCTAATGTTCAAATGGAATCTCTTTTCCTGCAATTTGAAACCATTGCCCGTGTGGCGAAAAGGGTTAATACAAGTATGAATATTTATGACTCTAATTTGAATAGCCAATCACTAAGCAGGTGGGAGTGGCTAAGAATGTTATATATGGAACGTAATGGATGATGGACAGAGGAGTTTGAGTTTGAGTTCAGTTTGAGTTGAGTCCAGTTTCTGTTAGAGCTGGGGGGAGAGTCAGTTAGATTGTCAGTTGGTCAGGTGGGACCTGCCACTGAAAAGGGTCTGGTTTAGGAAGGAAACACTTTATTATAAGATTACATGTATGCAACTTCAGCTAAAGCTATCAAAATACTGATCATCTAATTGTAAACCAATAAATGTTTCATGTATTGTTTTAAAATATACTACTTGGTGTGACTCTCTCTCTTATATGCATATAAGTGTCCAGTGAATCTGGTGGTGGCAGCAAGTGAAAACCCAGTGTGTACAAGTGTGTACAATTTGAAACTATTGCCCGTAGTCCTAGTCTCTGAAGCCATGGAAAACAAACCAGTCCCCTCTTCAATGTGACATCCTTTCAAATATTTAAACATAGCTATCATATCCCCTCTGAGCCTTCTTTTTGAAAGGCTAAACATTCCCAGTTCCCTAAGCCGCTCCTCATAAGACATATGTTCCAGACATTTAACCATCCTGGTCGCCCTCCTCTGTACCCGCTCCAGGTTGTCAACATCCTTTTTAAATTGAGGCACACAGAATTGGACACAGTATTCCAGGTGGAGTCTGACCAGAGCAGAATAGAGTGGTACTATCACTTCCCTTGATCTAGACCAGTGGTTCTCAACCTGATGTTCCGGGACTACAAGTCCCAGAAACCTCTTCCAGCACAGCGAGTGGTGGAGGGTTCTGGGAGTTGCAGTCCAGGAACATCTGAGGACCCACAGGTTGAGAACCACTGATCTAGACACTATGGTTCTGTTGATGCAACCAAGAATTGCATTGGCTTTCCTGGCTGCCGCATCACACTGCTGACTCATGTTCAATTTGTAGTCCACCAAGACTCCCAGATCCCTTTCACAGGTACTATTTTCCAGCCAGGTATCTCCCATCCTGTGTGTGTGTGTATTGTGTCGTTACAGTGGTGACCGACTCTACGTGACTCCATGTCCATGGAGTTTTCTTGGCAGGAGTACTGGAGTGGCATCCTATATCCGTGCAATTCATTTTTTTTACCTAAGTCCACTGAAGAAAGACATATAAGATTTGTGGAAATCTCCCCCGTTCCCCAGGTCATCCTACTGAGCATTGTCCTCTGACTTTCTGTGTATCATTTTCAGAGCCGATGGGGCATGCATTCGCAAGCCTTGTTCCATGTGACTAAATCTGAATCCTTCCTATGATTTCATAACCATATGTTTCTTGTTTGTACTGCAAAAGTTATGATATGTCTGTTGGAGAGATGCACTGCATGTTCTTTGCAAAATAACAATGTTTATGTAGATAGAAAAAGAATGAAACAGTTAATTTTAATAAGTTCAGCCAGAACATTGAGTCTAGGGCAACAACATGAATCACAAATAGTGCCTGTTTATTTCATACAAAAATATGATTGGCCCAAAAAGAAAAACAATTGTGAGATATTGAAAACCACATGATGACATGAGGCAAACAACATGATGTCAGGCATAACCAAAGAGTTTGTATTCATGTGAAATAAATGAAGGTGCCCCATATTGATCAGGACATCTTTATTAAGCCAAGATCTAAGTGTGTGATCCTACATATAGAAGTAGTAAGATCTTCTTTCTTGAGGACAGGCTAGCATGCCTCCCCTTGTTCTGTTGTTCTGATTCACCCGGCACCCATTTCTGTTGACTTCCAAGAGCTTATCTGGCCACCGACTTACAAAGAATGCCAAAAAGGTGTCCAGCCTGCTCCACTACAGCCTATGTGGGGGTAAGTACTCGATCCACAGGCTGCTCCTGTGCCATGCATGGAAGACAGATCTTCCACAGGGAGGAACTGAGTTGAAAGGGCAGAGACATGCTGCATTTGTGACAAGACCCCATTGACAAGGCCCAGATCTTTTTGGAATTTGGGAGTAGTTAAGAAGAGTAAAGAAATGAAGAAGCCCTAAATGGCTTAGGTCAGATACCTGAAGGAACACCTCCTTCCATATGAACCTACTTGGCAATTAAGATTGAGCCAGGGGGCCCTCTTGAAAGAGTCATCCCTCAAGGTGGTGAGAGGGATGGCTTGTGGACACAGGGCCTTCTCGGCAGCTGCCCTCAGGCTATGGAATGCCCTCCCAAGTGAGATCCGCCTGGCGCCAACATTAATCACATTTCGGCACCAGGTAAAAACCTTCCTGTTCCAGACGTTTTTTAATTGATACAATATAGATTGTGGGTCCTCTGATGGCAATTTTAGTGTAATTATTTTAGTGTAAGGAATTTATTATTACTCTTTTAATTGTTTATTGATTTTTGTTTTGTTTAAACTGTTTTAATTCTTTTGATTGTATTTATTTCTTATTTATTTCTTACACTTATTAACTGCCCGATTTTCCCCATAGGGAACTCAGGGCGGTGTACAGACATCACCCAAAGGTGACTCCCCAAATACAAAAAAATCCCCACAGCCTAAACAATCAGAATCTAACAAAATAGGTCGCCCAGAGTCCTTTGGGTAGTGGGCAGCATATAAGTTGTAAAAATAAATAAATAAATAAATAAATAAATAAATAAATAAATAAATAAATAAATAAATAAATAAAGTGTGGAGGGGGTGTCCTTCATTGAGCAAAGAAGACACATTGAATATGCTGAGGAGAGAGGCCATGGCTTCTGTTTCAAGCTTTGAGACTTCCCATTGTTCTCATTACAGCTCTTCCACTAGAATGTCATTAAGGAGGAGGAGGGGAGGAAGGGAGACTTTGGATCGTTTTTGGATTGGTGAATGTGTGAGTCCAACTGTTAGTGACAGCCAGAATTAACCAGTGATGAGGGACGATGGGAGTTAACACATCAGCATCTGGAAGACCAGAAATTGCCCACTTTTGCAATAGGGATATGTTCTTCCTGTCTTGGTATTAATATGACCCTCCTTCCTCCAGATCCTATGAATTGCTGAGTAGTAGTAGTTTTAGTTCAGACCAGCCCTATAGGCAGCATCCTTTGTCACTTCATTCCCAGGTTATTTTTAAAGTAAAATCAGATTTAAACAAGAAAAAACTCAACTTATTTGTGATGTGACAATGGCAGTGCCAACCTGGACCAATGAAGAGAGATGCCTGTCTGTTAATTCATCATGTAATCCCAAAAACAATTTATGCAGGAGATGGGACGTCTTAGCAGTAATTCTCTCTCCCTGATAACCATTGCTCTGTGGTAGAAGGGGAAGAGGAACCCTGAGGCAATAATCCTCAGCAAACTACTACATCTCCCAGAACCCTTTGGGGTGTGGGAATGGCATAATTAAATTAGGTATAAAGCACATGTACAGCATTCCTATTTAAACATGATAATATTCATTATAGGCAACAGCTTGGTTCAATATCTTCTTACCACAAAGCCAGATAGAACTCTTGTGGTTATCTCCTTAATTTGTGCAGAATGAAATGTGGTCGGTCACAACTCCCAAGCCAACTGTGAGCTCTACATTAAGGGGGTGTCTGATCGTCCTTCCTTCCTTGATACTTGATGACTATTTCTTTGAACTCAGTCAAGTCCATTGTCCAGTTACTAAGATCTCCATCAGAAACACTTCTGTTGTGTTTGTGGACTGCCTGAGATAAGACGGTTGTTATTGTTTTGTATAATGATAACTTGAAACCTGCTCCCCCAGAGGTGCCTTTCTGGAGCCTTCCTGTTTTCAGCATAAGGATGGCTATATGTCCTGCTCTGCTCTGCTTTATGGCCATTAATGTTCCTCGGAGTCACCGTTTGTTGAAAGTGTCATGAAAGCACACCATCATAAACAATTATCTTGACATTTTCTAACATAATGCTTAGTTTCGCTCTAAGTGGCAGAGTGTTTGTGCTTCTCAATGGTTTGCTTTTCACTTTAGCAGTGTGATATAATGTCTGAACTCCCTCTGTAATATTCCACGGTGGCTTTTGATTCCAGAACTTTCTTCTGTAGGTCTCTTCTTGGCATCCTTCCTCTGCCATGGAAGGCATTTCTCAAATCCTGCAAGATGTGCGTGACTACTGGGCTGATCATTTCTCTCGCAGATTTTTACCGAGAAGGCCGACCCTTCGCCAAGCTACCTCCTTGTCCACTTTCTATCTGTTGGACTACAAAACCCGGCAGGCAGAACTGGGAATGGATTATGGTGCTCCATGTGCTCACCTGAGCAAAACCAAGTTTGTCTTTCAAGATGGAGAGTGGCAATGTGATAGTGTCCCTCAAGGAATGCCTTTGCTGCAATTATACTCTCCGGATAAGAATTCATCCCATAAGGCCCTGAAGAAAGCAAACAAAGCCCTGCTGGAAGAGAACAATTACTTAAAGCTACAACTTGAGTTGCTAATGGACATGCTGACAGAGACCACAGCACGGCTACACTTGGTGGAAAAAAGGCTAGGCACCACTTCATGGCATCCCAAAATCAAAAAGACAAGCAAGGTCCTGATGCTTCGATCTTAATAAATGTCTTGGGACAGAAAAGTCACAATAACTGTATTTCTCAAGTAGCCTGTGCTCTTGGGTCACTTAATAAAGTCTTTAAAATTATTTCACAGTCACTTTAGTTTTATTTAATCTGTTTTCCTATTATTCTGTTCCTTTCCCTCCAGTTTTAAGTTTTCTAATACACATAAGCGCACCCCCCCTTCTCCCTATAGACAGCAGTTTGTAGCAGGCAGTGATTTGTTCCCTGTTGCTCAGCTGAGGTTTCATCAATGGGAAATCTACATGAAGAATCTCTAGTCTAGCAAGCTGCATAAAGAGAGGTCTAAGGAGCCCCAGTTTACAGAAACAGGCTGAAATCCCATTGCGTGGTGATCATTGGTAAGTCAGCTCCATTCTAATTTCCATTGTTTCAAATGGTCCTACTCTGGTCCAACAGGATTTCAGCCACAACATGTTTTTCCTCATTCGCTCATTGTGACACCTGATCTGTGCTCATGAGGAATGCCTTAAAGAAGGACAATGGACCAATTGCACAACATTACCACAACAAAGGAGTCAAGGCATTCCTGCAGGAACTTATTTTGTCCTCCTTATGTTGCAATAGCTAAAGTTAGCATTGATTGTGTTAACTGGCAGATGGCGTCACTGTGCTACTAGAAACCTTGTAGGTTTCATTTAAAACACAAGTTGGCACTGTTCTTGCAAGGATTCATACTGGGGAAATTGTATGGCAACAAGGCCAGTGCAGAGCTAGGTAGGGCTGTGCAGGATGGGACCTTTCCGATTGAGAGGAACTCTTTTTCAGTCTCGAGGAGGGTTTTAATCAAATTCCTACACATTTGCCTGTTTGGAATTTTTCCCTGGATACTCCTGCATAGTTTGGTGTTTTAGTTCTCTGGAGGTTTGGAGTTTGATTCACCCACTAGGCCTTCCTGGCATGTACTGGACTGGAGGATCTCTTCCTGGATAGTCCTGCATAGTTCAGAGTTATAGAGCCATTAACTTTGCAAAACACTTGCTCCTTTTGGGATGAAGTGCCAAAATCCAGCATTTATCCCACAAGGGGGTGGCAATGGGGGCAAGTAAGCAAGATCTATCTATCTATCTATCTATCTATCTATCTATCTATCTATCTATCTATCTATCTATCTATCTATCTATCTATCTATCTATCTATCTATCTATACAACCCTATACAGTGGTACCCTGACTTAAGAGCAGCTCGACTTAAGAGTGGAAAACTGTTGGCGTTTTAACTGCCACCTTACAAATTTTAGATATGATCTGCTCGACTTACAAATACTTTTTAATTTTTTTTAATTTTTTAAAACTTGTTTGATTTTTTTAGATAGGTACCCCGACTTAAGAGTAGTTCGACTTAAGAGCATGCGTTCGGAATGGATTAAATTCTTAAACTGAGGTACCACTGTATTTAAGTTTGGAAACAGAGACACTAAGAGAAACATATTCAGATTTAAAATACTATCCCTGGTGTTAGGAAAATAGATAAAAAGTAGAAAGTGGCAGAAATCCCGTTTTACAGTTATACAACAGCATGCATTTTGAAAGCCAATTATTGTAAGTTAAGAAATCTCTATAGACATGATCTGTAGCATACTGAGGTGCGCTACTCAGTATGCAACAGTACAGATAATGTCTGTTGAAATTGCTTAATTTATACCAGTTTGGATCTAAAAGTTTCAGTTTGCATAGCTGCATAACAAGATTTTAGACAGATGAACTGATCAGTAAATCCATAACAAAGGATAGTATACACAGCCAGACAGATTACATTTTATATTTTCATCCCACCCCTTATTTGAGGAGCTTAGGACAGTTGACATGGTCCTTGCTCCACTCACAGTGGCCTTCTTAGTGCAGAGTTGAGCAGCCTTAGTGGGCATGGGGCCAGAAGTTTGGCCCCACAACAGGCTCAGTGGAAGTTGAAGTTTTAGGCTATTTTCTTTGAAAAACCAAAAACAGGAAATACCCCTGGGATCTTGAATACAAAATCTGCCACTCCTGGAGGCCTTCAGGAACGAAAATCGAGGTTTTTTTTTAAAAAAAGGAAACCTATTAACAGGTAAATTTTTTCATATGGGCTTTCAGGTGGCAAAACCTTCTCCTAACAGGCCCATAGTTGCATGTTTTCCACCCCTGGAGTATTGACTGGCTGAAGGTCACCCAGGGAGCTGTGTGGGTCACTGTAAATTTGAATATTAGTGTTATCAGTCCTACCCTGGCACATGGAACAGTATCTGAGGCTAGTAACATGGGGTTTACAAGTGTCCAGCAGTCTTTGAGAGGTACAAGAAGTGGATTTATACCAGCCAAATGGGCATTCCCCTGTGCTTTGAAATTGTGTTGCCGAGTCGTTTCTGTAACATGTTTGTATTTGAGGGTTGTTCCACACAGAGTGACAGTTCTACCCCCTTTCCATTACCTGGTAGCCATGGAATGTGGCACTTACCATGATTCATGCCCGACCCTCTCTTTAAAAGTCACATCTTCTCTCTGAAGGGAAAATGCCTCTGTTTATTAAAAATATTAAGAATTCTCTCTGACTGGTTTTCTTTTTTCGATGCTTGCTATTTATTTATTATTTATTTATTTTTGAGTATTTTTACCCCACCTTTTTCCTTGGAAAAGGACCCAAGTGCTACCTTACATGATCTATCAAAAGCTATCAACCAGGAGGTTTTCAGTCACACATCAACTTTAAATAATGAGAGATTTCATGGTTCTAAATTCAATTCCACAAACAATGTTAAAAACAAATTCTGGAACGACAAAAATATGGTATTTTTGAAGGCTTTCACGGCCGGAATCCGATAGGTGTGAGTTTTTTGGGCTGATTGGCCATGTTCTGGAAGTTTTTCTTCCTGACGTTTTGCCAAACTTTGTGGCTGGCATCTTCAGACGGCAATGAGCTCAGGGAACTAGGAGTTCTTTGTTATGTTCTGTAAAGAGAGTGAGACTGGGCTTTTTTAATTTGAAGAAACTTGTCCTATGCAGGAAAATAGGTGTTAGTCATTGTATTGTGATGAAGGGATTAGAAAGTTTCAATGCAATCAGGGCTAGCAAGGATCCTAGATGGTTGTTGTTAGCTGTTCTCTTGTGTGAACCGATCACCTTTGTGGCTGTGTGGGGAATCACTGAGCTTTCACCTTTTGAACTCTACAGCTTTTGGTATTGGAAGCCAGGCTTTGTTAATTTTTAGACTTTCTTCTTTTTTGTTGAAACTGTGCTTATGTTTGTGGATTTCAATGGCTTCCCTGTGTAGTCTGACATAATGATTGGTAGTGTTGTCCAGTAGCTCTGTGTCCTGGAAGAGGATCTCATGTCCAGTTTGTTTCAGGGTGTGTTCAGCTACCAATGATTTTTCAGGTGGTTTTAATCTGTAGTGTCTTTCATGTTCTTTGATTCTGGTCTGGATGTTGCGCTTTGTGGTCCCAATATATATCTGGCCACAACTACAAGGTATCCAGTATACTCCTTTAGTGGCGAGTGGGTTCCTTTTGTCCTTTGCTGACCGTAGCATCTGTTGAATTTTTGTGGTGGGTCTAAATACTGTTTGTAGGTTATGTTTTTTCAACACTTTGTCCATGCAATCCGTGACTCTTTATGAATGGCAGAAATACTTTGTTGGAGTCTGTTTTTCTTTTTCAGTTTGGTGTTGTTTTTCAGTTTGATGGCTCTTTTGATTTCGTTCTTGGAATAGCCATTGGCCTGTAGGCTCCAGTTCAGGTGGCTAAGTTCAGTGTTAAGGAATTCAGCTTCACAGTTTTGGTTTGCACAATCTACAAGAGTTTTGATTATGACCCTTTTTTTGTGGGTGGTGCTTGGAAAACTCAACCCCAGGGCCAGACTGATCAGCTTTGATGTAGTATTCCTCTTCACCAAAGTACCAATAAAGGACACTTTAGCACTCATCCAACAGATCTTCCCAGAAGACATTAAGGCACTATTCTAACATTGCCTAATGACCAGCTACTTCCAGTGGGAGAATGATTTCTATGAACAGACAGATGGAGTTGCCATGTGAAGCCCCCTCCGATCAGTAATAGCAAACTTCTACATGGAATATTTTGAAAAGCAAGTTCTGGATGCAGCACCCTTTTGCACCCACAGTCTGGTTCCGATACGTGGATGACACATTCGTAATTTGGAGCCATGGTGAAGATAAACTGGAAGAATTTCTAAACTACCTCAACAATATCCACCCAAATATACAATTCACCATGGGGAAAAAATAGAGGGGAAACTCCCATTCTCATACGCAAACCAGACCTCCAATTAGGACACAATGTCTACAGAAAACCTACCCACACAGATCAGTTTTAAGGTGCTACAACACTTTAATTCTTATTGTTATTTCCTTTTTTATTTTTATTTGTTTATTTATATCTTTGTAGGAGAATATTCCAGGTTTCTTTTGGAAAGTAAGAGTGGAAGATGAAAATAGATGTAGTCGGTGGTATGATTGCAGACTGAACCCTTGTTACTGAGCCCAGACAGAAACAGATGATGCTAACAACACAGTCTGCTTCCTGAAAAGGACAAAACATAACTATTACAGAACAGGCTTTCATTAATTTATTGAACTAAATGGAACCTACTCAGAAACAGCAGCTGAACCTTTTATGAAAATATATACTAGATCTGCCTCCCTGTATCTTTTGCAGCCATTGCTCCTATTCTTCATACTTATTTTCATTTGTGAGGTGAAATGACATTTCCTTAAAATGTTCTAACTTAGAAAAATATGATAATGTTTAAACTTATCTTTTGCTGACTCTGCTGTATGCAGTGGCTTCAGTTTCCTCCTCTTTTTTCAGATGATCAGCAGCTCTTATCAAATCATCTGCAGCTGTTTCCACAAGCACTCTAGTTCCCTTATGCAAAGATTGGAATGGGCACATGGCAAGCTTGCTGAAAGCTGAAGGGTGAAGCTAGAAGGAAAGCAACAAATCTCCCTACGATAGGCAATATTTTTCAAGAAACACTATATCTGTCTGAGGTATTTTCCTGTTCTGCTAACTTGCCGTTTTAGGTAGAAAAAAAATGGAGAAATGTGTTTTAAAACATACTTGAAAATTAGACAGATTTAAAAATTATTTACCACATTACAGTATACTATACTTTTTAAATTTTTTTCTGTTTGAAAAGATGGGTGATGATACATTAATAAGAAAACAGTTATTGCAATTTCTTTAAACTGGGTTGTGAGGCCCCAGTATTTGGACACAGTAAATGAAAATTTTAGAGAATAAGCAAATATTTGACTTGTTGAGTATACAAATATGAGGGGTTATCCAAAAGTTTTAATTATCACCATGAAATAAAAAACATACAGTAGCCATTTGCAGTGGTCAAAGTTAGTTCTTCTCCACGTAGTCTCCCTGCAGAGTCACACATTTTTGCCAGCATTTCTTCACCTGTTTCAAGCCCTCTTTGTAGAAGTCCTCCACTTTGCTCAAAAACCACTGTTCACTTCGAAAATGACATCCTCTGTCGTCAAATCGCCAACCACAAAGTGGTTTCTTCATCTCGAGAAAGAGGAAGAAGTTGCTTGGCACAAGATCAGGTGAATAAGGTGGATGCTGCAAACGTTCATAGCCTAAATGGTGGGCGGTGACAACGGATGCTTGGGCCGTACGGATAGTGCATCGTTGGACAGGAGACGGATGCCTTTGCTGATCGTGCCACAATGTTTTTGTTTCAATGCATCATGCAGTTTCTCCAGAAGGTTGCAGTAGTAATTGCTGTTGAGGGTCTCACCCTTCAGAAGGTAATAGGTTAAGATTACCCCGCGGCTGTCCCCCAAAATGGACAGCATTACCTTCCCGGCAGATTTCTGGACCTTTGCCTTCTTGGGAGGGGGAGAGGATGGATGTCTCCACTCCTTGCTCATTTCTTTGGTCTCAGGATCGTAAAGGTATACCCAGCACTCGTCCATAGTGATGAGACAAGCAAAAAGATTGTCTTCAGTTCTGCTGGGAAAAGTCATGGAGAGTTTGCTTTTGAAGAGGTGTCAACAAGCGATGTACCCAGCATGCAGACACCTTATTCATGTGCAGTTCCTCGTAAATAATCCTCCATGCAGTTCCGTAACTTAGTCCAGTCTCTGCCATCACTCTTTCCATGGTTGATCTTCTGCCATCACTCTTTCCATGGCCAATCTTCTGTCGTCGAGGATAACAGCCTCCACTTTCTTCACCATGGCAAGATCATCCTTGATTGAGGGTCTACCCGCTCGTGGCTCATCTGTCAGGGACATGTGACCACTTTCCACCTCACAACTGTGTCATATGATGGGCTTTCATTCCCATAGACAACTTTCATTTCGTTGTGGATTTGGCATGCGTTGTTGCCCTTCAAATGGAGGAACTTTATGACACTTCAAGCTTCAATTTTGTTCATCATGCAGATTGATGTCTTCTACAGCCTGTGGAAAGAAAACTACTTTAGATAAAGATTTGATATTTGCACAAGTATGCATGGCAAATTGGCAATGGCACTGATTATGCACAAAAAAGTTTCATGTAAATATTTCTATAACTTCTTTATTATAATTAAAACTTTTGGATACCCCCTCGTACTAAAAGCATCAAGCAAACACCACACTAAAGAATGGTAGAAAAACACAACACCAAAAACACATTCATAGCAATAAAGCATAAGTCACTGGGGAAAAGCTTACTGGTACCTGAAGAAAAAAAGCATTTCTCTCTTTGTGGAAGGACTGCAAAGATGGGGCCAGTCTAGCTTCTTGTGTGGGAGGGAGTCTAAAGTCTGGGACAGTGACAGCAAAATCCCTTTCCCATGTTCTCACCAAGCATATCTGTGAGGATGATGCAGCAGAGAGAAAGGTCTCCCCTGATTATCTTAGTACACTGGCAGGCTTATAGAGGGAGATACAGTCTTTGAGATAGGTTGGATCCAAGCTACAGAATTTGTTTTTTAAAAATTTCTATCCTAATTTTATTCCTGAAATGATGCAAGGCGGCTTTATAGATGAAGACAAGTACTTTGAACTCTGCCCAGAGATGGACTGGCAGAAACTGGGTTGCATCAGATGTGGTGGAATATGCTATGCTGTCAATGATATTCAATATTTATATGATATCAAGCTGATCCTGACTTTATAGGGTTTCTGGAGCATCCAAAAGAGGTTTACCACTTGTCTTCTACAGCCACCCTCAAACTCTGCAGCTTGCCCAAGGCTACACAGCTGGCTCTTCTCCCACAAGGTACAGCAGAGAATCTAACTCCCAAATTTAGGCTCCAGTCTGCAGATGTCCCGACCTCCTGAGTTATTCAGCCAGCTTCTTCATCTGTTACCTCCATTCTAGTTGGCTTCTGTATATAGAACTGACGAGTGGTGGTATGAGCTTGTTCTTTATTAGTCAAAAATACTTTGAGCTGGCTTTGCATTCAAAGCTTATTTTAATTAAAAGTTATAAATATCATTCTTATAATTTGATATCTTTGGTCCACTTCATACATTCAGAAGCTTTTCCTAGACAGTCCTGCTGTGGGTGGCGGTAAGCTGGATTGCTCTTGTATATAATAATGCTTCCTTGGGTAAAAGCTTCAGACATCACAATGCCATGTTAAATTTCTACAAGCACAGATACTTTTCATAGAAATTATATTGCTGAAGTTTACTTAATCTCACCTGCAGTTTAAAATGATTTAACACAAGCCCAGGAAAATAATCATTTGGTTCCAGGGTTGAGGACTTATTAAGAAGATACACAAAGGCAAAGGGGTGAGTAGGACACCCCCCCTAACTTTTTTGTCTCTTTTCAACACCAGCCAAATGACATTCAGCTTATTATCTGCAATTGGCATGCTCATGGTTGATTGCCAGGCGAAATACTTGGGAAATGTGCAATAAATGATTCTTGGAAGAAAGGCATCTGCTGCATGGGGGGGGGGGGGAGAGAGATTAGTTGTAGAATTTAGGCCCTGGGAAGTTAAATCTGGAAAGGTCTTGAGATCGTCTTCGGATAGGAGCTATCACTGAGGTTGTTGACTAGCAGAAGTAAGGCTGCAGTCATCGAGACAAACTTCAGCTTCTCTAAGGAGGCAAACCTAAAGCGTGTGTCTGTGAAGATTCTCTGTCATCCAGGTGTGTTTATCTGGAAGTTGAGTCATGGCAACTGGACTTTTTCTTGAGAGACAGAAACGTTTCGCTGCTCATCCAAACAGCTTCGTCAGTCTGAATACAGCTAGTGCGAGTCCTCCATCTAAAAAAGCGTGTGTTTACATCACCTTTTTTGTGCTCCGCGTAGAAATGCTTGCTTCCTTCTAAGTAAGAGGGACGATAGCCACCTCCAAGACCACTCATCCTCCGCCTCCCCTCTTCGAGTACAAAGATCCTGGGACTTTAAAGGAGGGAGAAAGAGAGAGACTTGGATGGTGGTGGTGGTGGTGGGGATTTGCCTCCACTGCCTCTTCAGCGCTTTTGTAACCAAGCGATTGGCTGGTTCCACAGGCCGGGAACGGGGGAGGCGTTACTTAATCTGATGTCACAAGCCTACAAGTGTGTATGTGTGTGTTGGGGGGAAGGAGTTATTTATAGAGAGGAAGAGCAGCTGCAAGGAAGCCTGGTAAGTGGAAGCGAGGAAGGTGCGCGCTGTCCTCTTTTCTTCGGCTGGTTCCGAGGTAGGTGGGTGGGTAGAAATATCCCCGGGGGGGGGGCGGCGGCCTCCTCCCCTGCCAGCGCGGCGCTGCCTTGATCGCCCCCCCACCCCCATTGTGTCCTCTGCTTTATTGTTTAGCGCCCCCTTCGACTGATCTTTCGCCGCCCTCCGTATCCTTCTTGATCGCCGCCGGTGCGGAAAAAAAAATAAAAGGGACACATAAAGAGAACCTGGGACGTAATGGATCCGTGTCACACTGAGGAAACCGGCCCAGAGATCCCCGGCCTTGGTGAGTGGGCTCCGCCGGTCGGAGGACTTCGGGGTGGGAGGGCACTGGCCTGGCGGCCGTTACGGCCGTTGCTGTGGGTTTTCGAGCGTTGGCGCAGATCGGGGGTCGGGGAGGGAGGGGCCTTTACGGGGTGGGGGCGCCACGATCCACGGCTCCGCGTCTATCCGTGTAAGTCTCTCTCTCTCTCTCCCCCCCACCTTTCCGCTTTCCCGCATTGCCAGCGGGAAAGGGCGGGTGTTTTTTTTGGGGGGGGGGATAAAGACTGGCCTCTTCCAAGCCCCCGCGCTACCTACCGACGGCCCTTCTTCGTCGTTCCCGCCCCCCCTTTATCTCCCCTCCCCCGAAGGAGAAGCCCCTTAACAACCCTTTTCGGTGCTTTTTTAAATCCGGCGTCCCTTGTGAATCCTCGGCTCCTTCCCTCTCCAACCCCCTCCCCTCCCCCCCTCCGTCTGCGTTCTTTTGACCACGTCCGGGCTGGCGCCGCCCGGGGGGGGGGGGGTGCCGCGATGGCGCGTTACGCGCGCCTGGCGGCCCTTTCTGAGGCCTAGGCGCCCGAGAGCCTTCACTTGGCGGGGCCGCAGCGGAAGGAAGCAAGCGCCGGGCCTCTTCCCCCCCCCCGCTTCGCCCTTCCCTCCCTTCCTCGCCCTCAGTCAGGCCTCGATCCCACGGCGGGAGGCTCACGTGCTTGCGGGGTGGGGGTGGGGAGCTTTGGGAGGCTCGAGCGGCGGCAACGGCCGGCAAGGAGGGGGCGCGTGGCCGGCGGCGGCGATCCTGAGGCGAGCAGGGGGCGCGAGAGCAGGGCCGGAAGGCGCGCGCCGTGGCTTTGAAAGGGGCCTGGGCCCCAGTAATGGCCGGGTCCCCTTCGCGGCTTGGGTCGGTCGCGTGGCCCATTTTCACCCGTTCTTGAAAACAAACGGCTGTGAGTGCCCGTAGCAGCTGAACAGCCGTTCCCGAGAAGGGGCCCTTGATGGCCTTGGCAGGCTGCTGCTGCTGCCGCCGCCAGAAAGGTCTTCGTTCCTCTGCTTCCCCGCTGTTTTAAGGCTGCGAATAATACGGATCGGGACTGGAATGCCTTTCCCCAGTGTGTGCGCATTGTTAAAACTCATGGAAATTGTTCAGAAGTAGAACAAAGAACCAGGCTTTAGAATACCTCAAAGTCATGGGTTTTTTTACACTTTTTATATTTAACGTTGAACACAAGAAAAAGCTGTTTCAGGAGTTTAAATGAAAGAATTGAAGTTATATAATACATATAATTTGTACAGGTACTTTCCCAAAGGAGAGCCTGAAATTCAAACTTCCTTCCTAGCAAACACGTGGCCAGCACACACTTGGATAGGCAATTGTGACTCCTGTACTCATCACAATAATGAATTGGTGGGAGAAGGCTGCATTTACAAAACATTTATTGTAGCTAAAGTATCTTTAAACAGGCAATGTATACTATTTTAAAATATTGTAACAATGTGTTTCCATTAAATAGTGCACACATTTCCAGTACTAAGAAAAATGTTGACTTATTACATTGTTATCTTGGAAGCAGATCAAGTGAGTCAACATTTCCTTCTTCAAAACAAGTTGGCTCTTGAGTAACTGGTAATTGTATGTCCATGTTTTAAAGTTCCCTAGTCTGTTATGTAGCAATGTCTTTGCTTCAAATGTGAAATGGAGAAAACAGTGCTATAAGTGGTTTAGATAAATCGGACAAAGAAATGGCAATTCTCATTTGTTGTCATTGAGGAATATCTTCATTTGTTAACTAGTCAAAAAGGCCTTGACCTGTGAAAACAAGAAGTTTTAACAAATTACTGAAAGCAATTCCGATTTGAATGCTGTTATCATCCAGATATAAAACCCTTCTACAATGTTTAAATTAGCTGCCTCAGCAAATAAAACATAATCAATAAGTCAGTGATGGCAAACCAAAACCCACTAATTATTCGCAAAGTGTCAATACAGCAATTTAACCTGGTGGCTGTGAAAGGGCTCCAAGTGCCACTTTTGGCACCTGTGCCATAGGTTCGCCAACACTGGTCTAAGTTAACTGGTTAGCAGAACTGACTGGTGTTCAAGTGCAGTACTAGGGTTGTACTGTGGATTGTGGAACAGATGAGTTAGAATGGCCATTAAGAAACAGCAAGGTAAAGGAAGGAGAATCTCTTATAAAGCATTTAACATAAGACTGGAATGTCAAGACACAAAACAAATAAAACCAGCAACCACCTTTGAAAAACATGAGATATTACACAAGGAAGGATACTTACTTTTTCCAACAAGTATTCTTGCTTTATTTTATCATTTTTGAAGTCTTCATTAACATCTAAAGCCAAAATGGGCATGTCCCTTAGGTTGTCAAAATCCACCCTACAAAAAAATTTAGTTTGTATTGTCATGATTTAACTTAACATGGGGGAATATAACTTTGATTGATCACCACTGGAATAATAATCATCACATTGCCTAGGATGAACAGCTATTTGTGGAACACTTTTACTTGGAGATACATTTATCAGGCCTCAAGCATGAAAACACATGCTTGATTTTCTAACATAGAAAAATGGATAAAAATGTTAAAATTGAATTAGATTTTTTAAAATTTTAATCTATGCTTGAAAGTAATTCCTATTGACCTAAGTAGGTCTCATTACAGTACTATACATTTGGTAACTTGTTTATGAATGTATAGAAGCATTGGTTCAGTCAAATTTGGGCTGAAAAGTCACATACTTTTTCAATCATCTGAGGCTACAGGAAGCTTGATTTGTTTGCCCCCATATTTCTTTCCCAACAGGTCCTATATAGCCAATCAGCATTGTTTTAAGTCTACATTAAGCAATGTGTGATATATTAATCTTGGCAGCTAAGGCTGAACATAGGTGCTTGATTAAAACTGAACTTTCTGATGCTACTATCCAAGTAACATGTAAATACAACACAACTGGATATGCACTTAGCTGTTGCAAGACAGCACCATTTGGTGTGGCATTTTTGGTTGAAGAACTCAGCTGAGTTGGGACAGGATTGAAGAACCCATGCAATAATAATACATTCAAAATTTTGTTACAATCTTACAAATTGCTTACTTCATTATCCTTTCATGAAGCCAGGTTTCATGTTTATAGTGAAGGTTTTTTAGATACTCCAGTTGAATTTCTTGTTCTTCTTCCCTTCCTCTGTGCTTCAGTCTCTCCATGCACTTCTGTTTTTTAGTATCAAACCAAAACAATGAGGATGCCAAATGTTGACTACAAAAAAGATTCTCAAAAGCCTAACCTTTACACTTGATCAGCTAAGTTGCATAGTTGGCTGTGTACATAAATTGTATACTAAATTATATATTTTACTTCAACTTGTGTCAGAACTACTTAAGCATGCTTAACTACTAAATTACAGGTGTGACTGATATGAGAATTTTGGTTGGCTTAAACAGTGTAAAATTATCAAAACCATGCTAACTTACAACAGTTTAGAATTGTAGTGTCAAAATTTAATAAATCTGTTTGATAACTAAATTTCTGCCAGCTGTTGATACTAATGTATCTAAAGTTTGTGATCTAAAGCTTAAGTGAGATGCCTCCACTTAAACATTTGCCATATTAACAAGCTTGCAATTTTTAATATTATTGGTATTGCTCATATATACATTTAAATAGATATCTTACTAATAGAATTTTAAAAACAAACAGTTAAGTTCCTCATTGTTGTATCTTGGCAACAGAGTACTGTTATGGAACCCTGAAGGCTGGATGACTAGGGTGTAGTGTAGGTTTAGACTTATCTTGGGATTGCAATTGCCGAGTTAGGTAGGACTGAATTTTCCTTGTACTGTATATACCAGGCATTATGTGAGTTTATTTAGTTTTCATATTCTGTACTTATTTAAAAGCAACCTTTTGGCACTTAACAATCTGAACAGTTGCCATTTCATGTGTGTCTCTATAACAAGACTGAATTGTCCATATGTATTTCAAAGGTGCCTTTTTTACATGTTGATTTAAAAATTTCCCCCTTAAATAGCTAAGTGAGTTAAGTATCTGGCTGCAGAGAAATAGGTTTATGAGTTCAGTTCCCCATTTGTGCCCCCCAGGAGAAGAGCAAAGCTTGTGTAGCCTTGGGCAAACTTGGGCACCCAGTTCCAGGGTGCTCTCAAAAGAAGGGAATGGGGAGCCAATGTCTGAGTACTGTTACCTGGAAAGCACTAGGAAGGATTACCAAAAATAAAATTTAACTTGATGGTACATAATTACTATGTTCTTCCCACTTCCAGGTTCTTAGGGATCCTTTTTGACTTGGAGAAGTTCCCTTTGGGAATTCAGGGAAGTGAAGATAGTAGCCTTTAATATCTGCAAATTGGCATCTTTGGCACTGGTAATTTAGGGGCCTTGAATGCTTCCTGTCCCATGCTATGGCACCCAAAGACCAAAAGGGATCTGCAAGGAATCTTGGAACTGGCTGCTGGTGTGAGATAGGAAATTACTATAAATACTGTATTAACATCCATAGCTGGTCACTATCAGTATTTAGAGTTACTCAGCAGGGTTTCAGCCTGTGTGTTGTATAACCTTAACACACTTGGTCTGCTGCCAATTTAGTTCCGGACATATCAAAAGTCTAGAACTTGACACTCAGTTTTGCACTTTTATTATGGAAAGTATTTGTATCATGCTGTGCTAATGTAGCTTTAGAAATTCTCCAGGCTTAAAAAGCTACTTTTGGGAATATCGGTATGAAAATTCCAGTTGGCTATACCAGATACTATCAAAACTGTGCTCAGTCTGGTTCAACTAAGAGGAATACATATTTTTAGATTTCTAATCCCCATATTGATTAGTAATATTTTTGAATAGAATATAATCTGATTCAGCATGTTTTAGATTGGGTTTAACACAACTAAAGGTATATGTGTAATTTGATACTGTTTGGATTATGCACATTTCTGTTTTCTTTATCAATTCATAAATCAATAAAACGTACTCTCATACAGACCATATTTTTCCATCTATAAGATGCCGCCATGTATAAGACAACTCCTATTGTTCCAACCCAAAATTAGTTTCACAGCCACACAGTTCTCTCCTTGGCTTACTTCTGTGTATAAGGCAACCCTCAATATTTAGTCTAACAACTTTAAACAAAACGTCTTGTACATGGAAAAATACTGTACTTTATATATGTCAGTCTTGAAAAGCATTCTTATAACTGGACAGAACATAATAAGGATGATTTAGCTGTCTTAGATTACTTTGAAACTGGCATGGTTAAATGATGCCATTCTTAACTGATGAAGTAATTAGATCTTTTTTAGAAATAAATTTCCTGTGGAAGAATTTAAAGAATACTCAGAGTATTGAATGCTGAAAACTTTATACCCACATGCTTTTTGTTCTGTGTATATCTAGAATGAGATGCCTGGGTGATGACATACCTCAGGAGTTGTTCGCAGGTAGATAATACCATCTAACTCCAGGTCTGACTCGTATTGGTTCAGAAGCCATGAATGCCAGTCCTGATATATTGCCCATTCTGTTTCGTTGAGGCTTCCTGATTCAAATGAGTTGGAGGCAAACACATACCTATATGAAAATACATTTTATGAGATAAGAGGAATTTTAAAAAGCAAACTTCATAATGCTGCTGTATGAAAATGGAGTACAGCTATAGTCTTACATGGACTTATTTTGGAAGGAAATCCTAGTTAAGGCATTCAGAGAGATGAATTGCAAGAAACTTACTGCATCCTTTAATGTTCGTTTATATGCAAATACTTAAAAAGATTTTTAAAAGCAGTAACAAGTCACAGATTGAAACTAAGTACAGTGGTACCTCTACTTAGGAATTTAATGCATTCTGAATGCATGCTCTTAAGTCAAACAACTCTTAAGTAGAAGAGCCCTATCTGAAAAAATAAAAAATGTAAGTAGAGCAGACCACATCTAAAGTTTCTAAGGCAGCAGTTAAAATGCCAACTGTTATCTGCTTTTAAGTCAAATTGCTCTTAAGTCAAGCCACTCTTAAGTAGAGGTACCACTGTAGCTGTGAACTAGGCCTAAAATTGGAGAAGAATAAAAGTTCTATGTAAATGTGATTATCTCATGTGTTACATTTTGATAACATTGTATATGAACTGATTCTTGACGCTAAGAATATTCATGAAAATGAATATACGTTTACCTGTCACTGTACACTGATCTCTCAAAAAACTGCACAGGATGTTCTGCTTCATAGAGTTTTGTAGAAACTGGTTTCAGTTGTGCTTTAACTCTACTCAAACAGGAATAAATCTGGAATGTATGTGTCCATCTTGTAGGCTTACTATATAGCATTTGAAGCAGGTTTCCCCCACTCTTTTGAGATGCTGAAAGTTCCTGTTAATCATAAAAACAGAAGCCTATAAAATGTGCTTGACAGTTACTTTGTTTACTATTACAGACCTTGTGAAGGGTCTATAGAACTTAGCTTATAAAGTATACAGTATGTAGGTATGGTACTGTAGCATTAAAACTGTAACAGTCATCTTTAGAGGGGGCTTGTTAGCATACATGTCTAATACTAAGAATACATATTGAGTTTTTGGCTGATGTTTTAAGGCCAATTAAATTATCCCCCACTCATCCCAAATCATTGCAATCTAGTTGGGACTTACCTGGTACTCATTTTCAGATGTCTGGATGTTGCACCACTTGGCAATTGGTTCAGGAATAACTTCCCACTCACCATTATAACTTTTTAGTAGATTAACAAATGTAGATTTTCCTGCAGCTGTAAAGAAAACAAACTGGAATAATTGGGGGTCATACAATCCAGAGTCAGTGTCTTCTCCTACACTTCCATATTTTACTCATGTGTATACTTTTTCTCCCTAGACTTCTGACTCAGAATATATTTAGTTTTCTTTTACTGGCTTTTGACCCAGAGCATTAAGGGCAGGGAACAAAGGACTTAAGCAAACCATGAAGAAACAAGTGATCAAATATGAAGCATGTGAGTTTTTAGGCCTGAATATCCTTTGCATATATGCCTTCGGTGAAGTGTGAAGTATGAGTTCAGCATCTGTAAGAAATCTCTTTTGTATTGTCTTGTAATGAGACATTCATGAAATCGCAGGTGTTTTTTATTCGTGCTAGGCAAGGAGCCCCCAGCTGCTTATGAAATGATGTTATGCAAAAGTGACTGAGCGGCCGCCTAGGGGCACAAGAGAGCTGTTGCGCAGTGAGGGGGGGTTCGAAAAATTCCGCCAAACCCCATCCAAGCCTCCTCCTTCCGGAATTTTGGCGCCTTCGAACGTGCATTGGAAGACACGGGTCTGGGGAATTGGGGAGGGAGGGAGAGCATTTGCACTCTGCCCGGTTGGAAGGGGTTACGGCCGGATTTTCTCGAGAGCAAGCTTCTGTTGGAAAGCTTTTTGGCATTAAAAAAAAGCTGGGGAAGTCCCGCGCGGCGCTCATTCATAAGGCGGGACCGCGGAGAAGCACTTACCGATGTTCCCTTCGATCGACACTTTCTTAAGGCGCTTTTGGAAGCTGCGGTCGAGCGAGCTGGCGGGGCCGAGGCAGTGGCGCTTGCATGGGGGAGACATCGCTGGCAGCCCCCGGTCTCCTCCGTCCCTGGGAGCGGATGGGGCGAGTTTGTCTTTCTCGCGCGCCTTCCTGCCCCTTCCGGAATCCCGCCTCTCGCCGGCCAATCCAGGGCGTCGGGGGCCCGCCCTCCCCCTCGGCCCCTGGCCCGCCCTCCCTCCCCCTTTTATCCCAAAAGGACGGCCAGCTCCTACTTTCCCGTAGCTGCCCTCCCGTCCTCGTTGTTTGAGGGCGGTTTAGATGGGCCGGCGGAGCCGCCTTTCCCCGCCCTTTGCAGGGCAGGGCCAGACAGAGCTGGGATCCGCCAGGTTTGGCTGCTGCTCACTCATTCGTCCTATCTATGGCAAGAAATATCCAGAAAATGGGTCCTAGAATGCGCATAGCCCGTGGGTGAATGCTATGCTGATAAATCCGTATCTGCTCCCAGCTCAAAAATACTTGTTGTGGCTAGGAGGTGTGTGTGTGTGTGGGGGGGGGAGGCACTGTATTGTCACCCAAGTACTACAGTACAGTATTTTCGTTAAGCGGAGCGGGAGGCTGACTCCCCAAGAGGAGCGCGTAGACGGCGTTCCAGGTGGGGGGCGGGGCAGAGCTGGTGGGGCACGCGCAGATGGCGTCGAAGGAGGCGGGGAGGAGGGGCACCGACTCCGCAGGGCGCATGCGCTGCGTGGCCGCTTATTTGCGCGCTTGCGTCTGGGCCTCCATTTTCGGCCACGCCGAGCCAGACTCGCGAAGGTGAGACCCCCTCGTCGTCGTTTGGGAGCCCGCGGCGGCGGCGGCCTCCTCCTCCTCCTCCTCCTCGCCTCGAGTTCTGGGCTGCCCCCCCGCCCCCCGGGAGGGAGCAGTTGGCACTTTTCGCCTAGCTGCTTTCGGCGGCGGCGGCGGCGGCCTGTGGTTTGGGACGCGGAGGCGGCGCCCGGGCCCGGCCGAGCGGAAACGCAGTCCCCGCTCGGCGCCATTTCCTAAGAAGGGAGCGCGTCCTCCTGCTGACGCCCGCCCGCCCGCTTGCTCGCTCGGCCTTGCCTGGAGAGGCGGCGCGACTTTTTTAATCCGCGCTGCGCGGCGCCCGACGAGGATTTCTCTCGCCATGTGTACGTGGGGGCAGCCGTGGGGGTGGGGTGGGCGTCTGGCAGGGGCGGGCGGGGGGGGCGGTGGGTCGGGTGGGTGGGCCGCTCTTCTCCGCCCCCCCCGCCCCGACTCAGTGCGGCGACTTCTTTTGTCTGCCCCCGTAGCGACAGAAGGCGAAACGGAGACGACGCTCACTTCCAGCATGATGCTGAACACCGAAGGCGGCGAGGGCTATGTCGTCAAAGTGCGCGGCCTGCCCTGGTCCTGCTCGGCCGACGAGGTGCAGAGGTTCTTCTCCGGTAAGAGTTGGCGGGGCCCGATCGCTTGCTTCCCTCCCCCGCCCGGGAGGGTCTGTTTACTACAGGCAGCGGGATCTCTCGTTTTGCGCAGGGAAATCGGGAAAGTGCGCGCTGAATACTGAGGAGCCCACCTCCCTGCGGAAAGAGGGAAACCTGCTCCTTATTTTTTTGTTTCGTTTTCAAGGATATCGGGTTTAATTTAGTTTGTAAAGTTAGTAGGTAAGTCACTTTGTAAAGTAACTGACATTGAGCATGGCAGGATTTCTACTGGAGGAGGATGAGTATTGTAAGAAAAGTTCAGATATGGAGTGAAAAATTAAAAGTATATTTCTCCTTTTTCACTTTCTATATTCTTTAGCATACGGTATGAACATTTGGTACTCCTTAAAAACTGATGATAAATACATATCTATGGTCCTTGAAAGCTTCTGGTGACCTTTCCTGATACCGCAGTTGCTCATTTCAAGTTGCCCTGTCCTAAGGCAAACGTTGTACACTAAAATCCCGTTGAAGTCAATGGGACTTGCGACAATGGTCTTCTGGTGGGCTTAACTTGTTCTCCCACTTTTTCTTAGAATGCAAAATACTAAATGGATCTTCAGGGGTCCGTTTTATCTACACAAGGGAAGGACGACCAAGCGGTGAAGCATTTGTGGAACTGGAAACTGAAGAAGATGTGAAGTTGGCACTGAAAAAAGACAGAGAAACAATGGGACACAGATATGTTGAAGGTTTGGATTGCCATACTAACTGGCTAAATAGGTTTTCCTTTGGGTGGAGTTTTAGGTGCATGACTTTTATGTGTGTGTGTGAACTTGAATGTGTTTTCCAAATGATTGTTGTGCATTAATGTTTTTGTGCCAAATTCCAAAATTCATTAATTCTAAGTGCCTCTTGCAGTCTTCAAGTCAAACAACGTTGAAATGGATTGGGTTCTGAAGCATACTGGTCCTAACAGCCCTGATACGGCTAATGATGGTTTTGTACGTCTTAGAGGACTTCCATTTGGTTGTAGCAAGGAAGAAATTGTTCAATTTTTCTCAGGTATGTGGGGTATGAGTTCTAGCTATAGTAGTGGGTAAAGGTCAGGTTTCTAGTGGCACTGAAATAATGCCTAGTAGTAAGTAATAAAGCAAGCCATGATTAAAATGCCAGTCTTGAATGGTTCATCCATTAAGTTTTTTGAAATAATATATACATTTTGATCTTGTCTGTTTGGAAACTGTCTCCAGATTTTAAAGTACTGTATCAGTTAAAATTTGGTTTTGTTTGAATCCTTACAATAACAATATTAAGACAGTTAACATATAAAGTTTTGAAACACAGTAGATGCTTGTAGACTGGAGGTAAAGCTTCCATTTAAACTCTGCCACTCTATTTAGTCAAACACCTTATTTCATAACTGTAGATAACGTGTTGAAAATACAGTAATTAAATAATTTTAATTGTAGCTTGGTTGAAAGAGTGGTAGAGGAGAAACATTGAAAAATCTCTAAAATCCACAGTTAGGCTGGTTTCTTTAATTTGAATAATGAACCGTTGCCTTCAAAATATAAGCAGCTGTTAGGATGTTTTAAGAGTTTTGTTAGATTAGATTTTAGATGAAGTACATACAGATGGGGGGAGGATGAAACTAAGTACAAATAGACTTGATTAACATTGTCCAACTGTGGATTTCATGAGTTTTTTTCTTCTAGAAATCATGGCTAATTTTGGTGTTCATATACTCTGAAACAAATTTAGAATCTCAGTGTTTTCTGACAATTATAACAAAAGAACACATTTATAAGTATATATTTTCAACGTTGGATAAAACTGGTGACATAAGAAGTTAGCATTAATTACATCAGAATGTTTGGAATGTGTAGTATAGTTCAGATATATCTGAATGTTTAGTTAAATTACAGTGATAAGATCAACTTGTAACACTTTGCATAATCTTAGATTTCATTGAAAAGAAAATGCCTTGTTTTTCATAAATATTAATTATATGCATGTAAAGTTCATTTAAATGAGTTTTTATACAAATGCCGATACTTGATATTGTTGCTAGAGCTTTTAAATATTTTGCATGAATTTGTTTTAAAGTCTAATTAAACCATGTAATGCTATTTTGAATTGATGTTATACTTCTTAAAGAGATTTTAAATGATAAACTGAATAATTTTTACAGAAATTATTAAAGTTAGCATCGCAGAAATGTAACCTTTATTAAGAATCTTTTAGTATGTAATAAGTGTTCATGTTATGTTTTTTATGTAGTGTTGATAGTATTCCTTGCTGATTCTAGATTTAAAGTATAACGTCTGGTGTATTTTAAAGCTATAAGAAAATCATGATTGGGCTTGTGATGTTAATATTACCCCCCTACTGGGGTTATTTGTCCTTGGGTTGAAGGGTTGGAAATCGTGCCAAATGGGATAACATTGCCGGTGGACTTCCAGGGGAGGAGTACGGGGGAGGCCTTCGTGCAGTTTGCTTCACAGGAAATAGCTGAAAAGGCTCTAAAGAAACACAAGGAAAGAATAGGGCACAGGTGGGGATGGATGGTTGGTTGGATATGTCGCTCTTCTTATGGTAAACTGTTGTTAAATCCATATTCTCTCTTCTCAAAGTGCTCACCTCACAACATGTAATGCCATGCCCTACTAACATCTCCAATGTTGTAAAATATTTTTGCGTTGGTTTTTTTTTCTCTTTCTACTTTTGTATATCTGCAAATTGGCTGTAGTGCTAGTTTGCTATTCCCTAGATTTACTCAAGGCGTTTAATTCTGAACAAGTTTAATGATATTTAAGGAAGTCGAGAGACTATGGTTTTAAATTCCCTAATAGCACCAATTATGCCTCTAATTTTAAAGACACTTAGCATTTTATTACCATAAGAAAATGTGATTACTAAACTTGTTTCTTTATACGTTGATGCAACATTTTCTTGTGTAATTTATTGCATAAAATATAACTTCCAAAAAATGTCACAAAGGGTATATTCTCAGTTTTGTGACTCATTAATTGAAGCATGCATTTTCTGCCTATGCTAATTTTGCCATGCAAACGCATAGGATGGGCTTGTGAGCACACTAAAATCATGTTGTTTTTTAAATGTTCTGGTGGGTTAAAATTCTGGTGGAGGCTGGTTTTTTAACCCTCCTGCATATTGCCATATAAGCAGAATATGAGCACTGTTGAGTGGACATCTGTCCCTCCAGAATGTGTTGTAATTATTGAAAAGATAAACTTATTGGCTCCCCCTACACCCTTAAGGTGGGGTTCCTTAATGAGCATATAAATACAAGTTATTTATTGCATTGACCTTGGATTATTTGCTACTGTAAACTTTTTTTAAAATCTGGCATAAAATTGCCAGTTCCAAGGCTATGATTTTAGAACTTGTTGTTTTGTATAATTGAGTGTGATTTTTTAAACTATCCTGAACTAGTTTTATGTGTATGAACCTTTTAGGTACATTGAAATCTTCAAGAGTAGCAGAGCAGAAGTGCGCACTCATTACGATCCTCCTCGCAAACTAATGGCCATGCAAAGGCCGGGTCCTTATGACCGGCCAGGTGTGGGACGAGGCTATAACAGCCTTGGTCGAGGAAGTGGGTTTGAAAGAATGAGACGCGGTGCGTATGGTGGAGGTAAATATTCTTGCACTTGAAAAATAAGTGACTTGCAACAAAAGCATTGCAGAATGCAAACTATATCTACATACTCTAAATGTTCTGGTTTCAGGTTATGGTGGCTATGATGACTACAATGGCTATAATGATGGCTATGGCTTTGGATCTGATAGATTTGCAAGAGGTAGGTATTCTTGATTAGGGCAAATGAGGCAAGTCAGTCTACCTACAAAACATTTAGAATGGACTCTTCTTTCTACAGGAATTTCAGATCACAGATACGGGGACGGCTCTTCTACTTTCCAAAGCACAACTGGTCACTGTGTACACATGAGAGGATTACCTTACAGAGCTACAGAAAACGACATTTACAATGCAAGTTACTGTCTTAGTTGGCATGTGTTCATATTGAAGTATTGTTTCCAAATTGCTTCCTTTTTAAAGAAGAGAGCATAGTATGAGAATTTGAAGTAACGTTGCCTCCGTCCGATATTCTTTGTAGTTCTTCTCTCCTCTGAATCCTGTAAGAGTACACATTGAAATTGGACCAGATGGCCGTGTCACCGGAGAAGCAGATGTTGAATTTGCTACTCATGAGGATGCTGTTGCTGCAATGTCCAAAGACAAAGCAAATATGCGTAAGTTAAGCTTCTTCAGAAACTTACATTCTTAACTTTTTTACTTTTCTCCCACAGATCAGGTTGTTATATTAATCTTTATTAACATTTACAGCAATTGGACATGGGGTGATGTAATTCATACTGTTATCAATTTTAGCAGTGAGCCAAACTTGAGTTATATCAGGATAACTGAATCCTTGTATGTAATATAGCTTGAATTTGAGGTGTTTGTTTGCAGTCAGTGCAATGCTATCCTTTTGTCTGTCCCCTTAGAACACCGATATGTAGAACTCTTCTTGAACTCTACAGCTGGAGGAAGTGGTGGTGCATATGGCAGTCAGATGATGGGAGCTATGGGTACGTGGAAGCAGTTCGGTTTGGTGTGCTGCAGATATTTAACAAAGCTGGCTAATTTGATAAGTGTCCTAAAACTGAAATTCAACCTTCTGTCTTTTTCACAGTCAAGGAAACGGAAGGGGTAGTCCAAGATTGGAACACTAACACATTGGCAGGTATATAAATCTTTTAGGTATACTTTCCAATTATTAGACATTTAAGTGAATAAATATTGTATATGTTGTATGAGTGGTGGCATGAATGAGTTCCAGGATGGGAAATGATGTCATATTGGGTATGTGGAAACTTGCTGTCCATGTGTTGCTATATTTTTCTTTTGGGGGGGGCAGTGTTGGCATATGGAATGAAGGGTTCGATTATTGTGTCTTTAATTATCACAGTGGGCATTCTTGCTTGACTTTTATAAAACAATTGACTCCAAACTTGACTATTACTTTGCAACTTTCAGTTCTACGTAATAACTTCAGAGCCGGTCTGCTTCTAAGAACATAGTTCTCATGGTTGTTAGAACTGTCTGCTGTGTAGGCAAATACACTGCTTTTATAGTACTTTGTAAACTGGCTTAGATTTTGTTCTTGACTGAGTTAACAAACTTCATCGTCTCACCTGCAAAAGGTTTCGCGGAGATGTGAAATAACTGAGCTGTTAAAGTACCTGAATATTTTGTTAGACATTTCAAGTGTTCTGTATATGAGGTAGATAGCCTAGAGTAGCACTATTGGTCATGAGGTGTATTGAAAGTTGCCATCTCCTGTGTGTTCTTAAAAATAACCCATATTGGAGGGTTTGTGGTGTGTATTAGCATACTGTATGAAGGTTATACAGCCGTCAGTATATACAGTTCCATAGTTCTGAGTTCCTCTTCAAGTCCCTGAAGTAAATATGCTCTTGTTTTTTTAAGGAACATTTTTAGGTGAGTACAATAAAATTACTTTTCTTCTAACTAAATAGCATACACTATTAAACATAGATACCACACAAATTACTAAATTGATTATTCCTCTCGGAATTACAGTAAAACTAGGAGGAGTCTTTCCACGTGAAATGAAACAGTAATTAATAGAGTTGCCATTTTAAGGTAGTATATATTATAAACATTCTGTGAAAGACGATGGTAGTCAAGGTCTTAACTTGCATATCTTTTTAACTCGATGGTAATCAAGGTCTTAACTTACATATCTTTTAACTCGATGGTAATCAAGGTCTTAACTTGCATATCTTTTAACTTGAAAGGAAGCCAATCCAGTTACGGTGGTCCAGCTAACCAGCAGTTGAGTGGGGGTTATGGAGGAGGCTATGGTGGTCAAAGCAGCATGAGCGGATATGGTAAGATTTTTTAATTTGTCTTGGAGGGTACGTATGTTAAGAGTTACAAGTTACCTAGCCACCTTTTTGAGAATCAACATGTTTTGTCAAATAGTTAACTTCAGGTATTCCAAGGTTGTCCGTTTTGTTGCAGCTACTTAATAGGAGAACATGTAAATTTTCAGAGGAGCAAGAACAGGAACTGTTTATAATTCATATTTGTTTTTAAATTTGAAATAATAGTGTGATCCAATGTAAATGGTTCACATTGTTGTTTTACGGTATAAAGCAGGGGTGTCCAAACTTTTTGTAAGGAGGGACAGATTTGGTGGCTGAGAATGTGTCGGGGGCCAGCTCCTGACCCATAAGCTGTAACCACTGACCCCTTGCAAGCCCCACCCACAGGGAGGGAGGAAGGAAGGTGGGGAACAAGGAAGGAGGGAAGGAAAGAAGGAAGGAAGGTGGGTGGGGACCAACGGAGGGTGGGAGGGAGGAAGGAAGGAAGATGGGGACCAAGGGAGGGTGGGAGGGAGGGAGGAAGGAAGGAAGATGGGGACCAAGGAAGGAAGGAAGGTGGGTGGGGACCAGGGGAGGGAGGTTGGGAGGAAGGTGGGGACCTAAAAAGGAAGGTAGGAAGCTGGGGACCAAGGGACGGAGGAAGCAAAGGAAGGCCAGCGGTGGCAGAGGTGGATAGCCTGTCTGCTGCCCACCCCCAAGCTCTCCTGTGGTGGCTCGCCAGCTCTCAGCTGGAAGGAGCGGCTTCCCACCCTCCAAGCTCATCTGTGGCAGTGGCAAAGGAGGCTCGCCTGCCCGCCTGCTCACCCCTCGCCGCTGCTGCCATGCAGATCGTTTGCGCGGTCCCCAGGCACCTTCTCTGCAATGAATGCCGTGTCAGGAGATTTTAAAAAAAACAAAACCATGGGGCAAAGGAGGGAGGGGGTGGGCCAGCCACAATGGCCTGACAGGCTGGATTTGGCCCACGGGCCGGACTTTGGACACGGCTGGTATAAAAAGAATGTCCATGAGGCTGTGCAGGACTTGCTCTGTACATACTTTTCACAAAATCTGGGGAAGTGTTTTGCTGACAAGTTTATGATTTTAAACTTAGTACTTTCTATAGAAAAAAGGTTGCCTTTGATAACAGGATTATTCAGAGTTGTATAAGAAAGATAATTTGTTGGAAGTATGTCTGAAGAGAACCACATTTTTGCTTTAAATTGTTTGATTTATTATGTACCTTTAGGTAACCAGAGTGCGATGAACAGCAGCTACTACAGCAGTGGCAGTCGCGCATCCATGGGAGTGAATGGCATGGCTGGAATGTCTAACATGTCCAACATGAGTGGCGGCTGGGGAATGTAACTGTACTCATTTTGATCAACTTTTTTAAGAAAAACAAAAAACTTAGTTTAACAGTTTTGCAATACAAGCTTGTGATTTATGCTTTACTTGTAAGTGAAATCAGGATCATTTTAAAACATTCAGATTCAGTATTTTTGAATATGCTGAAACATTCATCTAGGATGTAAGTCAAGTAAAGAAGTTCTTGTTCAACCATTTTCAGCTTTCCCCGTTTTTGTTGTAGGAGTGTATTTGAGCAGTAAGCGTATTTAGGTTAAAGCTGTTTTGGATTATGTTAAATGTTGCTCTTACACCATGTAACACCAAACACTTTCCAGTGCATGTTCAGGAACATGCTTTTTTTTGTACAAACAAAATATAGGAGCTGTGTTGAAAACAAGTGAACATTTGGCATGTTAGTTCTAGTTTTTCCTTTTTAATATCTTGTAAGGCACATTAAGCTTTTTAAGTTAATGGGGAAATATGAGATGCAATACAGCTACTCTTAGGATTTTGGTCTTGATGTTCGTATGAGATCTGAGGCCTTGATTTAATCTTTTCATTGTATTGTGATTTACTTTTAGGTGTATTGCGCTAAGTGAAACTTGTTAAAATAAAACCCTCATTTTAAAAACTGGAACTTCTCTTGATTTAAATAAGTATTGCATTACCATAAGCAAGTGCTGGAATAATTGGCTTCAGGAGTATATGTTTATTAGAGTCCATCATAATACAGTTCTGAAATATGTGCTTTGGCAGAATTTAGTGGTAGCCATGAAATGGAATTTGGGCAAACAAGTCACACTGTTCAAGTGCGAATCTCATAAGTCAAGGATAAAACATATGAAAGCACTCTTGTGCATCCCAGCTCTGTACAGAATATAAGCCCTGTTTTTCATCTAGAGAAGTGCTACAGAATAGCGCTACTCTAGATGAAAAACGGTTTATATTCTGTACAGAGCTGGGATGCACAAGAGTGCTTTCATATGTTTTATCCTTGGCTTATGAGATTCGCACTTGAACATTGTTGACTTCAGATTTACTTATGGATGAGCTGACTGAAGAATGATGAAGTAAGTTACATATGTCACAACAGCTAATGGATTCCCAAATTAGCATAGGAGCTGGGTTGTCCAGACGTCTGATAACACTAGTAAACAAGCAGGACAAATGTGTTTCCAAGGTTGATGCATGAAACTCATCACATTAACACGACAACTTGTGTTTTGTTTTTTCTTTTATTTGGCACATGTTAGAGCCCATCAGGTTGTATCTGATTTATGGTGACCCTCAGAGTATTTTCTAGACCTGAAGTGTTTTCATCAATTAACTCATATGAGTACATTTCCAAGGCTAAGTGCAGAATTGAAGTATCCCGAGTCTGGCACTACCTACAGCAGCTGTTATTCTACATGGCAGATTTTTTAAAAAATGGTTGGTCCATACAATGCATTTTTCATCCTGTAAAATATTTTAGTAGCATCTGCACAGTTCTTGATAATCATTTTTAGGGTGAAACAGCTTGCTCTACAGCTAGGAGAAATATTTGCTATCTTACACCACCTACAGAACAAGGGTGAGACTGAAAGCAAGGCAGTTTACACTGTTGGAGAAAGCTTCTAAGTTAAGCAAGTTTGTATCAACATACGGACTTTCAAAAAGGAAAGTTGTATCCTGCTTCAGTTGTCCTGTGCTGTATATGACAAATCACTATTATGCAACTATTCCATAATCCCAGTTTAACCCCCCATCAAAATACCCCTGTACACTTCTTTACTAGGTTCAAATAGATAAGAAATGACCTTTATGAAGTGCAGTACACGGATGAGGTGCAATGCAGTACTAAAACCACTGACAAGTGAAGAGTCTTGATATGACAATGGTTATTGGGATATAATTGGCAGCAAGTGAGCAGTCCTTGAATTTCATGGGGGACAGGAAATGCAGGCAAGCAAGATGCTGAGTGACTTTGGCAAGATAACTCAGTCCCTTGTCTCCAAAATGGCAGGTCTTGTGGGGTGTCTTTGCCATGCAGTGCTTGGTACCTACTAAAAGTAGTGCAAAGGACAATCAGTGAACTAGTGTTGGGGGTTTGTGGGTGTCCAAGGCTCGAAGCATGTGGAGTGCAAAGGCTAGCTTGATCACACATTTGGTTTGATCACACACAAGAGCTACTGTAGTTCAAAGCCCTGAAAACTTGTATCAGCTTGCTATATATGGGGGCTGTGTAGCTGCAGACAGGTCAGAGTGCCCATTACGACCCATGTCCAGTGACAGTGCCTCCAGTAGGGATGTAAGCATCACACCAGGAATATGGAACAATGGAAAAAGGTTGCCTGGTCAGATGAATCGTCCAGTTGATAGCCAGGTGGTTGCACATTGTTTACATGAAGAAAAAAGCATGCCAGCATGACACTGGATGGGATGAAGGCAGGCTGGCAGCTTGGGGCAATGTTCTGGGAAACCTTGGGTCCTAGGATGCATGTGGATGTTACTTTAACAACTAGAGATTGTTACGGTCATGTACCCCCGCTTGCAATGGTGTTTCCTGATGGCAGTGGCCGCTTGCAGCAGGATAATGGACCCTACCATACTGCAAAAATGGTTCATGAAGGGTTTGAGGGACATGACCATTTCTGAACCAAGGTGTTCAATGTGTTGCTTTGGCCTCCATTTCCCCAAATCTCAAGGCGGTGGAGCTTCTGTGGAATG
This sequence comes from Phrynocephalus versicolor, assembly GCA_023846285.1. NCBI lineage: Eukaryota > Metazoa > Chordata > Lepidosauria > Squamata > Agamidae > Phrynocephalus > Phrynocephalus versicolor. Next base: position 61,257,541 of record JAHTLZ010000010.1, on the reverse strand, counting down.
TGCTGGAATACCAAACCTAATCCAGATTCTTTCAGACATAGCAACTTGAAGGGCTGAAAGAATTTACCCCCAACGTCTTGCAGGACTGGATACCACAGGACACATTCAGAGGTCTGGTGGAGTCCATCCTTTGATGCATCACAGCTGTTTTAGCAGCACAAAGGTGACCTACACCCTATTACACAGCATACGATATGACCCATTTTCTTTTGCCATTTCCCCCCTAGGCCCATCTATTTTGTTTTTCCCCAGCTCACGAGCTTGCTATCTAGTTTTTTTCTGCAGTTGCCATCCCTTGCTTTTGCTGCTGCCAGTTCCGTACCTTTTCATGCACATGTGTTGCTCGAGTTTTTGTGTTTCAGAATTGAAAAGTTCAGCCAAACAGTATTGCTTTAAACAAGTGCCCTATTTGCCCTCATGTTTCCTTAGTTGAACAGTGCCATATAAAATGTGCTTAGCTGCCTAGATGCCCTAAGCATATCCAATCTTGCCTGATTTCAGAAGCTAAGCAGGGTCGGCCATGGTTAGTACTTGGATGGGAGACCACCAGGGAATACCAGGTGCTGTAGGCGCCTGGAGTAGGAACTGGCAAGCCACTCCAGTATTCCTGCCAGGAAAACTCCATGGACATGGGGTCACGAAGAGTCGGTCATGACTGTAATGACACAACACACATAAAATAAACCCTTATGTATAAAATTTTCAAAGCATTTTAAGGTGCAGATGAATATTTTTAATTTCACTTTGAGTACCATATAATACTAATATACTGCATTAGTGCTTTGGAAACTAGAATCTATATATTTTCTTTTGAGGTCAAGCAAAGGCACATTCATTTACATTGTTTTTTTAAAAATCATTCCATTGGGACATCTTTTAAGATGCTGACATTATGAACATTAACTGCATAAAAATCTAGAGAAATTTAAGTGGCATTTTCACAATAGGTGTTCAGAAAAGTAGTTTGTTTTAGAGATCAGTGTACAAATGTCAAGTACAAAGTAAAATATACATATTTTTTGCATTTAAAAACAATCAGAAGTATGACATGTCAATGAGAACGTTTTTGATTAAGACATTTTTCTGGCATTTAATTGATGCAAAATGCAGTTTCCATAGTTTCTGTTAATTCCCCCCCCCTTTTTTGCAAAGGTTCCTTGACCCACCGTAACATGGCAAATATTAGTACCACTGAAAGGTCTACATAAAGGGAGGAGGAATTTATATTTGAACCTAAACGTATTAAATGTTTAGGTTAGGCTCCTGCTGTCTAAAGAGGAATCGGAAAGGAAAACATGAAAGCCCATTTCCCCCCAGCAAACTCACAACATGCCTTCCCTCACACTGTTTGCACCATTAGTACATCAATGGGAAGCAAAGGAGGCATCTGGGTAATTTCCCCTCTGTTGTGTGTTTAGGCAACAAGATGCTGGCCGCTCTCTGGTTCTGCATGGTTTCTGCCCAAACAAGCCAATGGATTAGGAAGCATTTGATGAACATCTCTGGAGCAATAAAGTGTGACAGGTGTCACAAACTCGTACAGGCTTTGGATAGGAGGGCAGTGCAAGCTCATTGCTGGAACATGTGTTGCAGAAGATGTGACCGCAGTTTCGACAGTGATGCTGTAAAGAAAGGCAGGGTTGTAACTTATTTTCCGCCATCTAGAAAGCTTTTGTCTAGGAAAAAAGCTCACAAGACAAACGTGCCTCAAAGAATTCAAGGATTCAACTTGCTTAATGAAGCTATTGCCACAAGAGCCTGATATTTTCAATTGATCAACGTTTCCTTTTGCTTTTTTATTTTAGCTATAACTGAACTACACTGCTAAGAGTATGGTTAATAATAATAATGTGTAGCCTGCACTTTGTAATTAAAATTGTAAACCGCCCAGAGACTACTTGTAGTAGTATGGGGCGGTATATAAGCAGAACACTTTGCTTTTTTTTTTATAACCCTAGAACTGCAGATTTGGAGGGAACCTCGATGGATCACCAAGTCCAGCCAGCCCCCGTCAAAAAGGCACTGGGGGAAATGAACTTCCAAACTCTGGCTCCACAGCCAGGTACCTAAATTATATTGTCCCCATACTTGAAGGAGTTTGGGGGTGTGGAGAGCTGCCGCATTAACAGAACAAGTTAGTCATGACTGACGTTTCATGTGCTGATGATTCCTCTGAATAAAGACAAATAAAGAAGAGGAATAGCTCTGGATTGGCTGGTTGTGAAGAAAAAAGATTGAAGGCCTCAATACACTGTCCATACACTGCACATCACTTCAGTCTTGGAAGGAGTCTATTTTAGAACAAGTACATTGCCAGTTGCACCTAGTCTCAACGGCCTCTTCCCTGAAGGGCTCCTGGCATAGTAAGAAAGCAACATAGCTTTGAACAATGAACATAGACTTGTCCACACCTATATACCCAACTTGTGAACTTGTCTGTACCTCTGAGTAGTTCTCAGAAGCCCTTTTTTGCTGTCTCTGTGTTTTGATTTCAGATGGGTGATGACACTGGGAGAGAGTCCTTCAGATATGCTTTCTTCAAAGGCTCTGTCAGTCCCAGATAAATAAATACAGTAATCCCCCGCCTATTGCAGGGGGTTACAGACCCGACCTGCGATAATTGAAAATTCACAGTATGCGGATGCTGGGTTGGAACAGGGGGAGGCAATCTGGGGCCCCCTACACTTGAGGCCCGGCACTGCCCCGAATGGGCCTCCAACGGGCTTCCCGGGCTTGTCAGTGCCCCCCAAAGTGGTTTTGGGTGATCCAGAAGGTACTTGCAGTTTTCCGGAAACAACTACTGGGGCCTCCGGCAGGCCCAGGAAAGCTCATCAGAGGCCCATTGAGGGCAGCACCAGGCCTAGGATAAGTGCAGGAGGCCTCAATTGGGCCCATGCATCTTGCTCCAGAAGCCCTTTGTTTCCTGTATTGCAGTTTTGTGATATACCGGGACCGCAGTATAGGAAATGCGAAATGGCAGGGGATGACTGCACATCTCACAACTGAATTGGGATGCTGCTTTCCTAATCCAGCAAATAGGAGATAAGCTTTGGGTACCCAAATTTATTTCAATTCATTATTCCTCATTGCTGACCTTTAAAGAGAACTCTGGTTTCCCCAACTGCCCTACCATGTTCTTGATGCCGGAGCATTAACAATTGAGATTACCTTTCTTCTCGATATGGAGAACTCTTTCTGGCACTGTTTACAATGGGTTGCTTCATCATCTTTTAACCAGGTGTGACCCTATCATTGAAAAAAGACGGGATTTACTCAAGATGTCAAAATTCAGATTCTGAGCAGCTGATCAGTGAAGAGTGCAAAACACTCTTCTGATTTTTGATTTTTTTGGGGCAAAAAATCAAAACTTTATCTATCAATTAATGGGCTCTGAGTTATCCGTGACGGATCACGAAAGAGATCTTGGTGTGCTGTTGGTGTGCTACCCCTGCTTGCATTGAAACTTCTTAATCCCTTCATCACAATGCAATGACTAACACCTATTTTCCTGAATAGAACAAGTTTCCTCAATTTTAAAAAGCCCAGTCTCAATCACTTTATAACCCAGAGCACAGAGAGAATCCCTAGCTCCCGAATCTCCTTGCCCTCTGAAGATGCCAGCCACAGAATCTAGCAAAATGTCAGGAAGAAAAACTTCCAGAACATGGCCAAACAGCCCGAAAAACTCACAACAACTATATGACTTGTATTGTTACTCATGAGAACAAATCACTTATAACAGCTGATACAGAAGACAGCATGCCATGCTGAGAGGATAGGAGAAATCAAACTGCTCAGAAGTTGCTAGGAGGACAAGTTTGGTAGTGCCATACCCTTCCTCAGAGGAGCACAGCATATTACGTACTGCCAGAAAGAAGAAAATGATCAATGACAAAGACCAGATTTTAAAATTAAGCTTAATGGATGGCTAAATTTGAATACCTTGAGCGCTTTATTTACTTCTTTAATGTCTTCCATCTTAAGCTTTGATCTGGAAAACAAAATGGCATCCACTTGAGCAGGATGGGAATCTCAAACGCTTGGTGTACTTTCTTTAAAGCTTAATAAAGTTATATCCATAACATGGGTGTAAGGATGATTAGAACAGACTTACTGGCTAAGGTGAAGCCCCATCTCTTGAAGTGCCTGCTCCTGTTCTTCACAATTCTTTTCTAACTGCTGCTTCTCTTCTTGCAGTTTTCTCAGCTCCTATAAAAGAACTGTATGTAATAACCATCGATTTTCATCATGTGTGCTCCCTTTTGTTTTGAACTGGCTTTACAAAACGTGATTTGGGGGTGCAGTGCTTGGCAGGCCATTCAATCATGCAAAGTCATTCCAGGGAGGGTGCAGGATACAAATCCACATTAGTGGCTGATTTGATCTCCGCTCTAGGAGCACCACTCTGATACTCTGGGGAGCCCGTGTATGGCTTGGCACCTTGAACCGGCATCTCGAACCGTAACCCATGGTGTTGCTGACAATCTGTGGCGGGAACCAGATTTGCATGAATACAATAAACCCCCACCCATCGCGGGGGTAAGGGACCCACCCCACCCGCGATGCATGAAAATCCGCAATATGCGGAAGCGGGTGGGCTGGGGCCTGGGGAGGGCGGTCACACGCCTGTCCGAGAAGTCTTGGGGCGGCGCGCAATGGCGGTGGCAGGGGCTGTCTCCATTGAAATGCATTGCCAATGCATTTCAATGGAGAAAATTTTCCCCATTGGAAAACATTGGCTCAATGCTTTCCAATGGGGAAAATTTCTCCATTGAAATCCATTGACTCAATGCATTTCAATGGAGATTGCGCCCCCCCCCAATGGCTCCGAGGCTTCTCGGAGGATCGCGGGGGGCAGCACGGAGTGACCCAATCGGCCCCCCAACGCGGCTCCAAGGCTTTGCGGAAGGGCGGCGCGGAGCAACCCGATCCCTCCCCCCGCGTGGCTCTGAGGCTTTGTGGAGGGGCGGCTCGGAGCAACCCGATCACCCCCCGCCACCCCCGCGCGGCTCCTAGGCTTTGTGGAGCAGCGGCGCAGAGCGACCCAATGGCCCCCTGCCCCGCCACGGTGAAAGTACTGCGATCCCGTGATGTAGTGGGACCGTGGGACCTGATCCGCGAAATGGCAGCGGGTGACTGTTTAGGAATATTTCTAACATTCAATGTCGTATACACAGAAAAAATACGGTATATTTAGTCCAAGCACTGGTGGAGTGGTTCAGTTATCATCTACAGTGATGCCTCCAATTACAAAATTAATCCATTCCAATGGGATTTTCTTAACTCAAACTTTTTGTATCTCAAAATGCAGTTTCCCATAGAAATGCATGGGAAACCAATTAATCTGTTCTAAGTGGGAAATCACCCCCACCCCTCAAATGCAAAAACGATAAGAAACAGGCATGCAAACGATGAAGCTCAGCTCTCTACCTTTCAACTACTTGAGAAATCCACCAAAAAAGTTCCAGAAAGTTCCCAAAACTTTGAGCCAAATATTTCGAGAATGGCTCCAAAACAGGGACTTCCTGCACTTAAATGAAAAAGCCCCTGCGTCCCACTATAAATTCCTTCCTGCTTGTTTGCAATTGCACTACTGTACTGGGGGTGGCCACGAGATGGCAATTGGAAATGGAAGGGACTCATTTTGCAATAGGAACGGAGGCTTTCATTTCTCCTGCACAGGGACCGGGAAACTTTTTGTAACTCAAAAAAACAGGGTTAAATTTTTGTAAGTTGAATTTTCCCCATACCTGTGGATTTCTTTTTGTAATTCAAAATTTTCATCATTGGGGCAATCACAATTCGAGGCACCACTGTATTTCATTGTGCAAGATCACAGACAAAGATTTCTCATTAACTGTAATTAGCAGAAGGCCTGTTTTATTTTACAGAAGAATTTGGAATGAAATGAAGGCTCCAGAGCAAGGGAGACGAACATCAGTTCCTCCTAATGCTTTGTTCTAACTCCTAGGAGTCCCGGTCAGCATAGTCAGTGTTGTCTCATTAATTTTGGCAAGACCCAAGTTCCTCACCCGCTCTCTGGCTATTCCTTTGCCTTCCCTTTCTGACAGGAGAGGGTTATTAGATGGATTCTGCTTAGACCAGGCATGTCCAGACTTCAGCCCTCCAGATGTTTTGGACAGCAACTCCCACAGTCCTTTGCCACTGGCAATCTAAGCTTAGAATTCTGGGAGTTGTGGTCCAAAACATCAGGAGGGCCGTAGTTTGGACATGCCTGAGACTGTACTTAGAATTAAAAGAAAGAGGACTGTTGTTATTAACAGCTCATTGATTGCCATTAATTATAATAAACATTTGCTGTCTATTCAACTTCGAGTTATGGCTCCCTCTTTTAGTACAGAATATTCAGAAGCTTGCCCAAGGCCGCACCGGCTGTCTATTCTACCTGGACATGGGGTGGGTAACACCCCCCCCAACCTCTTGCTCTGCAGCCCAATACCCAAACCACTGAGCAATCCAGCCATCTATCAATGGCCAAAACCAGAAACTTGTAACAGCCCTTCTTTAGTCATCAGAGGAAAGCATTTTCTGATAGTTATATAAAAATGGTTGAAAAGGCTTTAGGTTTCGCCCACCTTTTTCCTCTTGGGTTGGAAAGGAGATTTCTGAGTCACTTACTTTTTTCAGCCCTTCGACTTGCTGCAGTTCTGTTTTTAGCAAAGCTGTCGTATCCTTCTCCTGATGCAACAGTTGTTGCAAGGTCTGCCTCTGTTCTTTTTCGGATTTCAACTCTCTCTCAAGCATTTTGCTATTTAGGTGAAAAAAGAAAAACAACCAAAAAAGCCTACATGAAAAAAGAACTATATTTTCCCACCGCACCTTGCTACAAATTCCAGAAAAATTACTTAAAGCACTCCCTAGTATATTCTTTTTCTCTGATCACCAAGGTAGGACCCCACCCCTTGTGTACCCAGTGAGACCTTGAGAGCTCCTTTGTGTGTGTGTGTGTGTGTGTGTGTGTGTGTGTGTGTGTTGTGTCGTTAGAGTCATGAACGACCCTTTGTGACCCCATGTCGATGGGAGTTTTCTTGGCAGGAATACTGGAGTGGCTTGCCAGTTCCTACTCCAGGCACCTACAGCACCTGGTATTCCCTGGTGGTCTCCCATCCAAGTACTGACCAGGGCCGAACCTGCTTAGCTTCCGAAATCAGGCGAGATCGGATATGCTTAGGGCATCTAGGCAGCTCCCTGAGAGCTCCTTTAGGCATCTGCAAACTTGCCTAGTATGGTTCTTCGATACGTTTTTCTTTGAACACTTTCCCTCCTCACATGGTCCCCTGGTGCAGAGGATCAACTGTCCAGTTTTTTTTTAATCCTGGCCCATATGATGGCAACATATTAAGCCAGGCCCTACCTTAAACCTGTAAGGCACACTCTACCTGGGACCTTTCTCAAGAAAGCTTTGTAGCTAGGTCAGTAAACTCAACCTTTGTTGTCTTTTGAGAAAACTTAATACACCCACATCTATGGTAAAATTGAAATAGGAAATTGAGCCCGCATTTCTGTCTGGTTCTTGGCCACAATGTTCCATTATAGCCACTGAGTCTTCTGTGTGTCCCCTCTATCCTGGGAGTTAGGATTCCTTCCTTAGTGGCTACATTGTCTGGTGTACACGAGGACTTGCAAAGCATGTTGCAAGCATTCAACAACAACAACAAAAAGGAAAACCCATAATAAAAAATTAGATGAAGACATAACAAGGGCCGGGCATTAATAGACAATGTATAGGTACCACTTGTCATCCACTTGGAGTAGTTGCTGCTTCAATGTCTCAATTTTATTTCCCAGTTCTCTTTTCAATTTGGCAGTCTTCTCTTCAGCATCCTGCCTGGCTTTTTCTGCACGTTGCAATCTAAAACAGACATATATAAACACACAGTGATCACTGTGTTAAAGCAGATAAATTCATGGAGGTTCTGGCCATCTACAGTGAGTAGTGAGGATGGCTATGTGTTTTCTCCAGTTTCAAAGGCAGAGCGCCTCTGTATAATTTACCTCAAAACTCAACACTGAAAGGGCGGATGTCTTGCTGGCCTCCAAGGGCAATGGGTTGACAACTGAGTGAGAAGAACATAAGGCTAAGAAAGGTCTCTCTGATCCAGCAAGGTTCTTAAATTCTTATAGCCCGCCTATCCTGCGGGGAGGCAGAAACCCAGGGCAGGAGCTCATGGCATCAGTTCCTGTAGTGACATCTTGAGAGAAGACACTCATTCTGCAAGTTCAGTTTTATTCCTTCACAGAAAGGTGGCCAATAAACAGATACTACCTCCCATCTCACACATATTACCTGTTCATGTCCCTCTCCAAATTCAGTTCCCAAGTTCCTAATAATTTTTTTCTTATCTTTTAAGTCTCCATTTTTCTTCTAATGGCTGCCTTACCCATATCAAATGCTAACTGATCCTTTTGCAGCCTCTAAAACACTGTGAGGCATGTTCACACTAACAAAACACAGCAGGCAGAATCTTGGTGTGTGGACTGTAGTCCTTCCACAAGGCGCTTCCTTAGGTCCATTTCACTCAACTGGGCTGAAACTCAAGTGAAATGGGTCCAGGGGCTCCTCCCCATGGAGTTCACCAGTTGCTCCCACTGAAGGCACCGCTGCCTTTTGTTCTGCCTGAATGGGCCTGTCTGCATTTTAGAAGCTGAACTAGGATACTCTTGTCTTTTCATCTAGGGTAGAAACACATGTAGGGGGGAAATGGAAATGTGTTACGACAAATCATAAGACAAAAGAAAGGGGAGTAGGTGAACAAATCGGAGAGGCCTGAACTAAAAATACTGTTTGGTTTAGATTTGGAAGCTTTAAAGTTTACAGGATTGAAGAATCACGAAGGTCACAGGTTAGGTTAGGCCTGTGCATAGGATTACCTCTGCTCCAACTGCTGAACAGAAGACACCATTTGATCTGTCTTGTCTTCAAAGGATGATATTGCTTCTTTCTTCTGTTGCAGTGTGCTCTCTGCATTCTGGAGAGTCAACATTTATTCAGAATCAGAATTTATTAGAAACCATTAGAAAATATTTGCATGACAACACTTCTCCCTTCATAAGGCCAACGGTGCTTTCTTTCTGAAATATCACAGCAGGTAACCTGGGGTGGGAAAAATCAAGGCACCGCCCTAGCACTGGGGGCAGAGAGACAAAATGAGAGATGACAAGTCAACATATGTCGCACTCTCCTAAAGGTTAAAGTGGGGTACTCACAAGCAGATCGAGGATATGGTATATAAGGCTGTGGTAGTCTACTGATATTATGTGGAAAGGGAACAATCTGCATGAGCTCCAAGCAGTGATCTCTCTAAGGTAGGGGTGTGTGTGTGTTCCCATGAACGAGAAGAAGAAAAAATAGAGGGAACATTGGTTCCATGGCACAGTGTTCCAAAGAAGCAGGAGGGAAACAAGATTCTCTCAGTACCTCTCAATACTACCCACTATTTCAGATTAGTGGGTATACAGTACACAGATTATCTCCAACTCATTGCTTAAGTCAGACTAGTCCAATAGACACCTACACTTTCCCCAGAACTCACTTCTGTGCCAGTGAAAAAGCAGTCGTACCAAAATAATATATACTCAGCAGGTTATTCATCTGCAGTGAATTAATGTTACTGGAATCCTCGGACGAGGTTAGGCAGTCGAGACAGTGAGCAGCCTTGAACATGGTACTCATGCCTCCAGAAACACAGCCTTGTGAATGAGTGTTTTTTTTATTTATTTATTTATTTATTTATTTATTTATTTATTTATTTATTTATTTATTTATTTATTTATTTATTGCATTTGTATCCCGCTCATCTTCCCGGAGGAACTCTCCTTCCATGTTACTTCTCCACTGCCCACACACCAGATTCAAAGTAATCTTGGTTGTTCTGTGCCGTTAAGTTGGAACTAATAGCAACACTGACATGGTTTACAAGATAACTGAAATATTTAAGGGGTTGCTTTTTTACCAGTTCCACTCCCGTAGTGGGTTCCAATGGCTGAGTGGGGATTCAGACTCTGTCCTCCATGGTCCTACTATACCCACATATCCACTATGAGCACCAGGCATGTACAGTACCTGAGATTTATTAAACATCTGCAAATTGATGGCTTTAACTTCCTCCAGCTGTTGGCGAAGAGCAACCAAAGTGTCTTGTTTTTCATGGGTATCTTTCTCCAAGAGTTTCATGGCAATTTCCATTTCTGTTTTCATTCCAATCTGTAGCTCCAGCTCTTTTTCAAGCTCCTTAACAAGTGTCAATACAAAAGGGCATGAAAATAAATCTGTCTATGCAAAACACACGTTGTGCTCTAAGACCAAGAAATGACAGAAAACTGTGTCGATATATAGAGGGTGTGATAATGTTCTTCACTTCAAGTACAATGGCCTGGATCCACAGAAGGCTACTTCAATAGGCCTGCTGGGACTTTTCAAGCACTCTCTGGATGGTTTACAAGTAATTATGCAGGCTACATATTGCCACCCTCCCTCCCAACAATGAGCTGTGTTCTCATTTTACTACCCGCAGAAGGATGGAAGGCTGAGCACAGTTATAGCTGCAGTGCAGCAGCTTAACCATTGCACCATAAAGCTCATACTTTTCAGGTCTTATGTTCTGCAAAAGGCCCCCTAACAATTCAAGTGCAAGAATTAGGGAACCACCTGCTGTGGTGTTCACATAGCCATATTATTATAATTTATTTGAATAAATAATATAGGAACTGCATCATGGAAATGCTTTGCTCATTTGACAAGGGTTGCAGGGGTGGAAGAAATAACTGGGAATAAGTATTTCTCCACCCATTGGGATAGCTAGTCTTGACTCGTGTTTATTGTTAGCTGAAAAAAGAAACCATGCATATCTGTTCTCTGCTCCTTGGCCTTTTATCATTTTTTCCCCAAATCCAATAGTATTTTTAGAAACATTTAAGAGAGAAGCTTAATATTCTGTCCATCATCTCAGCGATCTTTTACCCTAGCCAAAGGCCCTGCATACCTTGAGATGGACACAAATTAAGTCATTTTCTTGGTGGCCCCTCTCCTTGGCTGGGCTGAGATTAGAGCTGTCTTCCTAGAGCTGATGCACCTGATGCAGGACCGATCGGGAACAGGTGGCCAATACTCAGCCTTCTCGTCTTCCCAAAAATCACTAAATGGAGTGCCCAGCTTGTGGGGGGGGCGGTGGCGGCTGGGCAATGTGTAGCCTGCCTCATTAATTTATAAACCACCCAGAGAGAGTGCTTGAAGCGCTATGCGGTGGTAGACAAGGAGCATACTTTTTCAGTTTTATACAGCTTTCATCTTCAAAAGATGAATGGTCCCCAGCAAACCCAACAGCCAAGCAAGGTCCTGCCTCAGTAAGACACTCCATAGCTACATCTCAGTTGCTTCCACAGGTGTCTAAATCTGTGTGGAAATTTCTGCTTCAACTTTCACTGACAAGAACCAATGACCTCCCCCCCCCCCAAAGTCCCTTTCTTTCCTGTTCCCTGAGCCCTGCTACCCAGACTGCTTGCCACGTTACAGGGTTGGAACCTATAGACTGAGTTTGAATGTGAAGACACAAGTGTTCAAAGACATGTCCCGAAAATATGGCATCTTACCTTTCGGATTCTTTTTTCCTCTTTCAACTGCTTCCAGACATCGCTGTACATTTCATCTAGGCCTTGCCGTGACTGCTTATATGTTTCCAACTCAACTTTAGTGTCCTCTTTAGTTACCTAGAAGAGAACGTGTTTTAAGATCTCGGCCTGCTCAAGAGACCAAAAGGGAGAAGTGCCTTCATCTTATGACTAATCGAAATGGTTTTAAGATCTACAGGCTGTACACAGGATAAAGATACACCTCTAAAACACACAAGAGGATGGACTTTAATTTCAGAAAGGGATGGGATTAGTTCCAAACAAGATACTCAGAGTATGCTGATCCATTGATTGAAATAGTACAAGGGATTGCTATTCCCACAAAAGGGGATGGGAAAGCACCCAAGCAGGAACATTGAAAAGTTACTTTTTTGGACCGTGGCTCTTTGGATCCGAGGACCAGCATGGCAGTGGCACCGAGGGGATTCTGACAGATGCTGTCCATAAAAAACAAACTTTCCCGTTGCTGGCCCTTCCACAGAGAACAGAGGAATTCTGGACCGAGGACCGCATTTGCAGACTGAAAGGTGAGCTGGGTGAGAGCAAGGACGCCATTTCCTGCTTCACCTCAAGTAGGAAAGTCATGGAAGGCGCCAGCCAAGGGAAGGGGAGGGAAGATCGCCACCCTCTGCCAGGGCCAGCTCCCTAAGGACTCCAGGGCTCTCTTTATTAGCAGAATTCACCACGCTCCTGTCATTTCCGTTCTGCCTCCCTTTAATCAATTTTACATACAATTTCTATACATTTCAAGGTAAGATATTAGTGGATTGCTTGTCTTTTGAAAGACAAAGCAGTTAGAAATAAATGAATCCAAGCTTCAGACTGAGACCCCGTGCATACTGGGCCGGAAATATATCTGACCTCAACATGTTTTTCACTGCGTTCACGGATCCGTTCATTTTCCTTCTTCAGCTCCTTCTGTTCCTCATGAAGGGCCTCAATCCGATCTGTGGCTGCTGCCAACTGGCAAAAGAGAAGTAGAGAAAAAAGGGATGGAGAAAATGACCGTACATCATCTAGATCAATGTGTCGTTCTACTATAGCACAACATTAAAACTTCATGATTCCGTTCTAGAACCTTGTTATTTTATTATTCTAGCACGGATATTAGTTGGAATGAGGGCTTCCAGATGAATAGGCAGGAGATATTACCAGTTCATAATCTTGCTTCAGTTTATTCCTAAAAGTGATTTTTTGTAACAAAGAAAATAAAAAAGTAACACTGGGAAGGTTACACACAAAAAAATGACATCCGGATCCCAGCAAAAGTTTGTGAACAAGCCAGGACAATCCTTGTCTGAAGACACTTACACTGTGCTTTTAAACAGAAATATAATTCCCCCTCCTAGGAAGATAAATTGAGTGGTAAAAACGGTCGTGGTCTTTAAATAATTATATCCTCTTCAGTCCACTTGCCCCAGAAGGAATGTAGCTCAGTGACAGAGCACATACTTTGTACGCAAAAGGTCTCAGCTCCAATCCATCCAAGTAGTGATACAAAAAAAAAAACTATCTGAAATCAGAGCTTCTTTTTAGACTACAACTCCCATATGGAGCAAGGGATGATCAAGTGGCCACACTGGCTGGAGGATCCTGGGAGCTGAAGCCCCAAAAGCCAACCCAAAACAAAAGAGTCTCCAATCTCTTTGAAATCTTGGACACTTGCTGCTGGTCACCTGCTGCTGAGCTAGATAGACCAGAAGGGTGATTTGATATAAGAGCAAATTCCATGTTCAGTTGGAAATCTAATCTACCACAAGTGAATGATTTCAGTAAGGCCTTCAATAAGGTTCCCCATGACATACTTGCAAAGAAGTTAGTAGAATGTGGGATAGATAACATTACTGTTAAGTGGATTTGTTATTGGTTGACTGATTGTGCGTAAAGGGGGATCATAAATGGTTTCTCCTCACCATGTAGAGGGGTGCCCCAGGGTTGGTTTGGTGTTATTCAATATCTGTATTAATGACTTGGAGGAAGGAATAGAAAGTAGACTGATTAAATTTACAGATGATAACAAACTGAGAGAGGTGGCTAATTCCCCAGGGCCTAGTAGAGGCTAGGACAAAAATACCAAATGACTTTGACTGATTAGAGTGCTCAGCCAAAGCAAATAGAATGAGTTTCAACAGAGATAAATGTAGGGTCCTGCATCTAGGCAGAAAAAATGAATTGCATAGATATAGGATGGAAGACACTTGACTGAAGAATAATACCTGTGAAAGGGATCTGGGAGTCTGGATGGATCACTAATTGAACATGAGTCAGCAGTGTGACACGGCCAATGTGATTCTCAACAGAAGCATAGTTTCTCGAGCAAGGAAGGTGTGACAATACCACTCTATTTTGCTCTGGTCAGACCCCACTTGGAGTACTGTGTCCAGTTCTATGCTCCTCAATTTAAAAAGGATGTTGACAACCTTGAGTGGGTCCAAAGGAGTGAAACCAGGATGGTTAAATGTCTGGAACATATGTCTTATGAGGAGTGGCTTAGGGATCTGGGAATGTTTAGTCTTACAGAGAGAAGGCTGAGAGGGGTTATGATAGCCATGTTTAAATATCTGAAATGATGTCATATTGAAGAGGGAACTGGCTTGTTTTCCGTGGCTTCAGAGACTAAGATGCCGGGCAATGGTCTCAAACCACAGGAGAAGAGATTCAATTTAAACATTAGGAAGAACGTTAGAGCTGATTGGCAGTGGAATATGCTGCCACGAAGGAGGGTGGTGGAGTCTCCTTCTTTGGAGGCTTTTAAGCAGAAGCTGGATGGCCGTCTGTCGGGAGTCCTGTGATGGCGGTTTCTGCATGGCAGAGGGTTGGACTGGATGGCCCTTGAGGTCTCTTCCAACTCTTATGATTCTATGAGTGGGATGGCTTTTCTTACCGTAGTCTTTCTACCTGGCCAGTTCCATATCAGTTCTTGCTCTGTTTGGAGCCCCAAAGAACCATTTGATAAGACCCTCAATTTCAACATGAAGGCTCCTAAAGATTTATAAAAGGAGAACATGAAAAAGGAATAAAAAGAAATACAAGCCAACCCCACAAACCTCTTCCTGGAGCTTTGAATTTGTCTTCTCTAAGCACTCTATCTTGGTCTGAAGATCTCCGACTGTGCAGCTGTAAGCAAAAGATCACCAGGATCTCATTAACAGTTAACCCAAACAAGAAAACCTATTATTTATTTTAAATATTTTTACACCACCTTTCACCTTTAAAAGGATCCGAGGTGGCTTGCATCATTAAAAGACAATATTTAAAACTAGAAACAATGAGCAATAAAGTAATAATAATAAATAAGATCAAACAAATGCGGTACTAAAAACAATAAACAAAAGCAGCACCAAAGCCACCTTCAAAGCAGTAAGGCACAACGCTCCATTTAAGAACCCCACTCAGGCAGCCAGTCACTCAGGGAAAGCTTGCATACAGAGAAAGGTTTTTGCATGCAGAATGACAGCAAAGATGGGGCCTGCCTGGCCTCCTGTGGGAGGGAGCTCCACAGCCAGGGAGCAGTGACTGGGAAGGTCTTCTCCTGTGTCCCCACCAAATGCACCTGTGAAGGTGGTGGGACTGAGAGGACTCAGGCTGAAAACGGGAGACACGGCCCTTGAGATAGGTGGGATGCAAGCTGTTTAGGGCTTTCTAGGTCATAGAACCCGCACTGGACCAAAAGCCAGTGGAGCTACTGTTATAGTGGGGTTACGAGATCCCTGTAACCAGCCCCAGTTAAGAGTCTAGCTGCAGCGGTTTTGACCTGCTGTCCTTTTTGAGCACTTCCCAGAAGCAGCTTCACATAGAGTGGATTACAGTAATCCAGTTGGGATGTAAACTGCCTTGGGTCCTTACGGATGTGCCACCATGGCCAAAACAGACCTTTCCAGGAAGGGGTCCAACTGGCACACTGGTTTTAACTGTGTAAATGCACTCCTGGTTACCCTTGAAACCTGCCCATCCATGCTCAGAGACAAATCCAGGGGCACACCCTACCTGTGCATCTGTGTTTCCATAGGGAGCCATTAACAGATGTTAATTGTTAAAGCAATTAACATCTGTTACACTGGTTTTAAAGTAAAGGATGGTATATGTACATGTATGTACTGTTTAAGTCAAACTTTTTTGTCTCTATGGAAACTAGTAAAAAGTGTGCTTTGTAGGAACGTATGATCAGACCACATGCTGAGAGAGAAGACTGGTGTGTGTGGGGGGGGGGGGAAGGAGAGGCACCTGGAGAGTAAGTCCAAGGTGGTAGAAACAAACATGCCTGTTCCTCTGAAGGTATAGCATTCTCCGTATTAAAACTGTTCACATTATAGGAATAAAATGGTTGTATGAAGCTAGAAAGCTTACCTTAGGTGCCGGTTAAGTTCTTCCACATAATGTTTCTGATCAAGCACGGCAGTTATTCCTCCATCTCTGGTTTTAAAACAAAGATCCCCCCCCCAACAACGATGAGTTACTTCAAGGACTGTATTTTAGTAAATGCAGCTGCTGTACAAGAAGCTCCTTAAAAAGTTGGAAGCCTACTTCCTTTATTCAGGACCAGGGTTGTCTCAACAAATCATAAGCGGATATCCTATGATCTCTGTTCCTACATGGAGCGGGGTGGTGGTAGACTTGATGGCCTTATAATTCCCTTCCAACTTCACTCTTCCATGATTCTATGAATGAGATCTGATCCAGGTCAAAATAAGACGATTCACTCAAAAAGATGTGCTATTCACCTAATGGAACATTCTCACCATCAATATTAAGTATAGTTGTCACTATAAAAGAGTTAACAATTTTGAGGCGGGGGAGGAGCTATTCAGTTACTGACAAGAAAAGGTAGATAACACACTGATATAAGGAAACTGATTTTTTTGAAAAAGTAATTTTAAGGTGGCTTTTTGGAGAGAATACAAGCGCCTTCTGCATCTCAAGGTCAGTGAGATTACAGTTGTAAACATTTACTTAAGGGTGGCACAATTTGACTGAGTTTTCAGCTCTATATTTTGAAACACTGAATGAAAGGGGGTTCTGAACCTTTCCCTTGCCCGTAATTCTTTCCCATATCTCTCCGTCCCTGGCATTATAAACAGCCGTCTTCTAACCAGGCTTTGGAACTTGTCACCCACTTAGCTGCAACAATTGCAGGCACGGAAATATACCAGAAGTGCCACACATAATGTTCCATATCTTTTTATTATTTGTGCCTATTCATTTGCAAATATATGCTCAAATTCCATCCCTTTTACTGAAGGAGCTATGAAAGGCTATTTTCAATTGAACAATAATTATCTGAAGATTAACCATACATACTCTTTGCCATTGTCACTATTTTCTGTATCCTTAAGGTACAAGGAAAAATCAATCACAGCAACCTGAAAAGGGAAAAAAATGTTGACTGTATAAGGCCAATTAATCTTATAACAGTATAGTAAGTGTCCAGAAACAATTAGCTGTCCTTTACATACCCCTCTTTCACGAGGTAAATGCGGAGAAAAGAATTCATGCAAACGTGTGCTTATCTTCTTGGATGAATATCATTACTATTTCTAAGGCCAATTGGTTTTCGCACCCTCCACCTGACCTTGAGTCTCTTACACTCCCCAATACAACCAGCACTGAATGTTTAGCAAGCTGTGCTCTCCTCCCCACCTCATGAGTTCCCCAGATAAAACAAGACTGTCCAGCTTACTGAAAAACTCTAAGGGTATGGTCAGCCCAGGTAGCAGCAAACCTCTCAGCAAAGGAATGCTCTACTCCCAGCTCTTCTGTAACCCAGACCTTATGCAAACATGTTATACTTTTACAATATTAACTCAGAGAAATGAGGCATATAAATCATATAAACAAACGAACATAAATTAAAGTTTTAATTGCAGTACGGCAAGGAGAAGCTATTTGCTAAGCCTCTCAAAACCATTGTTAACATACTTTAGGTATATAAAGCAGTGGCTCAACTGGAGATGGACACTTCATCGCACTGACATGATTTGACAAAGCGCCCATATCGCGACTAAACCATTACTCCTTTAGTTTAGGGCAGGCATGTCCAAACTTCGGCCCTCCTGATGTTTTGGACCACAATTCCCAGAGTTCTATGCTTAGATTGCCAATGACAAAGGACTCTGGGAGTTGTGGTCCAAAACCTCTGGAGGGCCAAAGTTTGAACATGGCTGGTTTAGGGCTAGGAAGGAGGTTTTCACCTGGGAATCCAAATCTTCTCCTTTTAAGCAAAGATTTGCATCGATGACGTTCAGTCCCACCAACAGACCAACCATCACAGCTCCTTCCTCTTCCATCATCAAGGCACCAGGCTCATAAAAATCGCTAAGGAAAAAAAAAACCAGTCATTATACGTTTGTTGTTGTTGATCATCCACCTTACTTGAGGAAAGGAAAACTTACTTGAGGTAATCTTAATTGGAAAGCTGGATGCAAATCATCTGTTTTAAATGCTTCGCTTCTTTTCTGAGGAAAGAGTCAGAAGTAACACAACGATCGTACCTCAACAAATGTTTGTGGTCCAGGAGAACTTTCAGGTAATCTGCCAGCTTCTTTTGCATCACAGCGAGATAAAGCCAAGCTCTGCCTCTTCCTACCGGTGTCCTACGATTCCACAAGATACAGGTTGTTAAGCAGATCAAATCATATCAGATCACTTAGAATACAGAAGAAAGCAAACTATTTTTTCTGCAATCTTAGCATGAGCCCCTCTTTCTTAGAAGCATGGCACTTGTTTCTAGCAGGAGGCAACCACTTATTGGAAGAGCTGGGGAAAAACAAACCCAGCAGTTAAATACTCAGAGCAACCCCCACACACTAATAGGTAAAGTCTTTCCTATATCAACTGGTTGAATGGAGCAATTGATATAGGTCTTATTATAGGCCATTTCAAAAGAATATGTAACATTAATGTTTGAGGGAGTCTAGATCAACAGTTTATTGCTTGGGAAGTCATATAAGCAGGATGGCTATTTCAGGCACATTTAGAAACCTAATGGCTGGTACTCTGTTGAGTACCTCTACCTGCTCAAGAGGAGTAATGCCACTGGAAGATTTAGACTAATTAAAGAATTCCCTAGCCTTTCCCAATGCTGAGGTGTGTGCGCCTTCATGTTGTTCCACTCAAAGAAGGAAAAATATACTCTTTGCTGAAAATTAATGTGTTGCTGCAAGTGACAGTTTCCCCTTGTGCAGGTGCAGTTATACAACAGGATACTGACCAATTGTTCAGTTGAACTTTTTGCTTAGCAAGTGCTTCAATAGTTTCCAACAACAACTGACTAGCTAGTCTCAAAACTTGCCTAGGAAACTAATTGAATCTTGTTTTTAAATTATGAAGCCAATTCTGAGATCCTCGAAGACAGATTTCTACAGTACTGATAAACGTATTATGAAGTACGGAAAATAAGCTTATATTGTCATTAAGTATTGCACATTAAACAGTAATTCCAGTAAAAAAAACCTCCAACATATTAACTTGAAGAAGGTTCATCATTGGTTCATAAACAAACAAATCACATAATGATTTTAGGGTAGTATAGTTTCATTTCTTCCAATAATCTGTGCTTTCAATAACTCACTTTAATTCTGGCAGATTTCTGACACTTGTTGCTAAATCTGATGCTTCGGGACAAAGTTTCTCCACCAGTTCTAAAGGTCCAAAGAATGACTTGTGCTGTCCAATAAAACTCTTCTTAGCTAGACAATAGGAGACAAATAGGCAATACATACTAGTTTAATTCCATTCACATACAATGTGCATGTCTAGAAATTAAAGGGGAATTCACTAAAGACAAATCAATACCAAGCCAGAATCTGTCATCTCAGAGTACCTGTGTTTATTAACAACTTGCCCAGTCACAGGATAGGGAGAGGGAAGAATCCTTCATGGGGCAAAAGCTGAATCAACAATCTAATTAATTTTGTACATTTAATGAAGTCTGAGTTTGGAGATTGTCTGCTGGCACTGTTTTGTAATACTACATACATTTACAAGGAAATGCGCCTCAGTGAATATAATAAAAGACACTTCTGTGTGGACATATATTTCGCTGCACTGTTATGCTATTTCACACTTCATGGTCAGGCTTCAATCCTAAACACACATACCTCTGTCCTGGCCTTACTAATGGGATACACCTGAAGGTAAACACACACAAAATGCAAAATAATACTGTGAATTTCCAGGACTACAAAAAAATGCCTTTTTAGGAAGGCTGTCCCAGCATTAAACTAATGCTCACATAGGCACATAAGAAAGGTCCCCCCCTCCGCTTTTAGTGTCTTAAAAACTTGAAGGAACAACATCCAGCCGCTGCCCCAGTTGGATTGGTTATTGACCTCCTTTAATGACACTTCTGTTCTATATTGAGGTCTGAGAAACAAGTCAAGCTATTAATGCAGTTTTAAAGACACAAAAGGTCAGTTGTAAAAATACAGCTTATCTGTTCTTAACCATGTTTGTTCTGCAGGCAAACATTTTCTTATTAATCGGTTACAAACGTGAACCTTTGGAATAAAGCACCTTGTCATTTTGTATGAATATAGCTACAAGAAAAGGCCAAAGCACATTTAAATTAATCTCAGCCTATTGGAGACACATTCATAAACAGATGGGCACAAAGGAAGCCCCACAAAAGCAAACCCCCTGCTCAACGCCACTCACCTTTCAGCCCATGCTTGAGACAATGCTCTGTGACGACAAAGAACTGTTGCAGGGGAGGGAAGTCAGAATCCAGAGTCCGGCCCAAACTCAGCGCTGACTGAATTAAGACTTTAATGCTCAGCTTCATCATGTTCATAAGATTTGAACGTTCTTCCATGGCTTGGTATTTGGCTATTGAACACACACAGACAGACATTCATATATACTGTACAGTATTTATTTATTTATTTATTTATTTATTTATTTATTTATTTATACCCCGCCCATCTTCCCAAGGGAACTCTGGGCGGCTTCCAGCAATCTGACCGGTGCAGCAATGGTCAGGGTACAATACAAGATACAATACAAGATACAAGATACAATAAATGGTGTCTATACACAATACAATATGACAGACAAACAGGAAATTAAAATAAGCACTGCTAGCACCCTTCGCAGGCATAATAGAGGCCTCAATGGCCAACATCTTTAAAAATAATGGCAATGATGGCAGATGGCGGGTTTAAAAAAGACTGTGTAAGTTACACTTGGTTGCCAAAGGCCTCTTGAAAGAGCAATATACAGTAAACAATGTAAACATAGAAACATACAAAAGAGGAACCCATACAGGTTTGCTACCCATCCCCACCAACAACACACTTATTTTTTTGACAAAATCAACCACAAGGAAAGTCCAACAAGGGGCAGGTGGGGGAAATACTGAAAAAGGAAAATGATGCCGCTTGTTCAGTTCACCTACATCTATTCAGCTGACCTGCCTACTCATCAAGCGTGCACAAAACGGAGGCAGCTTAAAGCAGCATGACATCCTTGGGTTATGTGCAGTTCATGCCTGGCTTAAGACTCAAGCAACCACTGCCAGGGAGCTTCACAGGGGGGCATCCCCACCCACCTACCCACCTGCAGTGGCAGGCTCCCTGCTATAGGGTGGGCGGCGGGAAACCACTGGAGAAACAGCTCTTCTGCCACATGTAAAGCCTGATTTCACGGCCCATAGGAAAAGGAAAGCCTAATGTAGTTTCCCACCAACGCACACGCAGCCTTTCTGAAAAGATCAGAACAACAAACCATGATACCCATAAACTACTAGGAGGACAAGGGAACTGACCCGCTTGTAGCATGTGTTCCCTCCTTTAAGAACCTCCTGCTCTCCTTGGTCACATTCACGCACATGTTCTGCTTGGGTCACGCTGATAATTTATCCTTTCCAATTAGGGTTCCCTTGGGTAACCCATCCCACCCACCCACCCCCCATTCTCATGCAACCCCATCAAGCCCCCCCCCCCCAATTATTCCCCTATGGGTTTCTCACCTTCACCTGTGTTACCACAGCAACACGTCCCTCCCCCTCTAGATCCTAAGAGAGGCCCCTCATTGGATAGAAGCATCCAGGTTTCCGGCCCCCTTCCAGCAGACCAATTAGGACACAGAGTGCTCAAGCCCGACGTCCCGGATTGGTCACACTCTCCGATCCGCTTTCCCACGTTCCGACATGTTAGACTAAATACCTTAGGCCCACCCCTACTTCGGTTCTCATTGGACACAGGGTGAAAACAGCTTGCGCGAATCGGCGCGAAGACGTAAACAAGGGCGGCGGGGGGGGGGCGAAATGTTTCCGAGCGGCGCCATTTTATTTCCTTGCTGATTCTACCTTGCTCTCTTCCGGTGTCGGGGCCTTCTCCGTCGTGTTTATTTCTGTGGAGACAGACCGCGCCACACTTCCCGAGTCGTTTTCCCCTCCCTGTTCATTGGGGCTGGTCCTTAACACTTCGGGCTTCGGTCCCCCCCCCCCGCCGCCGCCCACCATTTGCAGTCATTTCCCTGTAAACGGCGGAAAAGCCACGTTTTCTCCCCTGTTGCATGCCGCATTGAGGCTCATCCAACTACGCCTTGCTGGCTCCTAATAGTCGCCGCAGCCCTATTTCTGTGGCCACCTTCGCCAGTCGTGGAGGTTGACCCGTCTTCGTTGCCGGGAGCGCTTCCCGAAGAGGCCCACCTCGCCGGGTCGTTTTGGAAGCACCCGGGACACATTATTACAGTAAAGGGCTGTGCAAAGGCACATGGAAACCTTCAAGTTTGCTGTGTCCGCCACCCCATCCCAAGCGCATAAGGACTGGGGCATCTTAAATGCTAAGAGTCATTATTTTTATTTATTTAAAATGTTTTTATCCCGCCTTTCTCCTTAGAAGGATCCACATTAAAGTCTTGCCAGATGAAAAAGGAGATAAATATAAAACTCCTTCCAGTGCACTTGGTTCTTAAATTATCAGAAGAGGCAGTTTGACTGACAACCTAAAAAGCATCCCCTACCGTCATTCTGATAGGTTTCTATTCCGCCCCCTTTAAAAAAAAAGATTTTCCAACTACACAAATGGCCCATGAGATCTCTCCGCCCACACAACTTCTGAAAAGCCAAACAAAAATCTTGAGATTAATAAATCTAAAGGACTGTCTCCAGCTGTCCTCAGAACTGTCTGTGAAGCAAACAAACCATTTGGTTCCTTAACATGGATTATTTTGCCTCACACTACATAGTGTTTAAAGACTTTCAGAACCCATTAAAGTGAAGAAGCCGCCTTGGGGTTTTTTCCAAGGGGAAAAGAGGGGTAAAAATATTCAAAATAAATAAATAAGGAAATTTCAGCCAAATAGTTTTAACCCTTATGTAAATTGTGTTAGGTGACACTGTATGTTACTTGTTGATAAGCATATTTAATTTTTATCCACCCATTTCTCCAGCTGCATACCTACTTCTCTCCAACTGCATGCTAAAAAGCTGGTAACATTTGGATGCACTGTATTCACCAATGCTGTCTACATTGGAGCCTGATTTAGAAAATGCAACTGGACAAATGCACCTGAAATCCTGTTGCTTAGCATAGTTACAACTTGTGTAAATCCATTGAATGAGTGGGGTTTTGGTAATTAGTTTCCACATACAGTACTGTATTACATTAGCATTTGGATTTTAAGGTCAAGAAAATTACTCATTTAGTTCTAGAACCAAAACAAACAGTGGTCTTAATTACTGTAGAATCCAAATGCCCAAAGGCTTCAAAATAATTCATAGAATCATAGAGTTGGAAGAGACCTCAAGGGTCATATAGTCCAACCCCCTGCCATGCAGGAACCCCATCACAATTTTTCCAACATATGGCCAGCCAGCCTCTGCTTAAAAACCTCCACAGAAGGAGACTCCACCACCCTTTGTGGCAGCATATTCCACTGCTGAACAGCTTTAACTGTCATGAAGTTCTTCCTAATGTTCAAATGGAATCTCTTTTTCTGTAGTTTGAAACCATTGCCCCAAGTCCTAGTCTCTGAAGCCATGGAAAACAAAACTGTTCCCTCTTCAATATGACATCCTTTCAAATATTTAAACATAGCTATCATATCCCCCCCCTCAGCGTTCTTTTAGAGAGGCTAAACATTCCCAGTTCCCTAAGCCGTTCCACATAAGACATTTCCTCCAGACCCTCAACCATCCTGGTCGCCCTCCTCTACACCCGCTCAAGGTTGTCAACATCCTTTTTTTACCTGAGGCGCACAGAACTGGACACAGTACTCCAGGTGGGGTCTGACCAGAGCAGAATAGAGTGGTACTATCACTTCCCTTGATTCTAGACACTATGCTTCTGTTGATGCAACCAAGAATTGCACTGGCTTTCCTGGCCGCTGCATCACACTGCTGACTCATGTTCAACTTGTGGTCCACCAAGACACCCAGATCCCTTTCACAGGTACTATTCTCCAGCCAAGTATCCCCCATCGTATATCTGAGCAATTCATGCTTTTTACCTAGATGCAGCACCCTACATTTCCCTCTGTTTAACCCCATTCCGTTAACTTTGGCCCAGCACTCTAATCTGTCAAGGTCCTTTTGGATTTTCATCCTATCCTTTAGGGAATTAGCAACCCCTCCCAATTTGGCATAATCTGCAAATTTAATTAGCATACTCTCTATTCTTTCCTCTTAGTCATTAATAAAGATATTGAACAGCACTGGACCCAGAACAGAACCCTGGGGCACCCCACTGGTCACGTCTCTCCAAGCTGAAGAGAGACCATTGATGGTCACCCTTTGCGTGCGATCAGTCAACCAATTACAAATCCACCTGACAGTAGCACTATCTATCCCACTTTCTACTAACTTTTTAGCAAGAATACCATGGGGAACCTTATCAAAGGCCTTACTAAGGTCCAGATAAGCAATATCCACAGCATTCCCCTCATCCACCAGGCTTGTAATTCTATCAAAGAAGGAGATCAAATTAGTCTGGCATGACTTGTTTTTTAAGAAACCCGTGTTGACCTCTTGTAATGACAGCATTGTTTGTTAAATAATTGCATACTGACTGTTTAATGATCTGCTCTAGGATCTTTCTAGGAATTAAAGTCAAGCTGACTGGGTGGTAATTATTTGGGTCCTCTTCCCCCCCGCCCTTTTTGAAGATGGGGACATTAGCCCTCCTCCAATCGATGGGGACTTCTCCTGTTCTCCAGGACTTCTCAAAGATTATCGCCAATGGTTCTAAAATTACTTTTGCCAGTTCTTTTAATATCCTTGGGTGTAATTCATCTGGCCCAGGAGACTTAAATTCATTTAATGTTTCCAGGTGTTCCTGTACTAGCTCTCTACCTATTCTATGTTGCAATTCCCATCCTACCTCATCTACTCTTTGTCCCAGCGGATCTCTTTCTTCCTTTTTGGAGCAAACGGAGGCAAAGAAGGTGTTGAGTAGTTCTGCCTTTCCTTGTCTCACAGTACAATTTGGAGCAGGACAGGAAGTTTTGTAGACACCATTTACTGTACTGCAGCCACATTTTATCTGAGTAGCATTTTTTGCATGGTTAGTACATGGCCATATTTATACTGAATTAAATACATAACAATTAGACAGTTGGAAGATAAAACAAAGGAAATAAGAACAAATTGGCTACAATTGATACAAGTAAGAAATTTGGCAAACCAATTATATCAAAGACATGGACCCATGAGAACACTTACAGTATTCGAACAATACTGTATAGAAAAGGATCGAAATAAAAGAAAGAGGATAACTTCAATCATATATAAACAGTTGATTGAAAAAGCATTTGTTAGGGGCATGGGATCCAAAGTAGCCTGGGAAACAAATTTAAATATTAGTATATCTGAGAAAGAATGGATGGGAATATGGAACACATATCCTTACAAATCAATATCAACTAAAGCGAAAGAACTGGTGTTAAAAGTAGCTCACAGATGGTATTGGTATCCCACAAAATTACATAAAATTAATCAAGAAATTCCAGACAATTGTTGGAGGAATTGTGGAAGTAAAGGCACCCTAGAACATATGTGGATCTCTTGCCCCAAAGTAGGAGCATATTGGCAGGAAATAATTAAATGGATAGAAACCCTGTTAAAACAAAGAATAATTATAAATGAAGCTTTACTATTATTTTCAATATTTAAGGATGGAAATGAAAAATTATCATATAAAGACTTAATAGCAAATCTGATTGGTGTAGCAAGAGCTGAAATTGCAAAAAATTGGAGAAATGCTCAAGATCTTTCACTACAAAAATTTCTGAACAGAATCTGGCAAATGGCTCTTATGGAAAAGTTGACCTATCAAATTAAAATATATAGAGGGGAAATAAAACATGATACATTTATGAAAACCTGGAAGCCCTTATTAACGTATGGAATTAACACAAAAAATGAGGAATCTGTTATGGGGAATAATTTTGACTGCTGGAATGTAAAATTTTAAAAGAATTAATTTACTTGTGTGTGTGTCACAATTAACTGTGTTGGAAGATGAATTAGTGGGTGGATTTTGAAAAGGATATTGGTCCTATATAGAATGTATAAATAATGAGACGCTATTGTACTGTTGTCTTAACTTGTCTTGTGAAATAAAGAAAATTATTAAATAAAAAAATTAAATAAAAAAAATTAAATACATGTTACTTTATAAGGAACAGGAAGTTCCAGTATCTGTTTTTCACAGAACAGGAAAAGGAGGCTTTTCTCTTACTGACAAAAGTGCTTTCTATCACTTTTTAGTGATGTGTTTTAAAAGAACTTAATTTATGTTTCACTATTATAACTTACCTTTGCCTCCTCAGTTATTTTTTCCCCAAGCCATTATAAAGTCCAGTTTGGGGAGAAAGGCGAGGCTACAAATCAGGTCAATACCTTGTAACACATAGAAGGCATACATGAAATGCTTATTGGTAGCAAGGTACTTTGTTATTAGTTTAGAGTTTGCAATACAATTGTTAGGGAAGCCAGCAATGTGTAGATAACAATTGCAAGTCTGTTTTACTGTCTAACTGCAAGACATACTGATCTGACGTGATTTCTGTAAGTTTTAAGATGTTAACTTGATGGAGATAATGCACTGCATTTTTAAGCATTGTAGCAACCTAGCCAGAGAATGCAGCAGATTTGGCAGTACATATTTACTCAGCAATATGCTGCACTGAGTTCCATTCATGTTTATTCAGAAACAGGTTGTACTGAGTTCAGTGGTGTTTTGGGCTTACTTCAAGATAAGACAGGACTGCTGCACAGGAGGTAAATGAATTTACAATTAAAATGCCCAACAGGCAGGGTTCAGTACTGTGCCAAAATGGTAAATGTGAATGAAGGAGCATCTTAGACCAGTTGATCCATTTAATTTACCACTGCCTGAAGGCACTTTCTGAGTATACATATTGTAGCATTTAGTAGTACTACTGTATTTGTCCAGAATTGTACATCATACTGGCAATTCAAACATTTGAGAAACTAACACTGACTACCATTACAAAGAAACTTGCTGTTTTGCTCTCCTCTCTCCTGTGTCACGCAAAAATGCTCCAGAATGGTTTCCAATCCTTTAGAGCAGGTTTTAAGCATGCATATGAGTCGTTGTCAGGAAGAAAAATTACTCCCCTATTCCAAAATTAATTTATAGCCTTATGCTTTTATTCAGAAATCTGAGTTCAGTGTAGATGATTCAGAAGTGAGAATACGGTTGGAGCCTAACATGGAAGTTGCCTGTTGTGTAATGTGTTATCATTATGCTTTTGACTTACAGGAATACTCCAGAGGTGCTACATCTACTTACATATTGCAGATTAATGGCCACAGCTTTTAATTGAGTTCATCTAATGTTAGGCTTAATGGCCACAGCTTTTAATTGAGTTCATCTAATGTTAGGCATTTCTCTATGTATACTACTTTATATTTTTCCTAGCATTATAATCTTTCCCAGTAAGCCATGTACTGTATTCTTATAACATGTCCAAAGTATGACAGCCTCCCTTTAATCATTTTTGCTTCTGGTGAAAACAAAACAATTTTGATTAGTATTATGAAAATTTCTAAGTGAATACAAAACCACATCCTGAAATACATAATAACACATTTAAGAGTTTATTTATAAGTATAATTAATTACCGAGAAGAGCTAATAAAATGTAACTGAGAGTAACTTTTTGACATGTGGGCTAAACCCAGTGTTAGTCCAAATATAAACCAATGATCAGTGTTCACGGATTCTCGTGTGTGTGTGTGTGTGTGTGTGTGTGTGTGTGTGTGTGTGTGTGTG
>JAHTLZ010000010.1:61193001-61222183 GCA_023846285.1 Phrynocephalus versicolor | reverse complement strand
ACATACTCTCGTATGCTTTGAGATATGTGGCCTTGCATGGATTCAATACAGACTGAAAGTCTCAAGAGTCTTCCCCCCCCCAAGCTGTTTTATTTGATCTCAGTTGCCTGTTTTTAAAGTTTCTTGATGATAACTGTATTGTATTCTATAGTTTTAATAATTTTATTGTTTTATAGTTTTTAATACTTGTTATATGCCGCCCAGAGACCTCTTGGTAGTGGGGCGGCTAAAAAATCTTGTAAATAAATACATACATAAATTTAATAGAGCTACTTTATATTTTCAGTCTGTATTTGCTTCTGTGGCCAGAATCATGGATGGCATTTACACTGGCTTAAGGGGGAACAGGGGAACCCAGTGTGGTGCAGTGGATAAACTGACAGACAAGGACTCTGGAGGCCAGGGTTCAAGTCCCCGCTCAGCTGTTGGGAACACGGGGATGTGGCACTAATAAAGCCACTTCTTAAATATCTCACCTAGGGCGCTTTTACATGACCCCTAAGATCCGCTGGTCCCTTAAATTCGGACCAGCGATCTTAGGGGTTTGTCGCTCTTCGTGCGTCTCCACGCTGGCTGCTGGCTGTGTGAGGGAGGGAGGGAAAAAAAGGACAAAAGAAGAAAACCTTACCTCCCTGGTGCCGGTGGGAGCTGCCGGGTGAGCCGCCGGTGACTTCCTGGTTGCTCTTAAAGGGGTGGGAGGCAAAGAACAAAAACAAAAAGAAGCGAGGAGAGCCCAGCACATCTGCATTAAATATTTTTCACCATCAGAGAGCAGGTACAAGAAAAGTGCAGCTGAGTCGCGCTTAGGTGGGCGGGGTCGCACTTAATTGTCTGCAAACTCCGGACCTGGTGGGGAAACATTTGTAAGGTCCGGAGCTTGCAGCCCTTTGCCGCGGAGCTTAGGGGTCGTGTATAAACGCCCCTAGAAACCCCTCTTAACTTAGTTCTAAGTTGATTTTGACTCGATGGCACACAATAAGCAACAACAAACAACAACAAGAGAGATTAAGTAAATTGTGGTGTCAAATTACTGGAATCATTGTAGAAATATGTTTTGTTTTTGTTCCTTCTTCTTGGCTTAACAAAAACATTTGATTTTTCTCCTGAAATTCATAACATGTTCCTTTTTTTTATCTGCGGCAGAGTGACTGTCTCCTTTTAGAAGCTATTTAAGTCCTATTTAATAATTTTCTTGGCCATTAACCAAAGACATGTCATATATTTTAAAATCATCGTACTCAATTTGTTTTTAATCTAGATTTATATTCCCTGCTTTCTTATTGAACATTTCAGCTATTTGTTAACTTTTGGAAAGCCAAAACAAAGAAAATTTGATCCCAAATATTGCAGTACTGAAGTCATATCTCTGCTGTCGAGCTGTGTTTGATCCCAATGAGTTCAGGTAGTCAGCTCAAGGTTGACTTAGCCTTCCATCCTATCAAGATCAATCAAATGAGTACTCAGCTCACTGCTCCTTTCATAAATATGTTGCCCTCCAACCAGAGAGTGTTCTACACTATGAGTCAATGGGTAAGTCAAAACAACTACAATGATCCTCTGGCCATGGTGTCCAACCCTCTGATGGAGCAGGAAATCCACAGCTGAAATCCTGTTAGATGGTCAACCTACCTCTTGTTTAAAAGCCTCTAATGAAGGGGAGTCCATCACCCTTGGTGAGACAGTTCACTTCATAGTTGAAGAGGTCTTACTGTCCAGAAGTTATTCCTATTATTCAGCCAAAAACTTTTTTTCTTGAAATTTGCAGCCATTACTTCAGGTCCTAATCTTTAGGGCAGCAGAAAACAAAGTGTGCTCCATTTTCCATATAACAGCCCTTCAAATATTTGAAGATGGCTATCATACTGTCTCTTGTTCTTCTCTTATGCATCTCCCTTCACTATTCCTCACAAAATTAGTTTCCAGACCTAACACCCACCATTTTGCTTGCCCTACTCTGGAAATTTTCTGGTTTTCAACATCCTTCTTAAACTGAGGTACAAAGAACTGGGCACAGTACTTTAGGTGAGGTTTGACCAAAACAGAATAGAATGGTGCAATTATTTACATTGACATTATACTTCTGTTGATACCTCCAATTATTGCATCTGTCTTTTTTTGCTGCCTCATCACACTGATGGCTCATGTTTAGCAGTGGGGGTGTACTAAGACCCGTAGATCTTTCATGTGTAGTATTGCCAAACCAACTGTCACCCATCTCATACAGGTCCATCTGCATGGGGGGGGTGTTCCCTGCCTAAGAGCCTTTTCACACGACCCCTAAGATCCGCTGGCCACTTAAATTCGGACCAGAGATCTTAGGGGTTTGTCGCTGTTCCTGCATTCCCACCCCCTCCGCACTCCTGGCTGCTGGCTGCATGAGGGGAGGGAGAAAAAAAGGAAGAAAAGAATGCCGCTCACCTCCGTTCTGCTGTCCTGGCACTGCATTCAGATCTCTTAAAGGGCCGGGGGGCAAAAAAAGAACAAACAGAAGCAAGGAGAGCCCGGCAGTCACTACGTTATATCCGCATCAGGAATTTTCACCTCCAGAGAGCAGGTACCTGAAAAGTACGCTGGGATGCACTTAGGTGGGTGTGGTCGCACTTAATTATCTGTAAACTCCGGAGCTGGTGGGGAAACAATTTTAAGCTCCGGAGCTGGGAGCCATTTGCCGCGGAGTTTAGGGGTCGTGTACAAATACCCTAAGTGAAGAACGTGACATATTCCCATCCTACTTCTATATCTTTGTTTTGGCCCTGTCCTCCAGTCTGTTTGGATCATCTTGCATCCTATTTATCTCTTCTGGAAGGCCAGTGACCCCTCCCAGTTTGGTTTGGTTTGTGGACCTGAATGAACATGCCATCTGCATATTCATCCAAGCCAACTAAATAGCACTGGGTGCAGGTCAGAACCCTATAACACTACATTTGTAGCTACTTTCCAAAAGGATGAGGAACTCTTGAAAAGTATTATGACCCATTATCCAGCTACCAATCCACTTCCCTGTAGCATAATCCAGCCCGCTGGTTATCAACTTGGCTACAAGAATATCATGAGGGATCTTGCCAAAGGGCTTGCTAAAATCAAGATACACTATGTCCATAGCATTCCTCTCCTCTACTAAATTTATAACTCAGTCAAATAAATAAAATTAGCCTGGCATCATTTACTTTTGAGAAATCCATGCTTGCTCTTAGAAATCTGAAGTTCTTCTGAACATTTGTTTCTAAGTGGGTACAAGATCTGTTACAGAAGCTTGCTTCCTGTCTTCCAGGACAAAAACTGTAGAGAGGGGCTCTGAGATTACACCTGCAAAACCCTTAAATACCTCTGGGTGTTATCCATCTGGCCCAGAAAAATTCATCTGAAATACCAGAATGTTTGCATCCCACTTTTTTGCCTATTTAGGGCAGCAGCCTCCTCCCTTTCTCCTTGACTAAGATAAGCATTAACCTGTACTAGGTTAAGCATTGCTTTTCTTAGAAGGAAGACAAAGGCAGAGGCAACGCAGGTGTTCAGAAAGTCTGCCTTCTCTGCTGGCCAGGTAGTATTTCTCTGCTTCTCCCTTGTAGCTTACTCACCATTTCCTTGTACTTCTTCTCCCTCCAAGCCCAGGTGAAAAGAAAAGAAAACCATTTTATTCTTCTTAACTTCTCATGCAAGTCTATCCTCATCTTGAGTGTTACCTTTCCTTATCCTATACAATGATTGGCTACTTATTTGTAGAGATGGGCACGACTTAGCGGAATTCCCGTTTCCGTTTCCGTTACTCGTTTCCGTTACGGAACGGAAATGGTAACGGGAATTACTCCGCCAGAACTCGAACTCGAACCGACTAAAGAATAATTGGGTCTGATTTGTCGTGGTCGTTCCTGGCATCACGGCGATCCCGCGATGCCAAGCGGCACAGAAAAAAAGTTTTTAAAAGTTAAAAAAAACCCGATTCCTGGCCATTCAGGCCAAAAAAGCAGGCGGAAATATGCCTGCCTCTGAGAGTGCACCTACCAGAGGGGTGGTTTCTGGGGGGGGGGGTGTCCCGGCCTCCCCCCCTCTCCTCCTGTCCTGTCCTGGGCTGATCTGTGGGACTCGCCGCCGCAGGCTCGCACCAGCAATGGCGGGGGGGGGGAGTCTCGCCGCCGGCCGCCGCAAAAGCGGAAGCGGCACAGAAAAAAAGGTTTAAACTCCCCCCCCATTCCCGGCCAAAAAAAAAGCAGGCGGAAAGCCTGTGTATGTGCAGTAGTGCACCTACCAGAGGGGTGGTTTCTAGGGGGGAGTCCCAGCCTCCCCCCTCTCCTGTCCTGGGCAGCCGGACTCGAGTCGCCACGCCATGCCATGCGGTGCGGGCGGGGGATCCAAAATGGGGCGGCGACCGCAATATTTTTTTTTGAAATCGTGGAGTGGTCCAAAAACACACAGACACAAGCACCACAGAAACATGCGAAAATTGCTATGCTGCTGCCAGAATTTTTACAGTAGCAGTGGTGGTTTTTCTTGCAACAAAATGTCTCCTCCGGCTCCCCTGTCCATTTATTTTTTTTTTTTTTTTACACCTGCGCAATGATGGGCTGGCCAAGTGGCCATGTGGGAGTGGACCATGCAGATTTTTGGAGCCATCCCACCAATCGCATGGCCACTTGGCCACTGAGACTTCTGGGATGTGCCAAAAAGCCCACTAAACCCTGCCCTAGCCCCCTAACCCTAATCCTTGATTCCTTACCCATACGCCACAGTACACTGTCCTCTTAGTGGGTCAGAGAAGCACCCAGAGGTGCACCCCAATACTCACCCTAACCTCACCAGTAACTAGCCTAAACCTAGCCCTTGCGCTAACCCTGTTGCCTAAGCCAGATCTACTTGCATTGCACTACACGCAAGTACAATTCCCTTCTTGGTGAGACACAGCGGGTGCAGAGTCTGCCAGTCCGCCACTTGTGGCTCTGGCTGACTCCTCTTGCAGCAGCAGTGCCATGCAAACCATGCCCTTGAGTGCTGCTTGTGTCTCACCGTCACTGACTGTTGCAGGGAAGGCAGCCCAAAAAGAGGGGTGCCTCTGCCAGTCTGCTGTGTCTCTGCGTGCAACTTGGTATGCATATCCATATGGCTATGCATGCCCTTTTGCAGCAGCAGGTGAGGAGAGGAGACCCCCATGCCATGAGGGGTCTCCTGGAGCCTGCTTTCCCTTCCTAGCGGGTGAGGAGAGGAGGCACCCACCCCCCAAAAAAGAGGTGCCTCCAGGAGCCCGCTTCCCCTACAGCGGGCCAGAGGAGGCACCCACCCCAGAGAGGTGCCTCCAGGAGCCCGCTCCCCCTCCAAACCAGTTTAACGACAGACGAAAAAACGAAAAACGAAACGACTATTTTTTGCGAAGTTTCGCGAAAAACGGAAACGAGCCGACACGGGCCGCCTCCGACACACGACAACTCGAAAACGTCATTTTCCCTAGTCGTGCCCATCTCTACTTATTTGTACTCACTCTTGGTGATGGATAGACACCCACCCACCCACACACATACATAGAGTGATGTCACTATTGTTCCTTCTGCCTTTGATTTTTACCCAGATGCTTTCCACCTGTGCACCACACTCCAACCCAAAAAGGAAAATTTTGTGCCTTGTATCTGTGTTATGGTGGTCCAATGCAAAATAAAATAAAATTGGGTGCCTGAACCTGAGGCAGGAAGTTTCAGCTTAGTCATGCAGGCTAAAACTATAGAAATACCCTGTCCTGAACTGTGAAAAGTGCGGATCCTCCCACCTGGCCATCTGATGCATATATGGATTTCTCTCTTGAAGTTTCCTGAAGGTTTAGAGCACTGTTAGTTCTTTTATGCAATTGTGTTCTACTCTTCCTTTCTCTCAAAAATACAGGAGGCAATGCCACTAGCGGTAACATAAAAGTCAGAATCCTATTGGTAAAGTATGTTTATGCAAGGAAAACTGTGGAAGTCACTGGGGCAAATTGCTGCTCATTAGCAAGATGCTGCTCACATTCCCGGAGGGGCACCTAATTCTACATCCCAGTGTGCAGTCAGGAACGCAACCAGAACATTGCTAATGAGAAGGCAGTACAAGGGTGGAAAATAAAAGGGGAAAAAATACTGAGTGGACCAAAGTCAGCACTTTGAGATACTACCAATACTCTTGAAAGTCAGTGCAGTTTGATGCTCCAACAACTCTTGAAGGGGAGGGGTAGGTTTCCGATGCTAGTGCATCCAAGAGATGAACTCACTGGAGCTCTGCTGGGTCCAGGAGACTTGGCAGTCTCACACTTTTCCTGTACAACTTCCTCAGTCTCTGAAGCCGTTGAGTCAGTGCTTTCACTAATTACTCCTGATGTTTGTTGATGATGCTGATCCTAGATTCTGGTTCTCGTTCTGATAAGAAGTGGTTTGAGCAGTGGTTTGAAAATATGGTGTCCCAGGTGTTTTATTGTCAAAAACTGCCAGGAGAGCTGGCTAGGGTTTGGAGGAACTATCATTCAAGAACATCTGGGACTCCAAGCTTGAGAACTAATGGGCTAGAGCAGCCATTCTCAATGGGGGCAGTACGGCTGGGGGGGGTACATTTGCAGGGGGTGACAGACTCAAAACAAATATCCACATACCACCTTATAAGGTTCATTATGCAACTCATGCAATCCTAATTTGGCCTAGATTTCTTTCCTATTGTGCCCTGTTCAGCCATGACCGCACACACATACACACAAAGTTGTGAATGGCTAGGCTAGAGCGTTTAACTGGGGCTAGGAAGACTAGGGTCAATCTTTGCTCACTCAAAAAGCACACTGGGTGACCCTGAGGCCATGGTGCACTCTCATCCTAATCCTATCTCCCAGGTGATGCTGTTACCCTAAAATGGGAGAGCTGAAATGAGAAAACACATCTGCTTGGCTGTATTCCTTGGAGGAAGGGCAGGACAGATAACGGAGAAAGAACAGAGCAGCTTCTCTGCTCTCAGGCTGAGAAGATTGGTAGTCTTCTGTGTCTTGACAGTTTCAGCCCCAGACGCACAAAAGTCAGGCTCCTCATAGTTCACGGTCCCCTGGGGGCTACAAGTTCGCTGTGGAATGAATTATCTAATCAGGAGCAAGAAGCAAGTAAAATAACAAAATCTGCAAGCAATGCCAGTCAGCCGGGGCAGCCAAAGGACAAACTGGGAATTTGGCTGGTACTGGTAGGGTGTTGGTGGTGTTGGTGTTGGGAGGACAGATCATTCATTGCTCAGCCCTTGTGATGCATTATTTACAATCTTAAATGACACAATATGAAAAGAAGACAACAAGGGAAAGCAGTCAATGGCAATAAGAGATTTATGACATCATGGGGAGAACCTCACCAAATGGGATGTGTGTGAATGGGATGTGGGACTATGGGCGTTTATACACGACCCCTAAGCTCCGCGGCAAAGGGCTGCAAGCTCCGGACCTTAAAAATGTTTCCCCACCAGGTCCGGAGTTTGCAGACAATTAAGTGCGACCCTGCCCACCTAAGCGCGACCCAGCTGCACTTTTCTTGTACCTGCTCTTTGATGGTGAAAAATATTTAATGCGGATGTGCTGGGCTCTCCTCGCTTCTTTTTTGTTTTTGTTTTTTGCCTCCCGCCCCTTTAAGAGCAACCAGGAAGTCACCGGTGGCTCGCCCGGCAGCTCCCACCGGCACTGGGGAGGTAAGGCTTTCTTCTTTTGTCCTTTTTTTCCCCTCCCTCCCTCACGCAGCCAGCAGCCAGCGTGGAGACGCACGAAGAGCGACAAACCCCTAAGATCGCTGGTCCGAATTTAAGGGACCAGCGGATCTTAGGGGTCGTGTAAAAGCGCCCTACGTGAACAATATTAGTCTGAAAGAGAGAGAGAGAGCTGCAAATGTTTGGTAATTGTGTTTCTTTGCTCCTTCTTATGTGTTTCCAGGAGGGGGAGGAGCTGTGGCAGGTCAGCAGCTCCTTGGCAATTCTGACAGAACAAAGCAAGCCCGCATGGGCTATGGTGGCCAGAATGGCATCCTATAAAGGATTGGCGAGGAAAGTTTAGCTAGATCAGGATCAGGACATTGTTTGTTTTTGGCATCCTTGTAGATAAGCCCAGATCATATGGATCTTGCAGATGTTTGATTTCTTGCCCAAGATTCAACTAGTGAGTAATCTTTGTGAATCTGTTGTGTGTAACACCCAGCAACAGTTGCAAATGGAATATTGTGTTTTTCTATTAATAAAAACATTTTTCCTTTACTCAGTAAGGGAGGTGAAATTGCCACCAGAACCTCATGTGAACTCAACAGCTGGTGAGGCTCTCCTCTCTCTCTCTCTCTCTCTCTCTCTCCAGGCAAGGTTGTTTGATTGCAGGGGCAGAATTGGGAGACATCTTGCAGAAGAAAGTGGCCTGATTCTTCTGTCTGAGGAAAAGGATTGTGAGATTGGTGGCAGTTTTGTAGATGTGCTTTTGCTTAGGACAGCAATGTGTCATCATGGCATTGTGGTTCCCACCTCAATCTACCCTTAATGCTTAAAAAAGTACAACCTAAAAAGAAGAGGAGGAGCAGAGAAAAGCAAAATAGGAATACTCAAGCATGAGTTTTTCATGTGATTGGGTTCCTCAGCCTGGTGGTGTAGCTGATGGAGGACCGCCAAATGGGGAATGAGCGTGATGAAGGAGGTTTTTTGGCAGCCAAGTGTCCCACCGCCGCTGCCACCGAGACTGCCCAGCCAGGCTGGACAGGGTGAGTGGCTAGTAGGCTAGCCTAGGCTCACTGCTGCTGGCCCGCTAGCCAGCTGGGCAGGCCGGCCTAGGGCCCCCCATTGCTGCTGCTGTAGTTGCTGTCGCCACCAGTGGAGGCGGAGTTGCCGCTAGCCCCCCCCTGCTGCTGCCAGAGTCACTGCCAGCCAGCTGGGTAGGCTGGCCTAAGCCCCCCCTCCCCGGCCACCAGAGCCTTTGGAGCTGCTGCTGCAGGTAACGAAATGTTTCATTTCGTACGCATTTTTGTTGTAAAAATTCATATGAAATGAAGCAAAATGAAATGTGGGCCCCCCAAAACAGAACGAAATGAAACACCGTTTTTCTGTTTTGAGCCCATCCCTAACACACACAGGCAGCAAAGGACTGAGTGTGTGGAGTGGGGCGGAGTAGGGGCAGGAGAGTCATTTGTCAGAGTTGCTGTGAATACCAGTTATCACCACATTCACTGGGAAGCCAAAGCTTGGAAAAGTTCCATCCGTAGGGCTAAAATCCTCAGTCTAGTAGTTATACTGGTTGGGGAATTTAGATTATCACAGGGAATGATTGGACAAGTAACAGTCCCACTGTTTGCACCACGTTTTTGACTTTCCTTTGATATTTATTTATTATTACATGAGTGGTAATCATGACCCAGTCCAATATTTTGGCATAAGTACAGCATATATTTTGTTTGGCTAGCAGAGCTTGTATGTTTTTCGTTTTTGTAGTGGTCCCACTCAATATTATTTTGTCTTGATTTTGGCTTATGTGTGATCACTTAAATTGGCCCATTAGGACCATTTTTGGGTGTGACCAGATGATATAATTGATGATGCACAGAATACAGTGTGGAAGTAAACTCTTGTTTTCTTTTGTCCATCTTCTACTTGCCCTGATAAGGATGACGACTGAAGTGCAATTTGTTAATTGTATTTTTAAAAAACATTTTATTCTCCTAGTTTAGTGTTATAGTTATAGTATTCAAATTATACAGCGCTAACTCAAATGCTTGGCATCTTTTGCCTGTTCAGTACTATTTCACTTGCTAAACATTGTTTAAAGATCAGCTTCCTGGGATAATTAAACATAAACTCAGGAAAAACTTCTGTACAACCCTGCCCATAAGAGTTTAGAAAAGCAACTTCCTCCAGTGTTGTCTGGAAGGCTTCTTTCTCTCTGATGCTTCATTAGAAGGCAAGCTGTGAAGTGGATTTAAGCTTAAATGTTCAGTTACTATGCCGACTGTTTCTCTCCATAGTTTCTTGGGTTAGCTACTGATGTAACAGAGTTTAGTTCCAAAACTAGCCAGCCAGGTTTAAGAGTGAAGGCGGTTACTTCACGTCCTACTTCGTTCCACGATTACGTTCGTCCCGTGACAGCATTGTTCACAGTCATGTGGTTTTGTCCCTGTTCAATCCCTGTTTTTGTTTACCCACGGCGTGATTACTTGTCTCGTGACAACTGTCACTTCACGTCCTTGTTTTGTGACAACTACTGGATTTCCCTGGCTTTGTTTAGCCCTTTTAAAAATGATCAGGCTTCCGTTTTTCGATATTTCAAATCCCTGCTGTGGGCGCACGTGCTGTCTCGGGAAGCCCGGCAGGAGGAGCTGGGCGAGCCCACACCACTTGCCACAGGAGAGCGGCAGCAGCATGGACGATGGACGAGACACCCTCACTTGGACTCAGCAGTCTGTGGGCTGGCAGGCGAGCAGGCAAGGGGAGCTCATCCCCGCCTCCAGGACCTGAGGAGGACGGATGTATGCCTGACTGTGGATCTCCGCCTGTCCATTCAAGAGCTGCCTTCTCCTGCAGGGACAGGTGGGCAGCCGAGCTTGGCCTGGCACAGGAGTTCCAGTCAGCTTTCTCGGTTGTCGGAGTATTCCTAGAGTGAAAGGGGTAAACAGCCATTGCCATTACTTCATGTCCCTTGTCTCGGAACAGGAACTGGGAACAAAGTGTGACAACAGAATTCCCCAGCCCAGGGGCAGGTATGGCTCGTCACACTCTGTTTCCGCTTCAGGGGGTGTGGTCGGGACGAGATTCTGCTGTCACGCTATGGACGTGAAGTAACCTTTTTTCGTACCAGTCCCAAGTGGGACAGCAAAGAGGGACGAGAGGGATGTGAAGTAACGAACTTAGAGGCAAGGACCGTGGGAGGGAAACACGTGAGCAATGTATGAGGGAAAATATGGGAGGGTATAGATCATAGAAACATACAATTATAGAGTAATGGAGTTGGAAGGGGCCAACAAGGCCAATGAGCCCAATCTCCTGCTCAGAGCAGGAATTCAAATCAAAGTATACCTGACAGGCAGTTGTCTAATTTTCTCATGAATACCTCGAGTATGGAAGCACTCACTGCCTCTCCAGGTAATTGGTTCCACTGTTGTTACTGCTCTAATAGGACGTTTTTCTTCAACCAAAATCTGGTTTCTTATAACTTGAGCCTATTATTATGTATCCTGCACTCTGAGATGATCAAGAATACAGTAGATCATGTCCCTCCTCTGTATGACAGCCTTTCGAGTATGAGTGTGATCATATTGCCCCTCAGTCTTCTTTTCTCACAGTTGGACATTACATGACCAGTTCCTGCAGTCTTCCCTCATAGGGCTCAGCTTTCAGTCTCTTGATCATCCTTGTTACCTGCTGCTGAACTGGTTCCAATTTGTGCAGTATCCTTCAGAAGTGGCCACAGTACTCCAGATGAGGCCTAATCCGTGCCAAATTGAAGGGAAGTAGTATTTCATAGGATTTGGAGACTATATACTGTACTTCTGTTTCTTCAGCCACTTTTGTAGGATAAAATTATCAGCCATACAAGGTAGGCATTTCTTGGAAGGGCCCGTATTGAGCAGAATTTACTACCCAACAAATAATCAGGATAATTGAAATCTCTTATTACTACTAAATCATCCCTCTTTGAAATGCTTGTAATTTGTTTTCCAAAAGTTTCGTTTGTATATCCCACTTAACTGGGCAGTTGGTACTAGACGCTAACTGCCACATTACAACTTTTTCTTTTGCTCCAGCTATATTAATCCTGATGCATTTTGGACAGCCAAGCTCATCTTCCTGTATTTCTGTGACAGAAAGTATATTTTGGACATCTCCAGCTTTTCTTGCTTGTTTCTCATACCTCTGGCATTTGTATATAGACACCAGAAATGGTGTGGTTTCCTTTGTCCATTTTTATGAAGATTATTATTGGGCTGTATTACAGCTGCATGGTCTGTTCCTTTCACTGTGCACCAGCCTTCAGCTATGTGTACCCCTGAGCTTGCCTCTCTTCCCCCTTCCAGCTCACTCTAAAGCCCTCCTGATGAAGTTCTCCACGTGGTGGCCAAACACATTCTTCCCAGGCTGTGTGAGGTGCAACCCATCATTCAACAGCAGTCCCTCTTCCAGGTAGCGCAGCCAATGGTCCCATAATCCAAATACTTCATGCCAGCATCACCTCTAGAGCCAGTTGTCCACCCTGATTATTTTTTTCCCTTTCTTTCCCTCCATCTGGGTCCCAAAGTCCTTGGATTTCCTTTCCAGAGCTTCACAGTCTGGCATTTCTGATTTCTGCACAGTTCCTCTTGGAATGAGAAGAAAGGGATATCCATCCGTGGGGTTCATGAGCAATGGAAATCTTTACATTGCATTCCTGACCACACCAGGTTGGTCCATAGATCTTTCCATCTTATTTCAGTTTTAGTCTCAGTGCAGGTGGGAGTCTCCTACTACAACTACTCTTCTCTTCTTCTTGCTTTTAGGGGACATCTTCTGTGACTCTGCTTGGTTGAGAGTTACCCTCTCTCATGTCTTCCTCGGGTGACTCCTGTATGTTTTCCTTGCATGCTGTCTGCCACCTTCCTCTTCAAGAATCTGCAAGTGGCTTGTGCAGTTCTGCTGGTGAAGAATGCCTTCTTCTTTTGCTCCTATGACTCTTTTCCATGGGGCCACTGTAGCAGTCGACGCTTTAACATTTGCTGTGGGAAAACATAACAAAATTTAGAAAAGCCGTGCACATCAGTGGTTCTGATGCGTCACTTGATTATGGAACCCAGATCTTTTAATTGGCTTCAAGTATTCTTGGTCAGAAATTGTTGGGGATCTTTGTTGGATTGGTTGTTGCAGATGGTTTTTAGTTGCTTAATGAGAGAGACACCTCTTGTGTTATTATTTTAAAAGAACTATTTATTTAACTAGAAGGGAAGGGTACATGGGAGGTTTCTAACTATAACTATTCTAACAGCCATCTTGCTAAGCCAGGAACATGCTTCTCTTCTCTAAGAATATAAGGCACACACTCTAACTAGACTTCTACCAGAACATTCCAAGTGGTGTGAGCTCAACAACCAATCGGCTTTGCTCTTCACATTAAATCCAGCCCATAATACTCTACATTTACATTAACCCTGTAATGGCTGAAATGTAAATCTTGCCAAATATTCCAACAGAAATCCATGCAAAAGCACTAGTATTTCCTTTGGCTATAAAAATTTATTTGTATTAATTTCAAGAGTTCTTCTTTGAAGTGAGCAAAGCTCCTACAATACATCATTTGTGCTAGCCAGCCAGTTCTTATGATATTAGTTCAATTGGCTACAAACCTTTATGTCTCCCTTGCTTTTTAACTGAAGATTTGTGTCTTTAGTGGGAGCGTGGAAAGGAGAAATTCTGGTGTGCCACAGTATCTTCATGTTACTACAGGCTACATTCTTCTGTTTTTAAAAGCCAGAACATTCAATTCTTTAAAAACACCATGGTTTATGAATGTGGGATATTGTGCTTCTGTATTTAGTTAGAAGAGTTATGAATAACATGTATTTAGAAAATAGTAAAAATTGGAAGGTAGGAATAATCTCATTAGAGATTTTTAAAGCCTTTGATACAGTTGAATGGAGTACCTTAAAGATTCTAATTAATCAATTAGGTTTTAGTGCTCAGTTTAGTAATATAATAAATCAGTTGGATTCTTATAATAAGGCTAGAGTCTTAGTGAATGATGGAATAACAGAAAGTATTACCCTGGGCTGAGGAACTAGACAAGGTTGCCCATTATCTCCAGTTTTGTTTATACTTATACTGGAAATGTTGGCTAATGCAATAAGGAGGGATAAAGAACTAGAAGAAGTTGAAGAGGGGAAGTCAAATAAAATTAATTTATTTGCTGGTGATACATTATTAGTAATTAAAACCCATTGATTAATATTTACCAATTACAGAAGCATTTAAAGGCGTTTGAAGAAGCAACAGGATTAAAGGTTAATTGGAACAAATCAGAATGCATGTTGTTAAATTATAGTGAAGAAGAGAAAAAATTATTTAGGGAAGTATTTAAACGTAAAGTAATAAATAGCATTAATTATTTGGGGATAAAATTAACATGGAGTTACAAGATATGATTAAGATAAACATTGAGAAAGTTAAGAAGGAGATCACTGAACAAATAAAAGAATATAAAAAATTAAGGATTTCTTGGTTTGGAAGGATTTCAGTATGTAAAATGAAAATTATCCCCAAATTAAACTTTTTTATTTTGGATGTTACCAATAAAATGGGATGAAAGTGAACTTGAAGGGATCCAGGGTAAAATTAATATGTTTTGCAATTGCTGTATCCATGATTCAAAATGCCGGGAAATATCAGGAAATGGTAAGGAAATGGCCTTACCACTGCTGCACTTTGATAATAGGAAAAAGGATGTCAAGCCTTATCTACCAAAGGACAGCCTGAATGGTGCACCAAGGTCAGGTGTCAACATGGTCTACAGGATACCCTCTTGTGCTCACACCCATTCATGAAGTGACACCAAGCAAGGGAAAATTCCAGACGCTGACTGCTTTTTTTCATCAGTTAACCAGTTTTCACCCCAACACAAAGCAATTGTTAGGGCTGTTTTTTGACAAGATCCTACATTCGTAAAGCAGAGATTTGATTCAATTTCCTCTATAGGAGAGGAGATTTTCAAAATGTGAAGAAGCCTTTTCAAATTCTGTAAAATTATATGAAGGTGGCTATGGGCAAAATACTAAAAATGTGCTTCTAACAGAAGGCATCTATTCACATATAACATAAACATGTGAAAGCCGAAATGCTGTGAAATGCTGCCTTTCTGCAGCAGCCAACTGCTGTCATTGAAAACAAAGTCCACTTAAACCTGCAATGGGAGCTTGAAAACTCTTTACATGCTTTAAGTATGGTATCTAGTTAAGGTATTGCTCTTTGTAGCTTTAATGTTACCTTTTAATGTTCTAAGATGCCCTTCTAATTTTCTCTTCTTAACTTCAATATGTCTTAAATATTCTGGGCTGTATATTGTCCCTCATTATTGTAAGCCACCTTGGGTCCTTTTCCAAGAAGAAAGGTTGGGTAAACATATTCTAAATAAATAATAAATATTAATGAAACGTCAGTAAATTTATTTATTTATTTATTTATTTATTTATTTATTTATTTATGCAATTTATATGTAACCCACTACCCGAAGCTCTCTGGGCAGCTTACAATTCAAAATTAAAATGAACAATTAAAAGCAATTAAAGCGTTAAAATACCACACAATACAATTACATGGCTGAATACAATTACATGTTTCTTGAACTTAGGCAACTCCAGAGTTCCATGGATGCTGAACAGGTTGAAATATAATTGGATCTCAGGATTGAGTTTTACAGTGGCTGAACAGAGCATTTTGGAGACTGCTCGTTCAAAGGGTCACCTTAAATTGGAAGCAACTTGACAGCACCCATAACAGCTTCTCTGGGGAGAGCTGTTGCTATGCGCAATCAATCCATCTCTTGTTCGGTCTTCCTTTTTTCCTTCTGCCTTTAACCTTTCCCAGCCAGGGACCACAACTGGGCTGCAGGGGCTGGGGTGGGGCAGGCAGAGCATGTACCCCGGGTGCTGCACTGGGGTGGCATGCCAAAATGACAAAATAGTGTTTGTACATGCAGCGGCGGAATCCCTGTTTGCCCTGGCTGACACAGAGTCTGGTTGTGGGACTGTCCCCAGCATGATTGTCTTTTCCAGAGAACCTTGACTTCTCATGATTTGCCCAACTCAGGACAGCCTCAGTGCCAACGTTTTTGACTCCAGAGATTGTTCAGGCTTGATTTGATCTAGGACCGACTTGTTTGTTATTTAGACAGTCCAGGGTATTTGTAAAGCTCTCTTCCAGCCCTGCATTTGAACGGTTCTCTCCCCCACCCCTTGTCTGCTTCTTAACTGTCCATGGTGATTAGAAATGCAAGATGGTGGGTGATCTTGGTCTTGACCTCCAGTGACA
The DNA here is from genome assembly GCA_023846285.1 of Phrynocephalus versicolor. NCBI lineage: Eukaryota > Metazoa > Chordata > Lepidosauria > Squamata > Agamidae > Phrynocephalus > Phrynocephalus versicolor. The sequence continues at coordinate 61,206,202 of JAHTLZ010000010.1, read as the reverse complement.
TCTTCTTATACTCAATGATATTTTCTTGTTCCTTCATTGCTGCCCTTCTGAGTCTCTGTTTCATTCTGGGGTGTTTTTTTTGCCTGCAGTCTCTCTTTAGATTGATGGCTAAATCAAGATATCCAAACTATCTGACTATTAATTTTTTTCCCACTGTCAACTTTAAATTTGTGCAATTCTTCTCTAATCATAACTTTTGTTGTCTTCATGTTCAGGTGTAGTCCTGCTTTGACACTTCCTTCTTTCACATTCACTAAAACATTGTTTCAGAAGATTTTTGCTGGTAAGATGGTATCATCTGCACATCTTAAATTATTGATGTTTATTCCGTGTTTTCACTCCTCCATCTGAGTCTAGTCTGACTTTTTGTATATGTTCTGTTTTCAGACTGAACAGATGAGGGATGAAATACACCCTTGTCTGATACCTTTGCCTACAAGAAATCATTCTATCCTGATGGCATGTTCTTCTCAATGCTACAGGTTACCACACCAGGGCAATCAAGTGCTGAAGCACACCCATTTCTTTTAAAACAAGTCATATTTCCCCCCATGATCCATGCAGTCAAAAGCTTTGTTGCAGTCTATAAAGCATATAGACTGATTGAAATCCTGTTGTATGCTTCAGTAGCCAGCAGATATTTGTGATATGAACTCAAATGGCTCTTCTTTTCTAAATCCAGCTTGCACATCAGGTTTTTCTCACTCCATAAAAAGTAAAAGCTTTTTTTGGATCACTGAAGCATCACTTTGTATGCATGGGAAAGCAAAGCAATGGGCTTATAGTTACTGTACTCCTTGGTATCTCTTTTCTTGAGAACTGGAATGTATAGTTCTGTTGGCATCATTTTTACCCTGGTAGCTTATTTGTTCCTATGGTTTCAGAGTTGCTTTCACTTGACTTTTTAGACTCACACATCCTTCATCATAAGATACCTCTTCAATTGAATATGTAATCCTTTTATCTCTGGTGTATAGTTCTTCAGTATACTGTTTCCACCTTCACTTTATTTTCTCCTGGCCGGGCAGTTGCTTCCCGATTGATCTTTCAGCTTTCCTAATTTAAGTCTAAATTTCCCTTTTGATTTCATGGACTTTCAGGGATAGACCAGTTTTTGTTGTTGTTGTTTTCCTCTGTTTCTTTGCACTGACTACTGTATTGTAATTTTCTTTGTCTCTATGTGACAGTCACTGGAAAGCCTCATTAAGGGTATGACCCTATTTTTGTCACCTTTCACTTTTGCTTGTCTCGGGAGAGACACATGACTAAATTTAAAGCAGCACAATACCACTTTTATCTTGTGTAGTTTTAATACTTCAAGCCAAACTATGCACACCATTATTTAATAAAGCATGTTTTGCAACCACCCCACTCCACAATTTTGTTATTACTTTTTCATTTGTTTAACAAATGTTTGCATTAGTCTGTTGGTGTTTTTGACTGAGAGTGACATCATTCCACATATGGAGCTTTGCAACACAAATCTGTAATTAGTGGAATGCAGGTGTATTCTTGGCAAGATCATTTATTTATAATTAGTTTCTTTCAATTCTGGGTTTTCTGTGTTCCTCCTTCAAGATGAAATTTTGTACTGCAAAAAGAGATCTGTATAGGACTCTACATGAACCTGGGCTGTATGTCTTCATGCAACAAATGCAACAAATGCAACAAATGACACACATTTCTCTATTCTGTGACTCAATAAATGTATTTTCTGCATCTTCACTAATAACATGCATTCATTAATCATAGTACCTGGTAACTAAATGGCAGACTTGCTTACTGTTTTTGATGTTTAATGCTTTGTATTTCCTGGACTCATTCTTCCAAGAATCTCTCACCAAAAATATATATTAAAAATCCCTTGTTCCTTGCCTTAAAATAAAGCAGTACATCTGTACTGGTCCCAGAGATGCACTCTCTGCATCTCTTCTTAATCTTAGCCCTGGTCGACTTTGTAGGTCTGTCCTATGTTCGTGCATTGTAGAGGTAAATTTTATTATATTCAGTAGGACTTGTTTCCAGGAAATTATATCATTGATTGCAGCCTTAATCTTGTACACATTTGTGGTTTAGTGAATTTCTAAAATTGCATGTTTATAGTAAAGTTCTTGTTATTACAATTTTCATTGGCTAAATTATCTTTCTGTGTTGACTACTGTAAATGTATTATAATAAAAATTAGTAGGCAAAAATGTCCGGCTCCGCCACGTAACTGCGTGGGCGGAGCCCCCTTGCTATGCTGGACGGGGCGGCACGAGACTCGGGAGTTAGTCTCGCAAGGCCGGGAGGCCGCGCGACATGCGCGGCCTATATAAGGCCTGCGCGCTCCCCAGCCCGGCCTCTTTCTTCGGCGCGGCTTTCGGAGGAAAGACGTCGGAGGCGCGCAGAGATGAGACTACGTGAGGACTGGAAGAGGGAAGAGGAAGAAGAGGATGCGGAGGAGAGCAAGAGGGACGAGGAGGACAGCGAAGAGGACGACGAGGAGGACGATGGAGGGAGAACGAAGTGGATGAGGAAGAGAGTGGCGGCCAGAGAGCGTGGGCCAGGAGGCGGCAAAGCGACCAGTGGAGGACGAGTGGCAAGCCCGGCCATGCCGCCAGGAACTACGTGACCTGGCGACGTGGCGAAGGAGCAAGTGGCGACCTTGTGGAGTGCGACGGGCCTGCGGGGCGGCAGAGGACTAGGCGGGCGGAGGCAACTGGCAACGGGCGGGGCCTACCCTGTGAGGTTTGGAGAGCGACGGGGACACGGCCCGGGGCCCGTAGTGTTTCGGGGGTGCCGGGGGGTGGCCGGGAGGCCCAATTCACCCTATATTCACGCGAGCTGCGCAGAAGCTTGGGGGCGGGAACGCTAGCCACGGGTGGCGTGTCGGAGGCAGCAGGGGCCGCCTAATCCACCCTATATTCTCGCGAGCTGCGCAAAGCTTGGGGGCGGGAATGCTAGCCACGGGTGGCGTGGGGGGGGTACCAGGGGCCGCCCAATCTACCCTATATTCCCGCGAGCTGCGCGGGGGCTTGGGGACGGGAATGCTAGCTGCGGGTGGCGTGTGTGGGGCACCAGGGGCTGGTGGGGACCTGGTACTTGAGAGCCCAGGGGAAGCCTGTGGTAGGGGGTGCCGGTGGGACAGCCTGCCCGGGAACCGGGGAGGTTAATAGAGGTAGTGGAGGAGGCCGAGTGGATTGGAAGGGGAACAGGTGGCATGGCACCGGGAGGCAGGCAGAACGGGCGCAAGGGGAAAGGGCCAGCTAAGAGACCAGCTCCCCAAATAACTCCACCGGGATCAGGCATCTGGCGCCAGCTACCAGGGACCGCATTTTGAGGGGGGAATATGTGGATTTGTTTAGCCACCTTAATACGGAGGTGGAATCAAAGAAAGGGGAGAAGGAGGATGAGAAGGACAAGGACCAGGACCTGAGAAGGAAGCCAGACAGGACATGGCATAATTGGCTCCCTGCATAATCTACATGTCCATCATTGTAAGGGCATAGCCATGGCGGGCGCAAGCCCTGATCTAGTATCAGGACTTAATTTTTAAGGCATTCACGGATTTCCCAGGCCACACATGGCTGCAATATGATGAGCAACTTAGGAAAAGAACGTCCCTAGACCACATTCTTAGGTGGGATGTACCACTAACATTGTTGTGGCTGCAAATTATGACGCCTATGTGCCCGGCTTTGGGGGATAGGTTTGACAGCAGCCACCTGATTAAACACCCGGCACAGTAATGCGGGGCAGGCAGTTCAACCCCGCCTGCTGTTCTGGGACTTTAATGGCCAAGGGGTGTGTGGCAGGAAGACATGCAAATTTAAGCACGAGTGTGCCCTGTGTGGTGCCCCCCCACTCAGCCACCAGATGTAATAGACCCAGGAACCAGAAGGGAGGAGGCAAGGACCGGGGGGGCGGGGGCGGGGGACCCAACCCAACGCTTCCATTCAAAAAGGGCCCCAGTCCAATTAGGTTGCCAGTACTCCAGCGGTGGCTGGCGGACTACCCCAGGAGGGAGGATGCCAAATTTTTGCTGGAGGGTTTCACAGACGGATTTAGAACCCCGGTGGTGGGGGAGCGAAGGGCGAGTTCGGCTAACAATTTAAAATCACTTAAGGGCATGGAGGGGGTGGCTAGGGAGAAGATCCGCAAAGAGTTGGGGGAGGGAAGGGTGCTTGGCCCATTCAGACATCTCCCAGTCCCAAACCTGAGGGTATCGCCATTAGGGTTGGTGCCAAAGAAAGCCCCGGGTGAGTTTAGACTAATCCACCACCTGTCTTTCCCGGAGGGTAGCTCCATCAACGATGCCATACCCCAGGAGCTGGCATCGGTCCGCTACACATCCTTCGACACCGCGGTCCGTATGATCAGGGACTGCGGTATAGGGGCGGAGATGGCAAAATGCGATATCAAATTGGCATTTCAGCTACTACCAGTCTACCCCGAGGATTTCGAGCTACTAGGTTTCCAGTTCGAAGGGAACTTCTACATGGACAGGGCTCTCCCATTTGGCAGTTCAATCTCATGCACGACATTTGAACGCTTTAGCACGTTCCTGGAATGGAGGCTTAGGCGGGAGGCGGGAGTATCAACCACGACACACTACCTTGATGATTTTATCCTATGTGGGAGCAGGGATGTGGGAACCTGCGCTAGGCTGCTTAGTACATTCCAGAGACTTGCGGGAGAGCTGGGGGTACCATTGGCAGAGGAGAAAACGGAGGGCCCGACCATGGCCCTGACCTTCCTGGGTATAGAGCTGAACACAATTCAACAGTCCTGCCGCTTACTAGCGGATAAGCTGGAGGACTTGAGGCAACGCCTGGCGGAGCTGCAGCAAAAGAACAAGGTGACACTCAGGGAATTGCAAGTAATCGTGGGACACCTAAACTTTGCCTGTAGGGTCATAGCACCGGGTAGGGCCTTTATTAGGAGACTCTCTACGGCCATGCAAGGGTTAAAGAAACCGCTTCACAGGACCAGGGTAACAAGGGGCATGAGGTTGGACATCCAGGTGTGGCTCCAGTTCCTTGAGGGCTTTAACAGTGTTTCCTTTTGGAGGTCGGAGATACGCTTGGGGGCTGACTTTCAGGCACACACGGACGGCGCAGGATCCTTGGGGTACGGGATTTATTTCAGGGGGAGGTGGTGCCACAGCATGTGGCCGATGGCATGGCAGGAGACAGGCGTCACCAGGGATCTGACATTCCTAGAGTTTTTCCCGACAGTGGGGGCACTGTGGCTGTGGGGGGACCTATGGGCAAACTCTGCAGTGCAATTTTGGTGTGATAACATATTAGTAGTGCACATTATTAACAGCCTGTCAGCCAGATCCAGGAGGGTGATGAGCTTGGTGGGGGCATTTGTCCTCTGCACGTTACAACTTAATATAGAAGTATGCGCTAGGCACATCCCGGGTTTGGATAACAGCCTAGCGGATGCCCTCTCCCGTCAGCAGATCCAGAGGTTCAGGGAGCTGGCCCCAGGAGCGGACCCACACCCGGAGAAACTCCCAGAAATCATCTGGGAATTTAGAGGTGGGAAGCGAAGCGGGCCATAGGGTTGGCCTTGGCACCAAGGACCAGGCGTGGCTATGAAGCAGCAACAAGGGAGTTCGAGTCGTTCAGGGTCGAGCAGGGCTTACAGCCGGCATGGCCTATCCCAATCGAGCACCTCCAGCAGTTTGTTATCTTCTCATATAGGAAAGGGCTGATGCCTGGGTCCATCCAGTCCAAGCTGTCGGCCCTAGCGTTTCAGGCCAAGTCGTCAGGCTGCGCAGACAACACCAGCGACTTCCGGGTTAGGAAAATGGTCGAGGGACATGGGAAGGAAAGGGGTAGGAAGGCAAATTCCCGGGCCCCCATAATGCCTGAGATCCTGGCGAGAATAGGGCAAGCATGGCAGCACGTGTGCAGGGACACTTACAAACAGGCGCTATTTTGAGCGGCGTCGCTGCTGGCATTCTTCGCAGCACTAAGGGTCAGCGAATTAGTGGCTACTGGAAAAGGGGATAAGTATAGGGCAGCACTCCAGAGAGAGGACATCAGCTTCATGCAGGATGGGGTGGCACTTCTCATACCCAAGTCTAAGACAGACCAGACCGGGAGAGGGACAACGGTGCAACTGGGACCATGGGCGGTGGGGGGGGGATCTGCCTGGTGGCAGACATAAGGGAGTTCTTGCGACTCAGAGGGGACGGGGAAGGGTATCTGTTTTGCCATAGGGATGGGTCACCTCTCACTAAGTTTCAATTCTGGAGGGTCACGGCAGTAGCCATGTGGAGGGCAGGCATACCACCTACCATCTTTGGCACCCACTCTTTTCGGATTGGGGCAGCTTCCACCGCTGCTGCTATGGGTTTTGAATGGGCGGGAATCCAAATAATCGGCTGGTGGAAATCCCGTAGGTATGAAACTTATGTTCGCTCCCTACCACAGGTTTAAGGCTGGACTGCGTACCCCACCGCCGCTTCCTTCTTTCTGGTCTCTCCCTCTGCAGGTATCGATGGCACAACAAGGAGGTGCGTGGTGATCATTGGCCATAGCTTCGTCTACTGGGCAGCAAGGCATGCATGGAGGTCATCATGGGGAATCCAACTGGGCCTAAGCACCTCTGCAACAGTGGAGTGGAAAGGGACCAGGGGTATGCGCTGGGCAGAGGTGATGCCTGCTGCACATAGGTTGGCACGGGGCATGCCACCTGATGTGCTGGTCGTGCATGCAGGAGGGAATGATCTGGGCAGCCAAACCGGCAAATCCTTGATAGACGAAATTACCCGGGACTTGGAGGCCTGGCAGGTGGTCTATCCAGCTAGTAAGGTGATATGGTCAATGATTATACCAAGAAGGGTTTGGGGGACCAGCTCAAGAATGGGGGGCCTAAACAGGGCCAGACAGAGCGTCAACAGGGAGGTGTGCAAACACGTGGTGCAATGGGGAGGCGCGGTGGTGGGCCACCCGACCATTAGACCCAACAATGAGGCTCTTTACAGACCAGACGGCGTGCACCTCTCGGATGTGGGCTTGGACATCTTTTTGGAGGACCTAAGGAGGGGGCTGCAAGCTGAACTGGGCAGCTTGGTGGGGGGGCATGGGTCATAGCAAGCTTGCCCATGCCGTGGCGGGTAGTGCGGAAAATGGTTACACATGGTGAGTATTAATTACATAAAGCTATGAGCTCCAAACCCTGCGGGTGCCAAGAATCAAGAGATTACAGCACACAGGCGGGGGGGGGGGAGGAGTAAATTTCTCATCCTACCCCAGGGGAAGTGAGAGGCCTTGTGAGGGCACTCGTCCACTGGGGGAGGATACATAGTGCTCGCCGGCCGCAGGGGGCGCCAACTTAAGGTTGGTACCCCTGCGGGGCTCTGCACTCGCCCAAAACAAATTCACAGGGGGGGAGGTCCCAGCCTGACCTCCTGGCCCCTTACGGTTTCTGCACTGTGGTCACCCCCTCCTTGTGATGTGTTATCTGGCATTAATTGGCATTAATTGGTTGAGTTAATTGGCTAATTTGTGATTTGGTTAATAAACTTTGGCCCTGTTCTACCCAGCACCGAGTCTTGCGTCATTGCTCCGTCCTTGGGGGGCAATGTTACTGGCTCAAATCCTCTTGTGTAGTTATGCCTGTTTAATGCTGATGGCATAACTTTTGGAGGACACCTCTTAAATTCAGAAATCATAGAATCCTGGACTCCTAGAGTTGGAAGAGACCTCAAGGGCCACCCAGTCTAACCCCCTGCCATGCAGGAATCCCCATCACAGTATTTCTGAAAAGTGGCCACCCAGGCTCTTCTTAAAAATTTTCAAAGAAGGAGACTCCACCACCCTCCGTGGCAGCATATTCCACTGCTGAACAGCTCTAACAGTCATTAAGTTCTTCCTAATGTTCAAATGGAATCTCTTTTTCTGTAGTTTGAAACCATTGCCCTGAGTCCTAGTCTCTGAAGCCATGGAAAACAAACCTGTGCCCTCTTCGATATGACATCCTTTCAAATATTTAAACATGGCTATTACATCCTTTTCCCTGGCACTGCCCAATCAGGATCTGTGCAAGGACATACATCAATCCTCCTCCCTGTCTGATCTCACAATTGCCAAGTGGGTTATTTGGTAAAGAATGCTGTCAAAAATATTTTGAAAGTTCAGTTAAATCAGGGATACAAGATGTATGATCTAGGCCTAGGGCAGTGTTGGTGGACCTATGGCACGGGTGCCAAAGGTGGCACTCGGAGCCCTTTCTGTTGACACGTGACATCGTCCCTTCACAACCACCTGTATTCAGGTTAAATTGCTGTATTGGCACTTTGCAAAAAAATTAGTGGGTTTTGAATCACAGTTTGGACACTCTCTAAAAGGTTAGCCATCACTGATCTCGGGGCTACTGCCCCCCATCCTGAAATGCAGTCCTCTACGCTACGGCACTCTTATCTTCTGCTACCACTGCCAAATCTCTGCATCCGAGTTTAACAGCAGTAAACAGTTTCCACCCCATCCCATATAACTCCTGCTATAGATTGCCCTGCCTCCATTTCTGCTGGCAGAGAAGAGCAGCAACATGTGTCAATATCACTACCATGGTTATGTGCCTGTGCACCACCAACACATGTGCATTCTCTGTAGGTGTATGCATTTATGTAGTCACACGCAAATATTGCTGCAGCCCCCAGTCTGGCATCATATATTGCCTTCTGGTTTCAAAATGTTGGAAAATCCTAAATTAAGCAACATGTACTGGATCACCCCTATTGACCATGCATTTATATTTATTGAAAGAAGTTTGTCAAAACAGAGTTCCATAAGGCTCATGAGAGACAGGGCTCCTGTGCATGCCATCTTAATTCTTTTCAAGGAAGGCTTGCTTTTCAACACACTGGGCAACTTTATTTTTTATTTTCTCCCATCTAAATTCTTCTTGCATACATCGAGCTAGCATAAACAATTCTGTGAAACTATCATGTAAAGAAGAAACAAACAAGTCCCAAAGCACGCAGGAATTTCTCTTAACACATTGCAGTGCAGTGTTTATATGGCAAGAGAGTTTACGTGGCAAGTAACAAGATCTGGTGAACACCTCCTCCTCTTCCCAAGAATCTCAATCTTGTTAAAGTCTTACGTCACTGGTCATGCTTTTGGCAATTGTATCATAAACAGGGCTTGAGAACAAGGGCTTTGTATCCGAAATGAAGATCTTTGCTCGAAATTTCCTAAAGTTAGACTTTGAAATTTTGTAAATGCTCACAAGTACCACTGTATAAAACTATACAGCTCTAACTCGTCTTCTTACCATTTAATGTTCTCACAATTTCTACTAATTAACTCTCCCTCCTCTTCTCCCCCCTCCGGCGCCCGCCCCTCGCCGGTCCCCCCCCCCAATTCTATATGCTGCAGCCAATCGTATCTAGACTCAATGAATATCTGGTATGAAATTTATATCTCATCTCATATCCCACACCTCATTCTGCTGCTATGTTTTGAAGAAGTGCACATGTACATGAAATGTCACATTAAAATATGAAAGTTAGTCTTTGAGGTGCCACATGTTTGTGTCTTTTATTTTGTTTTGTTTTGTTTTTCTTTGATTTTTGCCTGAAATTCTTGAAAAGACTAACACGGCTATCCTCTCTGACACTTCTGTTCTCTGTCCCCTTCCTCTCCCCAGAACCTCAGGCACTTAACCACAACATTTCTTCCTCTGCTAATTTATAGCCTTTCTCCGAATAACGTTTCAATCTGCTCTTTAAGCCAGATGTTGGAAACAAAATGTACCAGATTGTTGAGCTTTATTCTTCTTTTTGCCCTTCTAACCTGTTTTGAAGGTTGGAAATAGTTATAAGCCAGAGGCAATTAAAGGTCCAGCAGTACTATAAAGAGTGTTTATGGTTCTAAGATTATACATTTACTACTTCAAAACTCAAAAATCTTTCTCAGCTTGTAACCATATTGTATTTTTGGCCCTCAGAAATTACCATTCTGTCACTAGTGAGGAATATCTGCGTAATTCACAGTCAATAAAAGCCCAGAAATGGAGGAAAGAGGAAAACATACAACCAAGAGTACATATATAAGAGTACATGCCTGATAGCCACACACACAGGTGTGACTAGTCAAAGGCCCTAAGGACAGAAAAAAATATTTTTCAACAGAAGACTCATGGCATCAGCTAATAATAATAATAATAATAATAATAATAATAATAATAATAATAAATTTATTGTCATTGTGTGTATACACAGTATACACATACAATGAAATTCAGACACCCAGAGACACACACACACACAAATCCCCAAACACTCTAACACACATTAAAAAATCCCCTCAACACACACACATAAAAAAATCCCGGAACACTTCCCCACCCACCAACCCCTATAAAAACACAAGCATCTACACAACAGGCTGGGTAATACTGTCCAAGTGCTCACTGCTGGTGGTTCTTATGTTCATTATTAAGTGCAATTAAAGCTCTAGGATAAAAACTGTTCAGAAGACGTGTGGTCCGAGTTTTAATTGTTCTGTATCTTCTGCCAGAAGGCAACAGCTACACATTTAGAAGCCAGAGGTATCATGCTGTTAGAAGCAGAGCGTCCTTAAGTGCTGAAAAGCATTCCATTGGTTATAACATGGACATGTCAGTCTTGAGTCAATGATTCTGGCTTTGAGTTTGCCTCCAGGCTCACCTTAAGGCACTGGAATTGGGGTAGAAAGTTCTAAATGGGTGGCATAAGGCCAGGATATATGAAACATCACCTTCTCCCTGTGAGGGTTCGTTCTTCGCCTCAGCCTTAACTTGTCTAATACCTTCTGATAATAAAGTCTCTGGAGACTTCACATCATACTTAATCCAGTAACACCAAGAAACAAGAAGTGTTTAGTTTAACGTCCAGCATTTCATCCCTGCCTGATAGGGTTCAGAATGGGTTTGAATCTTGACCAATGAATGGGTTTTCTAAGATGTTATTACAAACATAGTCTTTGACATCCATCAGCCCTATGCCTGGTGACGGCAGCGAGGGAACCCCTTCTCTGGAGGAGTATTCAACGTCTCCTTCTCCTTCTCTGGTTTTTGGGTGCCCCCTCGGGCTCCCAGTTCTTCATGTGTGTTCCACCAAGTTTCAGGATCCATCTAGCCCAATCCCTCTTTTCTAGGTCTGCCTTCACCTTTTCCTTGTGTAATTCTCTCTGCCACTCTCTCTTTCTCCAGTATGACGGTTTCTGGACTACAGACCCTTGCCGCTGTCATCTGGCCACTTGAAGGGGTGCCATCCATCGCTCCTAATGTTGGGTCCAGGGGTTTTCCACCCAGACCCACTGCTACCCTGGAGGGAGTGTCATTCCTTTTCCCATTTCTATGTTCCCTGCTTCTACTGTCCTTCCTTTCCTGTCTTCTTCCTTATGCCACTCCTTTTGCCATTTTTCTCCCCTTCCTTTTCAGAAGACCCAATCCCAGCCACACTTTCTCAAATCCCTTTCTCTGGCTGTTCCCCGCCTTCCTGTCTGCCTTCTCCTCCGGAGGACCGTCCTCTCTCTTGGATCCAGCTCCCTTTCATTTGCCTCTTTCTTGGAACGTTTACCCCTTTCTTGTCAAAGAATGGGCTGCACTCAGGCAGAGATATCCTCGGTTTTGCCCCCACGGCTCCCTTAGGGGCCTCACTAGAATTTAGGATCTTCAACGAGGACACTGGGTTATATCCACTTTCCTAAGAGACTACATTGAGAACACTGTGTCTTTAGCAGCACTTTGATTAGGTCAAGCTGGCTTTTGTTGCAGCTGAGCTTCTGACAGGCAACCCAAACGGTATTGTTAGGAAGAACTTTTTTTTGGTCTCCAGTGCTGGGTTTAAAATTGGCTTGGATACAGTGTTTTAAATCTGCTGTTAAAATTATATTTTAAATCTGTTTTTAATTAATTTAATTTGTCCGTTGTAAATTGCTTTGGGAATTCTATGGATCAGCAAACTAATCATCATCATCAACAACAGCAGCAGAAAATACTTCAATTAAAAATAAACAAATATCCTTTCTCAAACATATCTGGACAGAAGACTCCTCTTGGTTGGTTTTGCTGAAGGTGCAATGATGTATGTTTCAGGGGTTAATTGCTGCTAGTTAACACATCACTGCTTACCTCCCTTGTTTTTGTCAACATTCTCCCACACTTATAAGATTGTGGAGTCTCTAGTAGAGATGGGCACGAAACGAACCATTTTTCATTTCCGTTTTTGTTTTTTCATTTCATTATGTAACAAAACAACAAACGAATTTTGTCTCTAAAATGAAACGAAACAAACAGAAACACCAGAAATTTTGTCGTCCGTTTCGTTTTCGTTACGGCAATACATTGAATTGCTTTAAATGCTAAAAAAAATCACAAAAAATTGAAATAAATGGTAACGAAATGGTAACAAAATGAACGAAAACGAAAACAATTTTTTTGCAAAAATTCACAAAAAACGGAAATGAACCAAAATGGACCCCCTAAACGACAAACAACAAACGAAACGCCGGGTTTTTTTTATTCGTGCCCATCTCTAGTCTCTAGTATATGAGCAGAGTAAGGAAGTATAGGAACAGGACACTTAAATATGACAGAGGGAGTGCATGAGTAAAAAGCTTAAAGCAGTGTATTAAAACACAGTTGCAATATATACACAGCATTCATCATAGCATAGCATCAGTAAGACAGCAAAGCATGACATTCAATAGACAGAGTAAAGTGATCTGACTTATAGCAGATAAGAGATCACTCTTGACCTGTTCCTTATATACAACTTTCCACCAATCACAGAACACATTAAGGAGCCCCGTGGCGCAGTGTTTAAATGCCTGTACTGCAGGTAAAACTGTGCTCACCACCTGGGGTTTAATCCTAGGTGACAGGCTCATGGTTGACTCAGCCTTCCATCCTTCCGAGGTCGGTAAAATGAGTACCCAGCTTGCTGGGGGCAGGGACAATGTGTAGCCTGTATGCTGTAATTAAACTGTGAACCGCCCAGAGCCTACTTGAAGTGGTATGGGGTGGTATATAAGCAGAACACTTTTACCTCACCAGGTATTACATTAGATTGCATCAGCTCATTTCAGCTGTACTGAGTCAGAAATTGATTCAGCAAACATCCCAGGACATTGACTCAGGACATTACTAAGCACTTTTCTGCTTTTGTCAATATTAAATTTTAACCTATACATACATACATACATACATACAT
>JAHTLZ010000010.1:61171953-61192991 GCA_023846285.1 Phrynocephalus versicolor | reverse complement strand
ACATACATACATACATACATACATACATACATACATACATACATACAAAGTATGAAAATCTTAACAGTTTTGTGCTTGTTGAACAAACTGGTGTTCAATAAAGGATACAAGTAGCAGTTTGTGAACGAGCAGCCAGTCACCCTTTGCAGTGGATACCCTTCCAATTCCATCAGTGCAATTGAGCCACAGGATTCTGGTCAACATTTAGTTAGGCTATATTAAATGCTGCTAATCCATCCCTACCCTTGTTTGAAGCCCACACACATTTGATTCAACAAATGAAATAAAAATAAAAAATATCTTGACAACATTTATTGGGCTCTATCTTTGGTTTCTTCGAGAACAAATTGTTCTGACTCCAAAATTTTGGCTTTGGGATAATTGGTGGGGTTGTTGTTTTTTTGCCTGCTTTATTCCAGCATGATAACTTTTTTAAAAATTGCATTTTCCTGGCTTTGTCTCAAATATACTAGATTTTAATAGCTTAGTTTTTTAAAATGTGAAAATTGTTAGCATATGTGGAAATAAAAGAAACTTTTCATGATTGTACTTGCTAGAGTGGTATTTGTGGGAAACTCAGCAGTTTATCTGTCTCCATACAATGAAGGGCCACAAAGATATTCTTGTTGAAACAGGAAAATTGTCTGACTCCAAAATCCTGAAGTGGAAGCAAAACTGAGATGGACAAACATTCTGCCTTGCGTCTGCCCGATTTGGCCTTACGATGGAATAAAAAAAAATGTCAATCTTCATGGAGGCACCTACATACTTAGTGCATTATATCCTTTCCTTCAGTGACCTAGACAGTGCCCATGGCCCTCCTCCTGCCTATGCCATCCACACCACATGTGATCTGTGAGGTTGGCTGGTATAACAGAAACACCAGTTGACCTTAAAGTAACTCTCATAAGAACATAAGAACATAAGAAGAGCCATGCTGGATCAGGCCAAAGGCCCATCTAGTCCAGCTTCCTGTATCTCACAGTGGCCCCACCAGATGCGTTTGGGAGCGCATGAGACTAGATATCTGTCTTCTGATATCACTCCCCTGCATCTGGCTCTTGAAGTACCCTGGTTTTAAGCCTGGGGAATTACACATCTCCATCATGGTTTGTAACCCGTGATGGACTTTTCCTCCAGGAAACTGTCCAATCCCTTTTTGAAGGCATCCAGGCCAGATGCCATCACCACATTCATATCCTCAGTTCACTGTGAAGTATATTGTCTGACATTGTCCAGTGTTCATTCTGGGGTGTAAAGGCTTTCCCCTTCCTTCTCCCTTTGTAAGGAGGCAGATGCAACAGAATCTCCACCTCTTCATACAACAGTGATGAAAATAACCACTTTTACCCTAATGATAATAGAGGGATTATATTCTGTTATAGAGCACCTGATCACCAACATACTCAAACAAAAACCTAATTGTCAACAACTCTATTCCTCTTTCTGGTAGGATTGAGGTTTGGTGTATATGTGAAGAGAAGATGATCAAGGAAGTAAGCATGTTGATTTTTTTTTCTCCTAGGAAGGTGTTAAACTTTATTACATATTAAAAGATTGTAAGTAACTGAATTTATACTACTGACAATGGGTTTGAGGGGGAATTCCTTGCCTGTGGATATTAGGAAGTCCATAAAAGCAGGGGGTAGTCTCTCCGGGATATAACCAGTGGTAAGTCACCCTGTCAATTGTGTTATCTTTCTCCAAGAGTTTAAGCATTCTATTACTTTTTTTCTTGTAGTTGCTGTTGGGGTCTCTTTTTAGTTTTTCATATGTGTGTTGGTCATCTAAAAGGGAAATAACCTTTTTGTGGTAGTCCACAGTATTGAGGACGAGAGTGCATCTTCCTTTGTCGGCAGGCAAAATGGTGATTAGACAAAAGTTGCCCAGTCAAGTCTCTTTAGTTGAACTGGAGTTTGACCCCCCAGACTGCCTGGTCCAGCTCCTGCTCTTGTTCTCATATGTGGGATCTTCACGTTATATTTTTAAAAAAATATGCTCAGCTTTACATACAGATTATTGTTCTGTTCTACATGTGCATTAAATATTATCCTCCAACATCTGGATTGATCTTGCACTGTGGACTCTTGGATATCGCATTGGTATTCTGACCAGGACACATTAGCTGCACAATACTCAGTGCCTCTCCAGATAATCTTGAATAAACAGAAATGGTCCCCCAAAGAAGGAATAAAGCAGAAATGAAAAAACTATAGGCAATGTCATGTACACCAATACTATAACATTAAAAGTGGCCATGTTGCTGAAGGATTGCATGAAATGCAAACAAAACAAAACAAAACAAACCCAAACACCTTTCCCGAGCTGTGTCGACACTCCTGATTCTTGATCTATGCTTGCACACACTGAGAGTTGCTGGGACTTAGGTGCCATGTCTGTTGATAGCCTGTGTTGAAATTAAGCACTTTGTCCAATTGTCCAGTTCACTCATTCACACTTCTGTGCCTTCCCATGCATGGAGGATACTCTCCTGTATGATTTGGGGGGGTGTGTGTCCATCCCTGTTATAGGGATGAGAGTCTTGACGCTATCTTATGTTGTCAAAAGTCCATTTCTCTTTAGTTGGAGGACATGCCACGGGGCCTTTGAAGAGAAGGGAAGTCCACGGTTCCTGCCAAGAGCAGTCACCCATCGCTGACTTGTGAAGAAGGCCAGCCTGACAGTCGAGGAGATAACAAGATGCTTGGAAAATGCAAATGAACAGAAACCTGTTTGACTAGAGCAAGAGGCTGCACTCTTTAGTCTGCTGTATCCCTTATATTCATCTGCTCATTCTTTCAAAAATAAAAGCACTTTAAAGGAATTTAAAAGCTCCATTTAATGTTGATTGGACTAGAGGGATTAAACTAAACATGAAGAGGAAAACATAGATTTATTCCAGTCCCCTCCTTGCAGTGTGATTCTCTCAGATACATGCCTCAGCAATCAGACCTGCAAATTAAGCCATGTTTAATTTCCAGCAACCAATGACAAAGCAAAATATGCTAAAAACAAAATGTGCAGATGATGAATATCATATATTATGATAAATAGCCACTATTTACCATTGGAAGGAGCATATCTTTAAAAAAAGTGTGGTGTGTGTGTGTGTGTGTGTGTGTGTGTGTGTGTGTGTGTGTGTGTGTGTGTGTGTGTGTGTGTGTGAAATGTATGATCTTCCAAAATGTCAATGGTCTTGGGTATAATTAATCCCTGGTTCTACCAGCCATGACTCTGGGTAGTTTTTTTTACTCCACATATAGCTCAGATGGGGAAATTTTGCCTTTTCCTGTGGGCTGATTTGGATCACAGTGACTGAAACCATTTACTGTTAGCCACACTGGTAAGGGCTGTAGCTAAAATACCTAAAAGGCCCAAGGTTCCCCACTTCTGATCATGTTTCCCCATTTGTATATGATTCGCACAGCAGTGTGCTATGGAATCGCAACAGTAACATTTTCACTGTTGTCTTGCATGTCAAAAAAAAGGCAAGGGGTACATCAATTCACTGCTTCTTTGTTCTAAATCTTAAAGGTGCTCTTAGTCCGGGAAGGATCAAATAAATTATATAGCAAGTAATTGATTGAATCATTTGATTTCTGGAATTAATTTTATTTCTGGAATGGAGGAGAAATTCACTAACTAAACAATGAGAGGGAAAGCTGGAACCCTGGTTTGCGGCTTCCTCTTCAGTTCACAAATCATGGATGCAGTTGGTTAAGTATCAAGGATGGGGACTCAGGTCATGAGACTCACAGTCAAGTCATTCTTAAATTGCATGGGTGACTCGACCTGGACTCAGGGGGGCTTGGTACCAAAGACTCAAACTCAGACTTGGGACTTGCTGTCATCCCTGGTAAATACGTTGCACAGTCTTAATATTCAGTATTCAAGATTTTGGATAACAAGGGCTTTCCTTTGTGACCAATTATATGTATTTTACACACAGTAGACTGACTTCCTTTAGTTTTCTGCTGCTAAGACACAAAGCTAGAACGTCCATGGTTCTTTGCCGAATCTACTGCCTGCAGTACGAACATCTTTACAGAGGCGTCTAGAGTGCAATAAGAGAGCTTTACCACAAGGGGGTGATGCAACTGCTTTGCTTAAAGACAGATAGTTGTGTAATATAGACAGTGAAGGGAAGCAATAATGCAAAGAGATCAGAGGATTTTAATGGGATTATAACAGTTTTAATCAGAATTCTGTGAAGTTGTACCTCACCCCTTTGCAGGGATGGGTCAGCAGCACTTTTCTCTCTCTGATCCAGAACCACAAAGAGTCAAGTGCAAAGTCAAGATGGCCCAGGGTCTCTGCTTCTCAGGCAGAATAAGCCAGAAGTACTGTAGTTATTGTTCTCTTTGGTAGTGAAATACTTACAGCAGTAGCAGCAGGAGGAATTTCACTGACTGACAACAGGCCACTCTTTTATAACATCTCAAATGATCTGGTTAAGGCAGCCATCTCACTCCCGTGAATAGAAGAGCTGGCCCAGCCCTCCCTGAGCTCAGGACTAGGTGATTTGTACCACTCTGTCTGGAGCCCACATTCAACGCTGAATTAAGACTTCTATATATTCTACAAGATGCTGGAGATGATTGTGTCAGCACTGGCGCAAGGGGGCATGTTTCCCAGCATCGACTAGTTGGGGATTGGACCCTAGTCCTGCCTAATGCCCTGACTCTAGGCTGTGGTCTATATCAGACCAGGTCCAAACTGCTGACTTATGGTTTCCTCGACTACTTTGGTTGTTCCCTAAATAAATTAGTCCCTCATTCAGGGCTTCCACTATCATCAGTCAGCTCAATTTGTTTGCATATCTTCATGTACGATTCCCTTCTTTGTGAGACACAGCGGGTGCGAGAGCCTTAGGCATCACCCTATGGCTCTGGGTTCTGCCAGTCCACTGGTCTCAAAGTCTGCAACTGGTATGCATATCCATATGGCTATGCATGCCCTTTTGCAGCAGCAGGTGAGGAGAGGAGACCTCCATGTTGAGGGGTCTCCAGGAGCCTGCTTTCCCTTCATAGCGGGTGAGGATAGGAGGCACCCACGGGTGCCTCCAGGAGCCCGCTTTCCCTTCATAGCGGGTGAGGATAGGAGGCACCCACGGGTGCCTCCAGGAGCCCACTTTCCCTTCATAGCGGGCCAGAGGAGACACCAACCCCACAGAGGTGCCTCCAGGAGCCCGCTACCCCCCAAAAAACCAGTACTAACGACAACCGAAAAACCAAAAAATGAAACGACAAATTTTTGCGAAGTTTCGCGAAAAACGGAAACGAGCCGACACGGGCCGCCTCCGACACACGACAACTTGAAAACGTCATTTTCCCTAGTCGTGCCGATCTCTACAATTAATTAAAGCTGTTAAAAGTATCTAAACACAAATCAAAAATACATGTAAAATAATAATAGTGCCCAGCATATCTGATTAAAAACTGTCCAGTTAGGGCTTTTTCACATGACCCCTAAGATCCGCTGGCCACTTAAATTCGGACCAGAGATCTTGGGGGTTCGTTGCTCTTCCTGCGTCCCCACCCCTCTGCACTTCCTTGCTCCTGCCTGCATGAGGGGAGGGAGAAAAAAGAGAGGAAAAATGCAGTCTCACCTCCGAAGCCGCCCCATCGTTGTCCTGATTCCTTCTCTTTAAGGGGCAGGAGGCAAAAAAACCAAACAGAAGTGAGGAGAGCCCGGCACTCACCAGATTACATGCGGATCTGGGGATTTTCACCCTCCAAGAGCAGATACATGAAAAGTGTGCTGGGACGCACTTAGGTGGGCGTGGTCGCACTTAATTTCCTGCAAACTCCGGAGCTGGTGGGGAAACAATTGTAAGCTCCGGAGCTGGCAGCCATTTGCAGCGGAGTTTAGGGGTTGTGTACAAATACCCTTAGTTGTTAAAAGCCTGTCTCACAAAGTTGTTCTCCACCTGTGGCTGGAAGGACAAGAGAAAAGAGGGTCAAGCTAGCCTTCCTAGGGTAGGCATGGCTCCTTGCTACAGGATTGGATTCAAGCTTGCTTAAAGGAGGCAATAGTAAGAACACTGTTGAAAAAATGTATTTGGATCACTGAATAATTGCCAACCAGTATCTAATATGCCATTCCTGGGGAAGATTCTAGAGTGAGTCATGGACTCTCAGCTTCAGAGGCTCCTGGATGAAACAAACTACCTCGATCCATTTTAATCTGGCTTCAGGCCTTGCTTTGGGACAGTGATGGCCTTGAACGCCTTGGTAGAAGACCTACATCTGGAAATGGATAGGGGTAGTTGGTTTTACTAGATCTCTCAGCAGCTTTCAATACTAGTATTGACCATTGTACAGCCTGAGGATGTGGACAGGCTTCTTTGGAGTGTGAGGCCATCCACCTGCCGGCTCGTCCCTTGCCCAGCCTGGCTTATTAGAGCTTCCCAGGCGGGACTGGCTGAGTGGACAGGGAGGATGGTTAATTCCTTCTTAATGGAGGGGGTTCTCCCACCCACTTTGAAGCAGGCGGTGATTCAACCCCTCCTAAAAAAGCCCTCCCTGGATCCCACTATATTAGATAATTACCTGCCAGTCTCTAAAATCCTGTTCTTGGGCAAGGTGATTGAGCGGGTGGTGGCGTCTCAACTCCAGAGGGTTTTGGATGAAGCTGATTATCTCGATCCTTTTCAATCAGGATTAAGACCCTGCTATGGGACAGAAACCACCTTGGTCGCCTTGGTGGATGATCTATGCCGGGGACTAGAAAGGGGGAGTGCATCCCTGTTGGTCCTGCTGGACCTCTCAGTGGCTTTCAACACCATCGACCATGGTGTCATTCTGGGCTGATTGGCTGAGTTGAGAGTTGGAGGCACTGTCTTGCAGAGGTTCTGCTCCTACTTGGAGGATGGGTCCCAGATGGTGGCGCTGAGGGATGCCTGCTCAGCACCCTGGCCCTTGAAGTGTTGGGTGCCACAGGGTTCTATTCTGTCTCCCATGCTGTTCAACATCTACATGAAACCGCTGGGAGAGGTCATCTGGGGATTTGGAGTGGGGTGCCATCAATATGCTGATGACAACATGTTATATGTCTCCTTTTCCCCCGATTCCGGGGGGGGGGGGTTAAAATCCTTGAGTGCTGTTTGGAGGTGGTGGAGATCTGGATGAGGGCCAACAAGCTGAAATTAAATCCGGACAAGACAGAGGTTCTCCTGGTTCAGAAATCTTCGATGCAGGTGCTGGAATATCATCCTACTCTGAATGGGTTTGCACTCCCTCTGCAGGAGCAGGTCCGCAGTTGAAGGGTCTGACTGGATTCAGAGCTGCTCCTGGACTCTCAGGTAACGGCTGTGGCTGTGGCTGTGAGCTTTGCCCAGCTTCGGCTGGTGTGCCAACTGCAGACCTGGCCATGGTGAGCCATGCCACGGTGACATCAAGGTTAGTCTATTGTTGCAACACACTCTATGTGGGGCTGCCCCAGAAGATGTCTGGAAACTACAGTTGGTACAGAATGCAGCGGCCCGGGTGGTTACTGGAGCTAGGCGGTTCAACTCTGTTGGGCCACTTCTCCAGCGACTGCACTGGCTGCCTATTAATTTCTGGGCTCAATCCAAGGTGTTGGTTATGATCTTTAAAGCCCTATACAGCTTGGGACCAGGATATCTGAGAAACTGCCTACTTCCATATAATCCAGTCTGTCCCCTTAGGTCAGGGGTGAACAAACTTTTTGCAAGGAGGACCAGATTTGGTGAGATGAAAATATGTGGAGGCCGACCATTCAGCCTGACATGGGTAGGAGCGTCGGCTTCCTACCACAACCTCCCTCCCTCCCTGCATTCCCCACTGCCTTTGTTTTTTGTCTCTTGTTTTCAAAGAACCTGGCTCTCAAGTTGGGGAGTTATTTTTGACCCCCTTTTGTTGCTTTTTATTGCATGATGGGGGTGGGACACGGACACCCACACCCACCCACCACTGTTCAGTCTTTCCCAATGAACAGCCCCAGGAAATCACCACCTTGAGGTTTGCTTTTCACGCTTCCCCAACCAAACTCTTCATGAGGGGGGCTTGTTGGGGAGACACACCCACACAGAGGCGAGGAGGTGGCGGCACAGGCAGGGAAGGCAAGTGAAATGAAAAGTTAGAGGCAGCAATGGCGGTTCCACCAGAGGGGGGATGGACAAGGAGGAGAGTGCGCCAAGCAGCCTAGTCAAAAAGGGGGTTTCCACGCCTAACATCACTCTGCAACACTGACACTGTGAGAGCTCCCCATAGGCCTGGTTGCAGAGCGATGTAAGGAAGGGAGGATCCATCTTTCACCTGCCTTGCCAGCCCACGTGTCCTCTGGTTCCTGTTCCTCCTCCTCCTCCACCACCACCACCACCTCCTCCTCCTCCTTCTCTCTCTCTCTCTTGGTGTGTGTGTGCCACCCCAACAAAGGCAGTGGGGATCCGAGCTCTCACGGAGTGGCAGGAAAAGAGGGAGGTTGTGTCAGGAAGCCAGCGGCCCCAACCCGGCAGCAAAGGATGAGTGGTGGCGGTGGAGGCTGATGGCACTACGACAGCCTCTGGCAGCCACGACTGCAAATGCCCCAGCTCATGCCTCCTTTCTTCTCTCGCCCAGCCAACCTCCCACTTTTCCAAGCCTAGGAAATGCACAGGGCAAGTCACAGGGATTGCCAAAGGGAGCACAGGCTTGCTGCAGCAGGGAATGGGGCAAGGAGGAGGAACCAGAGGGCACACAGGTGATCCTCCTCCTCCTTGAGTTGTATAGGATAGGGAGTATAACCTCACCCAGCACAGCTTGAATCCCTATTTCCTTACCTGCCTTCCAGTTAAGCAGGGGCATCTTTGCCTCATCTAGATTAAATTGTAATCTATTTGCCTCTATCCACTCAATTACTGATGGCAGACACTGGTTTATACCAGAAAGAACTTACTTGGAGTTAGGTGGAAAGAAGAGAGAGAGTTGGGTCTTATCTACATAATGGGGACAACAAACCGTAAAAGCCATAAACAGACTTGAAACCAATTTGAAATTGGTAATCAATTTCATCCTGGAACCCTTGGAGCTGAGAAGCTACCACAATTATCAGTATGTTGCCCCAAAAACTTAATATTAGAGACTGATCAATAATTATCTAATTCAGAGGGGTCCAAGGTTCCCTCTAAGGCACGAGGGTGGGCGTGCATGCCTCTGCCTTCCTCCATGCAGGGCTTTTCTTCCCCTTTGCACCTGTCAGGACTAGTTTTCTTCTGGTTATGATTAGAGATGGGGATGGATGAAAAACAAGAACAACCAAATGGCTATATTCAAGGAGGACCTGAGGAATGTGAAGGGCTGAATATTTCCTTGTTTTTATTTGGTCCGCACTCTCTCTATTTTTAAAAACAGTGCCTAGCTGTCTAAAACACACACATATTCACAACCCCTCCATCTGGTTCCTTCTGTCCCATCCCAACTTTGTCCGCCCATATAATTCTTTTGTTTGCTGGCCTGGGGCCTGGCAGGGACATCTGTCCGTGTCCTCGCTTATCTAGGTGGGGACTTGCACAAAGGTGACCCCTGGCATGCCCCCGGGCCAGCAAAAGACAAGAGATGATTTTTTTCCTTTTCTGGCCCTGACGGTGCCAGTGACGGAGGCCACGGCAGTGTACAAGGTAGGGATAGGGGAGTGGGAATGGGCCAAGGGTGGGGGTGGGGGTAGGCTGAGGGGTGGTTTTATTTTTTTAAGCCTTCACAAACCAACAAACTGATTTGAGATTCATCATTTGGTGGGGTACAAAATTGGTGAATACATGATAAGTCAAAAAGCGGGAGGAAACCCCATTTTGGTGGTTCGTCCCTATCTCTAGTCATGGTGGAACCTATGGGAAGGAAGGCACACACACAGAACAGAACCCTGGCCTGTACAGCTGAGGTGAAAATTGGAGGGACCCAAGGAGGGCTTCTTCAAGAGAACTTTTTCAATGGTCTCTGTTAAGACAACTGGCAGCCTGCCTTGCTGCAAGGAAGCATTTAGTGCTCCTGGAATTATCCACTCAGCCTGCCCCCTTCTGGCAGTTTTTATAACCAAGATACAGCGGTCCCTCGTATAACAAACAGTTTGTATAACATAAAATCTGTGCAATATAAAAAATTCCGGAGATAGGGGAAATTTGCTTAACATAATCATCTTCTATGGGGCAAATCCGTACAACATAAAAATGGTTGCGATTAGGGATTACTCTGTTTTCAATGCATTCCTATGAGAAATTTGTATAAAGGAAAATCTGCTTAACAGAATTTCATTTGGAACACATTAATTCCTTTATACAAAGTACCACAGTATTCAAAAATCCAGCACACATGTGGTGGCTTTCACCTCTCCAAGGGTCTGGTCCACATCTTCAGGCTGCAGAGACTGAAACGTATCCACTCACACAGGACAAGCCAGGACCCCAAATAACATCCGCAGGACTGGCATCAACTGCAGCATCCAAGTCATAACTATGTTTAAATATTTGAAAGGATGTCACATTGAAGAAGGGACTGGTTTGTTTTCCATGGCTTCAGAGGCTAGGATGCCGTGCAATCGTCTCAAACTACAAGAAAAGAGATTCAATTTAAACATTAGGAAGAATTTCATGACAGCTAGAGCTGTTTGGCAATCGAATATGCTGCCACAGAGGGTGGTGGAGTCTCCTTCTTTGGAGGTTTTTAAGCAAAGGCTGGATGGCCACCTGTCAGGAGTCCTGTGATGGGGGTTCCTGCAAGGCACGGGGGTTGGACTAGATGGCCCTTGAGGTCTCTTCCAACTCTATGATTCTATGATTCTTGTCTCTCAGTCACTTTGTGTTCAAAGTGCCGTACAAATTCTTCACAAAGGAATTCAAGAATAACTGAATTCAAACTAATTTAAAGCTTCCTACCCCCAACTCCCATGTTCTGAAGATATCAATGGCTTCCTTTTGCCCTGGGGATGCTTTTGGGAGCCCCAAAGGGAGAAGGAGAAGGGAGGCTTTAATAGTGAAAACAAACAAACAAACAAACAAAGGTTCCACATGATTTTGGCAGTTATGTTGTGTGTTGTGTCATTATAGTCGTGACCGATTTTTTGAGCCTTTTCACACGACCCCTAAGATCCGCTGGCCACTTAAATTGGGACCAGAGATCTTGGGGGTTCGTTGCTCTTCCTGCGTCCCCACCCCTCCGCACTTCCTTGATCCTGTCTGCGTGAGGGGAGGGAGAAAAAAGGGGACAAAAGAATGCAGGCTCACCTCCGTTTGCCGGTCCAAGCCTCCCCGCCCCGTGGTCATCCTGATTCCTTCTCTTAAAGGGGCGGGAGGCAAAAAAACCAACAACAAACAGAAGTGAGGAAAGCCTGGCACTCACTCCTTTACATCCGGATCTGGGATTTTTCACCCTCCAGAGAGCAGGTACTTGAAAGGTGCGCTGGGACGTGCTAAAGTGGGTGTGGTCGCACTTAATTTTCTGTAAACTCCGGAGCTGGTGGGGAAACAATTTTAAGCTCGGGAGCTGGGAGCCATTTGCGGCAGAGTTTAGGGGTCGTGTGCAAATATCCTTTGTGACTCCATGTCCATGGAGTTTTCTTGGCAGGAATACTGGAGTGGTTTGCCAGTTCCTACTCCAGGCGCCTACAGCACCTGGTATTCCCTTCTTAGCTTCTGAAATCAGGCGAGATCGGATGTGCTTAGGGCACATTACATTATTTGCTACTTTTAAAATCTTTGGAGAAAAGGCTGATTACATTGCTTTCCCCCTATTTTAGAACTCCCTTGCAAGGCAGAGCCAGCTGGGAAAGGGTGTGAGACCATCCCTAATGTGAGTTTCACAGGCCCCTTCGGGACTTGCCCCCTGGATCTCCCAGCCCACAAGAGAACTGTGGGTAATCTTTTCTTTCTGCTCCCCACATTTTTGAAAGAAAACCCAAAAGAAAAAGTTGAAGGTACAAATAATATATGCTAAACCACAGGGATTAAGTACAAACCAAAGTTCAGGGGGGAAAAAAGAAACAAGACAGCAGAAGAAAATCTCAAACGAGGCTTGAAGGACTGAAAGTAATTATGTCTATTGTTATGGGAAACATATAAAATGCAATCCTTTGGTTTCATGGAGGTTTTACAGTACCAACTGGGTCTTAAATTCAAATGGAAATTATTAAATATATATTCTTCCAGTATTTTTGCATGACTAATGTAATGGGTTGATCTTTTCTGCAAGTGCATAATAAATACTAACCACACTGGTACATGTTATACAAGGAGGCTTATTGCTGCAATGCTTTATGAAATTATTTGTGGAGAAACGGTAGCTACTCAATGAATAATTCAAAGGAGGGAATAAAGCAAAATCTAATAAACTCTGCATATGATTGAACTTTGGCATTAATTCAGTAATGTGAATATATAACACCCCTGTTACCTTAAAATATAATACTTTAAGGTCTACACACAGTTTTTGAAAAGTAACTTGTTTATGGGAGAAGAGTCACAGTGGTAGACCTTTAAATGCCTGAATCTGTTCTAAAGAAACCAGGACAAGGCATTAATAGGGGGAAAATGTACAGATGCAGCACAGACAGCACCTTTGGGTCAGCGATGGGTACAAGGAACCCTTGTTCTTTCTGGAAGCTCAACCCTGCCACCATTGTGTTGACATGAAAACTATTACATCCCTTCCTTCCTTATGCTTGTTGAAGCAGCCTAGTTGGAACATGACTGAGGAGTCCAGCCCTCCCTGGGATAAGAATATGAGAACCCACTGGTTTCTCGTGGCCTGGAGATATCAGGCCCAGGCACCAGAAAAGAGCCAGAGACCTCAAGTCTAAGATACTGGAGAGCACTGAACCCCAGAATCAAGGAGCCCCAAGTTTGAAAGCTCTGAGTCCAAACACCATGAATCCAGACAAGCAGCTCTGGGATTGTGATAGCACATCTCTCTGCTCAGAACTCCACAATCCCTAATGTTGGCATGGCCACAGCAACAGTGGGCTGGCCCGAGTTCAAAGAGTTGCAAATGAGGAGCCCTTCTTCCTCTTACTACTAGGAGCGCTTTTACACAACCCCTAAAATCTGAGGCAAAGGGCTCCCAGATCCAGAGCTTAAAAATGTTTTCCCACCAGCTCGAGACTTTAAAAATATTAAGTACGACCACGCCTACTTAAGCGCGTCCCAGTGCACTTTTCAAGTACCTGGCCTCTAGGAGGTAAAAAATCTTCCAATGCGGATTGTAAAGCTGTGAATGCTGGGCTCCCTCACCTTCTGTTTGTTTATTTGTCCCTGCTGCCCCTTAAAGAGACAGGAATCCCTACGGGGCTGCTCGGGGCTGCTTCGACTGGCAGATGGAGGTGAGCCTGCATTTTTTCTCCTTTTTTTTCTCCCTCCCCTCACGCAGACAGGAACAATGGAGTGCGGAGGGGTTGGAACACAGGAAGAGGGACAAACCCCCACAATCTCTGGTTGGAATTTAAATTGCAGGCGGATTTTAGAGGTCGTGTAAAAGTGCCCTAGGTGATGCTCTTAATCAGACTCCAAGGTACATTTTTTGGCTTAGTGTGTCAGCTATAACTTTTCTGCCATGGTGGTGGTAGTGTCCCTGTCTCTTTGTGCCTCTGCCCCCAATCACCAGGAGCTGCATGCCTCCATAGAAGGCAATGGGGAAGGCACCCAATCATTTGCAACTCTTGGTCTACAGAGATGGGGAAAGACTATTCATCCTATAATGGCAGAGGCGAAGCCATGGATAGAATCATAGAATCATGGAATCTGAGAGTTGGAAGAGACCTCAAGGGCCATCCAGTCCAACCCTCCTACCATGGAGGAACCCCCATCACAGTGCTCCCGACAGATGGCCATCCATGGACCTTAGCTGATGCAGGAAGCTTGCAGTCCACATCTTGGGATGTTACTTTAACTCAGACTCTGACACTGTGACACAGAGAATGATTGTTGGACTGTTTTTTAAATCCCTCCATGCTTCAGTTTCTGTAGTGCCCAGCCTAGTTAAAGATTCTGCTGGGCTCAAAAGCCTGCCTGACATTTTGACGTACCAATAAAGCTGTTGCCCAAACTTCTCATGGGAATCTCTTCAAGAATCACACCATTTTATTTCCCATTTTGGTTGAACTATATAACAGTGTGATGTACCGGACAGAGAGATGGAGTAGGAAATCAGGGTTCAACTCCACACTCAGCAATGGAAGCTGGGGGAGTGGAGCTGGTGAAACCACTCCTTAAATATCTCATTTACTTTGAAAGGCCCTATTAAGTTTGCTATAAGTCAGTTTTGACGTGGTGGCACACAACTAACAAATGAACGAATGAACAAACAAACTAACTAACTAATTAACATAACACAAAGTAACTGAAGTACAATTCATCTGCCACATTGATATAAAAACAATTTTTTTAAAAAATTAAAAACCAAACATGCTTGTCACATTACATTAAATGACAACCTGTTTGATATATAATCCAGCCTGATGTGATACATGGAAAACAATTGGAAATATAAACATCCATAATGGTGCCTAGACCACTATATTTCACTGAAAGATGAAAAAAAGGCCTTGTTCTGTTAGCAGAATGACAAAAGGTTTATCCTGTCATATAACCTCCATTCAATTTAGCCATAGGCAATAACAACAAAACACAGTAAAGCACAGCAAAATAAAACTGCACATGGTAGAACAATATTAAAAATACAATTTAAATAAAGGTTCCAAATTGTTCTTGTAGATATGTACAAAAAAGTTGAAATAAGATCTAAATGGCAAGATAACTGTAAGATAAAAATATAAGATAAAAAACTGGAGTTCACATTTAGGAGTGCTATTATTGTGCCTTTAGGGCAATTTGTTATCTTATTTGGTAATAATTATTTTTAATTTTATTTATAAGGGGCAATATAGCCCAGTGTATTCAACACCCTCAACCTAGCCACAACCAGATTGTTATGAGATAAATTTTCTGGAATATCTGCCTTCTAGATAATCTGTCAGATAGTCTGTCAGAATAATCCGGAATCACAGATCAACGAAAGCCATGAGAATCTATAAGTAGGTCAACATTTGGCGATCATCCACTCTACTTACTTACTTACTTACTTACTTACTTACTTACTTACTTACTCACTTACTCTACAATGGTTTCTGGCAAAGGGTTTAGAACCACAAAAATTGTACTGAATATCTCCAAATCTTAGGTAAAAATACCACTTTGAAGTTTAACAGTTCTTCTTATACGCACATCTAGATCAGTGTTAAATTCAGTTTGTAAGGGTGGAGTAGATGCAAAATAATAAAATATGTTCTTATTAAACAAGATCATCATCATCATCATCAGCAGCAGCAGCAGCAGCACCACCACCACCACCACCACCAACAACAACAACACCATCATCATCAACAACAATGTGCTGTCAAGTCAATTCTGACTTAGAGCAAATTTTTGAGTATTTTCTAGGTAGAGAGTTCTCTGCAGTGGTTTACTCTTCCCTTCTTCTGGGGGTGCCCTGGGGCTGTGCAGTTTCCCCAAGGCCACACACAGGCTGGTTCTTCTGGGATGTACAGTGGAAAATTGAATTTCCCTACTTTTTGCTTTCCAGTCAGATTCTTGACTCACTGAGCTATCCAGATAGCATAAACAACTGAACAGTAGACCTCAAAAGTAACCAAAAGCAACAGAAAGTTCTCTAGGGTAAGAGTTTAGGACATTCTGCTGCTGGACTGGTGGAAGACAACTGCCCTGCCAAATGGTTAGAGCTGGTGTGTTTCTGAGGAAGGAGGTTCCCCAGATGTTTTTGGAGATACAGTGGTACCTCAATTTACAAATTTAATCCATTCTGAATGTATGCTCTTAAGTCAAACTACTCTTAAGTCGGGGTACCTATCTAAAAAATTGAAAAAAATAAGTTAAAAAATAAAAAATAAAAATAAAAAAATTGTAAATCGAGCAGACCATATCTAAAATTTGTAAAGCGGCAGTTAAAATGCCAACAGTTTTCCATTCTTAAGTCAAATTGCTCTTAAGTCGAGTTGCTCTTAAGTCGGGGTGCCACAGTACTATCTCTGTTAGGCATCTTTCCCCCCCATGTCAGATTATGAATCTCAACTATAGTCTTGATTAGATGGTTCATAATTAGCAAGTACAGTCATAACATTTTGCTTAAACACTTTTGGGAATGACCAGTGCAAACCAATAATTTAGAATAACACAAATGTTTGTTATAAACCATCCGAGCAAGGCCTGTACTCTTTCTTCTGGGGAAAGAGCTTTCCTCAAGCTATGATCATTGATTATATGGTCCCTCAGCAAATGCTCTGGACAAGAGTGTTCCACCCTGCTTTGCTAGTACTTCTGTGTCATGCTATTTCTGTAGTGCCTCATGAGATTCTTGTAACTAGAATTTGGAAAAAATCAATCTGTTTCCTCAGATGTGACTTTTTGATTTTTCAGAGATTATAATTTCTCCATAATCTCCAAGGGAAATTTAAAATAATTACACTTCTTATAAAGTACAACAGTTTTGAAAAACCAGCCATGGCACAGGAGCAAACAGCAGGCACAATACCAGTCTATCTGCTGACACCTGAAAATTTAAACGCACATCAAAAGCAGTTTGGAGCATAGTTTCATGGATTCCAGATCTGTGTTCAAGTGACCTTGACAACACATCCTTTAAATGCTTCCCTTGTAGTTGTTCTTCCTGTTGGTTTTGTTGTCAAGTAAATAGCAGTTGTAGCTGGTTGGATAGACAGTGAGTTGGGTCCCTGGCTATGGAGCCACATGTCATGAGTTCAATTCCGCCAATCTACGTGGTCTTGGGAAAGCCAAAGGGTCCCGGAGCACTGTGAGAGGAAGGAAGTGATAAACTGAGTACTCCATATCCAGGAAATCGTGGGAAGGATTGGTATACGTCAAAATTGACTTGATGGCTGTGAGGGGGTTCATCTTTGATAGCCATCTGGGGATCTCACTCCAGCTAATGATTGGAGACATTTCTTAATTCAATGAAAAACCTTTGTTGGATACAACACATGTCTTCTCAACAACAACATCCATTGGTTCTATTTTCAACAGTCCAGCCTAACTCGTCATTTCCATAGGGTTTTTCTCCTCCCACCCTCTAGGTCCCAGAGTGGTTACCTTGCCCTATAAGCCTTTCTCTTCCTTCAAGTCATGGAGTGGCCACCTGGCCCACGATGTTGGCTCCAACCACAGGGGTGTAGGGCCCATTTCCTATCTCAGCTCTGGTGGCCCTGACCTTGGGCCCTCTTCCTGGGAAGTCTCCTCCTGAGCTTCTGCCCATCTGCTTCTTTCTGAGGGGCTGACCAACTGGATGAAAGTTTTTCTTCATCTCCATCTTAGCTCTCCTTCTGGCCTTCCTCACTCTTCCCTCTCCCCATCGGATGGTTTCTTCAGGGAATTAATGGAAATGCCTGAGGGCGCCTCAGGAGGAGGGAGCTTCCAACATACCTCTCTCCCAGGCTTACCTGGATGATCCACTGCCATCTCTACAAGAGTTTGTCAGTGTCACCAGTCTGGAGGGTCTTGGGTTCTTGGATTTCCCAAATTATTGAGCTTCAACTCTGACTCTCCAGCTACTATTCCCAGACCCATTTTCTCCTCCTTTCAATTGCTCCTATTCTCCTACTCCCTCATTTTTCTTCTCTCTTGCCTTTTCCTCCTCTTTTATCTCCTCCAACTTGTCTAGTTCCCTCATTCCTGAATCCTCCTGTCCCACACTGCCAAAGTACATGGTCTCTGTTACATCGCTGGCATCCTGGATTGACAGCTTTTCCGTGTGGTCCTCTATTGACAATTCTTCTTAAGACTGGTAGCAGAAGGCAGGGTCACCATTTGGATTGGGGCCCAAAGGGCCTTATCCTGACTGGACCTCTTGAACATGCTAGAGAAACACTGAAGAAATTCTGAATCCTATGCATGGGGCTGCATCTAGTGAAGCAAAATGGAAAAAGATGGCAAAACTGGGGTGGGGAGGGGGTGGCAAATTTCAGACACCCCCCCCCCCAAAAAAACCTGCACTGTTCCCTGATCTGGACTGGAAAAGCCATGCCAAACTGAAAAGGCAAAGTTAACCACTTTCTAAAAAACATGCAGAACATAACATATAGTTTGGATGGCAGCCCTCTGCTGCTAAAGAGCTTGCATAGTTGTCATTTAGAATCTTGTACCACGTTCAGGGTGTGACAAAAAATCTGAAAGAAATCCAAGGGTGGTAAAATTGCTTGAAAAGTGTGAGTGGAAGGGGGGCCGAGAGTGGAGGAGTGAGTCTTTGTAGATGCAGTTTTTGTACAAAGTTTTGGGACAAAACCCCCAAAGCCAAGAGCCATTCTACCTCATTGGGTTAGGCACATAACTCTCTAGCTAGGGATGATTTCGAAAGCTGCCTTCAAAATATCATTATCTAAATTCTCACTAACTTCAAAATTGCATGGTGGGAAAGATAACGGTAAAGAAAGCAAGCTACCTCTGGGAATCAACAGTGTTGTTCACACACAATACATTTACATCTCAATCTTTCCTCTGATCTTCATGTTTTTCACATAACAGAGGTGATTCTGTGAAGGCAAATTAGTAAATTTCACAGTTTTCATTATTGCTCAGTTTTGCTTAGAGCCACAAAGTTATGGTTGCTCTTACAGCTTTCTACAGATGGCATTTGAGAAGAGACAAGTCCTCATGCTGTCTAATTATTCAGATTCCTTGTCTTTCAGGTGATGGGGAGGAACCTGACAGGAACTGTGCTCCATTAGTGGTAGGATGACTGCAGGATTTCAGAGGATTACAGTCAGTTACAAAGGCCTTCACTCATATCAGAAAATGGATAGACTTCTTGAATTACTTTGGTAAATTGAAACACTGCTGCCTAGAGATTTTGGGAAATTCCCAGTGTAGTGTATTGCACAACGTGATGGACTAAGACTCTTGGCTCTGCAGCAGCAACAGCAACAGCAACAGCAAAGGGACTAGGAGGCTGTGTGCAAGTCTCTCTCTCTCTCTCTCTCTCTCTCTCTCTCTCTCTCTCTCTGTGTGTGTGTGTGTGTGTGTGTGTGTGTGTGCACCCGCGGGTGCACAGGGGGGAAGGGGAGAGCTTGAAACCCCACCAGCTACCATCAGAATTAGCTCATTGTTCAATATAACCTGCACAGGCAAATAAAACCTGAGAAAGAGAGAGGGAGGTTTCCTCTGGTACCCACCCTGATTCTTTTATCTCTCCCCCTCCCCAATTCCCACACCCTCATCCCAGCTGCTTTGATGCAACCTCCAGGTCATGAGGACACCTCAGAGGCGGTTAAGAAAACAGAGTTCGTGAGGACACAGAAACCGCTTTTAATACCACATGACTGTTGCCACAACAAAACTGCCTTTTATTTTAAGCCATTTCTTCCGGCCGTGGGATAGGGGCCTAAGTTGGTTTGGACTTCATACCACATCTCTCTCTCTCTCTCTCTCTCTCTCTCTCACACACACACACACACACACACACACACACAAACAAAGTAACCCCACCCTACTCCCGCCCCAAGCTCTGCTTGGAGATGTGGTGCTTCAGGGCCTTCTTGAGTTTCTTTTTTGTAGCAGAAGACACCAGAGAAACCCGTTCCACTGTTGTCATTGGTAGGAGTCATATATAAAGCAAAAAAGCAAAGTGTTCTGCTTATATACCACCCCATACAACTCCAAGTAGTCTCTGGATGGTTTACAGTTTAATTACAGTATGCAGGCTACATACATACACATTGCTCCCCAGCAAGCTGGGTACTCATTTTACCCACCTCGGAAGGATGGAAGGCTGATTCAACCATGAGCCTGCTACCTGGAATTGAACCCCAGGTCGTGAGCACAGTTTCACCTGCAGTACAGGCATTTAAACACTGCATCACAAGGCTCCGGCCATGGGAGGCTCTGGCCGCGTTATTAGTACACAACACCACAGTTAATTGGTGCCAGTAACATGAGGGTTGCCTAGAGTTTGCTCTGCTTTTAAAGTGGTACTAATGGGTGTCAGTTTTGATGTTGGAAATATTCAGGCTGCCATATACGAGTATATAGGTTGGCAACAACTTACATAGATTGACCATGACTTCATCCAGCCATAGGTAGGACCATGACTACATTCCAGGAATGGTTCCCTGTTTACATACATCTTCCATACAACAGAGACTTCAGTTTTTAGTTCTTGGGTTCTTCAGATACATCTCAAATTGGGTATGATGACCAGCTTCCTTCATGCTGTACTACAGAAATATGGAAATTTGAGAGGGCCTGCAAAGAGATCCAAACCTAATTTCATTCTGTTTTCCCTTCTTACATTGGGGCTTGGCACATTTAATTTCTTACAGTCCGCTTGAGAATTAATGTTTATCTCACTGAGCCAAGGGAATGCACATTGTTATTAGAAGAGGACCTGACAGAAATGAAAATGCAGTGTAATACAAGGAAAGAACGGGCTGGCTTTCTGAAATTAAAATGGGAGATCACAGCCCACGCTTGCAAGTAAATGTTCATTTCTAAACTTTTATTTCTTTTTGAGGAGGAAGAAACCCCAGTCCCATTTCTTCTTTTATGGGAAAAGGGGAAAGAGTGCATGTGGCACATGACTAGAGATGCAACTGACCAAACACAGCATCACAATAGTTTCATGTTGAGCTCCTGTAGGGGTTACAGTGGGAAGTGGGCAGGCATTTTTTAAGGCTTCAGGTGCCATTTTGGTCCTCCCCTAGAGGTCATAACCCCATTGACTCTCCTGAACCTGAACCATATTTTCCCCCTTTAGGTTACCGCACAGAAATGATAGATCGTTCCCCCAGAAGCTTCTGGTAGTGCAACTTCTCATTTCCATTTAATGAGGACCTTCTAGGGCCTCAGACATACTATAACTAGCCATTTTGGCCCCTGGGACAAAGTATGTCGTCTCTCACCCATCCTGCCCTGAGACATGATATTTTAAATCTCCTCAAGAAAAAGGAGGTAAAGATAGTGCCTCCAAAAAGAGAAAGCTTATGAAGAAGAAGAAGAAGAAGAAGAAGAAGAAGAAGAAGAAGAAGAAGAA
>JAHTLZ010000010.1:61145516-61162351 GCA_023846285.1 Phrynocephalus versicolor | reverse complement strand
GTGTGGCTTGGATCTAGGCTATGTATATCTTCGTAGAAAAATGGTGGCGAAGCTTCGGCACTCCAGATGTTTTGGACCACAACTCCCACAGCCCTTTGTCGTTGGCAATGGAGGCTTGGAATTCTGGGAGTTGTGGTCCAAAACATCTGGAGTGCCGAAGGTTCGCCACCACTGTCCTAGAACACCTTCAGCTGGTCAGCCACCACTCTCTTGATCAACTGGAATATTGGCAATGGGTCCCTAGTTTTTAAGATCACTGTTGCTATGTTCGGCTTTAGAACGGTTTCCTTTGAAAGGGAGAGTAAATGACCCTCCTGTAGAAGGATGTCCAGTACATAGCCCATGGTCACTTTCTTTGCTTATTTTAAGAGCCATGATGGACATGGATCTGGAGCGGACATAGTGGCTTCTCAGTGTGCAAGTGCCCTGCCTATGTAGTCAGCCCAGCAGAATGCATCATTTCCCATACTTGTGCACAACACGTCTGCAAACATTTCCAATATTTCCTGGTTCCCCAGATTCCACATGGACCCATGCAAGCTGTGCCTATGTATAAAGAAGGACATTTCAGTAATAGCATCAAAGTTCCAGATGGTGCAAATGGCTGGACTGATGAACCTGTTTGTACTAATGAGGATCTGGGTTTGCAGATCCTAATCTTCCCCCTGTTGAGAGGGATCCTTGCAGGATAAAAATATTTGTTGCTGCATTTGAGGATCAGCTGAGAAGAGCACTTCTGGCAGGCTTGATCTTCTGGTTTGTAGCTACATTGCAAATGGATACTGGATTCTTTCTCTGTGTGTGTGAACCTCTGCTTCTGAACATCATATATTAGTTATTCTCTTTTTTCAGTTCTATTTCCTTCTTTTCATGAATCTCAACTTTGGCTACCTGTCAATGGTAACTTAAACAAAAACTTAGCCCTATTAGATGAAGAGGAATACTGCCATTGATTGCTCGTCCAATTTTGAAATCAAATCAAAATATCTGCTTCAACTCTACGGGGCTTGTCTGATTAGATTGAGTCTGGCCTTGATCCCCCCCCAACCCCCACAATCACAATTCCCAATATTAAGTCCTCCAGGGTCCCGCATCCTTTATATCATCATGTGCTGTTGCTCAGCAACAGAAGATTTGCTCTTTACAATTATCCAGGGCTTCTACAGCCAACTTTCCAAGCTGTGCAGTAGGGAAGCAGTAAAGCCCCTCAGTATTTTGAAAATACTCCCATGTTTAGTATAAATGCTTTATTAATGGCTTCTCCTATTGGTCTGCCCAATACACAGCCGACTGCTTCCTATGACTTTTATTGTAGCTATCCATTATTGCCATTTCCCCTCTCATTGAGTAGAACTGATATTTGATAAATTAGAATTGTGCTGGTATCAAATTATGTATGTTGTAGTTGGACTGCAGCCACAGTGGGAATCAGTATGAACTCAGATATGTGCTTCAGGTAAAACTGTGCTCACGACCTTGGGTTCAATCCCAGGTAGCAGGCTCATGGTTGACTCAGCCTTCCATCCTTCCGAGGTTGGTAAAATGAGTACCCAGCTTGATGGGGGGGGGCAGCAATGTGTAGCCTGCATCCTGCAATTAACACTGTAAACCGCCCAGAGACTACTTGAAGTGGTATGGGGCGGGTATATAAGCAGAACACTTTGCACTGCTTTGCTTAGGATATGTACCGTATATACTTGAGTATAAGTCGAGACCCCTAATTTTGCCTTTAAAAAGTGGGGAAATTGACTGACTTGAGTATAATCCGAGTCAATATTTCCCTCTGCTGCCTTCCCCAAGGAACTGAGGAGGGCAATCCCAGAGCCCCTCTTGCCGTGCTGGCGCTGGCCACAGCGGATCCCCTTCCCTTCCCTTCCTCCTCCGCCTCTTCTTCTTCTGATTGGGGGGAGAAGCGGCGGGTTTTAAAAACTTTTTTATCTCCCGAAGCAAGCGCCAATATCCGCCATCGGCGCTTGCTTCTGGAGAGAAAAAAAAGTTTAAAAAACCTACTGCTTCCCCTTCACCCAAATATGTCGAGGGTGTGTTTCTTCAGCCCAAAATAAGATCTGAAAAACTTGACACATATTCGAGTATATACGGTACTCTACTTCCCAGTCTTAGAAGTATTTAAATTAGGCTCATGTGCAAACTGCTGGAGCACATTTGTATCCTAACATCATCTGTACAGACGAGGACAAGCCTGCCCTAAACTGGTTTGGAAGTGACCCCAACCAATTTGTCCTAGGGTTTGTGCAAGTATTTGGATGTTTTGTGTGGTAACCGCATATGGGGGAACAAAAAGACTATGACTTCAGATGGGAGTCTGTGTGTGCCACACATCTCAATCAGTTCTGGGACTGTGGTAGACCTTCAGTATGCAGGCAGACCTCTTGCTAGTTTCCTTTCTTCTGTTCCACTCACTGGGTGCCATGCAATCAACTTCTTTTCCTGCTCCACATAATGTTCCGCTGCTATATGTCTGAAGAAGTGGACATGTCCATGAAATGTTACATTAAAATATGAAAGTTAGTCTTTAAGGTGCCACATGTTTTGTGTCTTTTTTTTTGCTTTGTTTTTCTTTGATTTTTGCCTGCAATTCTTGGAAAGACTAACACGGCTACTACCCTCTCTGAAACTCATAATGTCTGGAGGTGGGTGGGAAAAGAGTGGTCCCGCTCCTTCTTTGATGCAAGTGGTGGCTTGCTTGGATTAAGGAAATAAAAGGATATCCAAAACCCAAAGGTAGTCCAGACTTTCTCTGGAAACTCTGGTTTCTGAGGGCCTGTGGAGGGATTAGAGTACCCTTACAAGATGCTATATAATCAGTGGTGGTGAACCTTCGGCACACCAGATGTTTTGGACCACAACTCCCAGACTTCTAAGCATCTATTGCCAATGACAAAGGGCTGTGGGAGTAAGGGTAGCCTGATCCCTCCACAGGACCTCAGAGTCTGGAGTTTCCAGAGAAAGTCTGGACTTTGTTGGGGTTTTGGGTATCAATTTCCTTCTTCCTTGGAATTTCTTTCTTTTGCTATAGTACCTGGTGCTAGGCTTTTGCTTTTCCCCATGTTTCACCCTTTCTAATCCCCCAAATGCCGGGGAGAAATCACATCTTGGGCCATGTGAACTGAATTTATGGCATCTATGGGCTTCTTGAATATCCTGTAGCTGATCTGCTATGCTTCTTTTATCTCTGGAGCTGCTATACACCCTTAATGTACACACTTCTGACACTTAGCACAGGCCTCAGATAGTAGATGACTTAATTTCGTAAAGATTCTGTGAAGTTCAGAATTTGCATAAAAAAAACGAGCCACTGAAATTACTAATGGGACGCCAAATAATGTAAAGCCTATGTTTATTGGATTCAGAGCTCTTTAGCGCCAGTGTTGGCCCAGAGCAGACAATAACCTTATAAAAACATGATTGCTGCTCAAAATGTTAAGAATAAGTCTCACTCTATGCCTTCTGAGCTAAAAGTACAATATAGTCAGGTGGCTGTTGCTATATGTCATAGGAAGTTGCCCACAGCGAGTGGCCAGAAAAACCAGTAAGAAAGACCCCATATTGGGGAGGAACAGAAGAAAGGGAAAATAGAAGGAAAGAAAGAGAGCGAATCACCTGTGAGGCAACTTGTGAGGACTTGTGGTTTGCCCGTCAAAGCTTCAGTTGAAAATATGTGGATTAAAAGATGCCATGCCAGAAGCAGGGAACTTAAAGGAGGACAATTTAAGAGACCATGTTGTAAAAGGAAGACTCACCTTTTGCTGCAATAAACAAACCATCATGCTTCAAAACAAAACATGTTCCTGATGATACATTAAAAGAGGAAAGGTTCAGGAGAGGGAGTGGGCTTGGACCACCCTCACAGTGGCTTCTTAGAGGTGCTCTGTTTATGCCTTTGTCCCACTGGCAGGCATCTTACAGTTTTATTCAACAGGATAGTCAATGTGCTTTGAGCACTGTCAGGGATACATGTTCAGAAGGTTGATTTCATAGTCCTTTGATGACTTCCCATCTCCTGACCCAAGGCCTCATGTCTACTTTTTCAGCTGCAACTTCCCAAATCCCCCAGCCAGTCATTGGCTTGTAGCTGACACTTTCAATCAACATCCATGCTCCATCTTAAGGATGTGTTCCTCAGTCAGTTAGGAGATGACAGGCATCTGCCCTGTACCACTCTCCCCGCTGTTCTGAACAAGTGTGCAGTCCCAGTGATATTGCTATTGAAATGTTAATGTCCTAATTATCCAGATATGTCACTGTATTTTCTTACCCTTTCCTTGCCTTTATTAAAATGTTGCATATTATTTTCCATAGAATTTCAGAATGCAGTTGAACTGATGATGATAAAAACAATCCCAGCTCAATGGCATTCAGCTCTAGCAGCTCAGTCATTAGCAACCCTAGCAGTTGATGCTGCCTGGCATGCCAAGGGAGAGGCTGAGTAACAGCATCATTGCCTGGCCCAGAGATATTAACCAATGAACTCTGCAGTGCTTGTGGGGTTGCGACACCACCAGTGTACCAAGGTGAAATGTCTGTGAAGATTCTCAGTCACATGGGTGAGGTTATCTGGAAGTGGAGTCATGGTGACTGGACTTCATCAGTCTGACGGAGCTGCTTGGATGAATAGCAAAATGTTTCAATCTCTCAAGAAAAAGAAGTCCCGTTTCCCTGACCCAACTTCCATATACCAATGTGAAATTTCCAAATTTGCTTCCAAATAAATATACTATACATAATACTGTATGCTACCATTTGTGATGTGGCACAGCCCAGGCAGACCTGGTATGAGAGAGATACCAACAGATGTTTCCAGACAGATAATTTTAAGATAAACCCCTTCTCTAAAAAATGGAGGTATTTTAGACAATTTTCTGAGTTTTAAAGCTGTGGACACATACCACATCTGTCAACTTGTCATTTACATATAGTATTTTACATATTTTACATTGAATCATATATTGTATAATTTTTCAGATGTACATAGACACACATACACAATTTTAGAATAGTGTAGGGCAATAACCAATATCGTCAGAGGAGGTTTTAAAACTAATGGAATCAAGTACACTCCTACATAAATTGACCCTTACAACTCTTTAGGAAGGGAGTTTCATAATGGAATTTTGAAAGGGGATTGCCCTGCTATGGTCTCTGGCAGCATCAGACTGACATCAGCTGCTTACATCATGCTATCTATAAAGGGCATGCATGGAAGGGTTCATAAGGAAGAAAATGCTGAAAGCAACATATATTTTCCCCACTCCTGCCGAAAAAGCGCACATGAGCAAGATTCATGGATCTTGGGCCATTTTCATGTTAAATGGTAGACGTTTGGCTATCTACTGTGTCTCACATAATGGCACTTGTTTATTTTGTTTTGTTTTGAAAATGAACTATAAAATCAGGAAAATTTACTAAAGAAACATATAGAAATTTGGGCTTCAAGGCTTTATTTTAATCACTTTTCAGGACAACAACCCAGGATATTTGAATTAATTTTTAAATTAAGTGTTTATCTAATCCTTGGAAACAAATCCCCAACCAGTTATTTAGGTAACTTCAGTTTTAAAAAACAAACAAAATAATTCTTCTTGAAATTTAAAAAGCAAAGACTTCTGGTTATATACAGCCCCATACCACTTCAAGTAGTCTCTGGGCGGCTTTACAGTTTTAATTACAGTATGCAAGTTACACGTTGGAAACTTTTTGGTGATGATTCTGGTCTATGATTTAATTCATAAGAAAATTATGTCCTTAAAGAACAGGTGCAGAGGCTGCAGCAAGATGCATAGCTCATCTAGTTAATTATACTGGAAATAAGGCTTTACCTTATTAGGATCTATCTACACACTGTTCCCATTGTGTCTCATTTGGGTTATCTTAAAGCAGGGCTGTCCAACTTTGAGCAGCCGGAAGTCTACTTTTTTCTCCCCAAGGCCCCCCATGGTCTACTTACAGGAGCACATGCGCAGCCACCCAGCCAGGCCAGAGAGGGCAGAGTGCTCACCCTGCCTGGCCCTCCCCTTCCTCCTCCTCCTCTTTCACTGTGGCTGCTGCAATGGCTGTGAGGTTGCTTGGCCAGGCTGGAGAGGGCTGAGCGTGCAGGGCAGGTTGGCCTAGGCCTGCCCTGAATATGCCGCTGCTGACGGAAGATCGGGAGGCTGGCAGAGACCTGGCAGGCTACTTCAGATAGCCCCGCGGGCTACCGGTCACGCATAGTTGACACATTGTGCAGGCCTGTATGCCGCTTATATACAATCCCATAATGCTTAAAGCACTCTCGGGGTGGTTTATAATTTAATTATGCTTCAGCCAGATCTAGTTGGAGGTTTGTTTTGTTTTGTTTTGTTTTGGAATGGTGGAGGGGAGAGGACCCTGGCCAAAGTCTTCCCCAGTTGAATCAAAAGCAAACAAGGGTCCAGCAGCAGGAGCAGCAGCAGCTGCTGCAGTGGCAAGGAGACTGGTTTCTGAGGGGCCATGCAATGCTTTGGTAAAAACTGAACTTGCCTTTCATCTTCAAGATAACAGAATATGTTACAGAAATCTATTTCTTCCACCATTTCAGACCACGATCTTACATACATGTTTAGTAAGAAATCGGGCTCATGGACCCTGTAAGAGTTAATCCTTACTAAGCAGGTACAGAATACCACCCCTAAGTCTCTTGGTGCTTGTGTCACACATAAAAATGATATCACAACATGCAATAAGAATAGGATCCTTATTGCCAGGCAATGGAGAAAGTAGCCTAATTATTGGAATTTTTCAGCAGCATCTGTGTCCTGGGTCAGGACCTGGAGATCCCTGCCCCTCACCCGCAATTCATTAATTGGAGAGACAAGGCTTGTGTGTTGCTCCCAGAGTTGGCTGTTGCCATGCTGTGCATCACCAAGGCTGGTGACAAAACAAGGCAAATGTCACAGTGCTCACATAAACTGAATGAAAGCATATATCAATATCCGTGCTTGTTCCTCTTTTGATTGCTGGCCTTTTGTCACGCAACCGGATTATTTGGAGTGCTGTCAAGGCGTGCTTTGCTGGGGAAACTGCCAGAAACGTCTGATACTGTGGAAAGGTGAGAATTAATTAAGCCCCAGTGGCTACTGAAGATGGAATTTCCTAATAGCTAATGGCTCAAAGACCAGAACAAAGGCATCGTATGTTTCCTCCTCTTGTTAACTCCTGGAAATAAGTCTTTGCCATGGTATATTCGCAGAAAAGTAATGGCATGCATTTTTGTGTGGGATAAAATTCTGTTTAAGCATTTCTTTCTATGCACCAGCCAGGGATCTGAAGGTTGTCTTCTCCTCGATGAAAGAAATGTTCCTTCCACCTCCACTCCTATAGCAGGAAGGGAATATTTTGATCAAACCTATCTTCATTGTTGCTGCTGTGTCAAGCACTGAAATGGGTGCAGTCAGGAAGACTTGCAAATTCTACATTCATTTAGATAAAGGAAGTAAAACTTCTCCAAGAACATTCTGTCAAGATCATTCAAGACTAGAATTAGGATCCTTGTGGTAGAAGTCAGATCCAAATGCATATATATTGACTGGATTCTGGATCAGTGGGAAGCAGAATATCTCAGATGTATTTTCTCCCCTCTTATCTTTTCCAGATTTATATTTAGAGTCTGTCATTACATTTCTACCCTCTTCCTTCTCCAGAGCTTCCGTCTCCTTCTTCCACCTTCTAGGTAGAAAAAAAAAAGACGACTGACTGCTATCTCACACCTGGGGAAGATCGTGATCTTCAGAAGGTCCGGCTTTTCCTCTTCCTCCTGTCACGTGACTGAAGATGTGGGATAGCAGTTCCCATGTCCAAGGATTAAAAAAAAAGGCTAGCTGGGCAGCGCTGAGGGGGAATAAAAAGAAAATAAATAAATAAAAAGCGCCAGACCAACCAGAGGACCAGCTGACTGGTGCAAGTGGTGGTGGGAAGTTTTTTTAAAAAGCGCTGATCAGCCAGCTGGCTGGCGCTAGGAGGGTGTTGGGGGGGGGGAATAGAAAAAAAATTAAAAAGCACCAGACTAGCCGGAGGACCAGCTGACTGGTGCTAGGGGTGGGGAGTTTAAAAACAACAACACAGCACCGATTGGCCCTAGGAACAGCAGGTCAATGCCATGAGGAAAAAGAAAATAAAAGAAAACCCAGATCATCTATGTGGTCCCACAACATCTGCCTCTTTAAAAGGTAGATTTTTTAAGCGAGGCAAAAAATTCCCTACCTCTCCGGTAGGTCTTGGAAACCTTGCTTAAAGGGGGGTGTTACTGGGTTTTCTTTTTCTTTTTCAGAAAGCCTGGTGGACATGGGGACGACATTTTTGAACACGGTTTATCTACAAATTCAATATGCATTTAAACAGACATGGGATAGAGCCCTTTGATAGCTTTAAAAATCATTTCTGGGCAGCCATGTACACAGAGCTTTCAGGGGTTGGCTATATGGAAAACAAGATGGACACAAAGGGAGAATGCCATTTGAAGTCAAAGAATAAAAAGGTTGATTTGGGCCAGTGTGGGAAAAGGGATGTTGGAATAGGTCTCTAGGTCTCCCTACCTGTAGTATTTCAGATGTTATGTGCTACCCCATAAAGGCTATGGCTGGGAAGCTCAAAATACATTTTTTCTAGCTTGGTATGGAGCCTGGTCCTGTGTGTTACACGTAGGGCCTGTGGACAAAACAAAATGTCACTGAGGCAGATCATCATAAATGATCCAACACCACAGAACATGCAATTCATGAAAAACTGGAAGACTCTTGGGTGTTGTGTACCCCAAACTTCATGACTGTACAGTATATTTAGATGGTCTGTACTTGGTCTACAAAGTATCCTCCAAATAGTGGTAAGTGTCCCTTTTTTGGACATATCTTGGCTTGCTGGAATCAAAGGCAAGGTGTATAGGTTCTAAATATTGGTGTGGATCTGGTAGTCTCAACACAATTGTATCTCCTTATTTCCCCCCTCACAAATAGTATCAGGATGGCAACTGGTGGAGGAGAGATAAATGACCCCCCTTCCAGATTTTCTTCCACAGAGTCTAAGTATGGCTCTCCTACTGCCAAGGGCATATCTGGAAACAGAATGATGATACCCTCACAAGGTTGATAAGGAATCATAAAATCACAGGGTTGGAAGAGATGTCAAGGGCTATCCAGTCCAACCCTCTGACACACAGGAACCGCCATCAAAGTACCCCTGACAGATGGCCATCCAGACTCTCCTTAAAAACCTCCAAAGAAGGAGACTCCACCACCCTCTGTGGCAGCATATTCCACTGCCGAACAGCTCTAACTGTCATGAAGTTCTTCCTAATGTTCAAATGGAATCTGTTTTCCTGTAGTTTGAAACCATTGCCCCGAATCCTAGTCTCTGAAGCCATGGAAAACAATCCTATTCCCTCTTCAATATGACATCATTTCAAATATTTAAACAGAGCTATCATATCCCCTCTCAGCCTTCTTTGTGAAAGTCTAAACATTCCCAGCAACCTAAGCCATGCCTCATAAGACATTTCTTCCAGACTTTCCACCATCCTGGTCACCCTCCTCTGTACCCGCTCAAGGTTGTCAACATCCTTTTTAAATTGAGGTGGGCAGAACTGGACAAAATACTCCAGGTGGGGTCTGACCAGAGCAGAATAGAGTGGTACTAATACCT
Organism: Phrynocephalus versicolor; assembly: GCA_023846285.1. Lineage (NCBI taxonomy): Eukaryota > Metazoa > Chordata > Lepidosauria > Squamata > Agamidae > Phrynocephalus > Phrynocephalus versicolor. The sequence goes on along the minus strand of JAHTLZ010000010.1, from coordinate 61,152,682 downwards.
CCCTTGATTACTATGCCTCTGTTGATGCAATTAAGAATCACATTGGCTTTCCTGCCTGCCGCATCACACTGCTGACTCATGTTCAATTTGTGGTCCACCAAGACTCCCAGATCCCTTTCACATGTATTATTTTCCAGCCAGGTATCTCCCATCCTATATCTGTGCAATTCATTCTTTTTAACTTGATGCAGCACCCTAACATTTCCCTCTGTTGAAACCCATTCCATTAGCTTTGGCCCAGCCCTCTATTCTGTCAAGCTCATTTTGGATTTTCATTTTATCTTATAGGGAATTACCACCCCCCCATTTGATATCATCTGCAAATGTAATTAGTGTACTCTCTATTCCTCCCTCCAAGGCATTAATAAAGATATTGAACAGCACTAGACTCAGAACAGAACCCTGGGGCACCCCACTAGTCACGTCTGTCCAAGCTGAAGAGAAGCCATTTATGATCACCCTTTGGGTGCGATCAGTCAACCAATTACAAATCCACCTAACAGTAGGACTATCTATCCCACTTTCTACTAAATTATTTGCAAGAATACCATGGGAACCTTATTGAAGGCCTTATTGAAGTCCAGATAAGCAGTATCCACTGCATTCCCCTCATCTCCCAGGCCTGTAATTCTATCAAAGAAAGAGATCACATTAGACCAGCATGACTTGTTTTTAAGAAACCTGTGTTGATTTTTTGTAATGACAGCATTGCTAGTAAAATAATTACAGACTGCCTGTTTAATAATCTGCTCTAGGATCTTTCCAGGAATTGAAGTCAAGCTGACTGGGCGGTAATTATTTGGGTCATCTCCCCCCCTTTTGAAGATAGGGACAACATTTGCCCTCCTCCAATCGATGGGGACGTCCCCTGTTCGCCAGGACTTCTCAAAGATTATTGCCAATGGTCCTGAAATTACTTCTGCCAGTTCTTTTAATATCCTTGGGGTGTAATTCACCTGGCCCAGGACACTTAAATTCATTTATTGTTTCCAGGTGCTTCAGTGTTGCCAACCATATTATGGAAGGCCTTGAGGGCAAAGTTACAAAGGGGTGAGGGCCCTGGACTGCAGATGCAGAGATCCCTGACTGTGCTTGACAATGTGCTGGGTGTTACATAGAGCACAGGGTCACCTGAAACAGTGCACCTGAAGGTCATGGCACACCAATCATGCCATCCCTGTTGCAAGGTGGAAAGTGGGGAGGTGCTGCCAGAGGGAATAGTAGAGATTATAGCTGGTCGCAAATTATCCATCGAAGGAGGTTAGTCTGTTGCTTCTGCACAATCCAATTGCATAGGTTCCTCTGCAGGGGTCAAACTCTGAGTGAAAGGCTTGGGTAGCTCAGAAGACCACGGTTCAATAGGCCACTCAGCAGCTTTGAAAACCTAACATCAACCCTCAAGCATTGCTGGGTCAAAATCCAGAGTGGCTGGATTCCCATGAGCTAGCGAATCCAGAATCTTGTCAGCTGTCATTTTCCCATTCCCCCATTCAGGTCCAGCCTTGTTCCATCCTTCATTCCCAAGCCAGCAGTCATTTGGCATGGTCAGTCTAGATTTCCTTACTTTGCTGGAGCCAACCAGTGGACCAGTGGGCCATATTTGCTTTCTTGGGGTCTTCACGCGAGACATATTTGATCTATAGAGTCTCCACAGGAGATCAGGAAAGGGCTGCTTTGCAGAAGACATGAGGCTGACCACTCAGCATCTGGACCAGTAAGTAGACTGATGGGGAATCCTACTGAGTTTCGGTTGTTAGGTTAAGAAAGCAGGGAACTTGTCTGCTGCCTTGTTAAACCTGCCGGGGGCAGGCACAGGAAACTTTTGTTGGAGGGCAGAGTAGACAGTGGCGTTTGGGTCTCCAGCTGGACCATTTGCCTTGGAGAACATTCGTGGCATCTGTAAGCAGTGCCTGTTTTTCCTGGTGCCTCCAATATGCAAAGAAGTGGAAACAATTTGTCAGAGCTGTAACTATCAAATTCAGAACTTGTGGTAAATGGCATTGTCTTCCATCCACTTCTTCCTGGAGCAGGCACGGATGAAAAAGGTTGAAGAAAATGTGATGCTACCTGCAAATACTTTCAAAAAAAGAAAGAAAGAAAGAAAGAAAGAAAGAAAGAAAGAAAGAAAGAAAGAAAGGAAAAGAAAAGAACTTAATGCAGACAGGAGGTGCTGCCTCTTATTTTCCTAATGCTCACTGGTAGCTCCACATTTAGATTTTGGTGTCCTCTAAATTTTGATGTTTTTTAAAAAATATTTTTTATTAAATTATAAAAATACAGTACAAAACATATCATTGTACAAAAAGGATAAAAAAGAAAAACATTAATCTAAATTCAAACAAATATAACAAAAACCAATACAGTGCAACCCACCACCCACTCGGGATTTGACCAAACTTGTAACTCTTAAGATACTGACCAGCCCATTTCCCTCCAGAAACACATTGAAGCTTCTTCGGGTGTAAACCCTTTACCTTTTTGAAATACATATATCAACCGTTTATCCCATATTCCATTAAAATCATTAGACTTTTTCAAGCCTTTCCTAATTTTAATTTCACACGTCAATTTATCATTAATGGCCATATTCCATAAGTCCCTATACTACGGGGCCTATATCATGTGTCCTCTAAATTTTGGTGCTCTGAGGTAAAACCCCAGATGCTTCACCCTGGTTACAGCCCTGCAACATTTTTTTTCTGGTAGTGGGGATGACCCAGAGGAACAGTCGTTCACAGCCCCGCTGGAGACCGGTTCGAAGGAACGTAACCTCATGTCCTTGTGGAGTCAATCCGAGTTCGAAGGAACGTAACCTCACGTCCTTGTGGGGTCAATCCGAGTTCGAAGGAACGGAACCTCATGTCCTTGTGGGGTCAATCCGAGTTCACCCTGACCACGCCCCCTGAATTGCGCTCCAAGTGGGGTGAGAGATTCCCGTCCTGGAGCTCGGGAATCTTTTCAATCCACTTCTCAATCCGTGTTGAAAACCGATTTCAACACGGAGGCAAGTTCACCTTGGCTTGAGGAAGGACGTGAAGTAACCACCTATGTTAGCTATGGCAGTAGGTCAGGGAATCTACTCATCAAAGCCAAAGCAATGCAGAGTATCATGTCATCACAGGGTCTGTCAGATAGAGAGGCAAAGTGGAAAATCCTATCCCACAGTCTCATAACTTTCTTTCTTTCTTTCTTTCTTTCTTTCTTTCTTTCTTTCTTTCTTTCTTTCTTTCTTTCTTTCTTTCTTTCTTCTCACCCTGCCTTAAGATGAGAAAACAAGCAAGATAGAGACGAACATCTTAGAAGCAAGAGTTCCCCTTTATTGTCCACCCTTCTTGCTACTGCCAAGCACAAATTATAAATCAGCCTGGTGTTACAATCAAAGGACATGAACATGATGTACAGGAGTACAAGGCTCAGTATCAAATGCTCCTGCAGAATGTCCAAAGCTAGAAGAAATGTCTTGGCAGGCAACTGCAGATGAAACAAAGGAAAAAGAAAAGAATACAGCAAATACTGATTATATGGAAAAGTCTATTAATGCTTTTTCCCTCCTCCCAGGTGGCAAGGGATATTTGAAAACATTACATTTTGCTATATATATTATTAAGAGAGACTGTAGGCAATCACTTAAGAATTACACAGCAAGAAGAAAAAATGCTTCTAAGCTAAGACTAATGCATGAACTTTGAATTATGCCAGCTCAGGTGCTAAGATCATCAGGAGAGGCGGGTCTCTCAGTACTTCTCCTTTCACAGTTGTTATGTTCCTTTTTGCTTCAAACATTCCTTGATTATTCCAGTACAAAAAAAATCTTCTGTCAAGGAATTGAATGATTATAGACCAGTTGGTTTAACTTCTGTGGTCATGAAAACTTCTGAGAGACTGGTGTTGGCTCACCTGAAATCTATCACAGATTTGTCATTAGATCCATTGCAATTTGCTTATTGTGCAAATAGATCAATAGATGATGCTATTAATATGTCCTTACATTATATATTGCAACATCTTGAATCTCCAAAATCTTATGCAAGGGTTCTTTTTGTTGATTTTAGTTCTGCATTTAACACTATTATTCCGGATATCCTTATGACTAAATTAAAACAGCTGTCTGTACCTGATTACACTTGTAAATGGATTGTAAGCTTCCTAACAGACAGAAAGTAGCAGGTGAAGTCAGGTAAAATTATATCAGATATTAGCAAGGTTAGCATAGGAGCCCCTCAGGGCCGTGTGCTTTCTACATTTCTTTTTTCCTTATATACTAATGATTGTACCTCAAAGGATTATTCCTCTGTTAAAATAGTGAAGTTTGCAGATGACACTACAGTGATTGGCCTCATTCGAGACAATGATGAATCTGCCTATAGGCAAGAGATTGATCAACTGGTTTTATGGTGTACCCAAAATAATCTTGAATTAAACACATGCAAAACTGTTGAAATGGTGGTGGATTTTAGGAAGATTCGTTCTATACAGCCATCTCTTATGATATCAAATAACTTAGTGTCCATAGTGGAGTCCTTTAAATTTTTAGGTACTATTATATCTCAAGATTTAAAATGGTCATCTAATATTGAAAGTATTATTAAGAAAGCACAACAAAGAATGTTTTTTCTGCATCAACTTAGGAAGTTCAGACTGCCAAAAGAACTGTTGATTCAATTCTATAGAGGTGCTATTGAATCTATTATCTGTTCCTCTATAACTGTCTGGTTTAGTTCTGCGACTAAGCATGACAGATATAGACTTCAAAGGATAATTGGAACTGCAGAAAAAATTATTGCTACTAATCTGCCATCTATTGTGGAATTGTATATCACACGAGCTAAAAAGAGGGCGATGAAAATATACACAGATTCCACACATCCTGGACATAACCTGTTTCAATTGTTACCCTCAGGGCGGCGTTTTAGGGCATTGCATACTAGGACAACTAGATATAAAGCTAGTTTCTTTCCAAGTGCTATCAAACTGTTGAATAATTAATTTTTTCTTCTCTTCTTCCTTTTAAATACATAGGTTATATTGTATTGTTGTACTGTGTTTTTATTGTTGACTATCTGATTCTTATATTTCCTTTTATATCGAGAGCATATTTTACCAAAACAAATTCTGGGTGTGTCCAAGCACACCTGGCCAATAAAAGTATTCTGATTCTGAAAAGTATTCTGATTCTGATGGGGCCAGAGGAGAGGGCCTTTTCTGTTGCTGTTCCTAGACTTTGGAATTCCCAAACTCCCACAGGAGACCAGACTTGCCCGACCTTTGTTCTCCCTCTGCAAGGAGGAAAACATCTTTCTCTTCAGGCAAGTCTTCCCCTTAGTAACTAGCTGCCTGTTCTGTGATTTTTTTAGATGGATTGTTATGCATTACTGCTTAGACTGGGTTTGTAGTACTACCTGTGGTTCCCACTTTTTGTTTTGCAAATGTAAAACAAAAAGTGGATTTTAAAATATTTGTTTACTTATTATTATTAGCTTTAATATTATATTGATATGATGATGTAAGAGGACTCTTCACACCTAGTCATTGTCTAATCGTTGTTTAGTCATTGTCTCCTACTTTATATATTTTCCTTCAATGTTGTAAGCTCATTGTGTCCTTTCCAAAGAGAAAGGTAGGGTAAAATAGATAGATGGATAGATAGATAGATAGATGGATAGATAGATAGATAGATAGATAGATAGATAGATAGATAGATAGATAGATAGATAGATAGATAGATAGATAGATAGATAGATAGATAGATACTGTAGATTTCTTTGCCAATGTATGGTTCTCCAGATGTTGTCGGACTACATCTTCCAACATCCATGATGACTATGCTAGCTGAAGCTGATGGATTTGGAGTCCAACACAGCCTGCAAGAGTACAGTTTCCTGATAAAGAAACAGGCATAACTTTAAACAGCACGTGAAATTTGTAATTAGGACCTTGGAAATAATTAGTTGTTATAAATGATAAGATGTTATGCAATTAGTGGCTACAAAAGGATAGAAATTTTCTACCACAAGAATTTTGAAGATCACAACATTGAAGAGATGAAAAGTTAGGTTTCCAGCTTGCTAGTCCTGGTGGATTCACTCCTGAGCCTTAAGTCAAATTAGTAGAGCTGCTCATAAGTAGAGGTACCACTGTATCAAGGATGCTATAACTAGACATCTCGCATCAACTGGAGACAAGGGGGAGAGAGATTTCTTGCTGCAATAGCTACCAACCTCTTTCCGGGTACAACTTAAATTGCTGGTTTTGACCTGTGTGTGTGTGTGTTGTGTCATTACAGTCGTGACCGACTCTTCGTGACCTGTAAAGTCCTAAATGACTTGGGTCCAGCTACCTACATCTACCTTATCTACTTCAACAAGACTGTTTTCAAATTAAATGGGAGAGCATAAGAAGATAAGAGCAGCCTTGCTGGAACTGGCCACAGCACATCTAGTACAGCATTCTGTCTCACACAGTGGCTCACCTTTTGCTTCAGGGTATTGCCAAGCAGATGTCTTCACCTGCTTATGATTCCCCACAAATGGCATTGAGAGATATCCTACCTCTCTCCCCAACCCGGAGGTTGTCCTTAGGCATCCATAATGATAGCCATTGGTACCCTTGTTCTCCATGAACTTGTCTAATACTTTCGTAAAGCTGTCAAGGCTGACAGGTGTCACCCCTTCTTCTGGCAGGAAGTTTCATAGACCAGTGATCCTCAGGGTGAAAAAGTACTTTCTCTTATTTGAGATGTAGCACCCAAAAGATTGATAGAGTGCCCCCCTAGTACTAATGTTGTGTGATAGGGAAAACAGTTTGTCCACACTGTGTATGATTTTATAAACTTCAATTAGGTCACCTCTTAGATACCGTCGTTCAGCCTCAGACGGTAAGGAAGGTGTTCCAGTCTCCTAATCATTCTGGTTGCCCTCCTCTGCTTTTTTTCCATTTCCATAATATTCTTCTGGAGGTATGGTGAGCAGAACTGGGCCCTCACCATAGATATAAAGATGCAAAGTGACACTTGCTAACTTAGAGAACCATGAGTTGGCTACCTTACATCCATTGGAGCACAGGAATAAATAATAATAATATAAAACAGCAGCAGCAACAACAACACTGTGGTATTTTTTATTATTATTATTATTATTATTATTATTATTATTATTATTATTATTATT